>CM076577.1:316200649-316948668 GCA_034641835.2 Pinus albicaulis
GTTTTCTTATAATTTGCCACTCTTAAGCCAAATTTTATGCCACAAGAGGAAGACTCACTCAGGCTTTAACAAGGTTCATATCATGCTAGAGAATCACGAAGGTAATTATCCTTCATACAAAAAAATCAATATATTGTCTTTCAACCTTGTGAGCTAAGGCTTGATATCATTCACGATGATGCCACTATGGGTTTACACATCATAGAATGATGTTCTTCTCTGATCCAAAATTCCCTTGGTGATTCCCCCTTTTGAATGATTTTTTTGCTTAAGTTTAGATAAGTTGTTTAGTGATTCCCCTTCAACACAAGCTGAAGACTTCAACAATGATCTCGTAACGAAAACAAGGTAATTTATATTTCCAAATAGGTTGTTGAGTCTCATAAGGGTTTTTTTCACATTCTATTCAGACTCATGGTTTCTAAGCCCACGTGTGTCTTTGTTTCTTTCCATGGGATTCTTTGGTTCACAAATGTGCTTCTATCTATTCTCTTCGTTTCCATGCACTGCGACAACAATTCTCCACCACACTACTCATTCACATTTTTCCAACCAAAACACACACTTATGCACAATCTCCACTGCATGCAAATTTTGGGTCCATATATAGATTGTGTGGTCAATTAAAAAGTCTCTAGATGGGTACATTTCCCATAACTCTGAAGAAATTCCGTACGAATTCTATTCTTTCTCATAATTGTTAGTAGTTGGTATTTAAAATACTAACCCAACTTATGGGGACAAGGGACACAAGGATTTAATTTAGGGAAGATAAGAAATTTTCTAGTCCCCCCTTACGACTTCCTTACATGAGTTGAAATCTTTGTAGGCTGGTCTTGATGGAGGAACATGTTTCAAAGTAAAAATTAGTAGTTGGAGGAGTTAGAAAAAATATGGTTAGCTAGAAATTCTGTTTAGAATTTTCCTAACTATAGAGGATATGAATGTATATATTTAGAGTGTCGTCTTCTATGTATAAATAAAACCGTATGCATGAAAAGAAACAGTGGGAGTAGATGAGACAATAGGTCTGATTAAGAAGAATTTTTATATTGTTCATGCCTAATTAATGCACTTGCAAATCCATTGAAAATATTTTTGTCTCCCAACTCAATTTTTATTAATATTTTCTCTATATATTTGAATGTTATGTTATTTTTGTTTTTATGTGGATTTGACGGTTTGGAAAATAGAAATGAAGCACAAAGGAGGATCAAATTATAATTAATATAGTAGTATATATATTTTGGAACCTTTGAAAATGAAACTCAGTGAAATCAAAGTTCTTTCGAAGGTTATAGTTTAACTAGGTCGACCTAAATTTGTACAGGCAATTTAAAAATATTCTAATGGTGATACATCCTAGTGGTATTATATCTCGATTAATAGAACTTTAAATTGACATGGATTAATTGTAATCTTTGTTAATGAATTCCATTAACTAGACTGAACAACAATTGATTATTCTTCATGGTGGTTCAACCTCTTAGTTGGTCGAATGAGAGAGACATTATTTAATGAAGCTTGATCATTATTTCTAGTTTAAAAAATATATCTATTGGACTGACAAACTTTCTGGTTTCTTCCGTGGTTATTCTAAGCTACTCAGTGGCCCAGTTATCCAATTCCTCAGTGGACAATTATCCAACTCCTTGGTGGCTAGTTGTCCAACTTCCTAGTGTCCTAGTTATTTAACTTCCTAGTGGGATGATTAACAAAATGGTATTTGATAGAGTGGATTTTTATATAATTGATTTTTGTCTACTAAAATGGTCAAAAGAATGAGGTCTAACTATTATTTCCTCCAGTTGCTCCGTTGTTGGTTAACAAAGAGGGAAAGTGATGGGATTTTAAAGCCTAGTTAACAAAATTGTTAACTTACAGAAGTTCCTAAAATTATTGAACTATATACAAATTTCACAATATGGAGAAACCAAGACCACAACATAAGAAGAATATAGAAGAAAATTGTGAGTAAGGAAGCTAAATATGGTTGCACCATTTTTGGTATTAGAGCAAGAGTGTTACTTAAAAAGAGGTGAGAATGACACATCAAGTAGTAGGAGCACAAATAGCACGAGGAAGACCTGTAGCACATGTAGTTTTGCTAAAAGAGATGAGGTCTATCCAAACCAAGCTAGAAGTCATAGAAGCCACCCAAAGAAGGGGGGTTGACATATGACATGTTAGCAATGAAAAATAATATTTCGAGGAAGAAGAAATGGAGGAAAAATAAGAAAACAAAAAGGAAAGATTTCACAGGATGCTTGCAGGAAAAAGTGCCAAGCTAAAAATGGGGGTGCCAATGTTTGAAGGAAACCTACATGTTGAATAATTGATTGACCGGATCAATGCATTAGACAAGTACTTTTATTATGAAAATGTAGTTGAGGAGAAAAAAGTCAAGTGTGTTGGTACAATATTGAAAGGTCTTGCATCATTACGGTGGGATGGTGTACAAACATAGAGGAAGAACAAGGAAAAGACAAAGATCAAAAGGTAGGATAGAATGGTTTCCAAAATAAAAAGTGAGTTCATGCTTACAAACTACTAGTTAAACATTTTCAAACAAATGCATAATCTTAAGTAAAAGTTAATTTTAGTCAAAGAATACATTGAAGTGTTTCACAAGATAAATATTAGTGTTGGACATGTAGAGGAAGACATAGAAAAAACAACTAGATATATAAATCACTTGAAATATGATTTTCAAGATGAAATTAGCATTTTATTCCCAAGGATAGTTGAAGAAGTAGACCAATCTACCCTCAAAGAAGAATAAAATTTTGCAAGAAAACATAGTCAAAGAGGAAGAGGAAGAGGCTTAGTAAGGAGTAGAGGACATCATAGTAGCAAAGGAAGATTTCAATCCTAGAGAGAAGAAGGAAATAATTTAGAACAACCAAGTCAATCATGAGGAGGAAGTAATTTCCCACGAAGAAGGAATTATTCTAGAAGTAGAGGAAGAAGCATAGACCATCAACCTAGATGTTATAGATGCAACAAAATTGGACATAGATCATTTGAATGTTTAGAAAATAGTGAAAATAAAAATTGTGCATATATAAGACAAGGTGATGAAGAAACTGTAAATTCTCCTTCATAAGAAGCTACTATAGAGATTGTATAATCATTTTTTAGGAAGAGAATTCTACTCAAGTCATCCAAGGAGATTAAAGAACCTACCTAGAGAAAGGGTTTAGTTAGGACTGTATGCAAATCAAAGTGTAGGTGTTGTAAGATGGTCATTAATAGTGGTAGTAATGATAATTTGGTGTCTACAAAGATGGTGGAGAAGTTAGGATTTAAGAAATAGGCACATCCAACTACATACATAGTATCTTGGTTGCAGAAGGGATATCACATTCTGGTTAATGACCAACGTAATGTGGAATTCTAGATTGGCAACTAGAAGGATCAAGTATTATGTGATATAATTCACACGGATATCTGTCATATTTTGTTAGAAATACCTTTGCAACACGAGAGGAGAGAAATATATGATGGAAGAAACAACACTCATGCTTTTGAAATGGATGGAGAAAATCATACACTTATACCTATAAAAGATGAAGCTGCAGAAAAGGAATTCAGATTGAAAGTATTGCTAGTGAGTGGAAAATAATTTATACAACAGATAAAGAAAGAAGACATACAATTTTCTTTAGTTGGTCAACTAATGGTAATTCTTACGTGTACAAATTTGGTTTATTTGCTTGAAGAGATTCAAAACTCATTAAAGGATTTTGTTGATATTGTTGTAGATGATTTACCGAATGAGTTACCTCCTATACGAAGTATTAGTCATCATAGAGATTTGTTTATAGGATCTAATTTACCTAATAAAGAAACATATAGAATGACTCCAACATAAAATTAAGAGATCAAAAAGTTAGGTTTAGGATTTTTTGAGTGAAGATTGATCATAAAAAGTTTGAGTCTGTGATGTTCCTACAATACTAAACCAAAAGAAATATGGAGGATAGAGATGTGCACTGATTCTATAACTATAAAAAAATAAAAATAACGCCACGTACATATTTCCTTTGCACACATGGATGATTTGATGAACTGTTTAAGTAAATCTAAATACTTTCATACAAGAGATTTAAAGAGTGAATATCATCATATAAGAATAAGAGGAGGAGATTAATTGAAGGCTACATATAAAACAAATACTGGTTTGTATGAATGGTTACTGATGATATTTGGTCTAACAAATGCTCCAAGTACTTTCATGAGGTTGATGAATGAAGTGCTTAAATATTTTACAACTAAATTTATGATAGTTTTCCTAGATGATATATTGATTTACAACCAATCAAAAGAAGAACATCTTAGACATCTTAGAATAGTATTGGATAAACTGCAAAAAATAAGTTGCAAGAAAATTTGAAAAAGTAAGTTTTATGAAAGCAATTTTTTTATATGTAGGATTTGTGATATCTATAGATGGCTTGAAGATGGGTCGTGAAAATTTTGGGGTTATCATAGAGTAACCTACTCCAAGGGGTATTTTACAAGGTAATAATTTTTCATGGTTTGGCTAGTTTTCATAAAAATTGGTCAAAAAAATTAGTTGAATTTGTGTTCCAAAGGTGGAGACAATTAAAGTGAGCAAACAACCATTCCAATTTTAGCATTTCCAAATTTTAATATTATTTTGGATTGAATGTGATGTAAACAAGATATTTATAGGTGTTGTTATAAGTCAAGAAGGAAAACATGTCACTTACTTTAGTGAAAAAGTAAATGAGGCCAAACAAAAATATTCTTGATATGTTGAGGAGTTATATGCTATTGTTCAAACCTTAAGGAATTGGAGACATTATTAAATGCCAAAGGAGTTTATTTTTCATACTAAGAGTCACGCTTTCCATATTAATAGCAATCAAACAAGATTGAAGCGAAGACATGTCAAGTGGGTAGAGTTTCTACAAAAATTAACTTTGTTTATTAAGAATACAAGTGGGCAGACCAATAAAATGGAAGATGCATTGAGTGGGGTAAATTTGATTTTACATGAAATTAAAGTGAATTGATTTGAAAATTTAAAGGACATGTATATTGAAGATGCAAATTTTAAATATCCTTATGTAGCTTGTCAAGATCTAGTAAGTAGAGACAAAAATCCATACTTAGATTACTTGATATAGGGAGAATCTTATTCAAAGGAAAACAATTGTGTATTCCAAAGTGTTCAATGAGAGGAAATTTATTGAAAGAAAAGCACAATGGTGGATTAGCATGACATTTTGGACAAGAAAAAACTCTTTCTTAGTTAAATGCATTTTATTTTTGGCCAAGCATGTGAACTAATGTAAAATTATTTGTGCAAATGTGCAAAATATGCCAATATGCAAAAGGGAATAGCTAAAATACAAGATTGTATGAGTGAATGTCAATTCCAAGTAGATCGTGGGACTCTGTAACTATGGATTTTGTATTAGGATTGCCGAAAGCTCAAAGAGGCAATGATTCATTTTATGTTGTATTATAGTTTCATGTCTTTCAGATTAATCACATCATTAGGATTTGGTCGACGTTTCAAACCAACTAATGTGGCTCATCCTTAGGACAAGGTGAGAAAGTTAATCGATCTCCATGAATAAATAGTATGGATGCATCATTTGCCGGAGATAGCTGTTGGTGAATTAGGTGATTTAGTTAACTAGTTATTCCAATCGGTTGACAGGAAATATTTATTAATTAGCTTAATTTCAACCAATAATCATTAAATAATCCCAAAAGAATTATATTCATAAAAAATGTGTTATTATAATAATAAAAATATCATTTTATATTGTTATAGATAAAATTTCAAAAGTGACACACTTTGTAGCCCACACAAAAATAAGTGATGCAACCCATATTGCTAATTTAATTTTCAAGGAGATTGTTAGGTTGCATGGATCGCAAAAAAATATTGTATCTGACAGAGACACAAAATTTATGGGCCAATTTTGGAGAAATTTAAGGAAGAAATTAGGGGCCAATCCTAGTTTCAATTCAACCTACCACCCACAAATTGATGGAGAGATAGAGGCGATGAACAAAATTTTGGGAAACACCTTAAGAAATATAGTAAGTGAACATCTCAGATAGTTGGATGATGTACTTGCTTAAGAAAAGTTTACATATAATTACTCACCTAACAGAAACACGAGATTTAGTCCTTTTTAGATAATGTATTGTATGTACCTACGAAGAGTGTATGAATTAACTAATTTTGGAAATTAGGAAATGATAAGTGCACATGGTAAGGATTTTGCAACACTTTTGTAGGAATTGCAGGACAAAGTTAAGTAACAAATATAGTAGCAACAAGTACAAAAAAACGTATTTAATGAAAAGAGAAATGAACTTTGAAGATGGTGATTTAGTCATGGTTCATCTAAGAAAGAAAATATTTGCCAAAGGGAAACATAACAAATTAAAATTGAAGAATATTAGATCATGCATAATTTTAAAGAAAATTTACTCAAATGCTTATAAGATTAAGCTTCCACACAACCTTGGAGTTTCACCATTTTTTAGTGTTTCATATTTGTACCCCTATAAGGGAGAGTAGACAGATTCATCTAATGCACTTGAAAGTGTTGAAGTTCATACCACTGAGTGGGAAAATGAACTACCTAAAGTAAAATAGAAAGAGATTGAACTTGTCTTGGATAAAATGGTAGTGAGAAATACTAGAGATAAAGAATGCTCATATTACTTAATCAAGTGGTAAAATCAACCACTTGAGGCAGGCACATGGATGAAAACAACAAAAATATCTAAATATGGGAAGAATATTGAAGAACTCATGGGACACAACTCATGAACTAGTTTTCCTTCGTTGGGAGTATGAGGCACGGGCATATTTCAAAGTTGAAATCAATAGTTGACCTCTAAAGGTTTTTGAAATTTATGGGAGGAAATAAGTTTCCTCAAAGTCATGCAATGTTGTAATTTTGATTATTTTCTTTAAGTTATCATAGTTCTAAAAAAAATAAAATCCAAGTGTGTTTTGAGAAGAGAGTGCTTTTCCATGTAATGTAACAAATATGTGCATTTTAAGTAAGAAGTAGGAGGAGTTATATAATATAGGGTGAAATAGAAATTTGTTTGGAATTTTCCTAAGTATAGAGGATATGAACTTATCTATTTAGAGTGATATTTTCTATGTATAAATAAAATCAATATGCAGGATGCTATTTGTGGATGGTTGGTCAAGTTGGAAAAATAGATGGACTTATATTTTTAGACATATTGGGTGGAGTCTAGTTTTAGATTGCCAGTCTAAAAATAGATATGTCGAATATTATTAGCTCTTAATAATAATTGGACTCTAAACATTATCTTATTCTCTTGGAGCACTTCAGTTAAGTGCACAGATGTGGCACAACAGCTGATAGAAGGAATTACGCTATTCCTGAGGGTTTACTGGAGCTATTTCATGGAGGACTTCAATTAGAACTCATGTGACAGAGTTTGATGGAGTTGGAGAAGTAGTTGGTGGAGTTGTATTTAGTTTAACTCAGTTAGACTCGGTTGAGCTAGTTGTATCTAGTCTAACTGATTGATACACTAGTGAGAGTGGAGTGAATTAATTAGTAAATTAATTCACTAAATAACAACTCATTAATCAACTGAAGAATACATCAGTTAACTACAGTGCATGGCATTTTCAGTGGAGACCAGTGGAGAGATAGGTGAAAGAGAAAGTGTGACTATCAGTCGTGACTATAATGATGCATTGATTGCATCCAACACTCAGTGGAGATGCCAATGAGGATTGCGTGAGCAAGGCTGGAGGAATTCAAACTCATTCAGAGCCATTCTTCAGTAGGGATTGCGCAGTAGAGGCAGGCTAGCAGGTGGCAAATATTAGTGCATGGATTTGCAAGATCGGGCCTGATTAGTGTGTAGCGATTGTAGTGTACTGAGAGCTTGATATGATCAGCTTTGTATGAGGATTGTTACATGATATCTATGACATATATTATATACAGATAGTTGGGGTTTTCAACTTCAGGCTTTCCTGTTAAACAACTGTGTTAATGTGTGTGAATTTTTATTGTTTCATGTGTGCATTGCAATCTTGATTTAATTTCCGCAATGATCAATGGTGGAATAGATTCTGTATTTTGCATGAAGTTAAAATAGTGTGAGATTAGGAGAATCTTGGACATATAACAAATTAGTTATATAATTTCTACATGGTATCGGAGCAATTGATCATTGGAGGAGATTGCAATTATTGAAGCGGTTGAGTTTTGCGCTGGTGGAATTCGAATTTGCTGCAATGTTTTCTTGGTGTTGAAGTTGAGCATTCATTGAAATGTATTTCAACGAATTGCAATTGGTGTATGCCCTTGATGGGAGCTAGAATTACATAGCATGGAAGGATAGGATGGAGGTGGTGCTAGATGATAATGGGTTGAAGGAGTTCATAGATGCTGATATTCCGAAGCCTGCTTCTAGCGATGCAGCCGCACTTGACGCATGGCAAAAGAAGGTAGAAAAGCGTCGAAGGATTCTGTTGGAAGGTGTGAAGGACCACACTGTGTCAAACCTTCATGGTAAAGCCACTCCATTCTTAATGTGGAAGGCTTTGACAGACTTGTTCCAAAGCAGAAGCGACCAGAGGAAGTTGGCGCTTAAAGAAAAACTCAGAAAAATAAAAATGGAGAAAGGCGACAGTATACCAAAATACCTCACGAAGTTTGTCCACTGCAAGGATGAGCTGGGAAGTGTGGGGTTACTGTTGATGAAAAATACTTGGTGAGCTTGGCTCTCCTTGGGCTTCTGAAGAGTTGGCATAGCTATGAAGACTCTGTCAATGGACGAGAGAAACTGCCAGGATGGGAGTGACTTTGGTCGGATGTTGTGCAGGAAGAGATAAGGCGGGGTACCAGGGATGGATCTTCATCGAAGAATGAAGATGAAGAAAATTGCGCTTTGGCTGCCAAAGCTCGGAAAGGAAAAGGGAATAAATCTTCCAAATCTGAAGCTAAAGGCAAGAAGCAAGATTTGTCCAAGGTGAAGTGTTTTCACTGTCACCGGCATGGACATTTCGCCACAAATTGTCCACAGAAGAAGAAGAATAAGCAGGTTGCTGGATCTGCAGCTGGAAAGGCCTTAGCCTTGCAGTTTGAGCTATATTTTTCTTTGATCACATGCTTGGTTTCAAGTGTGATGGGATCGGTGTGGTTTCTTGACAGTGGTGCATCTTTCCATATGACCGGAGACAAAGATTTGTTTAGTGATATGGAGGAAAAGGATCTTGGAGTGCACATCGAGATGGGCGATGATGGTAGATACAGTGTGACTGGTATCGGGACCATTTCCTTTGAGAGGGAGTCCAATAAACCTTTCATCATGAAGGATGTCATGCATGTTCCAGGATTGAAGAAGAATCTGATCTCCGTGGCGATGCTGGAAGACAAGGGTTATGATGTTGTTTTCAGTGAAGGAAAAGCTTTCCTTCGGCATAAAACAACTGGTCAAACCAGGAGGATAGGGATTCAAGTTAAGAATCTTTATCAATTGCAGGTAGATGGCTGCATAGCAATGGCAGGCAAAGCAAAAGGAGTGGTGAGCCGGGATGAGGGTGAATTGTGGCACAGGAGATTGGGCCATCTTCACCATGGCGCTTTGAAATTTTTACAGCAGATTTCTACCGGGCTTCCTAAAGGTACACTCGCGCAATCAGATCAGTGCAAGGGATGTACTTTGGGAAAATTTGTGAGGACCACTTTTCATGAGAAGGATAGTCACGCCTCGACGATCCTTGAGAGAATTCACACAGACGTGTGTGGACCTTTCTCGGTTGCTTCAACAACAAAGCACATGTATTATGTCATATTTGTTGATGACTTTTCTCGTAAGTGCTGGATCTTCTTCATGCAGAAGAAGAGCGAGACATACTCAAAGTTCTGTGAGTTTAAGGCGCTGGTTGAGGAAGAGTCGGGGAAGCAGGTGAAAGCTCTCCGGAGCAATAATGGTGGTGAATACATCTCTGGCGAATTCAAAGACTTTTGTAGCAAAGAAGGAATTCGAAGAGAACTCATAGCGCCTCATAACCCACAACAGAATGGGGTCACGGAGAGGAAGAACAGAACGATTGTGGGTGCTGCACGGGCGATGTTGCATGATCAAGGCCTTCCCATACACTTGTGGGCTGAGGCATGCAACACTATGGTTTATGTGCAAAACCGTTGTCCTCATAGAGTACTTGGCATGAGTACACCCGAAGAGGCATTTTCTGGTAAGAAGCCTGATATTTATCATTTGAAGATTTTTGGCTCACCTGTTTACATTCATGTGATGAAGGATGCCAGGAAGAAGCTAGAGCCGACCGCAGAGGTTGGGATATTTGTGGGATACAAAGAAACACCCCACAATTATCGTGTGTATTTTCTAGACAGTCGGATGACTGTCGTGCGACGGATATCAAATTTCATGAGGAGAAAGCCAAGAAGTTGTCGCTTGAGAGGGAGCTACACTTGCATGCAGAGAAGGAGCTACTTGTTCCTAAAGATGAGCCTCAAGGTGTGGATCAGCCACAAGAGGAGGTTCATAGAGTGGAAGAAACCACTCATGTAGCGCCAAACATCAAAGGGAAGAAGCGCACTATAGAAGCTGAGTGACTGAATCTTGATGCAGCACATAATGTAGGAGCTCCTACATCACAACGAGATAGAGACAGTCACCTAACCGATTTACTGGATACATGGCTCTGATGAGCAAGTGTATCGTGACAGAGCCATCCTCTTTCGAGGAATCTGTGGAGGATCCCGCATGGGTAGATGCCATGGTGGAAGAGTATGATTCGATTGTCAAAAATAGTGCATGGGAGATTGTCCCAAGGCCAGAAGGGAAATCAGTGGTAGGTTCGAGATGGATCTACAAAGTGAAGAAAGCTACTGATGGGAGCGTCGAGAATTATAAGGCAAGATTTGTTGCCCGGGGCTTCTCACAGATCAAGGGGATCGACTATGAAGAAACCTTTGCACCTGTCACAAGGTATTCTTCCATACGGACCATCCTTGCTCT
Organism: Pinus albicaulis; assembly: GCA_034641835.2. Lineage (NCBI taxonomy): Eukaryota > Viridiplantae > Streptophyta > Pinopsida > Pinales > Pinaceae > Pinus > Pinus albicaulis. The sequence goes on from CM076577.1 coordinate 316,211,693, forward strand.
CTCAACGCAGATGGGTCGCTTTGATCGCCCGGATGGATGCTTCAGCTCGTTCTCAACGAGAATCATTGAGGAGGGTGTGCGATGGGACAGCACAGAGGTTCGAAATCTTCGACAACGAGTCACCATGTGTGCGAGCTCAAAGAGCGTTGTCTCATTGGTTCGAAACAAGCACCTCATGCTTGGTACACACGGATAGACAGTTATTTCACCGGACTTGGTTTCGCCAAGAGTGAGGCGGATCCAAACCTATACCAGATTGTGGTGGAGGGTAAACTTTTGATCATTGTGCTTTATGTAGATGATTTAATACTAACGGGTGATGAACTGTTGATACACTCATGCAAGGCAGATCTTGCAAAGGAGTTCGAGATGAAGGACTTGGGCCTCCTTCATTATTTCCTGGGATTGGAAATTTGGCAGCGGAAAAGTGAACTGTTTGTGTCTCAAGTAAAGTATGCCCAGGAGATATTGGAGAAGTTTCACATGCAAGGCTGCAAGCCTATCGAAACTCCTCTTCCTGGTGGTTGTAGGAAAGAGGATGCTACATCGGTAGAGGTAGTGGATGCCATTGTTTATCGACAATTGGTTGGTTCGCTCATGTATTTAGTCAATACACGACCGAACATATGCTATGCTGTGAACCAGCTTTCACAAGCGATGGTGAAGCCTACCAAGCTCTTTTGGAAGGCAGGAAAGAATGTCCTGAGGTATCTCAGGGGCACATCTAGGTATGGATTGGGGTACAGACAATCGAATGAGGTGAAGCTGCATGGCTTCACGAATGCAGATTGGGCAGGAAGCCCAACGGACCGAAAGAGCACATCTAGAGGGATTTTCAGTATTGGATCTACTGCAGTTTCTTGGTACAACAGGAAACAAATATCCGTGGAACTCATTTCAGCGGAGGCCGAGTACATGGCAGCAAGTTTGGCTGCATGCGAGGCTATATGGATGAGGAAGATCCTGGTCGGTTTGTTCGGTTCTCACTTAGATCTCTGTGATATGTTGTGATAATCGAAATTTTCATTAAACTCTCAATTAATCATGTTTTTCATGATAGATATAAACATATAGATATCTAGTATCATCATATCAGAGATTGTGTGCAGCGGAAGATCATGTTGCTTTAGTACATTCCTACGGAAGATCAGGATGCAGATATTCTGACGAAGGAGCTCAGCAGGAGCAAATTCGAATACCATAGAGGTAGGATCGGGGTGAAGGATAATCCATGTCTTGTTGAAAGGGAGTGTTGAGATTCAACGAGATGATGAGCTTAGTGAAAAGAGTCGCCTTCACTAAGTGGGCCCGCAGGCTATTTTTGGCGCAAAGTCTATTTTTAGACTATGTCTATTTTTAGACATGTCGATCATATTCTATGAGTTGCAGGATACTATTTGTGGATGGTTGGTCAAGTTGGAAAAATAGATGGACTTCTATTTTTAGACATATTGGGCGGAATCTATTTTTAGATTTCCAGTCTAAAAATAGATATGTCGAATATTGTTAGCTCTTAATAATATTTGGACTCTAAACATTATCTTATTCTCTTGGAGCACTTCAGTTAAGTGCACAGATGTGGCACAGCAGCTGACAGAAGGAATTACACTATTACTGAGGGTTTACTGGAGCTATTGCATGGAGGACTTCAGTTAGAACTCATGTGACAGAGTTTGGTGGAGTTGGAGAAGTAGTTGGTGGAGTTTTATTTAGTTTAAGTCAATTAGACTCAGTTGAGATAGTTGTATCTATTCTAACCCATCGATACACTAGTGAGTGGAGTGAATTAATTAGTAAATTAATTCACTAAATAATAACTCATTAATCAACCGAAGAATACATCGCTAACTACATCGTACAAGTGCCTGCGGGAGACCGCGGAGAGATAGGTGAAAGAGCAAGTGTGACTACCAAGCCGTGACTATAGTGATGCATTGATTGCATCCAACACTTAGTGGGAGAGGCCAATGAGGATTGCATGAGCAAGGCTGGAGGAATTCGAACTCATTTAGAGCCATTCTTCGACAGGATTGCAAAGTAGAGGCAAAGCAAGGTGTGGAAAAGATCAAAGGCATGGATTTGCAAATCTACCGATTAGTGTGTAGCGATTTCAGAGTTGTACTCAGAGTTTGACATGATCACTTTTGTATGAGGATTGTTACATGATCTCTATGACATATATTATATACGTATAGTGGGGGTTTGGCAACTCATTTCGTTAAACAACCTATAATTGTGTGTGAATTTTTATTGTTTCATGTGTGCATTGCAATCTTGATTTAATTTCCGCAAATGATCAATGGTGGAATAGATTCTGTATTTTTCATGAAGTTAAAATAGTGTGAGATCAGGAGAATCTTGGAAATATAACACATTAGTTATATAATTTCTACATATGTAGTGTTCAAACTTAATTTATGCATTTGCAAATCCATTGAATGGATTTTTGTCTCCCAACTCAATTTCTCTTAATATTGTCTTTGTATATTTGAATGTTGTGTAATTTTGGATTTTATGTGGATTTGATGGTTTGCATAACAAAAACAAAGTGTAGAGGGGGATCAAATTCTAACATAATAGAATGGCTTATTTATTTAAGACCCCTTGTAGATCAGACTTAGTGAAATATAGGTTCTTTCAAAGGTTATTGTTCAACCGAATCGGCCTAAATCCCTATAGAAAAATTCAAAGTATTCTTGTGGTCATACATCATGATGATATTATATCTCGGTTTAACAAAATTGTAAATTGTTGAGGATTAATTGTTGTCTTTGCTAGTGAAGTTCATTAACAGGGCCAAACAATTATTCTGTATTCATCTCGGTGCTTCAAACTCTCAAAGGGCCAGTTAACAAAAACATTATTTAACGAATATGATTACGATTTCCCATTAGAAAAGTCTATAAATTGGACCAACGAGCTTTCTCATTTTTTCCTTGGTGATTCCAAACTCCTCGATGGCCCGATTATCCAACTTCCTAATGGCCCATTTATCTAACTTCTTGAATGGCCAATTAATGGAATAGAAATAAAAAAAGTAGAGTTATGTTAATTGATGTCTATCAATATAAACGATCAAAAGAATGAGGTTTAGTTTCTATTTATCCTCATGGCCTAGTGGTTGATTAATGAATAAGGAAAGTGATGAGATTTCAAAGACTAGTTAGAAAAAGTGTTAATTGACATGAGTTGCTGAAATAGTTGAATTGTATATAAATTGCACAAACAAAGAATCCAAGACTGCAACATGAGAAGAGCAGAGAAGAAAATTGTGAGTAAGGATTGAAATTGAATCTGGTTTCACCAACTCTCTTCTTTTACATCAAATGAAGTTGAAGTTGAAGTTGAAAATTGTGAGTAAGGATTCAAATAAGATTCATTTACATCAAATAAAGTTTAACAAGATATCCATGATAGCTATTTCGAACAATATAAGTTATAGTTAAATCAGAAAATTGGGGTTTAGAAAGGGGTGTTATAGGTGTCTTACTTGTTTCTTTTCTTATCTAACTTGCAAGTTATTAAAATGTATTTACGAGTTATAGTTTAGGAGAGTTGTTTTCATGTGAAATAATTGAGTTTCCTATTTGTGTTTTATTAGTTGGTAGCCTTGGCTTAGGGGTGGTGATAATGATTGAAAACCTCTCATTGGAAGGGAATATATCCTTCATTTTCATTCCATGTGAAAAAACTATGTTCACATATCAAAACTATGTTGTGTATTTCATTTCATTTGTGATTGATTATTGTTTTGTGATGTGGATAAGTTATTTCGGTGAAACAATTACAAAGCTATGTATGAAGATCTATTAAGATATATATGAAGATCAATTAAGTTATATTAGTATATTATTTTTAGAGTTCTCCAAGAGTAATTTTGGTTTGATGTTATGTGAAACTTAAGAGAATTGTTAGTTGATTATGTGTTTGGCATAATTTTTATATTGGTTTGTAATCCAATCATGTGACTTTAATATGTTTAAATTGTTATTTGGTTTTGAATATCATTAATTATCCACTAATTATTATCATCAATGGCTATGATTTTAGAAATTTGTTCCACCTATTTTAAATAATAATGCAATGGTAGTTACCTATTAATGACTTGAATGATAAGCATTGTGTAAAGTGTCTATATGTGAGATAAATAGTACAAAAAGCTCTCACTGAATCCTATTTTATCTCAATCTAGTGAATACCGTGGCAACTTAATATGAGTTATGTTATTATTACATCATTATCATCATTAAGGTTTTGTTAAGGACCTTATATCACGTATGTTGAAGATAGGCATGTCCACTATATGGTCATTGTTAGCATTTCCTTCTCAGGTAGCGTTCTTTCTTATTTTTTAACATGAAAAATAAAATATATTGTATTAAAAATTATGCATCAACAAATCTATTACATCATGAGTGGGAATTTCCATTTGGTGTTTGGTTATATTTTGCAACTAAATTTCCCTTTTACATCCAATTTTACATTACCCTTTATTTTCCTATCAAAATTCTTGTAATTAGAAGTATACAAATGAAAAAAAATTAAAAGGTTTAGACAAAATTTGTACTTCATCAAAAAACTAAGATTGGGCAGAGCTCCCAACCCCATTCTCCTTAAGGGACTCAGATGGTTGAAGAATTAAATTTGGAATAACTTGCTCTGCCTGATTAGTGCTATTAATAGTCCTTGAATGTTTAGGTTTATTCTTATGAAGAGAGTGTTGTAGGTCTTAAATTTCCTTTCTCAAAGAGGCCATTTCATCATCAATTCTCTATATTGTTATTCTATGATAAAAAATTATCTCCATTGTGGAAGTGATGATAACAACCATTTGATTGTATCTAAACTAAAGAAAAATGATTTGATTTTTCATTTTGTTAATCCTCTCAGTTATCTCCTTGAGGTTGCGCTTAGGATTCCTTGGCATGAATCTAGAGTAATTATTCATGTTATTAATAAGGGATCAAACACATACAGTTCTAGTAGTGAGAATTGAATTATAGCATGAAAAAAGAGGAGAAGAGAAAGGACTTGGGTTGGACCAAGTAAAAAAAAACTAGTTTACAAAGGATTTGAAGGTGAAAAATAGAGAACCAAGAAGTTGGGAATTACTACCAGGAAAAAACCCCAAGGGAACCACGTCCAAGCAAGGCCCGAGACAAACAAGTAAAAAGATTCTAAGGACCATAACTTGGTTCTGCAAAGAAATTGGATCCAAAGGGAACAACCAACTAACATAGCCAATATTAAAAGAGAAGCTCCACCATCAAGAAGAAAGGGAGATTTTTTTTAATGGAGATAGAAAGGTAAATGGAAGAAGAATATATCAGGAATAGGGGTTAGAAACCCAATGCAACACTAGCCATAACTCGAACAAAATTCAGTTGTATATGTATTCCCAGGAGCTATTTCCTTGTAACACTTTAAAATTATGCACAACAATTCCTTGTTGAACGCTCTTATAAAATTATGTTGAAGATGGATATTTTGTACCTATTTTGTCCTTTTATGATGAGGTTCATCTCACCACACTCTCTAGTTCATGCAATTCATTGTCTTTGTTGAGGATCGTTGTAAATGAACCACATCATCCTACGACTGAGACCAAATTTGAGCACGTTCCTACACGTTAACACCACCCCATCCACAACAATGTAATATGTGAGTTCAATTATGCCACCTTAATCCACTCAAATCTAACTTTCATCATCACTAAGCTGAGGTTTACCCACCACGAAATGTACCTTTCCATCGTCACCTCATCCCATTTTTTTCCAAGAATAAAAAAACCAATGTGTGCTCCTATTATTCCACTATGTTTTTACATGAAACAAGAGAGGTCGTAGGGCCACCTAATTGATAAAAAGTATGGTACCATTAATATCCATGATATAACTTATAATAATGTTTCTAAGGGAGGTGAATGAACCCTCCATTTCCATTGGTCAATATTTTCCCAATGCCGAAAGAGCACCCGTTATTCTCCTGTATATATTCCTTCGTGTTGAATTATCTTAAGACATGGTGGTATTCATAGAAGGATAATTGATTCAATACGCCCCCAAATTTTTTTGAATATCACCTTTAACTTATTGTCCTTTAGAAATTTCTTGTAATTCAAGCATTATATAATAAGCTTGGAGTCTCCTAGAATTGAAATCCTAGAGATGTTTTCTTCTTTTGATAAATGGAGGTCTTTCAATAATGCATAGGCTTTATCTTGGTTGTTCGTTCTCTTTCCTAATCCCCAAGTGAAGGTCATTTCTATCATTTATTCAAGGCATAGAATAACCCCTCCTGCTCCTGCAACCCCTGGATTTTTTTCGATGCTCCATCAAAAAATATAGTGTGACATCTACTAGAGTGAATCAAAATTTCAACTTCCTTACAAGATCATTTGATGCAATAGTTACCTTGAATAGGCCCTTTATTTTTGTATTGGGGAACTGCTCATCTAGAGTGATGAAATAAGGACCCTAACCATTCTTCTTTGTTATTTTCCAATTAATTCCCAAAGGAGAAAGATTCCTCTTTCATCCTCTATTATTACAATATCAACATTGTAGCTTTTAGAGCCATTTTTTGTTGCATGAGTATAATATTTTCAAAGATACTTCTATTTCTTGCAAGAAAAATCTTCCAAAAAATGAATTTGGGAAGGGAAGCCCATATTTTCTTGAATTGGATCTTCTTTGTTGAGAAATCAAAATGCTTAGGTATTATAGTTGATTTCTCTGTCATGATAATTACTTGTGAATCTATTGACTTCTTTATTAATATTATTATGGTCTCTTCTTTCGTCAAGGAATTACCAAAATAAAAATAACACAAGATGCATGTTTCTCCAAGCCAAGGCGAAAACCAAATAAGAGGGAAAACCCAAAAAAATTCCTCTTATTATAGAATCAGATCAAAGTGAGACATCCAAGACCCATAAATTAAGACCAAAACCATCCACAAGATCCAAGTCAACCCTTCATTCTCTGTCATACTTTATCCCCAAAACAATCAACTAATATGTCACAAGTCTATCCTTTAGATGCCTTGATCCACACACATACTCATCCTTCCTGCAGCTTGCATATTAAAATCATGTCAATTTATACTTCCACATATATTGTAGTCGCTCCTTAGCTCACATGTTATCGCAAAGATAGTCTTAATAACTAGCACAAATTCACAAAATTATGGCCTTAGAAATTCACATCTTTTTAGATCCTTTTCAATATAAAGGTTCACATTTTTTTCAAACCCTATTGCACAGAGAAAGTCACACCTTTTTCAGATCCTTATACCACAAAAAATTCACAAATATTATGATAATAAACTCACATATCTTGCTACACAACTTCAACAAACTTGCTTTCCAAAATGAAGGAGAACAAGTGCCAATATACAATTGTTCGTCTCTGTGAAGGGTCACATCCCTTGGGCAGGCCGACTTGTCCATCTAAAGGGTCGACTTGGTCTTGTGGAGGTTTTTTTTTTTCCTAACAAGAATTCTAAACGGGACTTTGACTCTTTAGCTCAATAAATCCTAGAAGCATGAAGAACATGCTTATTTAACGAAATAAAAAAATCTTTTTCTTCTTTTTGATTTTTACATCAAAAACATAATTATACAAGTACAATGACAATTATGAATACTGAACCTAGTTACACTTTTCAAAACTCCTTTTTAACTAGAGAGGTATTCATAATTACACAATGAGATACAAGGATACTCAAATTGAAATATTCTCATAAGAAGAGTTTAGATTGATAAGATCATCAAGCATCAACGTCATAACCAAAATTGTTAATTTGAAAAATAACAAGGCGTTGACTAACAAGATTTAAATATCCACTAGATTAGAGCACAGTGCTGGGAGGCATACATTTGGACACCATCACCATAACCTCTCAAGGAAAATACCCCATCTGGATGTTCACCAGGTATGTCCTTACGGGAGTATTCTTACCTTGGATTCCCAATCCTCGAAGAATATCGGTCCTCTTCGACTACTCTTATCTTGGATATCGCGTCCTATCCTCAAAGAGTATCAGTCCACGAGACTACTACCTATCTTAGATTCCAAATACTCAAGGAGTATTGGTCCACAATATTACTACCTATCTTGTATTCCAAATCCTAAAAGAGTATCGGTCCCAAATTCTTATTCAATCGTTGATTATCCCTACCAGTGCCTTCACTAGAATTATAGTTGTTAGTACTAGCCTAGTGCAAGACACATGGAGAATACATTGTCCACCATCACTCCATCTCAACCAGGAAGGAGATACTTACTGCCTCTCAACCAAGGAGACACAACTTGAAGCCTTAGCATGTCTCATACTTCATCAATACATCAACTACATGTTTTGCCGTGGAGATATAGTTGTAGCTACAAGGCTCCTTTATAGAAATTATTCAAAAAATATGTATACCAATGGATTCAATCCGATCATGTAATATACTAAAACAAGATATTGAATCCTTCTACAATATTTGTGGAAAATAAACACGATTGCACAATCACACCAAGTAAGAGAAAGAAACAAATCAGTCACACAACACATATATTTTTCCCGCAGAAAATGTTTTGCACAAAGCCCTTCTATCTTTATTGTATAATCAACCAATGAATCATGAAATAATACAATGCACTCTTCTCACAAGAGTCTGTTGCACTGTCCTTAATGTCTCACACTGATCCAAACAAAATTGGTCCAACACTTAACCAATTCTCAGCCCGCCTTGCTCACGCAATCCCTAGGCAATTAATCTCTATTAATTAAGATAATTAGCCTTCCTTGACTGCGCAATACATCATGGGCATCCTATGGTGTATATAATTGTGCCCGGGTAATTTTCTATAAATACAAATAATAAAAAACTTCCCTTTAACCTCCGTCTCAACTGGGTCTTTATCAGAACTGACATGCATGCAACTATTAATAGTAAATCATTAGTCACTTGATAGATCACTGCATGTGAATTAAATATGATTTAATTCGCTTGACCTCTCATTAGTGCAACAATCAGTTACAACTAGCTAGACTGACTTTAACTCACTTAATTAAGTTAACTAATTTCTCATGCATTAAACTAATACACTAACTGCAACTTGAACTCTAAAACAAATAAAATCACTCTACATGCCTCACCAACCACCCTCAACTCAAATTTCATGAGCTAATTGAGTCTATCACACTCAGTTAACTATTACAAGTGATTATGAGATAATATTACAATTTATTGTCAAATTTATTTAAGGGATAAATAAATTTGAAACACACTTATTCTAATTTAATTAAGAAATAATTAAATCAAAAGCCTCCATGGTAGCCATTTCTGGATGCCAATTTCACTGTTTCTTGTTGCAAATTTCAACACTCCCTCTCAACAAGAAAGGAATCAATATGTCCTGATCCGATACCTTTGGAATGTTCTGCATGCAACACTTCTCTAGTTTTGTTCACACATGCAACTCTCCTGAAACTGAATAGCCTCCAAACAACTGAATTAGTATAATGCATCTGTCATCAGTGTCTTCTGACTTCTGTATCCTACTGCATATGTCTACTGGACTCTCTGCGCTATTGACATCTGCATCCATGCAATTTGCATTGCTGCCAACTCTGATCTGCGCTCCAGTATCCGACACCTGTCACTCTAATTTATGTCGTCCTGACATCTAACTGCATCAATCTAACCGATCCTTCCTGCTACTATTATAATGTTGGCTCCTCGTAGCCAAGTTCGATCCATGAGACACACCATCTCAATGAATCCTGCCCAAATTTCTTCTTGGGATTAATTATGCACATCGCCCCACCTCACACCTAGAGGTATAGCTTCATGTACTCCCTCTTCCCTTCTGGCTCGAAATTTCCCCCTCCTCGAGGTCTCTGCTTGAGTGGTCTCTTCCATTCGGTCTCCTCTCTACTTCTCCAATTGTGGCTGCTCCACAAACTTCTAAGACTTCTTCTGAGGTTTCATGTTGAGAGATAATTGCTCCCTCTCAACCACCAAGTCATTAACCACTGATTTGCTCCTCAAAGCCTTACATGCATCCTCAAACTTGAGAGCATACATGTTCTTGACTCTTGAATTGATCTACTTTACCTGTCCTGTGGCTATGTGTTTAAGGAAAATTTTTCCTTTTCTAAACATCACCTCATAACCACGGTATTCCAATACTGATATGGAGACAATATTATTCCTTAGGCCTAGAACATAAAAAACATCTTCTAGTCTGAGAGGGGAGCCATATTCCCTCTGAAAGTTAATTGTACCTATGCCAGTTGCGCTATACCTCCTGTCATCTCCAAACTCTATGTTTTGTTGGAGGTCCTTCTCCTCCAAGTCACTGAAGAGATCTCTATTCCCCATCATATGGAACGAGGCACGACTGTCTAGATACCACATGCATCCCATTGCAGTGTTGGCCATGCATGCAATGAAAGTAAAATCAAGCTCGAACTGTGAAGCCAATGCTTCACCCGCTGCAACTGCAGGCTCCTTCTTGCTTTCCTTCTTTCGTGGACAATTCGTAGCATAGTGCTCATGCTCGTGACAGTGAAAATACCTGATCTTTGAAAAGTCTCTCTTGCCCTCTTTTCCTTGGGACTTATTTTCCTTGGCCTTATTTCCTTTTCTGACTTGCGCACATTGTAATTGTCTTGCTGTTGCAAAATTTTCTAAAAAAGAGACGATTTTAAATTGGCGATATCTCCCTCATCCCAACTCTGATTCGACCAATTTTTTTTTTTCAATTTGGGTATTTTTTCGCAAGTAATCCAAATATTCTATTTGTTTTTGAAAATTATGCATCTAAATTTTCAAATATTCTCTAAACTCTCCACCCAAACAATTCCTGCTCTGATACCATGTAGAAATTATGCAAACAATATGTATACCAATGGATTCAATCTGATTGTGTAATATACTAAAACAAGATACTGAATCCTTCTACAATGTTTGTGGAAAATAAACACGATCACACAATCACACCAAGTAAGAGAAAGAAGCAAATCAATTGCACAACACACATATTTTTCTTGCGGAAAGTGTGATGCTCAAAACCCCTCTAAATTTATTGTATAATCAATCAAGGAATCATGAAACAATACAATGCACTCTTCTCACAAGAGTCCGTTGCACTCTCTTGACTATATCACATTGATCCAGACAAAATTGGTCCAAAATTGGTCCAACATTTAGCCAATTCTTAGCCTGTCTTCAGCCTGCCTTGCTCACGCAATCCCTAGGCAATTAATCCCTATTAATTAGGATAATTAGCCTTCCTTGTCTGCGTAATACATCATGGGAATCCTATGGTGTATATAATTGCGCCCGAGAAATTTTCTATAAATACAAATGATAGATAACTTCCCTTTAACCTCTGTCTCAATTGGGTCTTCATCAGAACTAACATGCATGCAACTATTAATAGTAAATCATCAGTCACTTGACAGATAACTGCATGTGAATTAAATTTTATTTAATTCACTTGACCTCTGGCTAGTGCAACAATAAGTTACAACTAATTAGACTAAATTTAACTCACTTAATTGAGTTAACTGGTTTTTCATGCATTAAAATAATACACTAGCGACAACTTGAAATCTAAAACAAATAGAATCACTCTACAAGCCTCACCAACCACCATCAACTCGAATTTCATGAGCTAACTGAGTCTATCACACTCATTTAACTATTACAAGTGATTATGAGATAAGATTACAATTTATTGTCCAATTTATTTAAGGGATAAATAAATTTGACACAAATTTCTTCTAATTTAATTAAGAAATAATTAAGTCAAAAGCCTCCATGGTAGCCATTTCTAGATGCCATTTTCTGTATGTTGTTTCTGGATGTCAATTTCACTGTTTCTTGTTGCAAATTTCAACATCCTTCTCACATTACATCATACTTGAGATTCGACCTTCCTAGATGTTAAACATTTTACTGAGTCAATTTCTTTCATACTCTATCTTCATGACATGGTTTCTTGGCTCCTAATCACATCATATCGAACTTCGACCTTCATGGATCTTGATAATCATCATACAAATTTGTCATTAAATGGTTCATTTATCATCTTCAATGAGCCAAACTTCCTCACAACTGATAGCACATGTATTTATTCCTTACAATATTAATTATGCCCTCATGCTCTTCCAATCCATCGTAAGTGTTGTCCAATCTAACCATGTGCTCCCAAATCGAATTAAACGAAACAAATGTAGGTACATTACATTATATCAACTGCTATCATTTCTAGCCTCTTCACATACTTTTGCAATATGTCCTTTCAGGGAGCCAAACCATATCCCACCATTATTAGAGTTTCAAAATCACAATATCCTTCATGTTAAGGTGTGCGATTATTTATGTTAAATTATAATACTTGCTCCCTTTAAGGTCAACATTCCTTTGCATGATATATCCTTACAAAATTATCCTTCTCTTTAGTTTTATATCATCAATTAATGTGTTCGTACCAATCAACAAGATTCAATATCTTATCCAAGAGGACCTTTACAAATCCCTCTTTCCATCTTGAGGTAAGTGAACTTCTTGCCCTTTAATCAAATTCCTTGATGCAAGCTTCAAACTTGTTCTGTACTTCTTCGTCTCCATGCTTTGCCACGTTCTTGCACTTCTTCCATTTGTTAGTAAAGCTTTAGGAAAGTCTTATATTGACCTGCAAACCTTATTAGAAGACCATGAAAGAACAATAAGGAAAAGGCATAAATATAATAAAGAAGGAGATATAAACTGCTTATCTTTTGAGAAGGATTAGCTCCCTTTTTAATCTTGGAGATTTCACCAAACTTGATCTCACATTAGACATCAAGGGTTAGATATATCTTTAACAATGAACATGATTAGATTGGGTTTAGTTTCTAGGGTTTCTTTTAGTCCAATTATGTTAGGGTTTATAAACCTTATATGTCGAAGTTTTTAAGATCTTCTACTCAAGAATTACAAACCCTGGATCCTTCATAGTTATCAAGACACATCATCCATACATTGCAAAACTCTACTAGCATGTTGTAAAACCATAATGATACTATTTGACGTGCCTTTTATATATAATACCTAGTTTTCATATGCATATCATCAATCTCTTACATGTCACTATCTCTAATTTGTGTTTATGCATACTCGTGACCTAAAGGACTTAACATTTTAATAAATTGACATAGGTCATGGAATGCATAGATTTTATACGTACCTTTTTTTAATTTTACCTGATATACATGATTTACTAGGAGATCCTTCATAGAGAAATTCTTCAGACTTTTCATTCAATTATGTCCATACACTTTTCTCAGGATTTGGATATGTCATCCTTATAATGTAATTTTTTTTATTATGTATAGGAACCTTGGTAGTGAGACTGCTTCATGAATCTATGCTTCATGGGACTTCAAGTATCTTGTTATGATCCTTGCTACTACATGTGTTGGTGTCACAAAGATAGGCTTCATGATAAGATTTGATCTTCTACTATGTATAGTTTCTTCTCTTCATAACACCTTTACATGACTTGTCAAAGTTCTCAAATTCTATGGTCCTTTCCTTCATAAAGTTTAGCTCTCCTTCTCCACATGTTTTGTTTTCTTTTACTTTACAACATGCTCTATCCTTCGTTCATATGGCGTAGAACCTTATAATGCAATAGTGCCAAAAAAGCGTCCAGATGTCATCTTAATGCAATTTCATAGATTGGTCATAGGTTCATATGCTTGATTCTTAACTCATATTACGAGATCATGGATATATGTCACAATATGTTTTCAATTCCTTCTAGATTCTTATCATTGAAATATTTCCATCAGTTCACATCACACATGAATATTTTCATTGGTCTGCTCTTTATTTCTCAACACCTTAAAGTTTTTATTCTTCACCATTACATATTCCAAGAAAGGTATTATAGTGTTGTAGAAGGCTTAGGTATTATGAGTGTTTGGTTATGTAGTTTTCTTGAGATTCACATCATTAAATTGTAGATTTCTTCCTTGAGATTCACATAATTAGATTGCAGACTTAGATTGTAGGCTTATCTATTATGTCAAACTCTTGTACATTGTATACTCCATACATATGATCAGCAATGTTTCTTGGACTTATATTGTCCTTCTAGGGCTCGACCTCAAAACCAAATTTTGGATCTTCACACAGTCATTTTAATCAAGATAAACTTCATGTATACTTTGGTATAGTAGCCCATTGGAGTGAGGAGTAATTCACATCTATGATATTTGTGTAGCCAAAGAGATATATGCCACTGGTCTCGGATGCAAAATTCCACAAATATGTATTTAAAAGATTCATAGGTTCAAATATGCTTCATTATTTGTCCATAATTATTTGATATGAATGAACTAGTCATTTTATCATTCTCACCACAAAGACTGGATATATAAACTTCATAATTGTAGACTTAGATAACAAAATTAAGACAAAACCGTAAATTTGGAATCATGCTACAAACCTCATATAAATGCCATAGTCATTAGTACAAGATGAATTGTATCTGAGAGAGAAAAAATAGATCTTTTTGGATAGAATTATGGTAATTATCATTATCTTCATAGATGATTTAGTGTCCTCGGTGTTGCTGTAAGGATTTATTTCGGTACGCCAACAACATGAGATCTTCAAACTGTCTTCCTTCCCCCTTAGCTCTGATACCATGTTGAGAAATCAAAATTCTTAGGTATTAGAGTTGATGTCTCTGTCATGGTAGTTACTTCTGAAACTGTTGGCTTCTTTATTAATATTATTATATTCTCTTATTTTTTCAAGAAATTACCAAAATAAAAACATGAAGATCACAAGAAATAAATAACATAAGATGTAGGCTTCTCCAAGACAGGGCCAAAACCCCACAAGGGTAAAACCCATAAAAGTTCCTCTTCTTATAAAATTAGATCAAAGTGATACATCCAAGACCCAGAAATTAATACCAAAACCATTCATAAGATTCAAGTCTGCCCTTCATTCTAAGTCATACTTTATCCTCAAAATGGTTAGATAGTATGTCACAAGCCTGTCCTTTAGATGCCTTCATCCATAGGGATACTCATCCTTCCTACAATTTTCATATTACAATAATTTCAAATGACACTTACATATATTATAGTCCTTCCTTATATCGCATATCATCACAGAGATAGTCTCAAATCACACAACTCCACAATATTTTGGCCTCAGAAATTCACATCTTTTCAAATCCTTTGCCACAGAAAGATTCAATTAAATTTTAGACCCTATTCCATAGAGAAACTCAAACCTTTCTTAGATCCTTATACCACAAAATATTTGTACATATTTCCAAAGGAAGCTCACATATCTTGATACAAAATTTCAATGAAATTGCTTGCAAAAATGAAGGAGAATAGGTGCCAATATATAGCTGTTCGTCTATACGAAGGGTCATGTCCCTTGGGCATACCGACTTGTCCATCTGGAGGGCTGAATTGGTCTTGTTTTTTGTTTTCTAACTAGAAGTCCAAATGGGACTTTGACTCTTTGACTCAATAAATCCTATAAGCACGAAGAACATGCTTATCTAATGAAATAAAAATTTGTATTTCTTCTTTTTTCTTTTTACATCAAATACATATTGATACAAGTATAATGATAATTATGAAGACTAAACCTAGTTACACTTTTCAACATTATTTTGAAAGGTGCTTGAGTATTGTTTGTGCCAAGCCTAAAATATGAACTAAGTTTGGCTAGATTAATCTTACAAATTTATTTTGAAGTCATAGGCTCCAAACTACCTTAGAAAAATTGCAATTTAGGAAAAGGTGGGGAATAACTTCTAAGCATAGAGGACATCATGAAGGACCATGAATTCCTCCCTTGATAAGATTTTCCATTGTAAAATTATTTTGATGTGTGAAGGGACAATAGAAAACAATAATTTTGGGAAGGCTATTGGGGAGCCAAACATTTCCTCATAATTTTGATTTGGGCAGTTCTCCTTGTGGAAAAAGTAAGGTTTGTTAATATGTAGAAACATTGTATTATGATTCCTTTCAAACCCTTAATATCTCTTCCTATAGATTGTTTCGGGCACATCTGGATATATTTTGTAGAATTATTGATTTTGATTCATGTATTTGACTCAGAACCCCCTGAAGATCCCATTTCACCCACCTGCTATCTTCATCGTATAACGAAATATTAGCTAAATTTTTCTTGTTTTTATACTCTAGCTAGTGTTTTAGAGGCTAGAAGGGTGTAAAGGAATTTTGGGTTAGGTGTCCCATGATATTATGATTCTACAAATTTATTAATTCCCATTTTTTGGGACCTAAGTAATACGATTGGAGATAAAAGTGGTAAAAAAATAATAATTTACAAAATGAAGAACCTCCTTTGAATGAAAGAGAGAAGTTGAGGCACATTGACTTGTCTCCATTTAAGTCTTCGTGGATAATCATCTCTTTTTGCCATTCTTTTTTTAGAATAAAGGAGTCTCAAAAGAAGATTTGCACCAATGTAAATATTCATTAGATTAGGATCTATGATTCCCAAACCTCCATGACTCTTAGGAGTGCGCAATACAATGCACTTTAGGAGGTTGATTTTTTTTGTCTTCAACTTGCCCCCTTGCTAGAACAATTTTATAATAGCTTGATAAATTTTAAGAATGATCCCAACAAGGGATAAGAGAGTGGAAAACCAAAACAAAGGGAAGGTTGAGAGCATCTTGATTAAGGTTACTCTTCATGTGGAATTTAACTAAATATCTCCCTAATTTTCTAGTTCTTTTCCTCGATTTTGAAATGATTGGATCCATAAATGATGAAGAAATGGATTGATGAACTGGGGCATGCCCAAATAATTAAATTTAGACAAGTTCCCATTGCTTTGAATCCCAGTGACATGCTTATTTGAATCAATTTTCTTTTGCTAACATTCTGGGTGCATATTTGACTCTTTTTTTTTTATCACAATTTCTCAGTCCTCCCAAGGCCATAATGAACTTGCCTAAAATTCTTTTAAATTGACTTGTAATAATAATATAAGCTCCCCCAATTAGTAATTTATTATAAAAAAAATGGGAATGATTGATATCTTTAACATTTGGACCATACCTTATTCATGGGAACGTTTAATAAATAATTCTTTCATGTTCTAACCTTTTGCTAAGAGAATATTCCATGAGAATGCAAAGCATTAGCGAATAGAGGCACCCTTGTCTAAGACCACTTGAACCTTGGAAGAAACCCCTTTGCCTCTCATATAATAGAAGAGCAATGCATTGATTATAAATACATGCAAAAATTCAATTAATAACTCTAACATCAAACCCTCGCTTCTTTAGACTCTCCAAGAGCAACTTGTGGCCCACCCTGTCGAAAACATTTACTATATTGAGTTTAATAATCATCCCTTCTCTCCCCGCCCCACCATCTTGCTAAAGTGGATAGATTCTTGGGTTAGGACGACATTATCCATTATTTGCCTTCCTCCAATAAACTCCCACAAAATTTTTGAAATTAGCATGGGAAGGAAAGGTTTAAGTCATAGCGCCATTAATCTAGAGATTAAATTATATGAGACAATGCATAAGGAAATTGGTTGGAATTTACTAAAATTGGATAAATTAATTTATTTAGGAATTAGGGCTGAGAATGAGCAATTTATTCCTCCTCCAATGAATCCAATATTCAAGGAGTAATCCACCATTCTACATATGTCTAGTTTGATAATTCCCCAAAAATGTGTTGAGAAACCATCAAGACCCAAGGCTTTATTTAGACTGTATGTGACTAAAGCATTCCAGATTTCTTCATCAGATATCAACTTAATAAGCAATTCATTATATTCTCAAGAAATATAGGATGTAATCTGGTATATCATGTAATAAATCTCTAATGCATTATTATTCTCTAATCTGGTGTACAGATCTTTGTAGTGCTTGAACGAAACCTCGTTGATTTTGGACAATTCCAAGATTTGCTCCCCATTTACCTTTATGTAATTTATATTATTTTTGCATAATTTTATTTCTACCTGGTTATGGAATAATTTGGTGTTCCTGTCTCCATCCTTGAGAAAAACACTTCTTGACTTTAAGTTTCTTCTTCCTTTTTCATTGTTAAGTGGTAATTTTAAAATTCTATCCTTTCTTCTTGAAGGATATCAATTATTGTTCTTTCAGTTTCCATGCTTTTTGGAATAGCTTATAGGTTGTTTTTGTGAAGGGTGATTTCTTGCTTCCAATTTATTTTATTTTCCTTAGCCCATATTTGAGTGTTGCAGCTACACGAGCCCTTCTCGCAAGCCACAAATGACCTATGAAGAAGAAAAATCCTAGACGAAATGGGATATTTTATTTATTTATTTTTCTCTCCTATATAAATATGGGGGAGAAAAAAATCCATTGGTTCCACAGTGTAGTGATGATTCCCATTACATCCTAATTATTACGCTAGAGCGAGTTGAATTTGAATGGAAATGGACTTTAGTCCACCACTGTGCGTATTAATAGAGAAATTGGGTTGTGGTCCAAGCTCCCCCAAATGTTGGAAGAAAATGTGGCATTTTGATTCAAAATTTAGCTATATAACATGAATCTATCCAGGAGGGTTGCAATATGACCAAGAATGATCCTCCTATTATTCCAAGTATATTATTTTCCCACTAATTTTATATCCACTAGGTCGAAGGAAGAAATCAAATCTTCCATATATTCCTTCAAGGGGTATCTTTTCGAAGATCCTCCCTTCCTTTCCCATGGATATAAAGTGAGGTTGAAACTACCACTAAAGATGACTCCCTTACTAAATTTTGATTCCTTTAAGTTCAAAAATGAATTCCAACAAATAATATTCTCTTGGTAAAAGCATTGGAACATAGATGTTAACAATAGAATATACTTGCTGGGTATAATGATAGAGAATATTTTTAGCCAAGGAATGAAGTGTAATTTCCATTGAAAGGAGTTGAAAGGACGTCTCTGAACAAAAGGTACAGAGGCCTTCTGATGCTTCATGTGAGCTAACAACACATATAAGGCTTTTTTGCCAATTGAAACCACATTTTTTGAGAAGCTCTTGTTCTCCCATTTTTGTCTCATGGATTGAGAGGATGGATGGGTTCTCTTGCTTGATCAAACTTCTTACTTATGTTAATATTTTATCAGAGCCCAATCCCCTATAGTTCCAAGAGATAATTTTTATTATTTATTATTGGGTTTTAATACCCCATGAACAAGGGGAGGTCCTCTTTTTCTCACCATTCTTGTGTTAATTTTTCATCAATTTGTTCTATGCTACAACTATTACTTCAATATTATACAATTTAACAATTTACTTCTTCAATTATCCAATGAAAATAGAGATTTAGTAGATATAAAAATTAGAAAAATGCACAATTAAAGACAACCAATAGACAAGAGACATTAAATTTGGTCAACGACCAAGGAAAAACCCCACTAGGGGGAAAACCCTTGCAAATCTTCTTCTATTATATTCTCTTCAAATGTTCAGTAGAGAGAGTACATCATCCAAGAGTCAAAGTCAAAATTTTAATAGCCAATATCCAATGTCAATATCCAATACCCAAACAAATAAATATACCAATGTCAAAGATGATGAGGAAGAGTCAAATGTGGTCAACTAACAAATCTGCAAAAAGTCAACAACATTTGATTTCTCTAACCGGTCAAGTCAAAAATAGTCAAATCAAGGCCAAATATGCTCCAATTTAATTTGGTCAATGCCCAGTTAATGCAACCTCTTTTTATGGTCAAGAATAAGTCAAAACAACTCCCAAAAATTCAATCAACCTTGGTCAGTGGAGAGAGAAAGTTTGTTGTCACAGTCTGCAATTTTCTATGGTCAAACCAGAAAATCAACGACAGTCAAACTGCTCAGAATTCCTCGATTTTGGTGTCTTTTAATGCGGCTTGCAAAATTCAAAAATTTCCACCCAAAGCCAAAGTTAAATGAGTCTATTTCACCTTGGTCAATGCCCTATAACAAACCTGCAATTTTATGCGATCAAGCCAGAAAGTCAATGATAGTCAAACTGCTTAGAATTTCTCGATTTTTGTGTCTTTAAATGTGCCCTGCAAAAATTAAATTTTTCCACCCAAAACCGAAGTCAAATGATGTATATTTCGCCCTAGTAAATGTTGGTTAATGCTCTGCAACAAACTTGCAATTTTCCTGCAACTCGGCCCAATCATAAATTTCCACCCGTCCTTTGCAAGAGAGAGAGAGAGAGAGAGAGAGAGAGAAATTGTTACACAACATTTTGTCACTGTCCCTGCAATCCCTGTCCCGCACATTGGAGGATCATTTCTGTGACTAAAAAAAGTGTCATGCCTTGCAAAGACCATCACTGCATCCCTTTCCACGAGGACAAAATTCCTTCTGTTGACAATTTCCTGAACATACCATCAGAAACACATGTTTTTACCTTGGCGCTAGTAGACTGTTATGCCCTCGCGCCAATGAGGAAGATTAACACTGGGCCCCACACCCATTGGTGCTCTGTCCCAGTGAGCTACCCACGCCAACCTGTTTATGGAATTTTTTTTTTAAATAGAGGCGAAGTTTCCATCATAACAACTTCATGGGTGAGTCATCTGGAGTGGTTCGACTGAATAACCACGACCTCCCTCCTTTGGCCTCTTGTTTTCACCTTTTTGGGAAACCTCCCAAGGGATAAGGCCTCCCTTCCACCATTGTAGTGATCCCAACCTCCTCCTCTCCCTCTATAAATAAAGCCATCTTCCATTGATGAGCTAGCTGAACTGAACATATTATAACTGAAACGTTGAAGAGAATTCCTGAACTTTTCACTAGAAAGATAGAATGGAAAGGGACCTTTTGTCGAGAGATCTTAGGCTTGTGTCCTCACCTCATTCGAATTCCCCGATGATCCATTGAGACGCGCTTCGACTGAACCCCGCTGAAGGAGGCTGCGACGTCAAGGCTCCAGTTGTAACTCTTTCTTCTATTTATACATATACATGACTATTGTCTGGTTCCCATCTTGCGTTAATGTGTGTTATTTGATGCAATATGCTTAACCATCCTTGACTGGTTAGTTAATTATGAATGAAATCATTGTTTTGTATGCTGCTCTTGTTTGCTGATCTTCGTGCAGGTATCTGAGCACTGTTGCAGAAGGATTGTGACCCATCAGGATAGAGATCAAGAGGCCACCACCATTACAGTGACGACAACGTTGGACTCCACCGTCGTTTTCATTCATTAGTTAAGGAACCTACACTTTAGCTTGTCCCTTTGTTGCTGGACCCACTCTAGGGCTAGAGGGATCGTCTCTATCCACAGAGAGGATTTACCTTCCCAGCAAATTTGTGACTCAACTGGGGATCAGTGTCAGTTTGTCATTTCGTTTCCTTTTAGGAGTTTATCTTGTCAAGTCGAATTCGATCATTTGCTTGCTTGTCTATCTTTCTTGGATTGTTTGAGTGTCTGGAATCATCTTGTTCAGCTCCAGAGTGTCAAGGTTGACCTCTGATCACTGGTTCTTTCCTCCTCCCATAGTTATCTGGCTTGGCGCACTTTTTTTTTGAATAGTCGCGCCAATTGGCACAAATTTCTTTTGTTGCAGTAGCGCCAACACTTGTTTGGCACGGATTACCACCTCACAGTCGCACCGAATCCTGTAGGATTTGGTTTGACCCTTTTTATGAGTTTTTGGTCAGTTGTGCTTGACTTTGGCTTGTTTCTTAGTTTGCAATTGGTCTTTTTGGAGTTGTTTTGACTGCTTTAGGCTTTCTCTTCTCAGATGTTCGTCTATTTTCTTATCGGTGCAGTTCATAGCCCTAGGGTTCTAGGTGTCTTTTGCTCACTGAGCCTTCTGATTGAAGTTTGTGTCTTTTTGATCATTTTCAGTTCGATTCCCTAATCAATTGCTTGAGTCTTTCTTGATCCTTTGATTTTTTTGGTTTGTTGAACGATTAATTTTGTGTTTGTTTGACTCTCCATATCTTCATTTTCGAGCATAGATTACATTGCTCGTTTGGGTCATTTAGAAGGCTTTCACTTTGTTTAAAAGAGTACATCATTAGTTTGAGTGCATTTGTGTTTGTATTGCTTTTGAATCATCCGTTTTGAGATGTCTACATTCATAGTGCTCTAAACTAGTGTTTGATTTGATTTTTGATGTAATTAGTGCATTGTGTGCTTCATTCATTCAAAAAACAAAAAATTGCATCCTTTTGATTATATTAGATGCATTAGGGGACTTCTTCGTATGTTTTCATTGTTTTCTTCTTTCTAAAAGATCTCTATCCTTCTCTTAGTTAGCATTCATCGAACGGAAAATGGTGTTCTATTGCATGTAGCTTTCATTTAGGAAATTTGAGATCAAATTCGGTAGGGCCTTGAAATTGAAACATTAATTCAAGATCAACTATAAAATTTATTCAATTAACCTAAGGAAGCATTGGAACCTAACACAAACATTTTTAGAGGTCTAGGCTAGTGACGTGTTCCGGCGTCGTTAAACCTAGTAGCTGTCGTTCACCATCTGGCTTTAGACATCGCTAGTACGGACTTGTGCTCCCCGTACTGTCGCGTATATAAAGGGAGACCCTCATAGGTTCAAATACTTTATCCATAGGAAGCTGAGTCTGCTGCCCTATAATCGTGATACACCAAACACAACATTTGAGGAAACTACCTGCACATACGTTAAGTCCTTGGTCATTTCTCTTTCATTGGATCACCAAAGTGTATATGGAAGTTCACGGAAACTTGGTACACCCTCTTGCTTAGATTACCTGAGTAGTCATTTCGATCTTTTCATGACTCCTTAAAAAGAGAAGAGATCATCGAGTGCTTGTCCTTTTACGCTTGTTTCAACCTAAAAGTGATAGAGTCACCTTTTGCCTGTTTCTTGACTCTTAAAATATGAAACGATAGAGTTTTGTTTCAATGTCTTAAAATATTAACTGCCCACGAAATATTCTTGGTTAAAGTTATCTTCCTTAGTGTTTTATTTTAGGGTTGTTTCCAATGGAAACTTTTCCGGAGTTTACCAACCAAGGAATCCCATCCGAAGGGAATCCTAGTCCTTTTCCTACTTTTGGGAATGTTGGTGCTCCTTATATGGCAACGTTGTCCCTGCCTGGGTTAACTATTGGGTTGCCTGTTTGGTTATTCTCGACCTCTGTGGTTTGAAGTGTTCCACCCTCTGTACAACCATCCCCTCCACCTAAACAACATCATGTTGATTCTAAGGTGAACCTCTCCCATTCTTTGCCTGTTTCTTCATCCTCCTCTTCTACTTCGCCTGGTGAAAGTCTGGATTCTAGTAACCTGGTGGCTAAGAAGAAGAAGAAGAAGACGAAAAAGAAGAAGTCAGATAAGAGAGAGGCCAGCTCTGCGGCCATGACGCCTCAAACACCGTCCATTGATAAACCATCCAACCTTCCATGGAAAGTCAAATTCCCTTGCATGTTATGCAAAGGTGACCATCTTCTTCGAGATTTCCCTGACATTCCCAAGGTACTTGAAGCATGGTCCAACGGCCGTCCGCCATTGTATTTGGCTTCTGGAAGTCATATTGGTGGCATATCTTTGACTAGCAATGATAAGACTCATAAGAAACAGGGTAAGATTACCAATCCTTGTAAGTTGTGTGAAGGAAATCATCCCATTCACCTTTGTCCATACATGGATGAATCCACGAGAGTGTTGGAAAACCCTACTGTTTCTGCACCCTTCCTTCCAGTTGGTTACCAGAAACTTTCTTCGAGTCATCTATTAGTTGATTCAATCATCGGTCAAGAGTCATCCTTGGTCGATCCCGTTCCCCCAGAAATTCAAATTCATGAATCTTTTCCCAAACAACCATTGGTCGTGGAATCGGTTGATCTGATCCTGCTTGTGGTTCATCAGGTATTTTCCGTCGAGAGTGGATCTCTTCCCCCTCAGGTTCTTGTTTCTTCAGATTCCTCGGACTTGGAGAAATATTCTCCCGTCCATGTAGTTCAAGAAGCTGCTCCTCCTGATCCCATGATGGAGGACCAGGAGGATCATCCTCTTGCTCCGATAACACTAGGGGATGACCATCTCAGTTCAATGGTACCCCCTCCAAGTAGTTTGATCGCTTCTTTTGATTGGAGTCGATTTGAGGGATACCGTCTTCCTTATTATGTGCCTTTTGAGATCACGGTACAAACCTTTGATGTGGCCATACCTAACACAATTATAGATGAAGGCACGTCTGTTAGTGTTCTGTCTTCAACTACTTGGCAAGATTTTGGTTCTCCACCACTTGTGCCTGTTACGCAGAATTTGTTGGCATTTAACAAAGGAACCGGTCAACTGTCAGGGATCCTTCCAAAGTTGCCGATTACTTTGGGGGGGAAAACCGTCTGTATAGACGTGATGGTTGTTCCAAGCCCCTTGGATTTCAATTTACTCTTGGGGTGTGATTATGCTTATGCCATGGGTGCACTTGTCTCCTCCCTCTTTCGTATGATATGTTTTCCACATGAAGGTCAGATCGTGACCATTGATCAGCTTTCATTCTTTGGTCCAGAGGTGGCAACTGGCCCACCATCATCTCTTCTGGATTTTTATCCATTGGTTGTATCTTCCCCGCCATGGGTGAATTATTTGGCCGCTTGTTCGTTTCCCTCATCTAGTGATTGTGCCGTCAAGTACCGTTTACTAGGGGCATTCGATCGCGATTTCCAAGACGTTGTTCTCCCATTAGATGCGAACCTCTTGGAACCCATGACCTCTTATTAATTATGGTAAAGGTCATTATGAGAAGAGTTCCTTTTATTGTGTCAAGCTCGTTAAAAAATGAAACAAGGTGTTCCGAGGATAGTTCGTCTTTTATGTAAACCTCGTGAAAAAAATGAATTACGTCACGAGGATGGTTCATCTTCTATGTCAACCTCGTTAAAAAATGAATTAGGTCATGAGGATAGTTCTTTTAATGTGTCAACCTCGTTAAAAAAATGAAACACCTTTATGTTCAATTCGAGTCTTTGATTAGATCTCGTAAAATCCCAGTCGAGTCTTTCTCTGATCTCGTAATTTGAACTTTCACTCCATCTGCTTTTCATTAACTGCAATTGGACTGAAGCTTGAGGGGCATGTACCTTGAATTGAGTCACCATGCTGGGGGCATGCCTATTTTTCAAGCATAGTTTACCTTTTTTCAAGATTGCGTAAAAATGAAACCAATTTCAAGCATAGTTTATTTTTGTTTTCGAGCTTGCGTAAAAATGAAATCTTTTGGCTTGGTGTGTTTTGTGAACGTTTTCCTTTCTTTTGGGTCGTTACTTATTAGGAAGATTATTTAACTGATACATTAGCTAACATTGTATTAGGCATTTGCATAATTTGTAAAAATCATCATCGCATGAAAAAGATCCATATAGGAAGATATATGTATATATATATGTCGAATGTTTGCATCAGTGTGCATCATAAGTTCAAAAAAAATGTGTGTTTCTGTTACATCCTGAGACACCATGTCTCTCAAAAATATGCAGAAATAAATCCTAGGTGTCTAATCGGCGTGAGGCTCATGATAGCATGTCACTGCCCGTACAAGCTGCCTCAGGAAGCGGTGAACTTGGTTCGACACCCCTACAGTGTGTCTCTGGTATGCATGAGGAACATCGTCAAATCACACATAGTTTGGGACCCCTCGATAAATCCTCTCCAGGTTGCTCACGATTTCCTCCTCCTCGCCTCCCTCACCATGAGATGAAATATCAAAGTCGCGAGGGACTCGCCTCGCTATCGGAGACATGCCTGCAGGTTTTTCTGGTCCAACATCTACATAACACATGGATTTAATGTTAGGACATACATAACAAAAAAAATCATAATACTCATAAAAATAAAAAGTGAGTCTTACCAAGTGATTCATCCCATTCCTCTCCTTCTGGGAGTGGGAGATCTGGATGACCAGTAAAATATGTGCCAGAGTAGGGCCATTCTTCCACGATAATCAATTTTCGGCAGAGCCAACCAAATAACTCCGGTCTCTAGGACATCTGTTGACCGCCCCCTAACCTTGGCATCAACGCTACCCAACAGGCCATCCATGGCTCCTATGCTGGTGGTGTTGGGACTATCACTTCATGTCGCTGGAAAATTGGTAGTTGTTCTAGGAAGAACGTTACCAGGATGGACCCATATCCGAACTGCTTTAGTTTGGACTTCTTGCATTTAGTCAGTTGACATTTCATATTGATCGTCATGGCCTCTACCCAGTTGTAGAGGGTCAGTGTCAGGAAGTCTACTGCAAGAAGGAGCTGTGTTTTTGTTGCTTCGTGCGGTGCTTGCGATCCCGCAACTCGCGTGATGGTGTGTAGCGCTACCTTTTAGTGCCAAGTCTGAGATAGTTTGGATATCCACTTTCCCGCTTCCTGATCCTTTTCGTACCCCTCAACATACCCTGTCGATCACCATGCTCATGTTCTCCATGGTGGGCTGACTGCCGGTCAAGACTGGTATTGCCCCCCTCTGCGGCAGTCCTATTATGAAGTAAATGTCTGAAACATCAATTTTGAGTTCCTAATCACGAAGAATGAGGTTTTCCTGATCCTCATCCTAGATACTGATCAAGTATTGCAGTAGCTTCGGTTTAGCTCTGAGGCACAGTGTCATAAAGAATTTTTTCAGTCCACAGTCTCTGAGAGCTTCCGTGCATATCTCATTTTCAATGGCAAGATCGTCTTCTTCGTTGTGTTCCCGTTATTTCCATTCGATCACCATTTTGCCGCTTTACACCTGCAAACATGTTCATATGAACTTCGTTAGCCAAATTGAAAGCTTTTGATTTGTGAAAATTGAGCCTGCTTGCTTGCATTGTGAGCTTAAAAAGGTTTGCATGGTTGGCACGATTGTTTTGGAAACAGTTGGGCCAATGGGCGTGCCCCAGTTTAGAAATTTGGGCGACTGGCACGAGTCCGTGCTCGATACTCGTGCCAACCGCCGTGCCCTATTTTTTACAAATTCCCCCACAGGATTCCAAAATTGGGGTTGCAGGTAATGGAAGAGGTATTAAAATGCAGGGAAGGATGTCGACTCTTACCTGGAATTGACGGATTCAAGATTGATTTGCCGAATCGCCCGCTGTCGTCACCGCAAAATCATAGTCTAAAATGGGTAACTATTGCTCCACAAGAGGTAGAAGTGAAAAGTAATTATTTTTTACCATTTTTTGCATTTTATAACTTTTCAGAACCCTAATTAGGTTTTAAGACATGTTTTTCAATTATTACATTATACTATTTTGAGAAATGGGTTTTACATTTGTCTCTTGTGCAGCGACAGGTCTTTAAATGAGATAGCGATGAAGTAACGAGTTTTCTTTTATACTTTTTTTCAGACTCGGTAAAAACACAAAAAAGTCACTGATAGAGTCATCTTTCAGCTCTTTTCTGACTCTCTAAAACTGAAAAGATTGTCAATACTCTTGTCGTTTTGAACTCGTTAAATGGCTGTGAAACGATATCTACCCAGTATACGTTTACCCATTTTTTGGGCTGGGATAGATTATTTACGAAAAAGGAATACCTTAGCCTATCGTGACTAAGAGGTTCTTTTAGATATTGTTTTCTACCTTTTCGGATCTGAGGGACTATTTACGAAAAGGGACCTGCTGGAGTTTTCTTTTCTTCTTCTTTCCAAACTCTCTAAACATGAAAAGATGTCGAGTTCTTCCTTTATCAAACTCGTTAAACCTTGATGACATCGAACATCTTCACCATGACGTTCATCGATTTCCTCCTTCCTAGGGCTCGTAAAATGTACTAGGATGAATTTGTCCAAAGGAAAAACTTACATTACAAGCATATGCTATCCCCTTCAAGCTTGTTTTTCAAAAATAATTTGGGTACTCGCCAGAAATGGTGGGGGAAAATGGAACCAGCTTTTAGTTGTGATGGCAGTGTGTCGCTCTTGACACTCATATGCATTCATGTCAGGTTGGGGAAATCTGATTTCGTCATGTTTGCCTCCATGGGTTTGGGTAATATGTTTTGACCTCTCATCTTCTCTTTGCCATGTCATCATGATCTCAGATCCCTTGATGTAAAATACTGCCAAATCCAGTGCCGTGTCGCCGATATGTTCAAGAGAATTTTTGCCTCTGCAGTTTTCAACCTTCCTTTGATTCTCTGTCGGTCCTTATTCACTATAATCATGTTCCTCTATCTTGTGTTGATTATGTGGGAAACATTATGGCCCTCCTTCGACCTAGTCACTTCCTGTCGACTTCAGCTCATTATCTGGGAAGTTGATCTAGAGACTCCCTTCCGGTACCTTGGAGCTTGCCTGCCTCAATGGCAAGTTCTTCGCATTCGATAACAGTTTCACATCATAGGCCTTTGATCGAGTGATTCTACGGGTGTTCGATGCCAGATCACTATTCACATTCCGTGGATTGTACCTGTTGTAACTTGAGAGCCATTGTCATTATTGGTGGTTTCTCTCATGCCTGTTAACAAATTTCATCATTGGTTGGTAATCAGGTGATTTTATTGCATGTTCGACTTCAGCTCACATATTCACATGCTTGAATTTGTACTTGTTCGGGCTGAGATGGAGCGCAAGACCCTGGGTTTTTTCTGATAAGATCCAGGCTGCGGGATATTGTTGTTTATCATGAATTATTATGACTCTTTTGATTGGATGGTTGCGACCATACTTGAGTCTATTTGTTGATCCTTACTACTGGATGGTTGCGTCCATACCTCGGATCTCAGTTCATATATGTACTCTATTATCGATGGCTGCACCCATGCCACATGTTCATGTATCAGAGATATCAATTGTATTTGTAATTGCAGGTCTTCCAACATCGGTGTTTGGTTCGAACGCATTCTCGTAAAGCATTTCACCCCTTCCTCTCTCTCAGACCTCATGCTTTAGGGGGCATCTGTTACACAACATTTTGTCACTGTCCCTGCAATCTCTGTCCCGCACATTGGAGGATAATTTCTATGAATAAAACAAAGTGTCATGCCTTGAAAAGACCATCATTGCATCCCTTTCCATGAGGAAAAAATTCCTTCTGTTGACAATTTCCCAAACAGACCATCAGAAAACACATGTTTTTCCCTTGGCCCAAGTAGACCGTTATGCCCTTGCGCTAATGAGGAAGATTAACACTGGGCCTCTCGCCCTTTGGCACTTTGTCCTAGTGAGCTACCCGCACCAACCTGTTTATGGAATGTTTTTTAAAAATAGAGGCGAAGTTTCCATCATAACAACTTCGTGGGCGAGTCATCTGGAGCGGTTCAACTGAATAACCACGACCTCCCTCCTTTGGTCTCTTGTTTCCACCTTTTAGGGAAACCTCCCAAGGGATAAGGCCTCCCTTCCACCATTTTAGGGATCCCAAACTCCTCCTCTCCCTCTATATATAATGCCAACTTCCATTGATGAGCTAGCTGAACTGAACATATTATAGCTGAAACACTGAAGAGAATTCCTGAACTTTTCGCTAGAAAGATAGAACAAAAAGAGACCTTTTGTCGAGAGAGCTTAGGCTTGTGTCCTCACCCCTTCCGAATTCCTCGATGATCCATTGAGACATGCTTCGAATGAACCCCACTAAAGGAGGCTGCGACGTCAAGGCTCTGGTTGTAACTCTTTCTTCTATTTATACATATACATGACTATTGTCTGGTTCCCATCTTGCGTTAATGTGTGTTATTTGATGCAATATGCTTAACCCTCCTTGATTGGTTAGTTAATTATGAATGAAATCATTGTTTTGTATGCTGCTCTTTTTTGTTGATCTTCGTGCAGGTATCTGAGCATTGTTCCAGAAGGATTGTGACCCGTCGGGATAGAGATCAAGAGGCCACCACCATTACAGTGATGATAGCGTTGGACTCCAGGTAGGCCGATCTACCCCGTCCTTTTCATTCATTAGTTAAGGAACCTACACTTTAGCTTGTCCATTTGTTGCTAGACCCACTCTAGGGCTAGATGGATCATCTCTATCCGCAGAGAGGATTTACCTTTCCAAAAAAAATCCTTCCAATCTAAGTTGTACGAATCAATAGGAATAGGAGAGAGAATATGTGATGTGTGTTGATGAAGTACCAAATGATGTTCGAGGTCTCTTGTATTTATACGAATTCATGTGGGTGAAAATACATGTACTTTGGGTTACTTGATCCGACATGTCGTTGTAGTCGACCTTGATAATGTGCACATGGGTGGGTTTTAATTCAAAAACACACTTTTCCTTGACCAATTTGAGTGATCTTTATGTCGATTTTGGTCCTCTTGAAAAGAGGAATTCAATTCTATGGTTATATTCATCTAATGAGCTATCCAACGTGGAATTTGACCTTAATTCTATAATTTAACTTCTTGTACCCTTGGAGAAATCTATGTCTAATCTTTGCTGAGTGTTATTTCATCAGGTCTTAATAGGATTTCATTCCCGCCCTTCTAGAAAATTTAGTTTTCCCTTTCTCTTTTCACCTATACCCTCCTATTCGCTCTGATGTTGACTCTTGTATTTATTTTTACTAGATTTTTACTTGATCTGTAAGAGGAGGAATCTCCTCTTCTTCCTCTGAACTAGAATCAAGTTGATTTTCCTTAAGGTCCCAGGAAGGAAGATGTAGTAAGAAAACTATCCCTGTTTGTATTTAAAATTTATTGTAAAAATACATATTGATAGAATGAATATGATGATAAAATTGTTTGAATTAAAATGATTGGCCCCATTATAAAAGTAGGAGGGGTGCCCTTTCAATCAAGAGACGTGTCTTTTTTATAAGACAAACCTTTACACCATTTCATTAATTATTCTCTATTATTATGTTTGTTAGATTTCCACCCTCTTAAGGGATGTTTTGTTCTCCAAGAATAATGAAAAAGATTATCTCTATTTGCGTAGGTTGCTTCGACATATATAATTTGTCGTAATTCGACATGTAACACAACTAGGGTTAGTATTTTTCTTCATGAACCCCGATACTCCTTTTGTTATGCCATTGCTCTGCAGTGACATATAGGAACCATTTTTTTTTTTTTTTTCAGCAAGAAAAAATACAGTCTGGTGTATATAAGTGTACCAGGGCACATACCAGGTCCTCACAAAAAGCATTTTGTTTTACATAATTGAAATGGTCCCTTTGACAGTGTTTTTCACAGATCAATAATACAAAAACAGTCCTGTTTCTGAGATTTTCTACAGACATTACAAGTAATAATCTGTAGCACAACATATACTCAAGTTTATACAGATTTCTATTTTACACAAAAAAACAGTCATAACACACTGCTGGTAAATGTTCATATGTTATGACTTGAAGCTCCGCATCTTTCTTCAATGGTAATCCTTGTGTGTTTTGCCATGCTGTGGTGCAGCTGTGAGCACAATTTTAGGAGTAAAAAATTAGTGAAGATTAATTAAACTTTACCTTTCCTGTTTCAGCAGGGCTATTTGATGTGATAAACTCATATTCCATAATACCAAATGTGCCATTTAACCCCCTTTTTGATAATCTGTCAGCTTCTTGGTTCTTCTCCCTAAATACGTGGCCAAAGGTGATATGGTCAAAAGAGCTCCTTAAGGTGTAGATCCGCTCCAGCCAGTGGTTTAGAAAATCTGGGTTCAGTTTTGTTCCTTTGTTCAGATGTTCAATGATCACCTTTGAGTCCCCGTAAACCCACAGCTCCTCTAAGAGAAGATTTTTTGCAAACCATAGCAGACCCCAGATGGCTATGACTTCAGCCCTGGTGTTTGTTCCTCTGCCCCCGTTCCATGATATTTTGTACTGGCAGTCCGGAGCCAACAGCAACCAAACTCCACATCCACAGTTTAGGTTATTGGATGCTCCATCAAAGAAGCCTGCTGGGTATCGGATTTCAATAGGCCGGAGCCTCCGAATATCCTCCGGAGGTTTGTATTGCTTTTTCTTCATAATGTTGTTTAGTTTTATTGAACTATATATCTTGCTGCATATTTCCTGGGATGTATACTTATTACCCTCAAATAGTTTTCTGTTCCTGCAAATCCATAAGTGCCAATGAAACATGGGTGGAAAAATTCTCCAATTTTTACCCCTCCCAAACCACCATCTCACACAGTCTATTGTCGTAGTATAGTTCGGGGTTGGTAATTTGTAAAGGTCACATAACTGATTCAAAATTTCCTTTGCAAAATAACAGTTGTAGAAAAGATGTGTGTTGTCTTCCTCACTTTCCCCGCATAAAATACATATGCCGGGCCCCTGCCAGCCCTTTTTCTGTAAATTATGCCATGTCAAGTTCTTATTTTTCCAAATCAGCCACAGTAAGATTACCATTTTAGTCTGTACCTTAACTTTCCACATGATTTTGAACCATACCTGTTGTTCTTCCCCCCATCGATTTTTGATGATTTCTCTGTATGCTTCTTTTGTATTTATCTGTTCCCCCATTTTTGTTCTGTTCCACAACAGGCTGTCCCCTTTAGCATTTCTCATGAGCCCCATTTCTTTTAGAATTTGGATATAGTTGTCCCAGTCCACTTTCCACTTTTCATTTAGGCCAATTTCTTTATATGATTTCCAAATTGGGATGTCCTGATCCCATTTCCTGATCATCTGTCTCAAATAGAAAATTCCCCTCTGGTTTACTTTTGCTATGAAATCTTTGCAAACGTTGATCGGTTTCCCTTGTTCCTTTAGCTGGTCACTGCCAATCAATATTTTGTTTCCTTCTCCGAAGTTCCATTCAATACAATTCTCCATGACTGGCCGGACTTTGCAGAAACCCCTCCATATTTCAGATCTTTGTTTGACTGCGTCCCATCCTATCCTTAAACTATCTTCCGCTTCTTTCTGTCCCAAGTATTTAAATTTTATAATCTCCGGCCATAAACCTTTCTTAGTCAAACCTCTCCATAGAGATTTTATAATCAACGCCTTGCCAAAGGACTCAATCTCCAGAATTCCCCATCCTCCTCTTTCTTTTGGTAAGGTGATGTTTTCCAAACGAGCCAAATGAAATGATTTCTGTTCCTTTCCTCCTTGCCATATAAATCTGGCAATGTGCTTTTTGATCTCTGCCACCGTTTTCCTTGGTAAAATGTATAGGTGGGCCCAATAGACCGAGTATTGTTGTAGAACTGCTTGTATTAAAATAAGGCGACCCCCCTTTGACAGCCATCTAGTGGACCAGACTTTGATTTTCTTTATAATTTTCTCTGGTAGCCATTTCCAATCCTCCGCCTTATAGCTTGTAGGCTTTAGTCTGAACCCCAAATATGTCATCCCATCACGGATGGGTGCCATCTTGAAATTTAACAAGCTTCCCACCTCCTGTAATATCTCTTCCTCTCCTTCCCCATGATATAAACAAGACTTTTTGTCACTGACCAGCATCCCCGTTGCACTGCAGAAATTATTTAGAATGATTTTAAGCTGCCACCAGTTTTTCCGATCCATCTCCCCAAATACAAGAATATCATCCACAAATAGGCTGTGTGATGCCGATTTCCCTCTGCTGAAGTCTATCCCCTTGAATAAGCCCAACCCCGTCGCTTTTCTGATTTTTAGGCTCAGCGCATCCATGGCCAGGATAAACAGCAGTGGGGATAAAGCACAGCCTTGTCTCAACCCTCTCCCTGGGTTAAAAAACTCGGTTGCCGATCCATTTATGAGCACCGCCATTGAAGTCCGGGTAATACAGCCCATGATCCATTCCACAGTGTTCCTGTCCATTCCGATTTTATGGAGTAACAGCCTGATATAATTCCAATCAAGCCTGTCATATGCCTTATTTAGATCAATTTTTAGGACTCCAGCTTTCAGTTTTTTTGTCTGTATTGTGTGGATCAGCTCTTGTGTAATTGCCACTGCATCGTGTATACTTCTGTCCATTAAAAAACCCGATTGTTCCACTGCGATGTGCTTTGATAATGCCCTTTTTATACGCTCCGCGATTATTTTAGAGTTTATCTTATATAATGTGTTGCAGAGGGATATCGGTCTATAATCATCAAAGGAGATTTTTCCTTTCCTTTTTGGAATCAATACTAAAAAGGTAGTGTTTATGGCTCCATGGATCCTTCCCGTCGTCTTTGTTTCATTCGCCATATCTGTGAGCTCCTCTGAGAAATAATCAAAGAAATGTAGAAAGAAATCCGGGGTCCATCCGTCTGGCCCCAGACTCTTATCCGGCGCGAATGTTTTCAGCACCATTTTCACCTCTTCCGGACTAACCTGCTTCTTCAGTGTTGATAGTTCCTCCTGTGAGAACATAGCCGGATACTCATGTATGTGATCCATCTGACCCCTTATGTCATACACCTCCTGTTTTTTGTATAGATTACCAAAGTAATTCATTGCCGCCCCCTTGATCCCCTCAGTGGTATTAAAAGTTTGTCCCTCTACTTCAATGTTCCAAATGGCATTTGCGCTCCTTCTCCCATTTGCACACTTGTGGAAGAACTTAGTATTTCTGTCCCCGCTCTGAAGCCACGTAGCTCTGCTTTTTAATCTCCATCCCTTTTCTTCAATCAAAAGGAACTTTATGTATTCTTCCTCTAAAGCCTTTAATTTTACCCAGTAATCCGGAGTTGGCCTCCCTTCCTCCACATTCTTTAGGATCATAGCTCTTTCCATCCTTATTACTCTAATCCTGTCCTTTATTTTCGCTTTCTGTCCTTTTTCCCAGCGTTTGACTTCTTTCTTTAAATTTTTCAGTAGATTTACTAAATAGACCATTGCAGACATGCCTTCTGGTCTCTTGTTTTTCAATAGATAATTTCGGACCAGATCATTAAAAGAGGGGTCTTCGAGCCATGTTCTGTTAAATTTAAAGGGATAGGCCCTCCTTCCGGTCTCAAAATCCCATTCCAGGATGATCGGTCTATGGTCCGAAACAGTGAGATTCCCCACACCTGCCTCCAGTTTCAGCATTCTGACTCGAAGGCCATTGCTGATAACGAACCTGTCTATCTTTTTCCCTATAAATTCGTGTCCAGACCGCCCATTTAACCATGTTAGACCTGAATCCTTGAACTGTATATCACAAAGCCCTGCATTATTTAAAATCCCTGTAATGACATCAGCTAAAGGATCCCGCCTACCTCTTGGCCCCCAAACATCCTTTTCACCTAGAGCGCAATTAAAGTCTCCCGCAATCAGAAGGTTACTTAAGGACAGTATACCACAGTCCTCCATTCTTTGCCAGAAATCCTTTCTGTCAAGATATGGAGCATATAAATTTATCAAATGGATTCTATCCCTGAAACCACGGCAGAAACCTGATAACAGGACGCCACCAAAAAAGCTGAAAGCTTTCATGGACGCCCATCTAGGGTCCCACATGGCCACCAAGCCTCCGGATCGGCCCTCAGCACTTTTAGCTGTTAAATACCAATCTGGAAACATGTTTCTAAAATATGATATAGCACAGTCAGCGGGATGCATAGTCTCCTGGATAAAAATAAAAGAAGGCTTACAAGCTGTAAAGAAATTTGACACAGACAGAAATTTTCCATGGTCCCCCAATCCCCTCAAGTTTAGAGAAACTAGCTTCATCATGAAAACATAGGTTTCGGGGTCAATGCTCCAAGGACCCGACCAATTGCAGCGGAAATCGGCACTTCCCGGTAATTCCCTTCTGTTGTGAAATCCTGTAATTCTGATATGAGGGTTAGTTTCTTTTTTCTCTTGGATCGCCCTCGGTCCCGTCTGATGGTGACATTTGACCTCGAATTTGGGCTAATGATCACAGGGGAGGTCGATCTTTTACCAGTGTCAATCGACAATGGTTCCAATGAAGAATCTTGTCCCAGAAAAAGGAGCTCAAGGTCGCTCCCAACCGAATTTCGTGGGGACTGATTCTCCTGATCGCCCGTCAATGGAGTCCCAGCCTCTATGGCCCGGAGGGAGGACGCAGAGAGCGACTCAGGAAGTCGCGCATAAAGGGTCTGGGTCATGGCAGTTAAAGAGGGCTCCGACTCGGTAAACAGAGAAGGGAGGGTTCCTGTCTCGTTTACGCAGCAATCCATAATCGGTATAAAAGACCCGGACTGCTTATCCAGGTCGCCCGTCGCTGGATTCCCTGCCTCTATGTCCCGGTGGGGGTACGCATAAATCGACTCAGGGAGTCGCGCTGAGAAGGTCTGGGTCATGACAGTGATAGAAGGCTCCGGCTCAGTAATCAGTGGAGGGAGGGCTCCTGTCTCGATTACGCTACTATCCTCAATCGGAATAATAGACCCCAGTATTGCCTGGCTTAGACGCTGGCCCCGAGAAATAAATGGAGACAAGCCGCATGTGATATTCCCCCCAGCAAAATCGGTTTGGGACATCTGATAGTTTACATTCTGTTCAGAAATAGTAACAGTTTTATCAACGCTATCAGCTATATGAGACTTACCCGATGCCATGGCTAGCGGCTCGGTCCACCTCGCTTCCCCGTCAGAGTTGCTGGAGCACGATCGCTGCTTCAGAGACAACTTTTCGACCCGCCTCCCAGTAGGTTTCTCATGGCGTTTTGGACAGTTTCTGATCAAATGTCCCGGGGAATGACAGCAGAAACATCTGAACGGCATCCTCCAGTAATCTATAGTTTGTCTATAGACCACCCCGTTCCAAGATAGATCAATATTTGCTGGTAGTTCGCCTGCAAAAGATGCTTCCACCAGGATCCAAGCCGTTCTTTTGTCAAAAACCCCAAAGCACTTAGGATCTACATATCTACATGTACCAATGTTGTCCCCTATGGCTTTTAGAACTTTCAGGCTCCAGAAATGTATTGGCAATCCATCCAGTTTGACCCACATCATATGGTTTACCGGGGCGTTTTGTCGAGGGTGGAAACCCGCGTCCCATTTGTGTAAGGCCATGAAACTTCTGCCAAGCACCCATGTTCTTCCCATAACCTCAACGACATCCTCCTCTTTCAGTAAGTGAAAGCAGTACCATCCCCAATCAAGTCTGCTGATCTTTGGTCTATACCCCAGCAATTTTTCCCACTGCGCCATCAGCCACTCCATCAGGTTTCCTTTTCCATAGTTCTGGAACTGCCATCTACCCAAAACTGCTCGATTTGTAAGCCCCTCGATGCGATCCCACATAATATCGCATCCGAAGCTCAGAAGTCGCACTTCCTCTCCCGGCTTTATGGCTTTTTTGCTGCCCCTCTGATATGGTAACACAGGAGATGAAAAGACCCATTTCTCGTTTTGTGATTCTTCCCCTGAACCATTTCCCCGAGCAGGTTGATCAGTCTCGCAAGTAGAGGGTGTTGGCTTCCAGGGTTTACAGGCGGCCCCTTTTTTTTCCTCTGCCTCAATCTCCCGCAGGAAGGACGCGTCGTTTAACTCTGCATCACATCTAGCAACATAGGCCTTCAAGTCGTCTACTTTTCCCATTATCACGTGCTGTTCAGCTTTCTCAGCCCCTAATCACGTCCACGCTGGCATTTCCCTTTTCCGCATTTTAGTTAACCGCCCAGTCATCAAAATCATGTCCAGGATATTCGCTGCCAGCAGATGGCTTCACTATTGATCAGTGTGGGTGCAGAGTGTCACTATGGAAATGGACAGGTAACCGTCTATCCGATATTCTGACCTTCAGAATATGTCCGGTCTCCACAAACCGACCCAGCTCAGCACGTCAGACAAGAGATATTTTGATGTGATGAAAATGCTGTCTCGTTTAATGATTTCAAGCCGTTCGCCTAGACATCTCCACACGTATCCGAAGGGATATGGTTAAGCGCCAGACGCCTTAGAGGTTGCCACCCTGCCCACGATCCTTCTGTCCGGACGAGGCGATTCACCACCTCGCCGCCTGTGTCAGAGATCAGCAAAAAAATTTGAATGAAAAAACCGGCAAAAATCCCTACCGGAAAACCCGTCGCCAATTTTGGAAGAGCCAAGAACGTAATCCACCAGCCAGCTTCTGCAGAAACCAGAGTAAGACCCTTGCATGTGATTTGCGCCTTCAATCCCCGAAGAAAATCAGGAAACCTGATAGAACTTCAATCCAAAACTCGGTAAAGAGCTCCAGTGATCCGTCTGTAAATCTTCCACCACCTTTTGCTGATGTTTAAACTTCAAACTCCCCTCCGACCTCTCTCTTTCTCCAACTCATGCGAAGCCTCCTTACAGAAGATCCCAGGGCTCTATGTCCTTGTGTAAAAACGCTGAGCTCTATCTACCCCCCGGTACCAGGAGTTTAAAATCAACTCCAGCGTCCACAGCTACGACCGAAAAAAACCTCCATGATATAGTCAAAGTTTGAGGGAACAGTAACATGCATGGGTCGAGGTTTAGAATCCTATCTTCCCAGCAGGTGCTATGCCTAGAAAACCGGCGTAGTAGCCCCTCAAAAATGACTACACGACGCTGTAAACCACAGGCTAGAGCCTTTGCCACAGTGGAAACTCTACTTCTTTATCAATTCAAGTTGAAAGGAGAGCCCATCCAAACATACCAGGAGAAAGCTGAAGTCTCTCAGCTGGATACAGGTTTCCCATTTTCGGCCTCCCGAGTGTGCCCCCTCCAACTGTAACCTTCATTCCACATACGCTACTACCTATCTGCTCGTCCTCGCTCCAGCCATGGACATGCATATTTCAATATATAGGAACCATTTTTTATATTAATTGATTCGTACTAAAAATTTTGCTCATTTGCAAAGTTCAACTTTCAGTTTGTTTCTTCCAGTGCAATTGAGATATGAGTGCCACCACATCAGGGCTCGAAAGCTTGAAATGTTGACAAGAAACTCAAAGAGAATTAATGACAGTATCGACAAGTCAATAGATGAACTCCACACGTCTTTTCCAGGTTTCGAACCAGCGAATGACCCCTTCCGGTAGAACCAAAGACGCAGGGTTCATTTGTCTTATTTGATTTCACGTGTCCTAATGATGCCAGAAAACACAATGGAATATTAAAAAAATTGTTGTGTTGTTCGATCGCTAGACCTCGTAGTTCATTAATGACCATTTAAAGAAAAAATGTTGACGAGCTTCCTTCTTATTCTGTTACAGATGCCAAATGTCGCCCTTAAGTGGAATGAAGAGAACCTCATGAAAAAATTCCCTTCAAAAAATGGTAATGATATTGTTGTCTTGAAAAATGCTCTAGGACACCAAGCAACATGTCCAATTTATTGGCATAGTTGGATGTTATGTCGTACTAGTACATGTTGTAGGTTAGTTGCAGGTCGTGTTTTGTTTTTACTTATTAATTTATTTCAAAGCTATTGATGAGTCTAATTACTTCACAAGCAGATGTCATGGGTGTCTATGGAATACCTACAAAAATGTGGTCATCCATGCATTCCCTTTTTTACCACTGGAGAAAATGTAAAGTGCTTTCATTTGATAATCACAGTTGATCAAGAACTTTTTGAGTTCAAAATTTTGTATTTTGAAACCACCATCTTTTAACTTTCCTAAATTTTAAAATTTGTTTTCATCAATAAATTCTCCAATTTCCTTCACCTTATAACATGATCCAGTAGCTATTTTTTAAACTTTTCATCTGAGCTAAAGTTTGAATTGCTAACAAAGATCAAGGAATATGAGTTGTCCACCAACAGGTCCTTGACTTCGTTTGCAACGTCACTGTTGTGCTTGTGAATGGTTAGGATGTGATGTTTTAGGTCATTTATTTTTATTGATGTGAATTTTAAGATAATTTTTCTTGTATTAGGAATTTGACTTTTGTGATCCATAAATTATGTATCAAATCTTTCGGTGAAAAACACATTGGAGAAATTTGTGTCGACGCGTTTCGAACCAGCCAGTGTGGTTCATCATCAGGACAAGATGTGAAATCTGATCTAAGACTCAGCTTAAATAGATAATGAAGCTCCAAATAGCCGTTGTACAATAACTACTAGTTTGACTAAAAATAAAAATAAAATAATAATAATAATAATAATAATAATAATAATAATAATAAATAAATAAAAATAAAAATAAGTAAATATAAATATGAATATAGATATAAATATAAAAACATAAAACTAAAAATAAAAATAAAAATAAATAACATAAAATAAATACAAAAAATAAAAATAACAATATATATAAATATACATTACTTGAACACAATTCAATATATTATTTGAAGCTACACTAATTAATTCATTTATTTTTATTTTTTAATTTAAATAGATAATTAATTAATTGATTAAATATACATAAATAAAAATGAGATTAAAAACAAATAATAAACATAATCATGCTAAATAAATAATAAGTAATTACATAATAAAGAATAACAAAAATGAGAAAAGTAAAACAAGACGAGAGGAGAGGAAACGACGAACCTAGGACAAACAGAAGGGCAAAAACCCAAAAACTAAGAATGAAGGGCAGGGATCCAACACCTGCTCACACTCCACCCATCATCTCTATTAAGGTTAACAGGCCTCTTTTCAATCTCAAGGGCCTCCCTAAACTTTCGGTGGTGGAAACGGTCCACCCTCATAATGACCTCGGCATCTTTAATGCAAATGTGATGCTTTGTCTTTTCAGCATGCTCTGCTAAGGCCGAGGAGCGAGATCTATTATGCTTTAGGTCAGCGGCATGTTCATGAATTCTTTGATTGATGGATCGACCAGTTTCACCAATATAAGGGGTCCCACAAGAGCACGGAATCAAGTAAACACCCTTACCCTCCTTCAGGCATATCGGGTCCCTAACCGATCTGAGCGAACTCCGAATCGTGCGAAGGGGCTTGACGGTTGAAGGAACACTATGTCTCCTTAGTATCCTAGCGATCTTATAAGTCGGTCCCTGGATAAAAGGAGGTGAACACCAGCAGACCTGTCACAATTATCACTTTTAACCCTAAAACCTTTTTCTACTGGTTGAGTAATGGTTTATTGTAAGATATTTTGCGTTGCTAAATTTTAGATTTTTTTAATGTGTGCGTGTGAAGTGTTGTCTACACATATTTTACATTGGTGTCATTAAAATATATGTGTTTTCATTCAATATTATTTAAAAAAAAAAAATTACACAGCGATGTGGAAAGAAAAACTATATATATTTCACATTGCATGTAAGTGAGAAATTCTAAGACGAGTGCATAAGTAGAACATTTAATATAGGAATTCATTTCTAGAGCAACCAAATCAATTGACAACATACTTTTTAAAAGTGAAAACCATTCATTCTTATAAGATATTCTGAGTTAAAAGAGGGTTATATTTATTTATTTATTTTTAGTTTTTAAAATAGAAGCAAATTAAAGAGACAAAATAGGTACACATTACTCATATGCTAAAAAAAACAGTAACATTGCCCCACGTAACTTTTGTTTATTTACTTATATACTTTATTATTTTAATTATATAACAATAGAGTAACTTAATAAAATTAATTAATAGTCACTTTATAACACCAGAGTAATTTTATAACATTAATTAATAAACTTTATAATAATTTAACAAATTCTCTTTATGATAATAAATTTATATTTATTAACTTTATTCCTTTTTATTTTAATTTTATTTTAAGTCATTTAATATAATTAAATTCTTTTAGAAAATGTGAGTTATACGGTTGTGTCTCCTTATTTACATTCATTGGCATGAACAAAATTCGAGAGACTTTGTTAGAGATTTGATAATTTTGACGGATTTTCTTTCACAACGAAAACCCTTTTACTCGATCACACTATGCAAATCTCCACCATTATTTTGCTCCATTCTTTGCTCTTTAATGAAATCTTTGATTGTTATATCTGGACCAGCAGATCCCCAAGAAAATTGTAGCCATGGAAATTGATGGCTCAAATGCTTAGAACGTTGCGACA
This sequence comes from Pinus albicaulis, assembly GCA_034641835.2. NCBI lineage: Eukaryota > Viridiplantae > Streptophyta > Pinopsida > Pinales > Pinaceae > Pinus > Pinus albicaulis. The sequence goes on from CM076577.1 coordinate 316,253,485, forward strand.
TAAAAGTAGTGAGATCCGGGGGCTAGCTAATAACAATTGTTTTGCAAGCATACTCGAGGCCAATTTTAGAGTCATGCATTGTTTTCTGTTCCAGATGTCGTAGGGTTTCTATGCACGGGCCAAGAAAAGTCTTCTAGGGCTACTAAAATTCCTCGAATGAATCAATCCATGTACTATTGTCACCGCCCAGCTGAGCCTTGTATAAGCTTATTTCAAAATCCTCCTCCCTCTCAAAAACCCTAATATAATACAGAGTGTAATTAATGGTTTGTGGTGAATGACTCCCATTGTCTTGAAACTGCATCAACAAATAGTGAGGCGATTCCAAAGCATTGTTGTAATTTGTAGAATATTCACCTTGCTCACACATCTCGTAAAGACACTTCAGAGGATTTGTAGAATTGTTGGGTAGGGTAAACTCCAGGTATATGGGTGGCTTTTTATCTGAACCAAAGCCAATTAATTTATCAATTAGTTCATGAATCACATCTAATTGACATTGCTATTTAGACTGCCACTCTGTTATGTCGTTTCTTCTAGTGAGGCTCCAAATAGAAAAACCCTCTCTCGGGTCATTGATGAATTCAATATATTATCCTTAATTTCCTTTAGATCATATTCTCCTTCCAATATTTTTTAATTTTCTTCGATGGAAATTTATATTGTAGCTATATCGTGATGTTTTTCTACCAAAGTAGAAAGGGGGACAATTTCTTCATTTTGATTGAACGATCCCCTTTGGTTTCCCTCAACTTTATTTTCTTTCAAGTTTTTGCATGCACTAATTCAAATTCCATCCTCGGTGCATGCTCTTTTTGGTTAGAACATTCTTCATTGCTAGTTTCTTTCGTGTTAATGTCAAACTTCTATTGTAGGTGCTAAATCTGGTGTTTCAAAATCCTTCAACGATTTTATAAATATTTATTTCATTTCCTCTAACGATTCTCAAGTTTCACTTAATTCTTTGAAATATGTGTCCATGATTTCAAGACCTAGATCTTATAAATGTAACCTAATGTGGCTCTAACCAGGTGATGAGAAAACGTGATTCTAATACCATTGTAATAAACAAATTGTCCCTATTCGTATTTAAAATGTGTTGTAAAAATATATTATGATAGAATGGATAAAATGATAGAATTGGTTGAATTATAATGGGGGGTATTGTTATATATACTAGGTGAGGTGCCGTTTCATATGAAGATACATGTATTTTTGATAAGACACACCTTTACACCTTTTCATTAATTATTATCTATTATTATGTTTGTTACAGAGGAGTTAACTTTTTATGGCGAGCACCTTATCCTTTTTCTGTAACTCAAGATTAATTTGCTAAAAAATGTTTTCCCTATTTTCTCCATTTTCTTCTTCATGTTCTAAAATTTCAGAGATGTTTCTCGATTGAGCATGTCCTTTATTTTTATTGGAAGATGAATTTTTGGATCCTCCTTTAGAGACTTGATTTTGAGTAGGTTTAGGAGGGGGACATTCTTTATTTTTATTTTCCCTTCCTCTAGTGATATTGGCTTAGAGACCATGTCATCTTATTTATACATGACATAAATACTTCCTCCATTGCTTTGTTTCTTATTCATGTTGAAGAAATGATTTAATGTAAGATTTCTTAGGTCCATTCCTAATGATTCCCTAGGTTCTCCTCCACGATCACAACTCAAGGGAGGCTACCAACACACCAAATATAAGGAGGTCACATCATAGTTAAGGGAACTATTGGTTTTTATCACATCACTATTGCTTATGCTATCTACATGGTAAATATTGGTTTTTATTTATTATTATTATTATTATTTTTTTAATTTTTAATTTTTATTCCATAGATGTTATTTAAGTATTTTTTAGGTAATACAACACTCTAGAGCTTTGCAAGAGGCTAAAGTTTTGGTGGCTCTCCAACGAATGATTCAAATATTCTTCGAACCAGGTGGCATCCATAATTTCCCATTGTTTCTTCAATTTAGTTTTATCTCATTTCATTAGCTAGAACACATGGAACCAAATTTCTTTCTAGTTATAAAATATTTTAATAGTGGTTGAAAACCATTGAAACCTAATTCATGTACCTTGTAAAATCAAGTAGAACCTTAGGTTTACATTAAATTAGATTCAATCAAATAACATATTGTCTTCTTTTCACTCTTTCCTTATTCCCTTATGTTCTTAGTGACCCTCATCATTCGAGTCTAACTCCACTCCCTCCATCCTTTCTCTCAATGGTTGTTGCTCCAATAATGTAGTAGCAAGGTGCCTCAATTTGGTCACTACACTGCATTTTTGTGACTCCATTGGGAACTTCCCATCAATAGTTCCCTTTCCCGAGTCAAGATATTCCTTTTTTTTTTTTTCCTATTTGATATTTTCCCATTTGATTCCCATAGTGGAAAAGCACACCCATCTGACCATAAGACGTGTGTAGTACAAATATCAATAAATGAACTCTCATGATGCTAAATGTTTCCGAAAACATCAAAAGTGAGTCCTTCAAACACTAAAATAATGAATAAAGGTGAAACTCGTGGAGCTGAGGGAGCCAATCAACATAAAATACCTCGTCTTTAACTAAAATTGTTGAGATTGCAACAAGATGATGAGCTTAGTGAAAAGAGTCGCCTTCACTAAGTGGGCCCGCGGGCTATTTTTGGTGCAAGTATATTTTTAGACATGTCGATCATATTCTATGAGTTGCAGGAAGCTATTTTTGGATGGTTGGTCAAGTTGGAAAAATAGATGGACTTCTATTTTTAGACATATTGGGCAGAATCTATTTTTAAATTGCTAGTCTAAAAATAGATATGTCGAATATTATTAGCTCTTAATAATATTTGGACTCTAAACATTAACTTGTTCTCTTGGAGCACTTCAGTTAAGTGCACAGATGTGGCACAGGAGCTGACAGAAGGAATTATGCTATTCCTGAGGGTTAAGTGGAGCTATTGCATGGAGACTTCAGTTAGAACTCATGTGACAGAGTTTGGTGGAGTTGTAGAAGTAGTTGGTGGAGTTTTGTTCAGTTTAACTCAGTTAGACACAGTTGAACTAGTGTTATCTAGTCTAACTGATTGATACACTAGTGAGAGTGGTGTGAATTAATTAATTCACTAATGTCGCTCATTAATCAATGCAGACAATACATTATTTAACTACGGTGCATAGCATGGTGATTTCGGTGGAACCGATCGGGCAGAATGGTGAAAGAGCAGTGTGACTATCAGTTGTGACTATAGTGTTGCATGATTTTCAACACACAGTAGTTGAAGATGCCAATGAGGATTGCATGAGCAAGGCTGAACCAATTCGAGTTTATTCAGATCCATTCTTCAGCAGTGATTGCGCAGTAGAGGCAGGCTAGTAGGTGGCAAAGATCGATGCATGGGATTTGCTAGATTGGACCTGATTAGTGTGTAGCAATTGGAGATTGTACTAAGAGCTTGTGAGAAGATTCGTATGATGTTGTTACATGATATCTATGACATATAATATACATATAGTTGGGGGTTTTCAGCTTTAAGCTTTCCCATAAATCACTGTGTTAATGTGTGTGAATTTTTATGGTTTTAATGTGTGCATGAAATTGATTTAATTTCCGCATATGATGATCAATGGTGGAATAGATTCTGTATTATGCATGGAGTCAAATAGTGTATTATCAGAATAATCTTAGACATATAACATATTAGTTATATAATTTCTACAAAAATCTAGTCCTTTTAACCTTGAACTAGTTCAAATTAGGAGAGAGTGTAAGGGAAGATTAATTTGCCTCCATAATTACAAGTGACTCAAGGAAGATCCATAATTACAAGTGACTCAAGGAAGATCCATGACATGCTTGAACTCATCAATTAATATAAGGTTATTCCATTTTGTTGGAATATCCCCTCTTAATTTGATACAGGTGTTTCCGAAGTCCATGAGCCTCATAAATATTGATGTCCCTCTACTTGATTATTGGATTTATCCCATCCTATAGTGTAGCTAGAATGAACCCCTAACTCTTCTTCCATGCCTTTTGTACATCCTACTAAACTTGTGTTTCAATATATCCAACCATCTTGTATGTGCCCCTTTGTAGGTTTTGACCCTGTACAGAAATTATCTACAAACGGATATTAAAACAAAAAATAAACAATAGCGAGAGCATAAAACATAAAACAGATAAACACAGAGATTTTCCCCTGGATCCCAAATTGGGACGACCAGCTTGATTTTTCATTATGATCCTTTTAGTGTTACAACACATATATATACATGCCGAAGCATACATAAACCCCAATCCATTAACCCTGGATTAGAACATAACCGTAGTTCCCTTGACCAGATCTACAAAATACCAGGGGCCGAAAACCATCCTACCCCAAAACCATATGCAAACCCATGCACACAACCATGGGCAGGTCTGCCCACTTAGAAAGGTCAACTTCTGAGTGCTCACAGACTTCATCAATGCATCTTCAACATTCTTGAAAGTGTCCACCTTTACTAGCAACACCCTTTTAGCCTCAACCATATATCTCACAAAGTGATATTGAACATCAATGTGCTTTGTCTTATAATGATATGCAGGGTTCTTAGCCAAGAAAATTGCACTTTGGATATCACAGTCTATCCTTATAGCTTGCTGCCTACAGCCATACACGTGCCTTAAAGTACATTGTAGCTGCATGAGTGGCTGCCATGTATTCTGCCTCTGTAGTTGAAAGAGCCACTACAGACTGTCTTTTACTCATCCAACTGAATGCACCTCCAAATAGGCTAAACACATACCCACTTGTAGATATTCTTTGGTCCAGATCTCTAGCCTAGTCTTCATCAACAAAACCACGAATGTCCAACACTCTTTCCAATCCTGGTCTTCCCTGGTAGAAAAAACCATAATCACTAGTGCCACACAAATATCTGAAAACCCACTTCACTGCTGTCCAATGCTCCTTCCCTGGGTTTGACATAAACCTGCTCAATACTCCCACTGCATGTGCAATGTCTGGTCTAGTATAGACCATTGCATACATCATGCTACCCATTGCACTTGCATATGGAACACGAGACATATCCTCCTCTTCTTCTTGTGTCTTGGGACACTGTTCAACATACAACTTTACACCTACAGGAATCAGAACATTCACCAGTTTACTATCCTACATATTGAACCTCTGTAATATAGTCTCGACATACTTCCTCTGGTTTAACCAAAGATTCCTCTTTACCCGATCTCTCTTAATTTCCATGCCCAAAATACAGTTTGCAGCACCAATATCCTTCATGTAAAATTTGGAGAACAGTTGGGTCTTCAAATCTTGGATAATTTCTTTGTCATTTTCAATCAAAAACATATCATCCACATACAAGACCAAATAAATAACACGGTCACCAATTAATCTAAAATAAACATAATGATCCTCCTTGCTTCTGGTGAAGCCAAGTCCCCGTATATAGGTATCAAATTTATGATACCACATCCTTGGTGATTGTTTTAACCCATACAGAGACTTCTTTAACCTGCATACCAGTTCTTTCTTCCCCTTCACCATAAAGCCTTCTAGTTTCTTCATGTAGATCTCCTCTTCTAGATCCCCGTGAAGAAATGCTGTCTTCACATCCATCTGTTCTACCTCAAAATCAAATGCAACAGCAACAAATAAAAGTAATCTAATAGAAGTAACTTTGGAAACAGGAGAAAAAAATATCACCAAAATCAATTCCCGGCACCTGGGAATAACCTTTTGCTACTAATCGAGCTTTGTATTTCTTCACCTTGCCTTCTACATTCATCTTCTTCTTAAACACCCATTGGTTCCTGATGGGCTTCCCTCCAGCCGGAAACTCCACCAGATCCCATGCCTCATTTTTATGCAAGGATTCCATTTCATAAACCATGGCCTCCTTCCAGAGTTTTCCATCCTTTGAATCTACTGCCTCCTTGACAGTTCTGGGATCATCATCAGTTATAGTTAAAGAAAAATTTGAACAAAAATTAGATGGACTATACCTTTCTGGTTGTCTTCTTTCCCGAACTGATATTCTCACAGCTGGAGTTTGTGGCTCTTCCTCTTCAGAGTCTTCTTCTGTTGTAGAGTCTGATTCATCCTCCTTTAGCTCAAACTCTATTTTCTCAGGTTCCTTTGGTAGGATTTCATGTTTAAAAACATTTTTCACCTCTCTAAACACCACATCTAGGATGTACACAACCTTTCTTGTTTCCGGGTTCCAAAGCTTGTAACCCTTTAAACCATCCTTATACCCAATAAAGATGCACCTTTCAGATTTATTATCCAAATTGGCCCTTTTCTCCTTTGGAACATGTACATATGCATCACATCCAAATACCCTCAGATGTGGAAGAGAGGGTTTATTACCAGTCCATACCTCATGTGGAGTCTTATCCTCCAATGCTAATGAAGGTGATTAGTTAACCAAGTAACATGTAGTCTCCACTGCCTCTGCTCAGAATTCTTGTCCTAACCCGGTACCACTGAGCATGATTCTTGCCTTTTCCATCAACGTTCTGTTCATTTTTTCTGCAACTCCATTTTGCTGAGGTGTGTATGGATTAGTATTCTTCCGTGCTATACCACACTTCTTACAGAACTCTTCAAATTCCTTCTTGCAAAACTCCCCACCATTATCTATCCTCAGCACCTTTATCTTCTTCTCTGTCTGGTTTTCCACCAGAGCCTTAAATTATTTAAATCTGTCAAAGACTTGATTTTTCTTCCTCGAAATATATCCATGTATTCCTTGAGAAGTCATCTATGAATGAAACATAGTACACATCGCATTGGGGGGGAACTCTGAGGAGGTCCAAACGCATCCCCGCGTACACAAACTCTGTCTTGTTTTCCCTCTTAGCACCAGAAGGAAAACTCACCCGATTTTGCTTCCCATATACACAATTTTCATAGAAATCAAAATCCAGAGAGCTATTAGACATACCTTCTACCATACCATTTCCATGCAGTATCCGAAGGCCCTTCTCTCCAATATGTCCAAGCCTTTGATGCCATAGCATGGTATTTTGTCCAGAGACCGCTAGGCTTTCCACTCCACTTTCGGGAACCACAGAACTGTTGCACCCATCAATAATAGTGCTACCCTGAAGCTTGTACAGAGTTCCAATCTGAACTCACCGCATTAATACCAGTGCTCCCCGAACCATCTTATAGGCATCTTTCTCGAACACTGTTTTTACACCTACATCATCCATCTTTCTTACAAAAATCAGATTTCTGGCCAATGCAGGAATGTGCAGAACACCAGGAAGTGTTTTAATCCTTCCACCTTGCAGCTTCAGCTTGAATTTTCCACATCCGATGATTCTGGCCTTCTTATCATCACCTAAGAAGACATCACCACCATCATATTTCTCATACTCACAGAACCACTCCCTATGGGGATTGAAGTGAAAGGATGCACCCGAGTCAATCAACCATGACTCATGATCTACATGTGTATTTGAAGAAGAAGCCAAATACACATCCCCACCTTCATCTGAGGTGGTTTTTTCCTCTGCAGAAGGAGCTTCATCAGATCCCTTTCCTTTCTCAGGAGCTTTAGATCTACATTCCTTTTTGTAGTGTCCTTCCTTTCCGCATTTCCAGCACACCTTTACAAACTTTCCGGGAGATTTAGATCTCCCTCTAGATTTAGATCTCCCACTCGAAACCTTATTCTTGTTTCTGTTCTGGGACCTTCCTCGTACAGATAAGGCATCTCCATTCTGACCCTCCATATTTCTCCGTCTCATTTCCTCCGACAGCAAGGCTGAGACAATGTCATCAAAATTCAAGGTAGTTGTATTGCTACCTATTTCAATAACCAGACTGTCCCACGAGTCTGGTAGAGAACACAACAAACTGATGCACTTATCTTCATCTGAGATTTTAATATCAACAGATGACAACTGACTTACCACAGTATTGAAGGCGTTCAGATGCTCTGTCATCGAGTCTCCATCCTTCATCCTTAGGTTATACAGCTTTTTCCGCAGGAACAAATTATTCACCAGAGACTTAGATTAGTACAAAGTCCCAAGTTTTTCCCACAAATTCTTCATCGTAGCTTCCCTAGATACATTCAAAAATACTAAATCTGAGACACACAACCGTATTGTTCTCTTAGCCTTCCAATCCAGTTTCTTCCAGTCTTCATCTGACATTTCCGTTCATTTAGTACCTGGATCTACAACGATCCACTGATCTTTATCCACCAGCAAGTCCTCCATCTTGAGCTTTCACAACTCAAAAATCTAACCATTAAATTTCTCGATCTCTATCTTCAGCAGAAATCCATCTTCTTTCACGCAAGAACAGAAGAATGCGATCCATTAGATATTCCATGAGCAGAGAAGTCTACCACCTCTTAAGTAGAAAATAACCCTCGTAGACGAGGAAACACACTTAAACTGGCTATACATTTGCCAAATGTAGGTTTTAACCCTGAACAAAAATTATCTACACACGAATCTTATAACAGAAAATAAACAATAGCGAGAGCATAAAACATAAAACAAATAAACAAAGAGATTTTCCCCTGGATCCCAAATCGGGACGACCAGCTTGATTTTTCATTATATTCCTTTTAGTGTTACAACACATATATATACATGCCGAAGCATACATAAACCCCAATCCATTAACCCTGGATTAGAACATAACCATAGTTCCCTTGACGGGATCTACAAAATACCAGGGGCTGAAAACCATCGTACCCCAAAACCATGTACAAACCCATGCACAAAACCATGGGCGAATTCGCCAGAAAATCAGGTCAATTTTTTTCTCGGGGAAATGTACCCAAACCTCCAACAGTACACTTACACCATGTTGCTCCCATATAATCAGCTTGACCCAAATGTCCATCATGGATGTTCTCACTTTTTCCTTTTTCCAAAATAGCTTGCTTATGGAGGTCTTGGTTAACGCCCCCCCATGGTATCTTATGCTTAAGGTCTTTCCCTAGCTCGACTAGCTGAGGGAGATACCAGACTCAAACCCTTCCAACGAAGCCCTCTAGAACACCACTAGAAAATTGAACACTATTAACCCAACCCCTATTATGACCCAAATTCCCACCAGGATTCATAGAGATATAATAGAGATCGCCAGGGTGAGGGTGATCGCCTAAACCTCTGTCAATTATAAAAGAAAACCGCCTGGAGCAACAAAACACGCTTACCTCTTTCATGGTTAAAATCTCCAAGTTCAATTCCAATCGACGTTACACCATGCGAAGACCCCGCAACACTAATAACTGAACAAAACCTCGCGAGACACTCTAGTAGAAGCTCCTTAGGTAAGCATCCCAAATTAGTTTGCATTGGGCTCGCGTACTAAAATATTGAATTCCCCAATATTCTGTAATAAATACCAGGCCTCCACAGTCAATCCCCCACACATAATATATCTCCTGAATATTTACATCCCATATAAGTGAGGTAGGTTCAACGCTCTTCGTAATATCTCCCATTCCAATTCTCAGACAACCACATTTGCAACGAAAACCAAAAACTAAATACACCATCGTATCAATGTTAAGGAGGTTCATTCCTTATAGGGTTGCATGGTTGCGAGGTTCCACACCTTCCCATTTTAATTATCGATAGGACTAGTGGGATGATGGGTCCCCACACTAATCCTAATGTTTCCTTGGTTTGTTGCCTCCATGAGGGATAATAATTTAATATTTTAATTCTAATTTAATAAATATATTTTTATAACCCTAATCCAACATGACCAATATTCTCTATTTTTGATAATCTAAATTTATAATTTCAAATTTTTTTCTTCCATGGAAAGAAATTTGTCTCCCTTTAAGCTCGAGGGTTAGAGTGAGGTTGCAGGTACTAAGCCAACCCATAGGTACACTCACTTAAGAGTTCAAAAGTCTCAGAGCCACTGCAACAATATTCACTAAGGCATTATAGCTCATCATGTCACCAACAAGGATTTGAACCTAGGTGGGGAAGATAACAACCGTTCCGGTCAACTACCCAAGATAACCCCAATTGATATTTTAATTCCAATTTAATTCCATTATAATCATATTTTAAATTAAAAACCTAACAAATTTTTAATTTAATTCTACTTCAAGCATATTTTCACAATTTAATATTTTAATTTAATAATATCTTGATATTATAATTCTAATTTGATTTGTACTAGAGTTTTACCTATATTTTCTATTACTTCACCTATTAATTTAATTTTACTTTAATGTTCCTTAATTATTCTCACAATCCCTTCTTAACTTAATACTATTATTATTAATAATAATTCATCAATGTTCACTTTCCTTTCTTAACTTAACTTAATATTATAATTATTAATTAAAATAGTAATTCATCAATGTTCACTTTCCTTCCCTCTAACAACCATTTTAATTTTTTGATTTCTTACCACAATTTATACTTGGTATGTCACTCTTTAATATGTCATTTGAGACTTTTGTCCCTAAATATGGGTCAAGTGTTCTCATGAAACATCAGACACCTCAACAATATCACACAATGTTCCAAAAGTTTACATCATCACGATAACTGTGAAAATATAATGCAAAAATTCTAACCCTCTATGGAGAAGATCGTCTCTTTGAGACCAGAAACTTCGAAAAGTTGCATACAAAATGTTAGTTTTTGAGGTAGCAGTGGATAGGTGTTTTAGTATCTATGGTGTCTAAGGGGCTAAGGAACAAGAGATCTCCAAAACTCCAAAAATGTTTCACAAGAAAAGCCTTAGGAACACCTCATTAGATTGATTAACCTATAATTGAATATTTCGTAAGTCTAACTTAGGAAAAATAGTTAATTAAATCAAATTAATTGAGGAAGGTCCATTTTTCTCTAGAGACTTCCAGAATAGTGAGTTGATGGAGTCAGGATGATCATAGCCATCGATTAGATGTGATCATGGCCATTGGTTTCCCAACAAAAGGTTATAAGAGTAAGTTAATGGGGTTTTTAGAACAGATCGAGTGAGTTCAAGAAATTCGACTTACCCAATTGTATTGATTCAATAAGGGTGTAATTGAAGTTTGGGAGACACCAAAAATGAGGCATTCAACAAATATTTGGGAGGATTTTTTTTGGATAAAATTTCCATAGTGATTTCCAATTTCTAGATGCAGGAAGGAGATCGATTCAGTCTACCGAGAAGGAGGCTAATTCAACAGTGCGACTTAGCCAGTTTATCGAGTGTGAGTTGCCGGAAGAGGCCATGTTTCAGTTTCCAGCAGTCGGAAGTATTTCCCGGAGGAAAAACAAGTGGATCTAGCAGCTGTTGGAGGCAGTATTACTTGCAGGGACGATTTCCCTGAGGATTTACAAATTTCCTAGGAACAATAGTGCACATTCCAGCTAGACAGTGTGAATAGCCAGAAGAAGTGTCATTGGTTGGGAGAGGTTGAATATAGTTATAAAGGGAGATATAAATTCTTCAGTTATTTTTTATAGTGGAGATCAATATTTATTGGAGGTTTTCCATTCTATGATAACCTGTTGTAATTTCTAAAATTGATGAATAATAATAAAACCCTCATTTGCTGCATAGGTTTTCCTTTCCAGGTTCTTCCAAGAAAAATTGCCCAAAAATAATAGTGTCAAAATTATTTTGAGTGTGTGCATTATTTCTTAGTTCCAGTGTTTTATTTTCCGCAACGTATTTTATTTGTGAAGATTGCAATAGTGGATTTTTCACTATTTTCCATAAATGAATTTACAGAAGAAAAATAAACTTCATAAGTTAGGAGAATAATACCTAGTCATTGCAATTTTGGAAATTTCACATGGTATCAAAGTGAGGTTGGATCATAAGATCTCTAGAGTGATATTGGTTTAGATCAAAAAGACATTTAATGAACTAGTAAGAAGCTCTGGGCAGGCCATCCAGATAGTGCGAATTATAGAGGCAACAGTTCGATTTCCAGTCCAAGGAGGTTATCCAAAGGATGTGCGAGTTATCTTAGTGAGCTGTAGCAAGTTGTAAGGTTACCGGAAATGATTTCTAAATATAGATAAGATTTCATAGAGAATATCTAGAGTAGAAGGTTTGTAACATAAGGGTTTTCCAGTAATAGATCAACAAAGGAATTGGAAGAGAAACCACACGAGGGTTTCGACCCAACTTATTAATTTTCCAGTTTATTGAGTTCATATATTTTCTAAAGATGGTCACAACATGATTGAGAGATCAAGACAAGTTATATTGAACCTCCAACTTTGGTATTTGGAAGGCCGAGATGTTGTTTCTATGGGACAAGCACGGTCTGAAGGAGTTTGATATAGCAATGATATATGTACAAACATATCCCATTCAATTTCATGAGTATAGGAGGGATAAATCCAAAGAAAAGAGGATGATTATTGATGGAGTTAGGGATCACATCGTTCCACATATCACAAAAAAGGGAATAACGAAGGAAATGTGGGATGCCATTTTTAAGTTGTACCAGGATCCATCAAAGAATCATAAAAGGATCCTCAAAGAGAAGCCGAGGGCCGTCAAGATGAACAAGGGTGAAGATGTGACTATCTATCTCACCAATATTTAGGTTGTCAGAGATGAACTCGTTGTAGTAGAAAAGAAGCACGAAGATGATGTGTTATTGCATATCACACTGAATGGGTTTACCAAGGAATGGTGTACATTAATTTAGGTAGTTACTGGGTGTGATAAGCTTCTAGGTTGGGAACACCTACGCAGTGATTTCACTTAGGAGGATCTGAGGCTCATCTTGGGCGAAGGAACTACTAGCAGTAGTGGGAAGGCAATGAAGGTGAAGGAGGAGAAAGAGAATTTCGCTCTTGCAGGAAAAGGAAAAGAAAAGGAGGGTCCCAGCTAGGGTTAGGACTCGAAATGAGAAAACAAGAAGAAATAAATATCAAAGGTAAAGTGTTTAGGCTCAAGTGAAATTCGTAACTATGTCAACCAAGGTTACTTGGGAGTGAGAGAGAAAATGGGGAGTGGGAGCAGGAGTGGCATTTTTAGAAGCTTCCGGTCTAGAAGCGATTTTTTATATAATATATATATATATATATTTTTATATTTTTATGGATATATGTCAACAATAGCATGTAGAATGATGAATTATACATAAAAAAACATAAAAACATAGATTGAACCATATAACATCAATCATCTAGAAGTTATAATCTTCATCAATGACGTCCACAAGTTAGAAACATACAACATATTGACTCTTGAGTCTCATGATTCATCGATCTTAAAGTTTCAAGCTTTTGAAATTCAATATATAAAATTTATCATCATTGATTCAATGATCACCATAGTTTTACTTGTAAGCTAAGCATAACCATTACAACAAAGAATATTTAACATGAAATGAAATTTTGTAGAATGAAACAAAATGAAACAACTTTCAACTTTCATGAAGCATCATATTCATAATTCATAATGAGTTATAAACTTATAACTGCCAACTTCAAACTTAAATTTTCATATATTGTTTACAAAAATATCATAATAAATATGAAAGAGTCAAGTTTCAACAGCTATAAAAAGTTAAAAACTACTAGAAACTAGAAAAGACTAGTAAATCTATTTTATCTATTGCCTGGTTGTTGGCACCTTGCCACACCCAAGATAAATGTATAATTTTTGAGTAGATCGTGGTAATGGTGGTCTTCTAGTAGTCTCCTCCCGCATAGTACCACAAGTAGAACTAGAAGGAACATGCCCTCCACGTGAGGATGTAGGTGGAGGCGACGTCAGGAAAGGAACAATAGTTGGAACTCAAACACTGGAACTAGCACTTCTCCCAGATGGTGGGTGTGGCGGTGGCATGAATCCTGTTGCTTCATCCTCATCTCTCAAAATTTCTGCTTCCAATTCTTCTAGATGCATAGTTCCATCCTCCAAATTATCTTCCTCAGGGTTGTTGTCCCAAAATTTATATGATAGATCCTCATAAGCTCGATCACAATACTGACTCAAAAACCTCAAGTTGTAGTGCACATAAACCAAGATTTTTGCTCGATTTTCATTCAGTCTATTTATTCTCACATCATGGATGAAGTTTTAGGTGCTCCAACATCTCTCTGCAGAAGAAGTATTTACAACCTGTGAGAGAACTTTTTTTTGCCTATTTTGGCAAAATTCCCATGCCTCCATATGCTTCCCACCACGTGAGAGCATCAAATATGTCTCTATCTTGCATTGCATGAAAATATCCAAACAAACCAGTGCAACTGAAGTATCTACCTAATTCAAGGTGCAAATTAACACACTCCTCCTTGTCAGGGGCCAACTTGTCTAATGCTTTCATAGACCCTTCTTGTACCTCTGGATCTGTATGAGGTTTGATCTTAACCCCTCCCCAGGTGCAGGTTGGACAAACCAAGATGGAGAGTAGTATTTTGGAATAAGGATATATGCCACGACATCTAATGGAACATTAAGTTTATTCCACCGTGCACACACACAATTGTGGATCATTGAATATAAGTTGGGATCATTTTCCTTAAAAACATATTTTATTTTCCCTAACATGCTATCCATCTGTTCATACACCTCCCAAATCACTGGTTTATCTATATCTACAAAGAAAATCATGCTATATACGGGCTTGGTGAAATTCAAAATTTCCCTCACACGTGGCTAAAATAGACCATGAAGAGCGGTCTCCTCCACTTGTTTAAAACCTTGCCTGCCAACTATTATTGCTGCCATGTCCTTTAATACCTGCGAGTGTGGACTTGATACCATGCTAGCCAATGACTCTCTTACCTTCAAAAGGCACTTGAAGTTGAGGTAATAGCTAGCAAATCTAGTCTTTGCAATCTTCAACAGCTCCAATCTTGAGTGACTTTGGAAAAGCCCATGAGTATTTCTACAATTTGTAATAAATATTATCATTTTTTTCCTCTCTTGTACAAATCACCAATCCATTTGTATTGAGGTTGTTTGTTTTTAATTATATCATGCATCAAAAGGTTCATTGTGTGAACCAAACACCCAAACTAAAATTTATTGGGGTATTTATCCTCAATAATTTCTCTCGCTGCCTTACAATTAGCAACATTACCAGTGATGAATTGGACAACATTGTATGGCCCAATACATTCAATTGTTTCAAGTAATGGTTTTGCAATTTTGATGTCGGTCTTGAACTTATCTAAGTAATCATATGATGAAAGGAATATTGCACCACTAACAGAAACAACAAGAACACTTATCAATGGCTTGTCTTTTACATTTGTCCATCCATCAGATACAATGGACACCCCATGCTCATTCCAAGAACCTGTCATTCTACTAAAAGAATGAGTTATTTTTAATTTTTCATGATCAAGTCCCATGGTTCTAGCCTTGTCATACCTAGAGATATTGTATCCTTTGGGGGCATCATTAATGGCAGAAATCATTTCATGCCAATAAGCTGAGCTAAGAACATTGAATGGTATCCCACATGCATAGAGACACCAGAAAGTTTTTGAATCCACATAATTCCTAGACCCTTCATCACGAAAATCTGATATGGTTCTACACCTTAAAGAGATGTTTGTTCCTCTGCCAGGTGTGGCTTCATATCCACTGGCAGGGGTGGAAGTTGATGGACTTCTTTGTGGATGATTTGATGGTGGATTAGGTTCTAAGAAACCATTTTATCTTTTAGATTTGTATTGGGCTTCCTCCTCTTCCCTATGTATTTGACTCTATCTGTTGCTTACACACTTACACAAGTTTTGATTCCTACCTTTTTATCTCCATCCCATGGCCTTTTCCCACAAAGGTGCCTTTTGGCACACATGTATGGACCTGTGTATTTTTTATTGCTATGGTGGAAAAAAAATTTAGTGGTTCCACCCACTTTCCCTGCTTCATACGTAGTAACATATTTCCATAATGGTGTTTGGTCAATTTTAGTTAGTGTGGCCTCATCATCTCCACTCTCCCCTTCCTCCTCACCAAATTAATCCTCTCCAATATTTTCATCAAATCCACTTCTTCATCCTCCTCTTCTTGAACAACCATCTTTCTTCTATTATCCAAAACCATAATAACAAAAAAATTAACCAACAAGAAGAAAATTCCAATCCATATAGCCATGATGTTTCAAGTTTTTAGCCTGCAAAAAAAAGGAGGAATACCAAATGGGAATGGGAAAGAGAGAATAAAAAATTTTCATTATGAAAAAATGAAACATATAAAAACAAAATCTAGATTAGAGTGTAGATCCTACCTCTTTGGCCTTCAATCCCAAGCTCTAATATCCCTTGCAATCTCCCCTCTCTTTCTCTCTCCAAGCTTCAAGCACCAAGCTCTCCTCTCGCTTGCTATCTCTTGCTTTTTCCTCTCCAAGCTCTCTCTTGCTCACACATAAAAAATGATGATAATGAGGGAGCGGGAGGGATTTTTATCTCCCCCCGCTCCCCTCCCCCACTCCCCCTCTTTCCCTCCATTTTCCCCTTTGTCGCCTCCCTTATCTGCCTGTGGCTGCATGGCCAAGATAAGGTCGGGAGCGAAAAGTTAGATGGAGGAGCAATCGGGAGATATTTTTCCTCGGCCGCTCCCTAAAACGCTCCCTGAAAACCAGGAAGTGTTTTTTATACCTTAGGAGTGCGATCCTGAGTGGAGCGTGAATTGGGAGTGGGTTCGAGAGGGGGGGGGGCGTTCCTCGCAGCCACGTGATAAACGATGCCGAAGGAAGAAGGATAAGAAGGGGAAGTAAGCAACTTCTTTAACAAAGATCGAGGATTTTTCCTCCAGGTTGGAGGATGGATTCGCACTGATAGAGAAAATACCTCCAGGAGGAGGAGGAGCATGACATTCCAGTATATCAGATCAGGCAGGGTTCGAGAAAGGAGCAACAAGGATATTTAGACCATAACCATGGAGTTATTCATCATTATATTAGTTCTAGTTTCTGTGTATGAGATTCCTCATTTGGACCTTTACCTTTGGTATAGGAGCCCAAGTACTAAAGTAGTAGGAGGATTGAGAGGTAAGCAAGGTGTAATAAAATACTTGAGAGACTGTGCATAACCAATTGTAACTTTTAGGGAAGCAAGGCAAAATCAGACACTTGAGAGATAGTTTCAAAGCTAGTTCAAGTGACTCAGTAGATCAGAGAGATTAATAAACACCATAAAAATGATAGCAATAACATAGTGGCATCAACAATGTGAGATCTAAGTAGCATAGTGATTGCTTGATGGAAAATGATTACCAAAGTATTTTCTTTACAGAGTTTCTAGTTTCTCAGTGGCAGAGGGAGATATATTTTATTTGCAGAGGGAGGATGCAATATCTCCAGTAGTGCGATTTGAATTAGGCAGAGGGAGTTTCTAGGAAAACAAGGTACTTTAGTAGTTAGATTGATTTGTAAAGGAGAAGCAGTTCCCAGTTTGTGGCTTGATTTTCCAGTGGAAGATGTGGTTATTTCCAACGGTGCAAGTTTGATGGATAGGTGTCCGTAAACAACTACAAAACTCGATTCAGGGTCCCAAAAAGAGGCCAAATTGATTTGGAGGGGCCGAGTAGCTTCAAGGAGGGGATATCAACTAGAATAAGTGAAATAATAAGTTTACCAGAGGTTTTATAATTTATGACAACCAATTATATCACATATTTCATACACCACCAACATGGATCAGTTCAGCTACAAAATGTTCACACATATCAACAGGTTGTATATATACTCATGAAGGCTTGGGGTAGGGAATTTTTTTTCTACTTCAGGGAGTAGATGGGAGTAGTGGAGAACACCATCCTCACTAAGAGGGAGTGTTAGTTTTTTAGGTAGCATAGGGCATGTGTTATAGTCTCTATGACATCTAAGAGGCTAACAAACATGAGATATCCAAACCCAGGAAAGGTTCACAAGAAATGCCTCAGGAACACCTCAATTAGATTAATTATCCTATAATTAAATATTTCCTAAGTATAACTTAGGAAAACTGGTTAATTAAATTAATTAATTGAAGGAGGTCGATTTTTCTATAGAGACTTCCGGAAATGTGAGTTGATGGAGTCCAGGTTATCATAACCATCGATTGAAATGTGATATTGGAAATTGGTTTCCTAGTAGAATATTATAAGATCAAGCAGATGGGGTTTGGAGAACACATCGAGTGAGTTCAAGCAGTTCAACTTACCCAGTTGTAGTGATTCAACAAGGGAATAGTTGAAGCTAAGAAGACACCAACAAGGAGGTATTTAACAAATATTTTGGAGGAAATTTTCCGAAGAAAATTTGCACGGTGATTTCCAGTTTCTAGAGGTAGGAAGGAGATTAATTCAGTCTATAGAGAAGGAGGTTGATTTAGAAATGCAAGTTAGCTAGTTTATGCAATGCAAGTTGCCAGAAGATACCACGATTCAGTTGCCAATTTCCAGAAGTATTTCCTAGAGGTAGAACGAGTAGGTCTAACAACTATTGGAGGCAGTTTTAATTGCATGGACAACTTCCCAATACCAGTGGTATGCATTCCAGTCAGGCAGTGCAAATATCTAGAGAAAGTACAAATTGGTTGGGATAGGTTAGATTTCATTGCAGAGCGAGACAAAGAGTCTCTAGTTATTTTTGATAGTGGAGATCGGTACTTTCCAAAGGTTTTCCATTCTACGACAACCAGGTTTAATTTCTCAAATTGTTGAACAAAAATAAAACCCTCATCTACTGCACTGGTTTTCCCTTTGGGGGTTTTCCAGGGACAACTATTCAAAAATAATCATGTCAAAATTATTATATGAGTGTGCATTATTTCTTAGTTCTAGTATTTTATTTGTGAATATTACAATGGTAGATTTTTCATATTGCCATAAATTAATTTACATAAGACAAATAAACTACATAAGTTAGAAGAATAATATCCAGTCAATACAATTGTGGAAATTTCACACAAAATTGGACAGAAGAGTTGTTGACCTAGATTTCCTGAAGCGACTTCAGGATGACTCAATATTACTGATATTTACTCGATTTCCACCTCGAATGCATAGGCCTGATTTCAATCGAATCTTATCCATGACAAGTTTCACTATTCTCTAAGCATAAATTCACCACATCATGTATGATTTATCCTTTTTATCTTCTAAATTATATAAGCCACCTTTAAAATTTGCGTCTATTATTAATCATGATCTCTAGATGATTATAGATTGTTGATCAAATATTTCTACTTACAAATATCTTGAATCTTCTAATAATAAATAAATTAATAAATTTCAAGCTCTTTCACATAACCAACTTCCCAGGTTCTCTTCCTTTAGTATTTCTTCTCTAGTTTCTCAAAATATTCCCTATCAAAAATTCAAATCTATTTCGTGTTATTTCCATAACATTTATTCCTCTAGCCATCATGTTCCCTCTCCTTGTTCTTGTGATTCTTGTTTCACTCACTCTCCTCAACATTTTATTAATGCTTCACCCTCCCTAAGATCTCTCCTTGGTCCCTTTCTAGACTCTTCTTAACCATCTTCACCTGCGTCCCTTTAGCCTTTCTCTCTCACAGAACACCGATTTATCGGCTCTGCATGAACCTCCTTGAAATATATCCCTCATGAATATAATAACCCTAGATATCTTGTTGTCCATTCTCCCCATTTTTGCAACCAATATAACAATTCTTACATTGACTCTAACTCTATGTCCTTCTTGGATATGCCAACGATCTCATATCCCTCAACCAATGATGCACACAAATATTCTACCACCTACGATGTCGTCTCTACTTTGTGGTGTGTTGATGCTTAGCCACTTAAAGGTGGGTCCCATCTGCTTGGATCAAGTTCACCTACCACCTCCCCCTTAGTTGAAAAATTAGGCACTAAGGTTTCTCTACCTAAATCTAGGGCTAGACATTCCTCCTGTATTCCCTCCGGTAATCCCTCACCCCCAAAAGATAAGTCAACCTACAACCTTAACCCTTTCCCCTCATGTTTACATTTCTCTTATTCTCGTGCTATCCCTAATTCCCCTCTTATAATTCTTCTCCTGATTCCCCGACTCTTTTTAATATCTTTTATTTTAATTCTAACCCTCATTTTAATACTAATTGTATATACATTATTAATTTTAATTCATTTCATATCCCTCCCCTCCTTATAATCCTATTACCAATACATGAAACCTTTTCCCTAGTCCCCTTAATCCTATTTCTACTTCCATTTCTAATTCCATTAATAAGTCGTTTTCCTCTCCTACCCCCTAACATCCATTCCTCCCACTCCTCCTCCCGATCTTAATCCCAAGGTGGTAAACCTATCCTCAGAAAAACTTGATGGGTGCACCTTGATCCTATTATAAAAAGGCTTTAAATATGTTCTTGTTCCTCGTAGCATTCCATTTGAGGATATTATATGTTCTATTGAATCCATTTTCCACTTAATCCCCTCCCATGTGGTGGAAGATCTTCGATAGGGGTTTGGATGCATTCTCCAAGGTTTTAGGAACCCAAACATACCCTTTAAAAAGATAAATTTATGGTCCTACGAAAACTTAATTCCAATCCCAACTGATCCGTAAAATGCCATGGATATTCCATTGGACATTTCGTCACAACATATTTGATAAAATTATACTTAAAAATCAAAAATCTACATTATTATAGTTTTATATCTCTTTAGATTTATAGAGATGTAGATTAATGTTAATCATATATGCATGTGACTTAAAATTAGGTAGAAAATAAAGAATGGTGAAATAAAATCTCACATACACGTTTTACACACGATGTGACCTGGGAAACCCTTTCTAGAGAAAAACCTAGCTAGAAGGTGAGGTAGCTCTGCTCTCTTTATCTGAATGGAAATATGGTTGCAAGTACAAAGAAGTATGGTCTGTGGCACATGGATACTACAATGCGAAAATCCACTGTGTGCGCTCTATATCCTATCCCTCTTGGATCTTTTTTTCTTAACTATGGAACAAATTCACTTGAAAGAATGGAACCCATTTTCCTCCTAGTGACCTGGTTATAACACAACTTGATAGCTTACTAGTGGTTGTTTTTGACTACCTCAACTCCCAACTAGAGTTACAATATAGATTCTTCCAGAGTTTTATTCATCATAATCAAGTGGCTAGCCCATTTTTCATGAATAATGGGGGATGACGTGTCATCCTCTCAAATTATGGTGGTGAAAATAGGAAGGTCAACTTCTGAGTGGCATAACTTTCACATATGAAATATGTTTTACGCGATTCTTGCACCGTTGGAAAGATATTTGTGTGTAGAATATAAAGAAAAGGTGCAATAGCCCCAAGAGATATCTCAATTTGTTGAGTTACCATTTCTAAGTACCTTTCCAATTGGGAGGCCATAGGGTCAAATCTCCTCAATGCCCTTGGGGTTAGGCCGAACCAGATAAGTCGACAGGTAGATTCCTTCGGGTGGATCTGCCCGGATATTTACTCGTGGATGTAGCGACCACTCAGTGATCATGAACCACAGTTGAAAATAAGAAAGAAAAGGTGCAACACTAAATCAGAAAAAATATATTCCCCTAAAGACGTGATTTGATGCATCAAAAAGCTCCCAGAAGGTTTTAGACCCCGTTTTACCAAACCGCGTCCCACTAGTAAAAATGGTCTTGTGAGCTAATTCCTCCACATTTTCCACACTAAAAGCATAGATAAGGATGAAAAAAAATATAATGATCCAATCTGGATCACCAACATTCTCATTTTAAAATATGATAAAAGAAATGCATCCATTGTTATGAATTCCCCAAATTACCATTGTTAACTGCTTGAGATCCTTTCCTCCTCCTCATACAGACCTTTAACCAAGAACCCTATCAAATCAATGACCAAAAAGGTCACTAAATCCATTAAATCCTCCTCCTTGGACCCATCTATCCAAAATATTTTAATTCCCCTTAACTCCATCACCCCCAAGATCTATGGTCAACCTGAAATCCACAAGAAGTATATTCCCCTTATACCCATTATAAGCACCATGTGATCTTCACTTTTGATGGAGTCTTCTACGAACAAACTGAGGGAATGACCATGTGTTACTCCCTTTACCCTTTTGTTTCTAACATTTTCATGGATCACTTTAAAACCTTTTCCCTTGAAAGCTTCCAATTAAAGTCCAAGTTTTGGAAACGATTTTTCAGTGACACCTTTGTTATTTGATCACATGGTATTCCTGAACTCCAAGCCTTCCTTACCCATATTAATCACATTTATCCTCACATGTATTTCATTATGTAACTTGAAGCGAACCAATCCCTTCACTTCCATGATGTCCTTGTCTCTCGCCTCGCAATGACTCTCTTACCCACCAAGTATATCAAAATAAGATGGCATACTGATGGGTACCTCCATGCCAACTTTCACCATCATTCTATTCAAAATCATGTTGTGCTTAATTTCCTCCTCTCAATATTTTTCCAAAGAAAATCCCATCTTACCACTTCCCTTAAAGCCAATGGTTACTCCTCATTCCATATAAAAAAGACATCCCATTCCACTCCCTACTCCAATCCTAAAAACCTTTCCAAAAATACATCTTTAACCGAAGTCTCCCTTCCATACATTCATTGGGTTACTGATGATATTTCTATAATCCTTTCTAAAAAGAAAACCAAATCCTTATTCAAACCCCATAAAACCCTTAGCTAAATCTTAAGATTTGCTGAAGATAATAATTACCATATTCTTGACCTTAGAGTTTATGATATCCCTTGCTCCTATGGAATGTCTTACATAGGAAAAACAAAGATCCTTAAAATCCCTCCTTAGAGAACATATGGTTGACAACTATCATAATCAAATTGCTAAATCTACCATCGCCGAACACTCCCACAATACCAAACATTTAATTTTCTTTGATAAAACCAAAATCTTGGCCTCTTCCCCCTTGCACTCAAACAGTGTCATCAGGGAACCTATAGAAATAAAAAAGCATCATAACAAATTTAATTGGGAAGATGGCTCTAAGCCGAGTCATTCTTCGAAATCCACTCTCCATTTTTTCTCCTCTAAAACTATTCCATTTAACATTTATGTCAGTCCTAACCCATATTTTCTTCACCATTCCCCTAATATTCTTTATTCCTTTTTAGTACCTTGTTCCCCCCTCCCCCCCGCCCCCTTCTTTTCTCTCCCTTAATCCCCCCCCTTACTTCCCCCTTCTCTAGTCTTATTCATCCTTTATAATTTCTTCATTTTATTTCTTCTATTATACTGATCTAATATTTTCCTCTTTTTAATATTATAATAATTTTTTTTTGGTGAATTAATTTTGTATTTCTAAAAATATCAAAATATCAATACAATTGTTAGATAATCATGGTTTAGTTGAGCTAGTCATAAGTGATATCAATTTGCCACATGGGAAACCTGATATATTGATTGTCTACCTGTGGTAACATCTAAGCAAAGTATATAAAATTTTGAAAACGAGTATTCCTATCTAATATTGATTTGAAAATAAAACTTTTATAAGAATACGTAACATAAAGCATCAATATGAGGATGTCATTGGAGTAGGGTCTTTGGAACTAGAACGTAGAGGAGATGGATGTTTCTCCTCACACTGAAGGCGACTCTACAAGTGAGTTGAAATGGAATCCAAACATTCCAAGAAAAAGCACTGATACCTCTAAGCACACTTGATATCATCCAAGGCAGAAAATACATTATACTTCTCCTCCTATTTTGTAGAAATTAATGTGTATATTCTAAACTGCTCATGAAGTTTACTAAATCACAAGAATAGAAGCCACTGTGCTGATGCATAGAAGAAAATTCATTATTGAGAACATATATCATAAAAATGCATCAATATTTATCACACAAACATAGATATTGATTTAGGGGAAATCAACTGCTCAAAACCCCTTACTATCTATATTTCATTAATCAAATAATCTGGATGAATACAATATGCTTTCTCAAATTTGAGTACAACCCGTGCCTGTCTCTTCTATCCTCTACCTAACTGACTGAACTTGACCAATACTTAGCCAAATTTTCAAGCCTCCAAGCTCCTATTTCCTTTAGTTGTTCATTGAAGAATGAGCCCCTATTTTTTAGGGAAATTCCTCAATTGCATTGTGCAATTCTTGTAGGCCCATCCTTTGACTCCATGCACCACCTATACAACTTGGATTAGTTTACAATTGATAGTACACTTCCCTTGAACTCCAATATAAATTGGGAAACTCAAATTCTCTGCATGCATGAGTTATTTTGGGTTGATTGATCAATTAACTGGATGACCACTGAGTGTGACAAAAGTTACACTACACAACTTGACCTTCCACTAGTTTCTCCAACAGCTAGAACTAGTTTTACTGACAATAAATCAACTTAAATGAAATAGATTGCTACAAATTAACAATCAATCATACTGAACTGAAATCAAGTGTCTCCAACTTGAATTAACTAAGTTAGTTGAGTGACAAAATCCATGTCACCTTAGTTAACTACCTCCAAGTATTCTTCTGAAATTGAAATTCGAATTTTAATCTTGTTTGACCAAGGCAAAGTCAAAACTAGATTTTCTTGCTGCATTTTCAACACTCACTCTCAGCGAGAAAGGGATTATGTACCACCCCATTCCTGCCTCTATGGAAATCAAATTTAACTCTTGAAAAATATTTTGTTAAAATGTTTGCATCTTGTTCCTTTGATTTACTTCAACAACATGATCTGCCTCTGCACACAATCTTGTAGATGGTGGTACCTAATATCTATGTTCTTTGATTGATCATGAAAAACAATATATTCAGAGAGCTTGATGCAACTATGATTATCACTGTATATCATAGAAGGATCCATCATCTGACCAAATAACCCAACAAGAATCTTTCTCATCCAGATTGTCTCACATGCTGCTTGATTGGCAGCCATGTACTCTAGTTCTGCACAGATGAGTGCCATAGATCTCTGCTTCCTTTTGTACCAAGAAACCGTTGCAGACTCAACACTGAAAATTCCTCCTGATGTGCTCTTTCGATCCGATGGGCTCCTTGCCCAATTTGAATTTGTGAATCCACATAACTTCACTCCCTCTTTCCATCTGTACCATATTCCAAACTAAGTAGTGCCTCCGAGGTACCATAGAACATGTTTAGCAACCCTCCAAAATAATTTGGTCGGTTGAACCATGGTTTGGATTGACTGGTTGGCTGCATAAAAAATTTCTGGTTGTGTGTTCACCACATACATGAGTTAACCCACCAACTTCCTATACATGGTAGCATCCACTTTCTCACCCGAAGTTGCATCATTTTTCCTCCATCGGCACTAGAGGATTATCCATGGGTTTGCATATGTCCATGCAGAAATTATGAAGTACTTCTCCTTGCCATACTTCCAAACAGAGGGAATAGTGCATGAGACCCATGTACTTCATTTATAACTCTCTTGCAAGGTCCTCCTTGCAAGATCTAATGTTCATCACTGGTAAAAATAAAGTCATCAAAATATAAGACAAGAATCAACAGTTTACCTTTTACCAAGATGTGGTAAAGGTTTGCATCCAATTCCCTTTTGGTGAAGCATAAAATGGTGAGATAATTATTGATCCTGGTGTACCAAGCACAAGGTTCTTTCTTTAACCCATACAATTCTTGCTTGAGTCTGCACACATGCGAATATTTGTTGAAGGTCTAAAAACCTCCAGGTTGTTCAATGTACACCTCCCCCTCAATAAATCCATTGAGTAATGCTATATTCACATCCATATGGCAGATCTTCCACCCTATATTTGCAACTAGAGAAAGAATTGGTCTCATGGAAAAGTACCTTGCTGTAGGTGCAAATGTATCCTCATAATCAATCCATTCAACCTAAGAGTAGCCCTTGGAAAAAAATATGGCCTTGTTCTTCTCTATGCTTCCATCTGCTGCATGCTTTACCTTGTAAATCCATCTCGAGCCTACCACTGATTTGTCTGTTAGTATTGGGACCACTTCCCAAACACTGTTTTTGAAAATGGAATCATATTCCTCTACCATAGCATCAAACCATATAGGCTGCTCTACTTCTTCCTCAAATGAGGCTGCTCTACTTCTTTCTCTACTAGATCATTCATTAAAGCCATGTAGCCAGTGCACTTGTTATAGGCCATTTTTTCACGTCTGGTCAATCGTCCTACAAACGAGATTAATCAACATCCTTTTACCGATTGAAATCATCATTGCACAATTCCCTAAGCATGACTCTCCTTAATCCCAAAGTTTCTACCTGAAACTTCCTCAAATCAATCATTTTAAGGACCAATGCAGTCTGTAAGCTTGTGGATCTGCGTACACCAATAGGTTGTCCCAAGTTGGGCATGGTTGATCACCAGCATGTTTCCCTATGATAGTTTGGAGGTTTATGTGGTGTATATTTTGAGATAAAAAACTCAGAATATCCACAGTCTTCATTTTTAATCTACGTTTCGAGTCTAAAATAAGATTCATGTTTAGGAAAAAACCTGCCAAGAAGAGAAGAAATTAGGGCAAATAAATAAAGGATAGAAATAAGGATGAGAGGTGAAAGAGCCGACCAACTCATAATATTTAAAGGGTTTTAATTAATTAATTAATTATTATTATTTTTTATTTTTTAAAACAAATTTAATCTTATTTAGAGTTATTTTGAAAATAAATATTTTGAAATTGGTTTTTATCAAATTTTTATTAATTATACTAAATAAATTTTTTTCCCTATGTTGGGGGTGCGTTGATTCTAGAAATTCAAGAAAAATAAAAATATTTCCAAAGCTTCCTCTTCTAGAAGCTTCCAGGATTTGTTACAATTATTTACCTCTGTTAAAACTCTCGAATCCTATCCTATCCTACCTTGGAGTTTCCATCCCTTATCCTTTGATCTCATCCTCCCATGAAGAGTGGATCTCAAGCCTAGATTGGTAAATGGATAAGAAATACCAACTTACCATCCTCTTCTATATATTTGTGGCTATCCACAAGCTAGGGGTTGGATTTTGGAGATATATTCTACCCTCATGTTGCTGCTGTGAAGAGTCATTATTCCATGCATTAGGGTGACATAGAGGTACACTTTATGGCAAATAAGGACAAGTCAACTTGGAGGAGCTCTTCTACAAGACCAACCTAGATCCATCTAACTCTGGATCTATCATGCGCCGAGAGGGATCAAATCTCTCGAGGTGCAAATCTATTTTTTGAGTGCAAAACTTGAGGAAAGGTTTGCACCTCGAGAGATTTGATCCCTCTCGGCGCATGATAGATCCAGAGTTAGATGGATCTAGGCTGGTTCCAGTCGGAGGCATCAACGTCACATTTTTCAGATTATTAAATTTTTTTATATTTTTGAGATGTAAGATGGATCTAGGTTGGTTTCAGTAGTGTGCTGCCAAGGAAAATCTATCAAAGATATGATTGAATTTATCAGTAATATGTAAATATATCAAATATTAATATAATCATTTTAAATATGCTAAATATTTCTGAGATTAACTTGGTCATTTTAATTTTAAATTTTCTTAGTTACCTCAGTTCGTTGAGATGATAATTATTGTTAATAACTATAATTATGAAAAATGATGAAATATTTTTTTTAAATGCAAAGTGGCAATAATAGTGTTGAAAGATAGAAAATGTGAATAATAAGAACGTACTCATGTTACAATCAATCTCAAACTATTTTCTTAATGCATATTGTTAATCCAATCACTTTAATATTAATGTACCATCATATATCCAATTACATCAAATCATAAATTAACATATACATTGAAATCAATGCATTTAATGCAAGCAATCAAATAAGATTATAAAATAACTTCTACATTGAAATCAATGCACCTAATGCAATCAATCAAATAACATTAGAAGCCAACATCTGCACTGAAATCAATGCATTTACTCAAAGCAATCAAATAGGATTAGAAATCGCAATCTACACTGAAATCAATGCATCTAGTGAAAGCAATCAAATATAATTATAAATCGACGTCTAAATTGAAATCAACACATCTAGTGCAGGCAATCAAATAGTATTAGGAATCATCACCTACACTGAAATCAATGCATCTAGTGCAAGTAATAATATATAATTAGAAATAAACATCTACACTGAAATCGATGCAAATAGTGAAAATAATCAAATAGGATTATAAATCACCATCTCCACTTAAATCAATCCATCTAGTGCAAGAAATATTCTTCCCTCTCTCCACCCTCCATCCATATCTATATCCCCATCCATCTCTTTTTTTTTTGTCTCTATCTCACCACCCTAAACACACACGCTCTCGCACTCCATATATATCATTCTCTTTGTTGATCACCCTCTCTCCCCATCTCTCTCTTCTTCCCTCTCTTCCCCTTCTCTCCCTCTCCCCCGCTAATATCTCTCTTTCCTCCTTTTGTCCTCTCTCTCTCTCTCTCTCTCCATCTTCCTTATCACTCACTCTCTCTCTCTATAGGAACCAACATCTACACTAAAATCAATGCATTTACTCAAATAAATCAAATAGCATTAGAAATCGCCATCTACACCGAAATCAATGCATTTAGTGCAAACAATCAAATAGGATTAGAAATAATCTACATTGAAATTAAGTCATCTAGTGCAAGTAATCAAATATAATTATAAATCGACATCTAAATTGAAATCAACACATTTAGTGCAAGCAATCAAATTGTATTAGAAATCACCACCTACACTGAAATCAATGCATCTAGTGCAAGTAATCAAATATCATTAGAAATAAATATCTACACTGAAATCGATGCATCTAGTGCAAATAATCAAATAGGATTAGAAATCACCATCTCCACTTATATCAATCCATCTAGTGCGAGAAATATTCCTCCCTCTCTCCACCCTCCATCTATATCTATATCCCCCTCCATCTATTCTTTTTTGTCTCTCTATCTCACCCCCCTAAACACACGTGCTCTCGTACTCCATATATATCAATCTCTTTTTCAATCACCCCCTCTCCCCATCTCTCTCTTCTTTCCTCTCTTCACCTTCCATCTATATCTCTATCTTCCTCTTCTCTTCCTCTCCCCCATTAATATCTCTCTTTCCTCATTTTTTCTTCTCTCCTTCTCTCTCCATCTTCCTTCTCTCTCTCTCTCTCTCTCTCTCTCTAGAAACCAACATCTACACTAAAATCAATGCATTTACTCAAATAAATCAAATAGGATTAGAAATCGCCATCTACACTGAAATAAATGCATTTAGCGCAAACAATCAAATAGGATTAGAAATCATCTACATTGAAACCAATTCATTTAGTGCAAGTAATAAAATATAATTATAAATCGACATCTAAATTGAAATCAACAAATTCAGTGCAAGCAATCAAATTGTATTAGAAATCACCACCTACACTGAAATCAATGCATCTAGTGCAAGTAATCAAATATCATTAGAAATAAATATCTACACTAAAATCGATGCATATAGTGCAAATAATCAAATAGCATTATAAATAACCATCTCCACTTATATCAAGCCATCTAGTGTGAGAAATATTCTTCCCTCTCTCCACCCTCCATCCATATCTATATCCCCCTCCATCTCTTCTTTTTTGTCTCTCTATCTCACCCCCATAAACACACACACACTCTCACAATCCATATATATCAATCTCTTTGTCAATCCCCTCCTCTCCCCATCTCTCTCTTCTTCCCTCTCTTCACCTTCCATCTATATCTCTCTCTTCCCCCTCTCTCCCTCTCTCTCCATCTTCCTTATCACTCACTCACTCTCTCTCTCTCCACCTTTCTCTCTCTATTTCTTTCTTCTTACCTCTCTCCTCCTTCCCCTCCAAGTCCATCTCTCTTTCCCTCCCTCTCTCCACTCTCTCACATCCTCTCTCTTCCTTCCTCTCTTTCCCTTTCTCTCCCATCTCTCTCTCCCTCTCTCTCTCTCTTCACCCACCAACTATGTTACTATATCCCTCCCTCTCTCCTTATATCTCCTTCTCCCCCCTTATCTCCATCTCTCCTTATTTGTCTTTTTATCTCAGCCCCAAACATACACGCTCTCTCTCTGTCTCTCCCTTGTCACTCCTTCTCTCTCTCCACTTCTCACTCTCTATATTTCTTATTTCCTACATATCTCCCCCTCTAACTCCATCTCTCTTATTGATCCCTCTCTCCTCCTCCTCTCTCAAGTCCTCTCTCTTGTCCTTCCTCTCTCTCTCTCTCCCCTAAATCCCTCTCTCTCTCTCTATCTCCAATACTCTCTCTTCCCCCATCACTCTCCTCCTCTCTCTCACCATTCCTCTCTCCCCCTTTCTCTCCCACCTCTCTCTCTCTCTTTTCCCTCCAATCCTCTCTCTTCTCCCATATTTCTCTCTTTCTCACTCTAATCCTCTCTCTTCCCACATCCCTTTCTTTCTCTCTCTCTCTTTCCACCCCTCTCTCTCTCCAACTACATTACTATATCCCTCCCTCTCTCCTTCTCACTTCTTCTCTCCCCCCTTCTTTCCATACATTTTACTTTGTCTCTTTATCTCACCCCTAAACATACACACTCTCTCTCCATCTCTCCCTTATCACTCTCTCTCTCTATTTCTTCTTAGTTATGTAAATTAATGAACATAAATATTTGTAAATATAAAGGAGATTATGGAGTAAATATGAAAAGAGGTTTTATTTACTTACCATACCCCTTTTCTTTACTATGGTATTTGGCCCATAGGCTTGTTATATAATTATATTTTTATTTATAATCCTATTTGATATATTGTTATTTATTTACCTTACTTGTTTATGCCTCTTCTATATTTATTTATTTACCATACCTCTTTATATCTATTTTATATTTATTTATTTATTTATCATACTTGTTTATACCTCTTTTATATTTATTTATTTATCCATGGTATCTGGCCCATGGTATCAATATTAATTTGTCCCATGGTATTCCTCCCATAGGCTTCATCTAAATAAAACCTCTTTTTAAAGTTTTTTTAAATATAAAAAGGTTTATGGAATAAATATAAAAATATTTTTTATTTATTTACCATACATCTAGTTTATATATGTTTTTATTTATTTACCATAGCTCTGGAGTAAGTATAAATTCATTTTACAAATATTTAATTAGAAGAAATATTAAAAGATTTTGGATTTTGATTGTTTGTGTTCAATTAACTCTTTTCCTATGATTTAGGAAATGGTAATTACTTTAGTAAAGAGTAAAGATGTTTAAAATTTTACTTAATTTGGAAATTCAATGTGGTAATTTCTTTTGTTAAAGGTAAATTTATGATCCATTCAAATTCACGTATATAATTTACTATCCATTCAAATTATATAAATAATACATAATTGTATTAGAAATTGATATATGTTCTCGCACAATGCGATTATTTTTTATTTTTTTTTAAATTTAAAACTTAAGCCGACATTTTGTATGAGGACGTGACCCACCTGACATCGGGGTCATACTGGGCTGTAGATGCGCCTCTCGGCGCAATCAACTCCTATATTGGTTGTAACTCACTCCATTTCTATTAATGCAAAGTTTTCTTTGTTTTATTATATGTTATGTTGTGATTTTGTGTATTTCGATGCCATGTTGATCCATTGAATGAAGTGATTATATGATTCTACATAGATGTCATAGATCTTTGACTTGTGTTTTTTGATTGTGCAGGTTCTAATTATAGCGATCAAAGCTAGGATTGGAGCATTCAAGCCAAGAGAGGAGTGAAGCATATGCCGAATCACAGGTAGGCTTCATCCCATTATCTATTTATTTCAAGGGAATCATTAACTTATTTGTATTTTTGGTTGTTATAGGCTAGGCCACCCATTTTAGGGAATATACTTCTATTTGTAGTCGTAGATTCTGTATAACAATACTGATCTAGTGGCCTCCTCTATCTGTGCTGTGATGTGGGTGCTCCCACATTCTCTCTAGCATCTTGCAATAATCTATCATCTTCCCTGGTTCGTTTCCTTCCTTCTCTGGATGTCTCTGCTTGAGTGGTTGTCTCCACTCTCTACTCCTATGCTTTTGGCTGCTCCACACAACTTCCTAAGGTTCTTCCTTTGGATTCAAATGGTCTTGATCTACATGAAACTGAAGCTCCCTCTCAAGAGAACACTTTGTTGCCTTCTCCTCATCTAACTTCACATCCCTTCGAACAATTGTCATTCTGAGGGATGGAAAGTACACATGATAGTTGTGAGGTGTATCAGCGTACCCCACAAATGTCCCCAACTCTTTTGTCGGCTCTATACTTTTCCTTGCTTCCTTGGAGACATGTCAATATACTGATGCTCCAAAGATCCTGAAGTGTGATACATCTGGTTTCTTCCCTGAAAAATATTCTCCTGGTGTACTCATCACAAGAATCCGATGATGACTCCTATTATGCAAATAGACTGATGTGTTGCATGCTTCAACCCACAAGTGCAGAGGTAGGCCTTGGTCATGGAAAATTTCCCTTGCAGCTCCCACAATAATTATTCTTCCTCTCATCCACCCCATTTAGTTGTGGGTTATGGGGTTCTATCAATTCCCGTCGAATGCCTTCCTTTGCACATACATTTTTAAACTCATTCCTCATGTACTCACCTTTGTTATTGCTCCTAAGAGCCTTCACTTTATTTCCAGTTTCTTTCTCAACAAGTGCTTTAAATTCAACAAACTTGGAGAATGTATGTATTTCTTCTGCATGATTAAAATCCAACACTTTCGTGAGAAATCATCTACACATATAACATAATACTTGTGCTTGGAAGTGGAGGCTATTGCAAAAGGTCCACATACATCAAAGTGGATCCTTTCAAGGATTGCATGCATCCTGTTGTCTCGATCATTGAACGTGCCTTTTGTGTACTTCCCTAAGGTACACCCTTTACCTGTATTCTACTTCTCTAGTGATCCTTTGGGGAGGCCTATAATGATCTGCTGCATGACCTTCAGAGCTCCATGATGTAGATGGCTAGATCTTCTATGCCATAATTCACTGACATCTTGGCTTTGCACCTTCTCTGTCTTTGTGCTCAATGTAACACCATCTTCCACATTCATCTTGTAGAGGTTCTTCACTCGAACCCTGATATAATTCACTTGTATCGTGGTGATGTGTCTCAGGAATTCCTTTCCTTTGTTGAATATCACATCGTAGCCACGACCTTCCAACACCGCAACATAAACCAAATTATTCTTTAGACCGGGTACAAACATCACATCCTTGACCCTGAGAGGGAAGCTAGAATCCCTATGAAAAATGACTGTGTCAATCCCAGTTTTGATGTACCTTCCATCATATCCCATCTCTATGTGCATCCAAAGGTATTTCTCCTCCAAATCACTAAAAAATGATTTGTTCCCCGTCATGTGGAACGAGGCACCACTATCCAAATACCACATGCTTCCCATCACTGTGCTTTCCATGCATGCAATGAGAGGAAAATTAAGCTCGAATTGTGAATTTAGAGCTTCACTTGCTTCTCCTCCCAAGGTCTTCTTTCTTGTCTTCTTGTGTGGACATTTCGTGGCATAGTGCCCGAATTCATGATAGTGAAAGCACTTGATTTTGGAAAAGTATTTCTTCTTTCCCCCCTTAAGAGATTATAATTTGGATTGGGATATCTTCCCTTTCCCTTTCCTTGCCTTTCCATCCAAGGCACAATTATATTCATCCTCTCCCTTAAATGAAGTCCCGTCTTCGGTATTCCACCTTATTTCTTCCTGCACTAGAGCAGGCCATAATTTCTCTCAACTTGGTAGTTTATCTCTACCATTTACCAAATCTTAATAGCTATGCCAACCCTTGGGAAGGCCCAAAAGGGAAGAGATACCAGGTCTTCTTCAGGGACATTAAAATTTGCCTCGCAAAGTTCATTATGACATTGTGTAAAATTGCTCAGGTTCTACAAAATTGTGTCATCTTTTGCATCTTGATAGTTCGAAGCTTGTCCTTGAGTGCCATCTTCCCGTGGTCACTATTGTTCTCGAACAAATCTGTCAATGTTTTCCACATCGTGAATAAAGTATATTTTCCGTGGAGATTCGAGAAAATATGATCCCAAACTCCCTCAAATATGATTCTACTCACTTTTTCCACATCTTTATTCCGCTGAGAAAGATTCTGGGCATTAAATGCTTGGGGTTTCGCTACATCTGAATTTATGTATTCTAGTAGCCCATTTTCATCCAATATTTCCTCCATGCGGTCCTTCCATGCAAGAAAGTTTGTGATGCCCTCCAAGCCATACTCGATCCTGAGTTCACTAAAAGCCATCTTCTTAGTCTTGAAGAAAACCTGTAACATTGATCTTCAAATTTGAACGTCCTGCAATGAAAAATTTGAAGTATATTCTCTAC
This sequence comes from Pinus albicaulis, assembly GCA_034641835.2. Lineage (NCBI taxonomy): Eukaryota > Viridiplantae > Streptophyta > Pinopsida > Pinales > Pinaceae > Pinus > Pinus albicaulis. The sequence goes on from CM076577.1 coordinate 316,287,754, forward strand.
TGTGAATTTAGATATGATACCATGTAGAAATTAATGTGTATATTCTAAAATGTTAATGAAATTTACTAAATCACAAGACTAGAAGCTACTTTACTAATCTACAGAATAAAATTCACAATCGAGAACACATATCATAAACATGCATCGATATTTATGACATATACACAAAGATTTAACTAGGGGAAATCAACTTCTCAAAACCCCTTACTATCTGTATTGCATTAATCAAATAATATAGATGAATACAATGTGCTTTCTCAACCTTGAGCACAACCTGCAACTTTATCTTCTATCCTCTGCCTAAATGAATGAACCTAAACAATAGTTAGCCAAAATTTCAAGCCTCCAAGCTCCTATTTCCTTGCATTGTTTATTGAGGAATTAACCCCTATTTTTTTTGGAAATTCCTTAATTGGATTGCTCAATTTGTGTAGGCCCATCCTTTGAATGCATGCACCACTTGTACAACTTGGATTAGTTTACAACTGATAGTACACTGCCCTTGAACACTAATATCAACTAGGTAACTCAAATTATTTACATGCATAAATTATTTTGGGCTGATTGATCAGTTAACTGGATGATCACTGAGTGTGACATAAGTTACACTGCACAAGTTGACATTCCACTAGTTTCTCCAACAATTGGAACTAGTTTAACTGAGAATAACTCAACTTAACTAAAATAGATTGCTACAACTTAGAAATCAATCATATTGAACTAAAATCAAGTGTCTCCAACTCATATTTAACTGAGTTAACTGAGTGAAAAAATCCATGTCACCTCAGTTAACTACCTCCAAGTATTCTACTGAAATTTAAATTCGAATTTTAATCCAGTTTGGCCAAGGCAAAGTCAAAACTAGATTTACTTGTTGCATTTTCAACATGTTTTTCTTTCTGAACTTGTCCTTGGAGAGTTTTCAACTACCAATGCAAATTTATAGAATTTAGGTGTTTCTTCTGTCTTCCCCTGGTGTGTCCAGGGTCAGGAACCCCTTGGGAAACTGTGTTAATTATATCGGAATTTGAGAAGGCTTGATGATTTGTAATAAATAAAGACTTAAGATGGTCAATTTCTGAATGATTTTTTAAGGGGGAAACCAAGTTGTATATGGTCCTCCTCTATTTAGGACTGGGAAAAAGATCTACCTTGTGGGCCTTGACTTCCCCCTCATTGGTTACTGCGCATGCACTGCTAAAACATAATGAACAAGAAGGTACAAAACCAAGAATTGGGTTAAAGAAACCACTTGACACAGAGGGAGAATCCATGATTAAAATAGGACACCAAGTCCAAGAATAGGAGTGAGTCTTGAACATAATTACAATGAAAAGAACAACATAACCAAAAAAACGGACTAGTAAAAAGAGGCCAACAAACTAGATGGAGATTCAGGCTTTGGGTATGACTCCACAAGACATATATCCAGGCCCCAAAGAGAGCTAACAACCAATAGGAATAAAAGACCATAAAATTGACACTAAACCTAATGGAATATAAACCAAAATTCACAAAATTTACCACAAAGGGTGTATCCCAAGCCGCTAGTCTTTGCAAATGCTATCAAAGTGTAGACGAAGAGGTGACTGATTGCAAATTGAAAACTAGGTCTGGAGGGCAACGCTATCTTGTTTGGATTCTGCTAGTAGAGTAATAGCCTAGCTTAATGAAGTAACTTGTTTGCTTTGTCTTTGATTTTCTCCGTGCTCAGAAACCATGCACGAGTGAAGCCATAATTTCTCGAATCCAATAGCCGGGACAAACAAGCGATGAGCCATAATGGTTGATAGGAAAGTTTCCAGGAAAATATAAATAAGTCCATGTGCAGTCTCCCCATTGCAGTAAGGCCCCAAAATTCCCACCAACAACGAAGAATAAGCAAGGTAACAACATAAACACCGTAGTAGATTAAACCTTCGAACAAGAATGGAGTCAAGCTGAGGGGTCCCCGTATACGTAACTGTGCAACATGACATCACGTGCCACCCCCCTCTTAAATGTTGCATGAGCCAGCAAGCTCGACCCCCAACGTCTTGCCCACCTTCAAACTCCACCATGATCAAGGATTTAATATGCTAATTTTAATTCAATTCTAACCCCAATTTAATTTGACTTATATTTTCTATTATTTCACCTTCCTACTTAATCTTTTGTGATCTGCTTAACACTTTCCATTTCTTCTTCTTCTTATTCTTATTATTATTTTGAATCTAGAGGAATCAAAAAATGGGTTGATCTTATATTTTCATAACACAATTTTGGTTCCAACCATTACCAATATAACCTCTAGGTGCCTATGTATGCCCCTTCTACAGGCACATGTGAATCAAGGGTATTTTAACCTTGAACCTCTTAAAACATAACAATTTTATTTCCACGACCATTTCCAATTGAGTTGCCTCCTGAGGATTTGTTCATTATTAATTATTCTTTTCCACTCTTTTTCTAATCAAAAATTTGAATTATATTTAAATTTTATATTAATTCTAATTTAATAATCTAATAATTTAATTATATTTTAATACTAATTTAATAAACATAATTTTCTAATACTAATCCAATATGACCAATATTCTCTATTTTGGATAATCTAACTTTTTAATTGCAATTTAATTCTACTATAATCTTATTCTAAATTAAAAACCTAACCTTTTTACCTCCTTTTTTTTTTACTTCAATCATATTTTAATATTTTAATTTTAATTTAATTTGAACTATAATTTGACCTATATTTTCCATTACTCTTTGTATCAATTTTATTTTAATTAGATTTTCTTTAATTATTCTCTAAATCTCTTCTTAACTTATTTTTTTTTCCTAGGAAAAAATTCGTAACTTTTCATAATATAAGGAAAAATTACATGTTGCATTTTCTGCATTTCAAACAATGCATAGATCAAGTATAATAACAATTTCCATAGTGAACATAGTTCAGTCACATCATCTGCTATATCATATATAACATACTTAGAACAAAATTAGAATAACCTAGAATAAATATATACAATATACATTGAAAAAAAAATATATTAATGCCGCCTCCGTAGTGTGTCAAAAACCAAAACTGTGTAGTCTCTCTAGACTGCGATTGAAACCTCCATGTCTTGAATAAATGGCCTATGATAGTACTGATAAATCTGGGCATCCACATGTTCAGTAATGTGCCATCTGCCCCATTCTAGCTGCGTGGCTTCTTTGGAAAGTTGATCAGCCACCTGATTTCTCTGCTTGTAAATATAAGAGACAACAATAAGTTAAAAATATGATTTAAGAGTAAAGACCTCATCCAACAGTGCTCTAAAAATGTGAGTATGACATTGTGTCTTCAGATTGAACCAGTCAATAATGATTTTTGAATCCCCAAAACTATGGAGTCTGTTGCATTCATGTTCATGGGAAAAAAGAAGAAGAAGTCTTAGGCTATTGAGCTTCGCATAATTGTTGGTACCCGGGCCAAGGCCCATCTTGAGATGGAAAAAAATGAGAATTAGTCAAGTGAAGAGCAAAACCCCCTCCGCATCCATGAATATTGGATGACCCATAAAAATATGCCCACGGATATGTATGATCAATTAGTTCCGGGATGATACTTCAGACGTTGTTCACTGGTTCATCGTTAGGAATCAACAGGAAAATGGTGGCTATGAGTCTGCAAATGTGATCCCAGTCCGCAACCTTTCTCCTAAAGATGATCTGGTTCCTGGCCATCCAGATACCCCAGGTAATGAGTAGAGGGAGGTTCTAGACTTTATGTGGACATGATTCCTTCCATTAGTTATCCCAGGCCTCCCGAACAGAATTACCATGCCAAGTGATTGAACACCCCACTGCCGTGGTCGTGTGCTGCCACAGAGGTTTGATAGCCGGGAAATCTAGGAATAAGTGGTTCACATCTTCCACAAGGGAGATGCACAGACAACATCTGGATGGCCCCTAAAAATCCCATCGAGAGAGGTTGTCTTCTGTCGAGGTGCAGTTTGAAAGTATGCACCACATCAATAATCTCATTTTTGGTGGTGCCTTTAGTTTCCATAGATGAATCCACCACCATTGAATTTCCTGAGGAATCATGGTGCAGTAGGGCGTAATGTAGCCGACTTTGGGAAAATAGTAACCGCTGGGTGCAACTGCCCAAATAATTTCATCCTTCCGCTGAGATAGGCGAATATTTGAAATTTTGAGAGTCCTGATGTATTGATTCCATTCCTACCACCAATGCTCAGTGATGTTGAGTGTCTGAGTAGTCAACCAGGCTTGAGAATCCCATGATTTATTGAGGGGATCAATCATTTGTGATATAAATAATATACCCGATCTGGCCAAATGATGGGGGATGCCATCCAACAATATAAAGTTGTTACCACTACCCGACCAGGCATCCACCCCTATCTTGACCTTAGCTTCAGAGCTAATATGCCACGCCAGTCCATTTTTGATGAGATGTATGGATAGGAAGATAGCCTTCCATATGATAGAGGCGCTGTGGGGAGGCAGAGTACGCCCACAGATCCAGTCCATAGTGGTAAAGGGTGCAATATATTTAGAAAAGGTAACCAATTTCCACAAGCTATGTCTGACGAGGAGATGCCAACCCATATTGGCCGAGAGAGCTGTAGCAAAGTGATTAAGGTCCTTGAGCCCCCATCCTCCCCAAGATTTTGGTTTTGCTATCTTTTTCCAAGCGAACCAAGCATAAGGATTCCCTTCTTGTTTTCCTCTCCATAAAAACCATCTACATAAATGTTGAATTCTAGTTATCACCCCTTTAGGAATCCAAGCCAATGCCATCCAATACACAAGGATTGCTTCCAGGAACAATTTGATTAGTACCAATATTCCTGCTCTAGAGAGCCATCTTTGCTGCCACATGTTGATCATACGATCGACTTTAGCGATGAGCCAGTTCCAGTATTTTATGCGGTAGTCATTTGGCAGAAGGTGGAAACCTAGGTAATTTAATCCTTCTTCCAATTGCTTGCGCTCAAATTGAAAAAGCCCCAAAGCCTGCCTACATTCATTGAATATACATCGAACCATAATAATGGTGGATTTATGATGGTTGGGATTCATACTGGTCGCTTTACTGAAGACTTTGAGGATATTATGAAAATGTGAGTTATCCTCAGAAGAACCATCCAAAAATATAATAACATCATCCGAAAACAATAAATGAGTCAGTTGCACCATATCATTAATATTGATCCCATGGATGGAACCCTCCTCTTTGGCTCGAGTCAGGATGGAGGATAGACCTTCCATGATTAATAGGAAAATCGGTGGGGAAAGAGGGCATCCTTGTCTAATCCCCCTCCCAGCATGAAAAAAATCAGTAGCAACCCCATTGATCAGGATGCTAATTGAGGCATTGGTAATGCAACCCATTATCCATTTCATGAATGCATGAGGAAATCCAATGTGAATCAGAATGAGGTTCAAATAGTCCCAGTTGACACAATCAAAGGCTTTTGCCAAGTCTATCTTGAGGATGGTAGATTTGATATTTTTGAGTTTGATGGAATGTCGTGCCTTGTGAGAAGTGCCAATCACTTCATGGATTTATCTGTGATGAAGGAATGAAAATTGTTCTTGGGCAATGTGGAGAGAGAGGATGGGTCTAAGGAAATTAGCAATAATTTTGGATATAATATTGTATATGTAGTTACAAAGAGATATAGGCCTATAATCATGAAAGGAGAGGGGTTTCTCTGACTTGGGGATGAGGGCAATGAAAGTAGCATTGAGACCATCATAGATCTGGCCTATAGTCCTGCTATCTTCAATGACCTGAAGGAGGTCCCTACCGATGAGATCAAATAAAGAAAGATAAAATTCAATCGGCCAACCATTAGGCCCGAGACTTTTGTCATTTTTAAACCATTTCAATACCCCTTCTATCTCCCCCAGAGTAACCGGTGCATTAAGTTCCTCCATCTGATCCTCATCAACAAATCTATGCATAGTCCGGGCGATCTCCATTGTTTCCATGATGTTGGCATTCTTTGGAGCCCGGTACTATCTATTAAAGTGATCAATACCCATATCAGCCAGTTGGGTGTGTGTGTGGGCTACATGACATTATGATCCGAGAGATCCTAAATCGTGTTAACAATCCTACGACCCTTAGCACATTGCTGGAAGAACTTGGTATATATTATCATCCCCAGCCTGCAACCAAATAGCCCTGCTCTTGAGTCTCCACTCCTCCTCCTGTGATCGAAGTATTTTGGTCCTTGCCATCTCAAGTGAAATCAGTCTGTCTTTAGCTTCTGAGGAGCTGAATCCGCAGAGGTCCGGTCCAATTAAGTTCCCAATCTCCATCTCGATATTCTCTAGTGTTTCTTTCTCCCTAATTTTCTTATGCCTGGCCCAATAGATGGTGTGAAATTTAAGTTGGGCCAGGTTATCGAAAAATACTCTCGCAGGCTCCTGTGAAGGTAGGTGTGCATAAAGGGATCCAATCCTGAATGACCATAGACCGAAATTCAGGTTCCCCCAACCAAGCAGAGTTGAATTTAAATGGAACCTGAGGTTTCTTCAGGCCTATCAGAAATTCAAAATAAATAGGAGAATGGTCAGAGGATCCCCTAATACCAACCCATTTCCGAGCCGAGTCAAATTGCTTAGCCAATGTGGATTTGATCAAGAATCTATCAAGCCTCTTGGCCAGAGCAGCTTCACCCGTCCTCCTGTTTCTCCAAGTCGGGCATTTATTAGGCATAGCCAGGTCCAAAAGGTCAGCCTCATCAATGAGATTATGAAAGTAATCAGATAGTATATCTGAGATTTCCCCCGATCCCAAAGACTTAGAGAGCCCGATGGAGAAGTTGAGGTCCCCTCCCAGAATGATGTTATCTCTCTGCATGATAGAGCAATGCATCCAATCCTACTAGAAAGCCTCCCGGTGATGGCAGGGTCTATAAAAAATGATCAGAGTGATCATACTATTAGAGTCTCGAGTGGTAATGTCAGCTCCAAGAATACCATCCCTACCCCACCATCCATGGATGAAAATCGATCTGTTATTCAGCCCAATGGCACAACCACCTAAACGCCCTCTAGCATCAATCATTTAAAAGGTCCAATCGGGCAGGATAGAAGCTAAGGTTTGTGATACAATAGCTCCGACACCTAGAGTTTCTTGAAGAAATAATACATCAATCTTAACATGATCCAGTAGCGCTTTAAGAGCCAATTTTTTATCAGGACTAGATAAACCTCGACAATTAAAGTAAAGAAAAATCATGCAGCACCCCTGTCCCAGGTGTTCTTTGCTCTAAGAAACCGCTCAATAGAATATTGAGTGCCAGCCGCAACCTCTAGTTTGGCTTTTCGAATGGCTTTGGTCAAGGTAGAGGGGCGCCCTCTCGATGATCGTAGGGAGAGACCCCCAAAGTCCTCCCCAAGGCCTAATGAAGGCAGATCCATATTGCATGAAGACGATCTAAGGTTGTAAGGATGACCCACATAAATACCATCCGAGTAATGAGTCGAATGGGGGGAAGAGTCACCCGTCGAGGTAAAAGGAGCTGGACAAGTAAAAGAAGGAGGGGCAGAAGGAACAGGGCAATTTAGGGGAATCATATTGCAATAAACAAAAGTAGAACCATGTGGCATCACAATACAATCAGTGGCAGATTTTAAATGCAAAGAATTAACAAACGACACAGATAACCAAGTAGAATTACCTGGTTGTTGCGCCTATAGTGGAGGTAGTGAGGTGCCTCCATGAGAAAACGAGCGAGTAATAGGAGTCTCGGTTCGTCCTGCAGGTGCAGTGCCACCATCCGAATGATCCGGGGTAGTGCGGTTCTTCAAAATCCCCCCATCCTCAGTCTGAGTTTCCATATGCACCATAATCCTGGGAGGAGTCGCGGGTGCACCAATGAGTGGACACTCCTTATACAGATGCCTGACTGCATGACACCTACGACATCTGAAGGGAACCCCTTCATAATCCAGAATTTGCGTCCTCATCATATTATTGAAGTGGATATTATAAGATTCAAGGAGCCCATCTCTTATGTCCAGAAAGACAAGAATCCTGGTCATCGATATATTCCCAGAATCAAGATAGGATCTTTCATGGTCCAGGTAAGTACCCAAATCATTCCCTATGAACTTGAAGGCCGTGTCGTTCAGAAATGGAGAGGGAGTCCTGGAAGCCGAATCCATATAGGGCCAACCCCTGCTTTCTCCTTGTCTGGGTCAAATAGAGGCGTCCACCGCTTCAGTAAAACGGGGTTCATCTCGATATGCCAATATTTGGATAGAACCCACTCCACCATGTCAGCCTGCAGAAAGATAAGGGCGAACCATCCCATGTTCATCGTGAGGACCCTAGGAAGCATAGGTAGGGAGTTTCCCCAATTATCTGGAGTCTAGACCTTGAGTCTGGCGCTGGTATAAATTCTACCATGGACCCTGCCCACCAAGACTATCTGAGATTTATTCACCACCTCCTCCAGACTCACTTCTTGAGTAAAGTAGAGATCCTTCTTAGTCCGACTTCGTGTGCACCTCTGCTTCCTTTTGCCACAGTGGGGTTGTCTATTTGGCGAAGTCCGAACCAGTTCGTCTGCCTCTTCAAAGTCTGATTATCTCGTTTCACCTTGAGTATGAGCTGGGAGCGGAGTGCCTTCGAAGCAGCCTAAGGTGATGGTCGAGACCAAAATTTCCGGATCACCATGATGTGGGAAAGGCGGAATCCCATCGGGAAGGATCAGTCTTTCGAGGCTGAGAGAATCATCTTATGGGAATGAGCAACCCCCAAGTTCAGAAGAAAACCCAGTGACAATTAAAGGGTCAGGAATCTCCTATGCTTGCTGCTCCCAAGCCCGTAAAACAAAAGGTGAAGGAATGAAGAAAGCCAAAGAGGTCACATCTTGTAATAGGGGAACCGAACCCAATGCCGGATCCTGCGGGATCTCCATCTACAATGGAGGTATAAATTCTGACCCCCTTTCCATAGCCACCACATCCTCAGAAGCGATGTCCACCGTATCCTCTGGACCCTCAACACAAGGGTATGAACGCTGGGTGAATATATGGGTGTGTTCCAATGGGTATTTAGAGTAGTCCACTTCATCATCCATCATGGTAGAAGGCCAACTAAGCACACCAAACTGCCAGGAATACTATTATTCCAACTGCCCTGTTTCGAGGTCAGTAGAGTAAACAGATGCATAGAGATGTTCTTGAAATAGGAGAAGCCCTCTGTCACCAACAGAGAAAAATTCCACCAACATAAACTCATATGTCTGAGCAACCCATAATGGACCCCCCAGTATCGAGCGGTCGGTAGATAGTGCACAAATGGAGGATCACAGACCTCTCGAGTATAAAAAACAAAAGAGTAGAAACCCCCTCCCTGCAATAATGGTAATACCGAGGTTATAGAATAAACCGGCCACTAGGTAAGACACGCATCCCTCAAACGAGATTCAAAGTGGTGGCCTGCATGGGAGTCCAAAAAACAGAGCCAGAGACTCATGCAGGTTTGAGCTCGCCGACAGGGAGAAAGCATGCTGCCATTACTAAGGTTTCACCCGAGCCCTTCCTTCGCCTTCCACAATCCCCCAACCACGATAGGTGATTTAGTTTTCCTCTTCTTAACTTATTATTATTATTATTTAATAATAATAACTTCTTTTTTTTTAACTTAACAATCTATCTTAATTTTAATTTAATAATATTTTAATAATATAATTATTTAATTCTATTTTAATATTAATTTAATAAACGTATTTTTCTAACCCTCATCCAATGACCAATATTCTCTTTTTAGGATAATCTAAATTTTTAATTCCAATTTAATTATATTATAATCTTATTTTAAATTAAAACTCTAACACATTTTTTATTTAATTTAATTTAATTTAATTAGAGTTCAATTATATTTTAATAAATTAATATTTTGATATTTTAATTTAAATTATAATTTGACATGTATTTCTATTACTTCACCTATCAATTTGATTTTAATTACTTTTTTTAATTATTAGTTGAATCCCTTCTTAACATAATACTATTATTAATCGTTAATAATAATAATTTATTAATAATTAATAATAATAATTTATAAATGCTTATTTTTCTTTCATAATTTAACTTAATAATAATAATTTATCTACCTTTTCTTTCTTTTTTTTAATGGTCATTTTTATTTTTTATTTTTTAATTTCTTACCGCCATTTATACTTGGTGTGACATTCTTCTATACATCATTTGAGCTTTCTATTTCTATGGGTGAAGTGTTCACCTGAAATGTGAGACATCTAGGAATATCATACAATGTTCTAGAAATTTACATAATTATGTTTTTAAGTGGGAAAATCTACATGCAAAAACAAATTTATAAATTTAAATAATATTTTAATATTTTAATTCTAATTTACTTTGAACTATAATTTGACTTGTATTTTCTATTACTTCACCTATTAGTTTTTATTTTTATTTGAATTTCTTTAATTATTCTCTGAAACCCTTCTTAACTTAATACTATTATTATTAGTTAATAATAATAATGATTCATCAATGTTCACTTTTTTTTTTAAAATTAACTTAATATTATCATTATTAATTAATAATAATGATGATGATGGTTACTGTCCGCTAAGACCAATGCGGTCTATCGAACCTTAAGAAAGGAGAAAGAATCTAAGTTTGATTCTTCAAAATCTTGTTTCTATGGTCAAAGAGAAGGGAAATAAGTGCTCCAAGATCACTATAGGTGGGTTGGCTTAATAGGTCAAGAAGACTGAAAGTGTGGCAAATGGTAGGGAATTGAGAGCGAATGTGAGTAAGAGTAGGGCAGTCTAAAAGGAAGTGAATTTCATCTTCCACTTGCTTAGAATAACAAATCTTCCAGATTCTATTTTTCCAAGGGGTCTTGGGAATATACCACCGCCCTGTCTCAAATCGAAGCTCATGGGAATTAGTTGTTATCTTAACAATGTTCATTTTTTTCTTATTGTTAGACAACGCAGAGAGATAATTATGATTATCAAGGTTGGGGTTGATCACTTCCTTATAGTATCTTAGCTTCCTTTTACCCTCTAGCTTCTGATCCTCCCACAACTTGTCCTTAAACTTGGAGGTAATAGTATTTTTGATATTATCTTTGCTTCCCATATTGAGCTCCTCCTTAATTCCCCAATGGTTGAGCCAGGACTGGGCATCCTTATGCCACCTGCGCTTGAGGTGAATGTGAGGTTTTTGACTATAGTTAGAAGCAATTTTAGGGAGCCTTTTTGGTTCCATGTTGTCAAACTTCTTCTTATACATCAGATATATGAACATAGCTGTACTTTCAGTGGGGGACAAACCAGATTCGATCAAGAGGGTAGGATAGGGAGTATTTCCCTTCTTCTAAAGGTTGTAGGTTATGAATTGCTTTTGAATCATCTCAATATTCCTCCATGACTCTCTAGATATACTGCAACCCCAAACTTCACATTCGTATAAGACAACAGGGGTGACAAGTGTCTCAAAGAGGAACCTCTTTTTACTCCAAATGTAAAGATCGATCGACTTACAATTGTTTTCAAGCTCACAATAAGCTTTCCATCCCCCAATAATCCTTTTCTCAATGCTATAATTCTAGTTGAGATGGCGAGGGAAGTCAATGCCCAAATAATTATAAGAAGAAACCTACTCTACGCACTGGTTGTTATACAAGAAACTACCATGGGTGATCTTTTTGGATTTAATGATCATGACTTTAGTCTTGTCGGTATTAACTGTCATACCCACCTTGGAGCGGTAGGTGTGAAGAATCTGGAGCTTCAAGTTAAGGTCATCATGGTTTTTTGCAAGAAGAACGATATCATCGACATAGAAGAGAAGAGTAATGAGAACACAACAGCAAGCTCAGTGCCCTTGCACCCCACAGATTACAGACACTCCTCTTGCTTATCGATGTATATGCCAAAAAGGGTAGGGGATAGGGGGCACCCTTGCTTAACTCCAATATTGCATTTAATGTCTTTAGACCACCCCTCATTGGTCTTAAGCTTGGCAGTGACGATCTCGTAGAGACGGATCACAACAATCCTCAGCTCCGGAGGGGCCAAGATCTCTTTAAGTCTCTCCCAAAGTTTATCTCGAGGAACAATGTCAAAAGCTTTTCTAAAGTCCACAAAGCAACATAAGAGATCAGATTTGCTATTGCAACATTGCGCCACAATGATTCTGAGAGTTATTAGATGGTCAATAGTTGAGTGATGTCTCCTAAAACTAGCTTGTCCTTTAGCTCTTTTTCTTTGAGTTTCAAGCCAAACGCTAAGTTTCTTCTCCAAAATGAGCCCATAAAGCTTGGCCAAGATATGGCTAACCATAATGGTCCTGTAGTTAGATGGAACACTCTTGTACCCCTTTTTAAATATAGGTACAATAAGGCTTTGCGTCCAAAGCCGAGAGAAGATATGCGTTACAACCAACTTGAGAAGCTTGTGGAGATAAGGAATGAAGATATATCTTCCCATTTTAAGGATCTCAGCTTGGTATCCTTCAATATCTTTAGCTTTCCCATTAGCGAGCTTATTAATACCAGACTCAATGTGGTCAAGAGCGAATACATCCTCCTTAATTGGAGTGATTAAGGTGGTGCCCATAGTGTCCGGAGAGTCATACCAATTCTTAAGATAGTTGTCCCAGTTTTCCGAGGTGATAAAATGGTTATATTTGGTTTTACAAACAAGAACATTTCGCCAAAAGTTTTTGGGTGCGACTTTAGAAAGGTGGAGAAGATAATCCCGTCTTTTATTAGTATATGATATTTTCTTCTTCTTGATGATATTTTTGTATATATTGATATTCTGCAGCTTAATGATTTCATTAGGAGCATCTCTAATCGCTTTCCTGGCAATTTTGCAATCTTTGTCATAACATGGATTGGAAGTTCTATTAGACTGCTTAAACGAAATCTCATTAGAAAACTTGCTAATGGTGTTGGAAAGGATAGTAATGAAATGGTAGTAAATTTGATCAATGTTTTTATTATAATTCATGGGGCCTAAATCCCTCTCTAACTCCCTTAAGAAGAGGTCAGTTTCACTTCTATCGAAGTGAATGTGTCTTTTTCTTTCATTGGTCTCCTGCATGAGAGTGGTATGCATAGCAAGATTGAGGGATAGAGACAAAGGTATGTGGTCAGAGTCAGTCTTGAATCCATTAAGAAGCTCAAAGTTTGTAATATGGTTGAGGACGAGGATGTCAGAAATGGCATAATCCACGACACTGCTACCCAGCGCATGGAATCATGTCATTTGAACAGAGAGGGGCCACTTGTTAATACCATTACAAATAATTAGGTTCACTACCTTTTCTTCTTTCTAAAGATTATTTTCATTTTCTGATTTCTTAAGACCATTTATATTTGGTCTGACACTCTTGGATACATCATTTGAGCTTTCTATTCCTAATGATGAGTGAAGTATTCACATGAAATGTCAAAGTCCTCAATGATATCATGTAGTGTTCCAGAAATTTACGTCATTATGTTTTTAACTTTGAAAATCTACATAATTTTTTTTTTTAATATATTTATAAACAATTATAATAAAAATACAATATTTCAATAAAATATAAAAATTAAATATATTAAAAACATATGTAAATTAAAAAAAATTAATCCTTGAATTTAGTTGTTATCATTTAAATAAATATATATGTAATTTTTTTATTTATACCATATACATTTAAATTATATAAATATATATATTTAGAAAAAATTATAATAAAATTATATTAAACAAACATATATATTAAATGAAATTTAATCTTTAATAAAATTATATATATATATATATATATATATATATATATATATATATATATATATATAAAACTAAATCTTATTTACAAAATTTTAACTAAGGAATCTTTATCAAATTTTAAAATTGTTAAACTCAAACACATACACGGTGAATACTTACACCCTCACACCTTTGCATTTCGGAAAACATATAACTTACAAATGATGTATTCTTTGAAAAAGAAATACTCTTTCTTCAAAATTCTCTCTACATAATTATCGAGTAGATAATAAATATTATTATTATTTTATTAGGTATGTCATATCTTAATAATAACTTTATAAAAACTGAGATATGTTATCTTGCAATTTATTTTTTATTTTTTAAATGATAAAGTGTGTTCATGATTTGTGCGAGTTGACTTGCTTATCGTTGCGTATGATGATAAATCGATAAGGGTTTAATTATTGTGATGGGTTTATGAATGATGAGGTCGTTTACTTTAAATGTTTGAATTTAAACTTTTCATCCCAAACTGACATGGTAAGAATACATGAGTCACTACAACGTGGGGTGTGGGCCACGTGGAGGATTTGACAACATTAATCTATAACGATATCTCCTATGTTTTTCACAACATTAACCTACGAGTATATTTCCTATGTTTATGGCCATGTAATGCATGATTTAAATTTAGATTCTTCGTTAGTAAATATGTATGGTATAAGATAATCGTAAGATAGAACAATAAATGCAGGCTTTTTTTGTTTTCAATAAGTGTTTAAGTAATAGGTCGTGGTTTATAGGCGTTCATGTTAAATGATTATGATGACCATGGTGGTGACGAAAATGATGATGAGAATGAGAATGAGAATGAGAATGAGAATGAGAATGAGAATGAGAATGAGAATGAGAATGAGAATGAGAATGAGAATGAGAATGAGAATGAGAATGGTGTTAAAGGAGTAGAATGATAATAATGATAATAATGACAATGACGATTACGACAATGATGATGATGATGATGAAAAGGACGAGGATGAAGAAGAAGAAGAAGATGATGATGATAATGAGGATGGGAAGGATGATAAGGATGATGATGATGATGATGACGGTGATGATGATGACGATGATGACAACGACAACTGACGACGATGTCGATGGACGATGACGATGATGAATGTTCATTGAGACTAGATGATGACGACAATGATGATGGTGACGACCATTAAGACCAAAAATGGTCTATTGAATCCACTATAAACATGAAATCAAAATAATGAAGAAGCATGACATATAATTATTAGGAAGATGATGAAGAAAAACAGGCAAATAAGGATGATAATGAGGAGGTTGAGGACGAGAATGATGATGATGATGACGATGAAAATAACGATGAAAAATAACCATTGAGATCAGATGATGACGACTATGACGATGTCGACGTCCACTAAGACCATAATTGGTCTATTAAATCATCTACAAACATGAAACACAATAACGAAGAAGTGGGAGATATAATAATATTGATATAATTATATTAGACCGGAATTGGCCTATCAGATCATATATAAACATCAAACTAAAATAATGAAGAAGTGGGACATATAATAATATTGATATTGTATTAGCTCATGGGGCATAAAGCAGGCGGTGACAAGGCATTTTGTTAAGGCGCTCCATGGTGTAAAGGTCACCAGTTTGAAACTCTATGGGTAAAAATCCAGTCAGTGCTAAGGGTTGGTGTTTCCGAGGCCAGGTGCGATCCTTGGGTGATTTTGACAACTTAGATGCCCATGAGTTGCAACTACTCAAGGCATAAGTTATTCATGCAAGTCATACGAGGACTCATATAAACTAGAAAACAAAAAAAAATATTGACATTAAATTAAGTTTTAAATGAAATTTGAAAAATTTGTAGCTATAATAAGCACTAATAAAGTTGATGCTATTATTTCTTGTGTGCATGGATGTGACACTTACATAACCAATGATGTGCTTCATAGGTTATGGATTAACTGAATACACAAGTACGAAGCACAACCTTTACCATAATTAAATCGTGGTGAAGCTTGTTGATATGTTCAATTTAAATGACCAATTAAGACAATGAAAGTGTTATAATAGTAAGAGGTGGGTAGGTGCTTGGGGGTGGGGGGGAGAACCTTATTTATATGGAGAAAAACTCACCTGCAGATAGGTAACCCTGCCAAATTTTTGTAATTATGGTTGGTCTTCATAATGTGTATTTGGGCCCTTGATGTATTTATATTAATTATTGTAAAGCATGTTCTTCATGCTAGAGTCAAAATAAAATTATATTTTTGAGTCACACCCTTTTGGAATTTTAAAAGAAGAAAATTTGAACTTTTGAATTTGAAATTTTTGGCTCTAATTTTGTCAAGTCGGCCTCCCTCGATGTTAGGTTAGCCCAAACAATGTCACACCCATTCGACCCAACAATTTCACTATATAAAGGCAACTCAAACTCCTCATCAATGCAAAAATTCACATCTCTCTCATCAAGTATCTTTTGGGAAAGAAAGTGAAGGACAAGAAGGACAAGGAGGATGAAAAGAAGGACATAGTATATCTCTTTCTCTCTCTCTCAATCTTGCAAGTGTGGCAAGAATCTCTCTCTCACACTTCACATATTTTCTGGGAAGTTTCTGTTGCAGGGGCCAAAATTTTATGGGCAACTGCAGGGGCCGAAAATCTCAGTTTCTGGGCAGAACAAGGAGGCCGAAATTCGGTCTAGGGAAAATCAAAAGGCAATGTTGCGAGATTAGATTGGAAGACTTGAATTGGAGGGTTTGACCAAGTTTGACCATAGATTTTTTGAAATTCAGTTTGACCTAGTTGATGACTAGAAGGTCTAGGTGCGTCTCTTGTTGAACATAAGAATTTCTCTATTGAAACAGTTTTTGGTTTTCCCCCTTAGTGGGTTTTCCAAGGGTAAATCATGTGCCTTCTTTGTGCATTGTGATCTTACTTTTCTACTATTCTTGTATATTTGAATTTTGTGAAGTATAATTTCTCAATGATATACTTGAAAAATTAAACTAAAATTAACATCATTAGAAGTAGTTATCAAATTTCAGAAATATTATGTGTGTATCTATTGCACTAGAAAAATCAACATGGTATCAGAGCTTTGGCGAAGAAGGGAACACTAAGATCATTTGAAAAAACCTTACTTTGAGATCACTATTTGGTTGAGTCCTTCTTGTTGATTTACATCCATGGATTCTTCTATGAAATCAGAGAATAAGTTAGAAGGAGCCTTAAATTTCAGAGCTTGGAAAAATAGGATTGATCTTTTTCTTGCAAGGAAAAAGGTTTTGGATATTGTGACAAGGAAGATTATAAAACCATCAGATATTGCAATAAAAGAGAAGTTCAAGGAGGATGACATCACTTCCATGAGTATTATTGTGGATTCCATTAAATATCATCTATTCCCATATATTACAAAGCTTGATACTTACAAGAAGATGTATGATGCCCTAACTAATCTATTTATTGTAAAAAAAACAATGGTTAAGCTATGAGCTTGAAGAATTAACTTCATGATATAAGGAAGACAAGTGATTCCATTGTGCCTTCACAGTTTGAAATAATCTCTCTAAGACCAAATTCAAGTAATTGATGAGACTATATATGATAAGGTGTTGATGGTGCTGGATCCGCCAACATTCAAGGGATCTCCCCGATATGATGTCCCAACTAGACCTCACACCGTTTGGTGTAGAAGTCCCTTTCGGAATAAATGATTGGTTGCCATATTATTAAAGATTTGCCTCGGATATGACTGTCAACAAGAGAGAGGGATGTAGATGTACTTTCTAAAAGCAAGGGGGTGTGCTTGGTGGATGCCAAATTGCAAGTATGCCTAGTTTCTTCTACTGCGGTGGGAGAGAGAAAAGTGAGCCTATAAGAGAGAGGTAATAGTACCACTTAGGAAGAGAGACACATGAACCGAAGGATCCATCTAACATCCAACAGAGTAGTCCACAAGGGATGTGATGGTGATTACAACCAAAAATTGAGAAAGATATACCTAATATCTTGTAGAATAGTCCACGAGGATGGGACAAAAATAACAACCATTAAAACACATTCTCAACAAGATAAGCACTAAAATAACTGAAATAGTTCAACTATATTAGTACATGTGAAAGAAAACATGAAATACAAACATCCGCGGAATAGTCTTACAAACGTTCATAGTCTATGCATGAAGAGCGTGTTGGCCTCGAAAGGTTTCTGTTATTAAGTAAAAGTTCAAGACACACTTATACAATGAAAATCACTAGCTCCAATAGTGGAGCGTTGGAGCCGCTCCTTACTCCACAAAAGAACTAGCTTATCTCTCTAATTATTTGCTGGTGGAGCTAAGGTGAGAAGTCCTTTTCTCATACAACGAGGGAGTATATATAACCAAGGGTGACTCTTTGACTACCCTCATGCCTGTTTGACTTCATATGACTTTTCGACTTGCATGACTCTTTACATTCATGTGTGTCCTTTGGATTTCCACTTTAAAATACATTTTGATTACAATAGACATGATATATAATAGTGAAGTGGCATATGGCCACTCATGACATGACATGACATGACAATTATGACATGGACTTCTTGAAGATATGGCAATGTCAAGCCACTGCTGTTGCTGAGAGTTGAGTGTCTTCATGAAAGAGCTTTCCTTTTCTCCTCCACATGCCTTGGTGATAAGGAGTCTTCAATTATCTCAAGTCGTGGATATTGGTCACAAACTAGTGTCATTTCCCTCTCTTCTCCATCAATCATCTTGTGAGTTCAGCTACAAGAGTGTCTTTGAGCATGCTTCCCTCCTTCTTGTCTTCCTTCACCACCGCATCTCAGAAAATGATAACTACCCCGGAAGTGATTATGTAGGTCATACAACTTTTTAAAAGATACCACACCCTTTGGGATGATATTTCCTTTACTCGAGCTAGCTGCATCCTGCAGTGCCTTTTTGTGCTCATCCTCATCGATTGTTTTTCTTTGAACACATCAACGTTCACCATGAAGCACAATATTTTCTGGTCATCATTAAAAATGCGTAAGTTAGTGATGTTATCAGGGATGAATGGTTTATAAATAATTTCTATAGAAAATTCATCCCTCAACGGTGAAAACCTAGCAGTAACATTTTCTAATGCATCCGCAGTTGCGTTACACACTCTTGGAATGGAAATAATATTAAAATCTTGGAAATGCGAAATTAAATTCCATACCTCTCGTTGGTAACTATTTAGATGAGGTGAAACACAATGTATGGTGTCACGTACCTCTCACAATACAATTTCTGAATCACCTACTGCTTTTATGGATGCAAACTTGAGGTCAATGGCTCTTTGTAAGCCCAATATGAGTGCCTCATACTCAACTGTGTTGTTTGTGCACTCGAATTCCAAGTGGATCGAGATCAAGTGTTTTCTCTACAACGGGTCTATTAAAACGAAACCAACTCCAAAGCCCTCTTGTGTCTCAGAACCATCAAAGTACAAAGTCCACATGTTATCTATACAAGGATCATGTACTGCACTAGTACTAGTGCTACTACCACTACTACTACTACTTATAGTACAAAGGTCATTTGAACCAGTTGGACTAGGAAGGAGCTCCAACCATGTTTTTGGTGGGACTGGGGATGGCTATGCAAGATAACACCCCAATTGTGTCTCTAGGAAGGAATTGCCAAAAATAAGGTCTGCGAAAGCCACAAGTTCATTTTTTCCATTCAAGGGAGTGGAATTATGTTTCATGTATCTTTTTGAATTCACTCGAATCTAGTTGTTTTTTCCATTACACGAAAGCCATAAGTGCGACCAGTTTGTAGCAAAGTATCCTTGTAACTTACTTGACCAGTCCCTACTTAGTAAAAGTATGTATGCCTTCGGTATGTCCACAATCACTATGTTTATGCTTTGGTGAACTTGTTCATTAGATGATAAGAGGATCGTCACATATCTTAGTTCACCAACAATGTGGAAAAGAGTCTTGTCCAGCTGAATGATCTGTGCATTTGTTTTATCCTATTTTTCATTGATTTTTCTTGTGATACATAATGGAATTACATTCACTGATGCACTTGAATCAACCAAGAAATTATGTACATTGAAGTTAAACATTTTTAATGTTAAGAGAAAGGGATGGAAGAGTGTGTTTGCTTCCATTTTCAAAACACGAAGTACTAATTCGAGGGAACCATAAGGCATACCTGATCCCTTGTGTGAAGGGGAATTGTTACCTGCGGTGGATTGCCAAGTGCACATAAGAGAATGTACCACCGGGTCGTGATATTTGTTAACTCAAACAGAGAAATGTTCACACAAACCTTCTTCATGTATTCAACTATGTTATAGTCCACAACGAGAAGGGAAGCCGAAGTATCGGGGAGGTACCTTTTCTTGTGACTTCTGAAGCAATGGTCTTATCTTTTCTGTTTGCGGAAGTACTCTTTGTTGGGACTACTTTCCCAGAATTTCCCTGAGTGTTATGTGCTATATTGACAGGCGAATTGATTTTCCTTAACAAGGATTCTTTGAGTTTTTGCTTTGTCAATTCTATTGTAATGGTCGATCCTTAGCTTATTAAGTTTTATCGATTGGTCTTCTGCTAGCCCAAAGGGTCACTCAAAGGTTTTTTTTTGGGATGTGCTCTTCTAGGCTGAATGTATACAATTGAACATGTTCACTGGGTTCCCAACACTTGGAGCCTCATCAGTTGCAATAAATTCTTCCTTTTCTTCTTCAGGCCCAGTATACTCATCAGTAACACCACATTGCAAAAATGTGTAGCAAGAGAGCTCATGGCGTGATTATATTGTGGGCATGTTTTCTCGAAATGGTACTCTTAATGGAATGAACATTATACGTCCATGCCCAAGTTACCCAAGTTGTCAAGATTCAACGCAATATTTGAGCTTTGCATAGATTTTTTTAGTTGGTAAGTGCTGCTAATTGAATTCATAATCCTCCTAAGAAAGTTGTATCACGAAGCCTTGTTGCTCATTGCAGTCTCACTTGACCTTTGTTTGAGTTTTTCCAACTCATTTGACAGATTCTTAACCATGTGGGTCAAGTTCTCAATATCATACTTTTCTTTCTTTTTGGTCTTACTTACAGAGGCCTGGGACCTTCTACTCGTGTCTTTGGAGTCCTTTTTTGGTTCATCATCCAAGATGAATCCAAGTGCATGCAAGTATTTATCAACCATGATAACATCTTCATAATTTTCCATAAGTAATGGTTTTGTAGTTCGCTTCACAAACTGCACAATGCTCACTAGAATGGAAGAAGTGTAGTAATATATGGTGATGGAGTCACGAGGTTTCGTATCTTCTACAATTTTTTTCAAAATGTGATTGAACCTCTGGTTGAAGTCTTTCACTTTCTCTTTATGCTCCATGTTTATATTACCCAACTCTTTCAATAAAATGGTGGGGGTCTTATCATCAACAAAATTCTCAAGGAACATTTTCTTAAACCCCCTCCAATTCTGTATGGAGTTCAATGGAAGGCTGTGATACCATAAAAATGCTCTACCATCCAAGGTACATTGGAAAAGTCTACATGAAACATCATCGTGACGTGCCTCAAGTGTTTGCAGATGTAGGTGAAATTTGTCCAGATGGTTTTCGACCTTCATTGTTTTATCAGGGTCATACTTCGTTAGGATCTTCTACGAATTCTTTGGCATCTTAACCAACATACCCATAATTGCAAGTGGGTCCTGAGTCATCCAATCCAAATCTTGGCCTACCATGTCTTATTCTTCGCTCTTCTCCCCTTCTTTATCAAATTCTGATGGAAATTCTTCTTCTTCCTCACCGCCCAACCCACGAAAAGTTATGCCTGAGAGTACTGGGTTATCTCCGCTGCCACCACTGAAAACTGGAGGTTATACTACATTTTCCACACAATCTACTAGCTCTTCAAGGTTAGAAATAATTACGTCTTCAAGAGAGGAAACCACTATCCCAGTAGGGGTGGTTTTGTTCTTCGATGTATAATACGGAAGACTTAGTACTCCTAGGATCAATCCAACTGCTTTTACAAACTGACAGTGGGAGAGATAAAAGTGAGCCTCTAAGATAGAGGTAATAGTACTGTTGGCAGATAAATCCGTCTTGCGGACAAGGCTGATCTCCCTAGTACTAAAAGTATCTAGCAACAAACAACCAAATATACTGATCTTTCTCTAAGCATATACGATATATGAAAGGCTCTATAGAGGTGTTAAGGACTTACCGTTTGTCTAGTGCTTGTTTGAAGTCGTTATTGTCCCTCGCGCGCTTGAAGGAGTTTTCCTTGTAAACTTGCAGTCACAAACAAGCAAAATATTACATAGCACCTGTATAGAAATCATCATAAACCATGCTTATCATAGTGATCAAGGAATCTATGAAATAAACCATTGATTGAAAGCTTATTGAGAAAAATGAGTATATTTGTATTAATTTCAAAAGAAGAAAATCATTACAACCTGAGCCTTGATGTTGCACAGGACTTTCCGAGGTCCGAAGCAGGAATCTCTTTTACTTTGATAAGTTCTGCACTCCTCCAAACAAGACTAATAGAGGTATGTAATCTCTCCTCACAAAAGTCTTAATCAACTGAGTCTGAATCTCAACAACACTTAACTTCAAATATTCTAAAGCTTTAACTCAATCTTCAACAACTTAACCCTTTGAGGCTACCCAATGCCTCTTTTTATAGTGGAAAAGAGGAGGTTTTCTGTTCCAATTATGAAGGGATATAATCCTCATTCAAAGGGATAAGCTTCTCACATCAAGGGGTTAGCTCCATAAGGTAAGGGATTCATGCACCTCACAAGAGCGGTTTTGCCACCGCAAGATCCATTCTAGAAGCTTCCAAAATTTACTTTTATTGAGTTTTTTGGAATTTACTTGCGCCTTTTTGATCTTACAGGGATCCTCACCTATAACAAAGAGAAAGTGCGTTCAGGTATGCAGGAGAGCTGAACATTGGGTGCGGGACCGCAGGCAAGATAGTGAGAAAGTGTGATACCAAAGTTTAGGAGACTTTTAGGAACTTTTCTCTGATTTTCAAGGCTTGACATGAGGAACTGATATGTTAGACTTGCAAAGGGAGAAGTATGAGTAATAATGAGCTCATACAGTTAGCAGAATGTCAAGGTGACAATTTTTTGTGTAACAGATTGCCCCTTAAAGTGCAAAGTCTGGAATAGATGATGCTGAAGTCTGTCATGTATGAAGAGTGCAGTACTTTATCATTTCAAGGATCATCCTGTGGACACCCCAGTCAGAACCTGTAAAAAAATTCAATGCAAAATATATATATATCATCGCTGAGGTAGGCATTCCCATACTCAGATAAAAACTAACTAATTCAAACTGTTCTGATACACGAATGATTTTGAGTACATCACATTATAGACATGTGTAGACACAGTATGGACGCAACCATATGTTTATAAATAGTCCACTGTATAAATGATAACAAAATTCCTCGCAGCCTGGATGGTAGAAACTAGATCCAGGGTCTTGATTTCCGCATCTCGAACTAGTACGATTCTATCCATGTGAATGAATGTGTCAAAGTCGAACATGGTAGAAACCACTTGATTACCAGTCAATAATGTAAACTGTTAACAAGTGTGAGAGTAACCACCATTAATGTCAATGGCTCTCAAAGTACTCAGTACAATCCATGAAATGTGAATGAATGAGCTGAAGTCGAACATGTCACGGAATCATTCGATCGAAGGTCAATGATGCAACCTGTCGTCAAAGGCGAGAAACCTGCCATTGAGGCATGCAGATTTCAAGGTACTGACGATTTCTAGATCAAATTCCTAGATAATGAGCTATCGTCGATAGGAAGTGATCCGTCGTAGGCAAGCCTACAACACGAAATCATAGATCAAGTTTTGAAAATATATTGGCAAGGACTGACTCAGGGATGGTCAAAAAGGATGACAGATATTTTGCAGATGAATGGTTTATTTGAACTATCCTCTTGAACACATAACGACACTGTAGATGGCTTGGTAACAATTGACCCAAAGCTAATACCCAGAAACCAGCTGAAAACTTTCAATATGGTTTGATTAACTGTTAGGCAAAGGATTTTCCAACCCAGGTGGACAAAAGTGTCGTGTTCAAGAGTAGTTAACTAGATTTTCGAAAAATCAAAATGTAACAAACACACCCATTTTCCTCTCTTTTACCCCACCATTTCTGGCAAGTACCTCTTTATTTTTGACAAGCTTGAGGAGTATAACATTTGCTTGTTTATAAGCTCATCCTTTGGATGAGTCCAACTTAGTTTAAGATTCGAACCCTAAGAAGGAGTGGTCCGTTCCTGTTGAAAATTAAACAGGTCCTTTACTGTTAAATTTTAACGAGTCCAGTATAGGAGAAACTCAGTGTTTTTCAATTTTAGGGAGTCAGAAGAAAAAACTGAAGAAAACTCCATGGGTGTACTTTTTCGTAAATTTAGTCTCTCGAGCCCGAAAAAGGATAAAATAATGCGGGAGATAACTCTATTGACCGTAATTAGTAAACGTATACCTTTTTCATAAATAGTCCATTTCAGTCTGTAAAAGGGGTAAAATTATACTGAAGGGACGATCATTCATTTACTTTAACGAGTTCGAATAATCAAGTACTCGGCAATATTTTCATGTTTAGAGAGTCTGAAAAGGGCTTAAAAGAGAACTCCAGGGTTTCGCTTTTTCGTAAGTTTTAACGAGTTCGAAAAAGGGATAAAAATGTACTCATGGTTTTCACTTTTTCGTAAGTTTTAACGAGTTCGAAAAAGGGATAAAAATGTACTCATGGTTTTCACTTTTTCGTAAGTTTTAATGAGTTCAAAAAAGGGATAAAAATATACTCCTGTGGCCGACTTTCAATTTAATTTACGAGCAAGAAAAGATGGAAAGAACTCGGCATTTTCATGCGTTTTACGAGAATGAAAGACATCAAAATAATCTCGGGATTTTCATGAGTTTAACGAGTCTTGAAAATAATAACTGAAATTGACTCAAGATAGGTTTCATTTTTACAAAATCTTGAAACAGAGAAAAACTATGCTTCAGAGTGGTTTCATTTTTACACAAGCTTGAAACAGAGAGAAAACTGTGCTTGATGCCCCCTAAGTGTAACTGCTAGAGCGCATGCCCCCCAACTTCATTTCATTCAACTAAGTACACATCTGGTAATCAATAGCTGGATGGAATGAAATTTCATTTACGAGATCATGTGAAAGACCCGACCTAAAACTGTAAGAAAATTATGCAAAAAACTGAAATAACTAACCTAAATAAATGACTTAACATTTACGAGATCTAGTCAAAGACTCAACTCAATTAGGGGAGGATTTGTTTCATTTTTTAACGAGCTTGACATAGGAAAAGAACTATGCTCATGGAAACGTGTTTCATTTTTTAACGAGGTCGACACAGTAACAAGAACTATCCTCACCTACATGTTTCATTTTTTAACGAGGTTGACACGGTAACAGGAACTGTCCTCACCTACATGTTTCATTTTTTAACGAGGTTAACACAGTAACAGGAACTGTCCTCACCTACATGTTTCATTTTTTAACGAGGTTTACACAGTAACAGGAACTGTCCTCAAATCTACTCTCTAAAATCTACCTATATAGCCTATTGATTCATTTTTTAATGAGGTTGACACAGGAAAAGAACTTTCCTCATACCTGATTCATGTTTTAACGAGCTTGACTCAGTAACAGGAACTATCCTCTGACCAAATGATTCATTTTTTAACGAGGTTGACACAGGAAAAGAACTGTCCTCATACTTGATTCATTTTTTAATTAGGTTGACTCAGTAATAGGAACTATCCTCACCTACATGTTTCATTTTTTAACGAGGTTGACACAGTAACAGGAACTGTCCTCAAATCTACTCTCTACAATCTACCTATATAGCCTATTGATTCATTTTTTAATGAGGTTGACACAGGAAAAGAACTGTCCTCGTCGCCGACTGATTCATTTTTTAACGAGGTTGACACAGTAAAAGGAACTCTCCTCACCAGCCACTGATTCATTTTTTAACGAGGTTGACACAGTAAAAGGAACTATCCTCGCACTTACTGATCATGGCTTCCAACTGGAAGAAACACATGTCAATGGACAAACCTTGATCATGGCTTCCAAGAGGTCTTCATCAGAAGGAAGAATAGTTCTCTGGAAGGAACACATGTCAAGGGACTCAAAAGGGATAAGAACATCGTGTTCAATTAATCCCATAGAGTTTTCCATGTCAATTACCAGATCTAAGTCAAAAGAAGACGAGCAAACAGTGAGAGGCTTGCTTACATCGGTAACTGAAAACATGGGACCAGTTGCCACATAATTAACCCGTGGTGGGCTAGATACCACTTGCGTATGAGGAACATTCAGGGATGTCAGATCATTGGTAGCCGAACCAAGACTAGGGAATGAAAGCTGGTCTACAGTCACAATGTTGCCATTGTGAGGGAAAGACATCACGCGAAAGAGTGTCGATACGACAGCTTTCATTGCATAAACATAGTCTCGCCTGAGGAGTAAATTGAAATCCAAGGGACCTCGAACTACCATAAGATCAATACAGATAGTTTTACCTTCCAAAGTAATAGAGAACTTAGGAAGGATCCCTAAATATTCACTAATGGTTCTATTAAAAGCTTTCAGATTCTGCATAATAGGCACAAGCTGAGGGGAACCCAAAGCTTTCCAAGCAGTTGAGGATAAAATACTAACAGAAGCACCTTCATCTACCTGTGTGCGATGTATGTCTCTACCACCCAACTTCACAATGATTTGGAAAGGGATGGAGGAAGCAAGACGAGGTTCTGTCAGTCTATTCCAATCAAAGGAAAATACCCCCCAAGTACTGAGGTCACCCTTACAAAGCCTGCAAGGGTATTTGGGTGAAATGCCCCCCGGCGTAGAAGAATATGATGTAACAAGAAGAACCTGAGCGGTATGAAGTTCACTCTCTACAGGGAGAATGGGACCGACCGAATGTGAAATCGAATCGACCACTTGATCAACTAATGGATCATAAACCTGAGTGATATGAGTTTCACTCTCCAATGGAAGAGTGGGATTGATTGTACTTGAAATTAGATCAATCACTCCGTCAGTTGACGGTAGGTTGGGAGAAAGTTTACGATAACCAATTGGAAATTCTTGCTGTGGAACAGTAAGATTTTCCAATAATTTTGAGGCTTCATCCATGTGAGGGAAAATGTGAGTTTGATGACTCCCTTTGCATAACTTACAAGGAAACCTAACTTTACCCTTTTTCCCTGGAACCTGACTATCACTGGTTGATGGATCAACAGAAAGTTGATGAGGTTTTTCTGACCATACTTCCAAGACATTTGGAATACCGGGACAATTGATAAGGAAGTGGTCACCCTTACAAAGCCTGCAAGGGTATTTGGGTTTACGATGCATGTTGGAGGTTTCCTCAACACAACTAACATTTACAACCATGGTTGGTTGGTTGAATTCTTTCTTATCTTGCTTCTTCTTCTTCTTCTTCTTCCCTTTCTTCTTCTTCGTCACCTGGTTACTAGCATCAAGGCTTTTACCAAGCGAAGAGGAATAAATGGAGGAAGAAATATTAGGTGAAGAAGGTAAAGGATCAACAGAAGGTTGGTGATGTTGAGATGGTGAACTCTATTGAGGTGAAGCATTCGGTTGAGGTGGAACAATTGAGTATTCGGGGCCAACGAAGTTGAAAATAACCATATCGGTAAACCTATTGTAAATCCAAGTAATGACAAAGTAGCCATATAAGGAGGACGAACATTTCCAAAGCAAGGAAAAGTACTAGGATTCTCGTTAAGAGGGGTACCTTGGTTGGTAAATTCTGGAACAGTTGCCATTATATTCAACTTCAGTGAATTTTATTAACAATTCACAATTCACTCCTAACAATTGAAAATTCACAATTCACACCTATGGTCTCTAAAAGTAAAAACAAACAAATTAACACGCACTATCAAATATAGGAGTCAAACCACACACAAAAAGTAGCTTCTTGTACTAAAAATACTAGTTGGTGATGAAATCCAACATCGTAGAATTTAATACAGAAAGGGCGGTTGGAACAGTTACCCCGACAACCTGCTTAATGAAACAGACTGGCACAAGTTCCTTCACAAAACCATCTCGAGTGAAGAGAACCCCCCAGAGAGTCCAAGTGAGTCTAGTCGACGTCTGCTCCAGGTACAGTGAGATCTTTCCTTCACCGTCACCTTAGGAAATAATCTTAAGCTTATAGACACTAAGGTTACCAACAGTAACAAATACAACTGGGGGAACAGTCTACGATCCGATTCCCCGCGCAAGGGCAGCGTAACAAAGCTCAATCCCCTTGAAGGCTCCTCGACATGGTTAATCCGAGGTTTACCGACAAGTGACCCCAGGCTCCTCGACAATGGTTAATCCGAGGTTTACCGTTTGTAATGCACACAAAATCTTCTATTTGCCCCAATGAAACAGAATTGATTGTCTCAAAGGTTCGGACATGATCTCGTGATTGACTTCTTTAAGAGAAGCTTCCCAGATTATACAAATTACAATTGGATTTATTTCCTATCGCAAGATTTGTCTACTTGTTTGTTTTTGTTGCTTTGGAAAGTTAACTACAACCTATTCCAAAGCACTAATCCTGAGCTAGATTGGTGGAAAGAGCCCTAAAAATGTAAAAATTACTAGATGAATTTTATTAAGCGCTGTGTTATTTAGGCTGTTATTACTCAAAAGGGTAAATGGATACGAAACCAATGGTGTTATGACCCGACCCAAAATTGAATGCTCGAATATGATAATGTAATCTTTTCAATTCGATGAATCCTAACTAAATTAAGGAAAGAGTTTCCATATAATTCCAACAATGCAAAGATTGATCACTAAGAGAAAATATAACAAATTCTCTAATGCAATAATTTCATTAAGAAAAACTAATGCAAATCAATCCCAAATCAGTTTTTATTTTTGTGTTTTTAAAAGAAGCATAGAAACATCTAAATTCAAATCAAAGAAAACTGATCTAAATTTATGATTGATTTTTCAGAATGTAAACTATGCAGTTGTAATCTATGCACAATTCACTTGAAAAGTATGCAAATGTAATCTATGCACATTTTCATTCATATTCTGAAAATGAGAATTCTAATTATGCAAATGTGATCTATGCAAGATAATTCTCAAACACAATCAAGTGAAAGCCAAGAAAATCGGGTGAGAGTTCCAAAGATCAAAAAACACTCAAAGGCGATTAACACTCATACACAATTTTTTTTTGCAAAAACAAAGGCAAAAAGATGGAAAATTGTGCAAAGACTGAGACAAACCTCCAAGTAATGACCAAAGGAAATCAAATTAAGAATTTCTCAAAAAGGAGACTCAAAACACCCAATACTGCTAAGATTCATTCACAGAAAGCTTTTGACAGAAACAATCATCAATCTGGGCAAAAACCAAAAAATCTAAATCAAAATAAAGATAAACTGAAGAAAGAAATATAAAGTTTTTCAAAATTTTAACAGGGTCAGCAGGCTTGCATAAGTAACAGGTGCGGTACCGCACTGTTTACTCAAGCAAAGATGCGAAATTGCCTGCACTGTGCAAAGAAGGCAAAGTGCGGTCCCTGAAAAAATTAGAGAAAAACATAAAAGATCTCAAAATTTTCAAAAGCATAGAAAACCTAAGCTACCCAGGCAGATGTCTATCAATCAAAAACTAGGAAAAACGTTTCCTCAAATCAAAATAAAAGAGAACCAAAAACAACAAGTTCTTTCCCCAGTGGAGTCGCCAATTTATTGGCGGATAAATCCATCTTGCGGACAAGACCGATCTCCCTAGTACTAAAAGTATCTAGCAACAAAAAACCAAATAGACTGATCTTTCTCTAAGCATATACGATCTACGAAAGGCTCTATAGAGGTGTTAAGGACTTACCATTTGTCCAGTGCTTGTTTGAAGTCGTTATTGTCCCTTGCGCGCTTGAAGGAGTTTTCCTCGTAAACCTGCAGTCACAAACAAGCAAAATATTACATAGCACCTGTATAGAAATCATCATAAACCATGCTTATCATAGTGATCAAGGAATCTATGAAATAAACCATTGATTGAAAGCTTATTGAGAAAAATGAGTATATTTGTATTAATTTCAAAAGAAGAAAATCCTTACAACTTGAGCCTTGATGTTGCACAGGAATTTTCGGGGTCCGAAGCAGGAATCTCTTTTACTTTGATAAGCTCTGCACTCCTCCAAACAAGACTAATAGAGGTATGTAATCTCTCCTCACAAAAGTCTTAATCAACTGAGTCTGAATCTCAACAGCACTTAACTTCAAATATTCTAAAGCTTCAACTCAATCTCCAACAACTTAACCCTTTGAGGCTACCCAATGCCTCTTTTTATAGTGGAAAAGAGGAGGTTTTCTATTCCAAATATGAAGGGATAGAATCGTCCTTCAAAGGGATAAGCTCCTCAAATCAAGGGGTTAGCTCCATAAGGTAAGGGATTCATGCACCTCACAAGAGCGGTTTTGCCACCGTAATATCCATTCTAGAAGCTTCCAGAATTTACTTTTATTGAGTTTTTTGGAATTTAATTGTGCCTTTTTGATCTTACAGGGGTCCGCACCTATAACAAAGAGAAAGTGCGTTCAGGTACGCAGGAGAGCTGAACATTGGGTGCGGGACCACAGGCAAGATAGCGAGAAAGTGCGATACCAAAGTTTAGGAGACTTTTAGGAACTTTTCTCTGATTTTCAAGGCTTGACATGAGGAACTGATATGTTAGACTTTCAAAGGGATAAGTATGAGTAATAATGAGCTCATACAGTTAGCAGAATGTCAAGGTGACAATTTTTTGTGTAACAACTACCACTCAGGAAGAGACACACATGAACCGAAGGATCCATCTAACATCCAGCGGAGTAGTCTACAAGGGATGTGACGGTCATTACAACCAACAATTGAGAAATATCTGCCTAATATCCTGCGAAATAGTCCACGAGGATGGGACAAAAATAAAAATCATTACAACACATTCTCAACAAGATAAGCACTAAAATAAACGAAATAGTTCAACTATATTAGTGCACGCGAAAGCAAACATGAAATACAACATCCACATATTATTCTTACAAAAATTCATAGCCCATGCATGAAGAATGTTCTAGCCTTGAATGGATTTTGTTATTAAGTAAAATTTCCAAGGCACATATATACAATGAACATCACTAGCTCCAATAATGGAGCGTTGGAGCCACTCCTTGCTCCACACAATAACTATCTTATCTCTCTAATGCTTTGCTGGTGGATCTAAGGTGAAAATTCCTTTGCTCATACAATTAGGGAGTATATATAACCAAGGGTGACCCTTTGACTACCCTCATGAATGTTTGAATTCCTATGAATTTTCAACTTACGTGACTCTTTACATTCATGCGTGTCCTTTGGAATTCAACTTTACAATACATTTTGATTACAATAGACATGATATACAATAGTGATGTGGCATATGATCACTCATGACATGACATGACATGACACCGATGACACGAGCTTCTTGATGACATGGCAATGTCAAGCCACTGTTGCTGCTAAGAGTTGAGTGTCTTCATGAAAGAGATTTCCTCTTCTCCTCTGCATGCCTTTGTGATAAGGAGTCTTCAATGATATCAATTCTTGGACAGTGGTCACAAACTAGTGTCCTTTCACTCTCTTATCCATCAATCATCGTGTGAGTTCAACTACAAGGGTGTATTTGAGAATAGTTCCCTCCTCCTTTTCTTCCTTCAACATCTTGCCATGACATGATAGAATTATTGTTCTTGCAATTCACTCATGACGGGATGACATCAATAAGAAAACCCTTAGCCTAAGATGATGCATTTTGATCCATGAACTAAGCCCGAAACAAGTGATAGGTTTGACAAGGAGGCTCAATGACTGTGCAGATGCACAATTCAGGAAGGAAAGGGGAAGTCCTGAGCCTTGAGACTACGTAGTGCGTAGTTCAAGCTAGGTTGGGGGACATGACAACGTAGTTTCTTGAGCCCGTGGGACATGCTGTAGGGAGGGGCATTGGGAGAACCTACTACATAGTTTTGGGTGTCAAGGAAGGCTTGGGTGACTACGTAGTGCATAGTTCCATGGCTCAGGGAAAGAGATTGAAGCTTTAGGTTGTGAAGTGCGTAGTTCAAACTAGGCTGGAGGACATAACTACGTAATTATGGAGGTCAAGGTCAAGGATAGGTCACAAAAACTGCGCAAAGGAGAAGTCTTGGGAGGCAAGTAATTCAGACTGAATAATACTAAGCAACATGGCCATAGCTTGAGGAATAAGACTGTACAATGTGCAACTCGGTGGGAATCCGTTGAAGCTAAGTTGCTCGACCGAGAAGTTTTTTTTCGAAAAATGACTGAGTGTGGGACTGGTGAGATCGATGTGAACAATGATGAAATTTTCCTGTGATCACATAATTATCATATCTTGATGAATCAAACAACATATATCATCGATGGCATACAAATAAAGAATTCTCCTCCGTGTGACAGATTTACAACCAGTTACGACAAGTGCGACGCCAAAGATTTACTTTGCGACAACCGTGACGACACTTGTGCGACAATGCTCAAAACTTTGGAAATGAGTTTAATGAGTACTCACAAGGTTAGAAAAACTCATTTTCATAAATGTGACCTCTTGTAACCACTATAAAAAGCTCATACATATAATGCAACAACCAACATGTCAAAATATGACACTTTTCTTATCTTGTGAAAGGGATCACAACACTTTAAGAAAATAAATAAAATGAACTTCAATGTTTGCAACAACAATGAAAAAGACCAAGGAAAGCTTCAAAATTTGGTATAGTCCAAAATTTTGGAGAGGTTTATAGCAGCTACAAAAGAAGGAACTTGTAGCTACAACGCTCAATGAGCTACCTAGATTATGGTATGAATTTGCAACAGGCATAAGTAGTAGGAAGGAATTTCCCTCATTTGAAGAATTATGGACCTCTTGTGCTCAAGAAGAATCAAGGATTATATCAAAAGATAGAAAATAAGAATATTCTAAAGCATTTGCAGTTTGTTTCAAGAAGAAGAATGGTAGAAAGAATAAATTTGGTTTCCATAAATGAAAAAACAAAAGGAAGACCCTCTCCACAAGGAAAGAAGGATATGTCAAAGATTCAATGTTATCGTTGTAACAAATTTGGTTACTATAAGAACCAATGTCCCATAGGAGAGACTAATAGAAAGAGAAAAGGAAAAAAACATGCATCAACAGCTGAAATTGATGATGAACACCCAAAGAAGTCTAGAGTTGATAAATATTCTTTTACTTTTATGCTCGAGTAGGATTTGTTGCAAAGGAAAATGATATGTGGCTTATGGATAGTGATGCTTCAAGACATATTTAAAGAGATCATGGAAATCCCACTAGAATGATGCAAATAAGACTATTTCAAAGGAAATAGCTTGAAGATAACCACCACTATGCAATCAAAGGAATTAGAAAGGCATCCATTGAGCTGGAATATGGTAACAATGTCCATCTCAACAAGGTTCTATATGTGCCACGTTTCAAAAATAACTTAGTCTATATTCAATGTTTTGAAGATAAAGGGGATAGAGTAGCATTTGTGGATGATAAAGTACTTGTATGGCCCAAAGGCTCTTGTATATATGATGCTATAGTTAATTCATGAAGGGAGATTGTATAAGCTCATGGGTCAACCAACTCAAGCTCTAGTACATGATGAAATTAATACATGTGAATTATGGCATAAGAAATATGGTCACTTTCATTATATACCATTGCCTAAGTTGAATCAAATAGTTTTAGGTGTTCCTGAATTGAAGATAGATCATAAAGTTGTATGTAAATGTTGTGCAC
Source organism: Pinus albicaulis (assembly GCA_034641835.2). Lineage (NCBI taxonomy): Eukaryota > Viridiplantae > Streptophyta > Pinopsida > Pinales > Pinaceae > Pinus > Pinus albicaulis. Next base: position 316,321,482 of record CM076577.1, read on the forward strand.
TTGGAAAGAATATCAAGAAGCCATTTCCAAGCAGTGACAATAGATCTAAAGAAGTTTTGGATTTGATTCATTCTTATGTATATGGTACTATGCATATGAGATCACTTGGAGGTTAGTTGTACTATGTGATGTTTATTGATGACTTCTCTTGTAAGACATGGATCTATCTCATGAAGACCAAGGTTGAAGTCTTCACCGAGTTTCAAGAATTCAATGCTGATGTGGAAAACTTGACAAATAAGAAGATCAATATTTTAAGATTTGACGATGGAGGAGAATAAACCTTGAAAGATATTCTTTCTTTTTAAAAAAAATATGGGATTAACAGGGAGCTGATTTCTCCCTATAATCCTCAACATAATGGTGTGGAAGATAGAAAGAATAGTCTTGTTGAAGAATATGTCAAGGATATGATGCATGATCAAGAATTTCCCATGTTCTTATGGGGAGAAGCATCCTTAATAGCAGTGTACATTGATAATGAAGTCCCCATCGAATTTTGGAAGACACGACTCCTGAAGAATCATTAACTAGTCAAAATAAAGAGGTAAGGAATATGAGAATCTTTGGTTTCCCTATTTACATACATGTTCCTAAGGGTAAAAGGAAGGGCATAGAACCTTCAGAAAAGAAAGTAATATTTTTTGGTTACAATGAACTATCAAAGGCATGTAGAATCTACATTCCAGAGTAGCAATGGATTGAGGTCAGCTAAGATGTCACCTTTTATGAGAAGGTTGCATATTGTAAGTCTAAGGAAGTTTCCATGGAATCCTACAATGAATTAAAGCATGAGGCTTCTAAGGAAGAATGTTCAAGTTCTGCAAAATTTCCCATAGAGATAAAATGGCCTTGTGAGTAAGTAGAACCAATTTTTTTTTCCAGAAATCAGAAAGAGACCAGCATGGCTTAGATATACCTTGGAAGAAGCAAAAGGACATGCAGGTCCAGAGGGCACAACCATAGAGTGTAAAAAACCTAAAAGGTTTTCTAGTTAGGTATCTCTTATGACTAACCTTATTGATGTAGAATATTCCACTTATGAAGAAGTAACTAGCCAAAAAGTGTGGAAGGATGCTATGGATGAATAATACAAATCCATCATGAAGAATGATGTATGGGAGATTTTTTGGAGACTTGAAGGGAATTTAGTGGTGACATCCAAGTGGATATACAAGATCAAGCATGTTGTAGATAGAAGTACTGTCAAATAAAAGGCATGATTTGTGGCTAGAGGGTTATCCCAACTAGAGGGAGAAGGCTATGACTAGAGCTTAACTCTAGTTGCCAGGTCCATTAGATCTATTATTTCTCTTGCTGCTTCATTGGGTTGGAATTTACATCAAATGGATCTAAACACTTCTTTCCTCAATGGAGTAATTTAGGAAGAGGTGTACATAAAGTAACCTCAATGTTTTGATGTGTATGGGAAGGAGTCTCATGTTTTTCAGATTAAAGAAGGCCTTGTATGGAATCAAGCAAGCTCCAAGAGCTTGGTATGCTCAAATTGATAACTTCTTAACGAGACTTGTATTTACTAAGAGTGATGCTGATGCAAACCTATAATTGAAGGTTGTGAAGAATGCACCTGTGATTTTTATGCTATATGTTGACGATTTGTTTTTTACAGGTCTTGAGTATCTTATCATTTAGTGTAAGAAGAAATTGATTTCTAAGTTTGATATGAAGGATATTGGCTTAATGCATTATTATATGGGACTAGAAGTATGGTAGAAGCCTGACGAAGTCTTCCTTGGTCAAGAAAAGTATGTTATTGAGTGGCATGATGGAATGTAAATCGATTTCAACTCCCTTGGTAAATAACATAGGTTTTGAGTCTAGCTTGGTAGATCCATATATGTACCGACATTTGATTGGCTCGTTGATTTATTTGCTTAACACCAGGAAAAACATTTGCTTTGTAATGAACAGATTGAGCTTGGAATCAAGACATGCATTGGATTGCAACAAAGCACATTTTAATATTTATTCATGGTAATGTGAACTATGGTTTGAGATATGTCTCAAACAATGATGTACAATTGTAGGGATAGACAAATTATGACTGGGCAAGGAGTGCAAATGATAGGATGAGTAATTTAGGAGTATGCTTCATTTTGGGTTTCAATATGATTTATTGGATGAGCAGGAAGCAGAGATCTGTCACAATCATCACTACAAAAACATAGTATATCATAGCCAATGAAACATGTATCGAAGCAGTGTGGATTTGGAAGATGTTTGCAGGACTGTTTGACCAAGAGATGGAACCAAAAATGATATATTATGACAATCAAACTTATGTGAAGCTTTCAGAGAATCTTGTGTTCCATGACAAGTCAAAGCATATTGAAATCAATTACCACTACATCCATGACATGGTGAAAAGGAGAGAAGTAAGGCTCGAGTGCATCTCTGTTGATGAGTAGAAAATTGATATTTTGATGAAGCCATTGTCTAGAGAGAAGTTTTTTTACTTTAGGGATAAGTTGGGGCTTGTGGAGGTTACCCCTCTCATTGAGAGGGAGTGTTTCTTTGAGAGAATCAATGACAAACATTCTCCCTATGTTAGATATGATTATATTAGGTATAATTTTCTAACAGAGGACATTTATTCTTCATGTGTCAAGTATGTTGACCATATTAGGAAGAATGATCCCAGAGGCCCAAGATCAATCATTTGAGTGGGTGCCTTTCAACATCAGGTTCAGATTACTCTCTAAATAGGTAGAGTGAGCCAATTTAGCATCATGACTCAAAATTAATCAGTTAGAGTGTGGCCTTTAGAATTAGGACCAAATTACTCAAATGGATTGAGTGTGTTCCTAGTGTTTCACCACGAGTCACAGTTTTTGACCAGGATATTGGTGAACAAGGACTAGTTAGTATACAGCAGGTCAGAGGCATCGACCAAAATCATGGTGACTATATGATGCTAAAGATGTACCATGTGTCACAACTGGCAACCAGATTATGGTAACTTGTTGATCTTGATATTAATGATGATGCCTATGTCAAATATGCTGACGAGATGATGATGATGTTAGAGATGTTGACGAGCTGATGATGTCAGAGATGCTAACAAGATGCACATGATGTCATAGATGCTAACTACATGTTGATAAATTTTTTATAACCTTTTCATAGAGAAATTTGTCAGCTTGAGAAAACCTATAACAATAATTATGAATACCTCCCAAGTTAAGAGGGAGTGTTGAATTTTTGTAATTATGTTCGATCCTCATAATGTATATTTTGGCCATTAATGATGTATTTATATTGATTATTGTAAAGCATTTTCTTCATGCTAGAGTCAAAAGAAAATTATATTTTTGAGTCATGTCCTTTTGAAATTTTAAAAGAAGGAAATTTGAAATTTTTGGCTCCAAGTTTGTCAATTTGGCCTCCCTGCAAGTCAAGTCGGCCCAAGCAGTGTCATAACTATTAGAGTCATTTTTTTCAGTGATCAAAGATAGATCTTTTGAGATTTTTCCATCAAGTCATTAGTCAATTTTTTTGCTTTTTCATTTAGTCTTCAGCAATAATTTTGGTCACTGAATAAGTCCTATCATGATATGCTTCTCCTTCACATTATTTCATCTCCATTTAGAGGTATAAATTCATGTCATTCCATCTCATATAGGTTAATTCTAGGGTCAAAACTGCCTATGGAAAAATTTTCAGTTTTTCACTAAAAATAAGGGAGTCAAACCTCACTTTCATCCATAAAGGTCTAATTGAAGGAGTAAATCAGTTTTCATAGTCCAAAATATACTATGAATGTCATAATAATTCCATATTCTGTCGCTGTATTTGAGAAGAAATGAAGAGCTCTGCTAAAAAGAATTATTTTTGAAAACACGTCTTTATCAAGGTTTTATCTTTAATATTTCAAAAAATTATTCTCGAAACCATAGGTTTTAAATCCTATGTGTTATTCTCCACTACCCATGTGACATGTTGCATTACGTAACTCACCAATCATCCATGTCACATCATTTTCATTATATTCCTACCCTACCATTCATTGAACTCTGACATACATTAACCGTTTCCCATCTTACCATTCATCCATTGCATCCCGATCACATCCGACGGCCCACATGCAACTTCAACCCCCCCTGATCATCCGAAACTTAACATCGGGGTGGGGGGGTCCGAAAAGGGTGGCCCACATGCGACTTCAGACCCCCCTCATCATTCGAAACTTAACGTCGGGGTCAGGGGGGGGGGGGTGGGGTTCAAAAAGGGTGTCCCACATGTGGGTTGAGCCCCCCCCTCATCATCCAAAACTTAAATTCGGGGGGGTGGGGGGGTGGGGAAAGGGTGGCCCACACGCGACTTAAACCCCCCCTCATTGTCCGAAACTTAACATTGGGGGCGGGGGGGCGAAAAGGGTGGTTTTAAAGCCCGAACCCATCACTACATGTCATAAGGGAATGATTTCACACCCCCCCCGCCCCCCCCCCCCCGCGCGCGAAATTGCTTACCGCCAAGATACCCCTCCGAAATCCCGCTTATTTGCCATATCAAACCACTGATCCACCCGACAGTTATGTTATGCCAACGTGGACTATCAACTGTCAAATTAACTTAATTCCCACCTTTCCATAACCGTTAGCCAATTAATTTAATTGCTAACTGTTAGGAAACATACCCACGCCCTTTTCAAATGGGAATTAAATCAATTATCCATAAATTCATCACTAAACACCTGTTTTCAACTTTTATTTTTCTTTTTGATCTGCTCTGCACAGGATTACAAATTTATAGCTATTGATCAGAACTCTGGAGATCAACCCTGCCACTATTTAAAGCCTTCCTTTGCCACTGTTGACATTATTTCAAATTTGTAGAGATTCTCCTCAGTCTCGACCTTTTTTTTCATCAAAATTTCCTGTTTCCACCATTCCAACAGAGCCATCATGTCTCCAAATAATAAAGGACCAGAAGAACTAGTAAGTCTGTTATTGCACCCTCTAGTTGACTTTCATCACATACCATTAGCAGACAAAGACCACAAAATCCATGAAACCCTGTGTGAAATTGAGATCTTTGAGTTATATTGCTGGTTCAAAGATAAATTATTAGATAAATCTGATGATATAGGATTATGAGATTCTAATCTTCCACATTTTATCTTTCCTCACACCCATAGTGCCTCAAAATTTGTTAGAAGATGCCAAGCTTGGTATATGCCAAACCAGAGAGCTATTATCGCTCCTACAGGAGAGATTTTAGTGACCATCACTACCAAAGCCATTGAACAAATGATGCAAGACCCAACCATAGAGAATGACACACAATTTTCCCAAGAAGCCTTGATTGAAATATACCAGAAGTTAGATTTTGCAAAGAGAGTTCAAACTCTTGAGTTGTTCAAGACTGAAAATGATCCATTACCCAAGAAAAACCCTCCATTTTCCCTGAAAGATCCAAAGAAATCATCATAGTAATTTCCTACCTTCTTGGTTATCACTCAGACCAATGGGTAGATGAAGCCATCATAGGATCCATGTCCATTTTACTCACAGATTCAAACCCTCCATCATTTTCAATTTCAGTCAATTCATTGCAGATTCTATCCATGGTCAATATGTTAAATTCAAAATTGAAGAGGTTTTCAGTTATGCTTCTGTTTTAGTTTACTTGTTCTTATATTCTCAGGGAGACAAATTTAATTTTTCCTTAAAGAAATTGGATGAGGAAGGCAATCAACAGTCAATCATTTTCTGTACTTCATTATTCACGAAGGAACAAAAAGAGTATTCATATAAACAGTTTGTGGAATTGTTTCTTTAGCCAGCAACCAGTTTACTCAGTAGCACTACAGAGCCCAAGATTAGTGAAGAAATTAGAAAGGTATTGCAACTGTCAGATCAAGCTAGAACATAGGATTAGTAACTTTACCAGAATTATATAGAACTCAGAGTTTATGGCTGTGAGCTTCCCCCTTATAAGTTGCCAAAATTCCTCCCCATGAAGATTTTTGCATTGGATTACATTATAAAAATGCTCAATGCTGATGAAGTGCATTTTTTTTTTCTAAAAAGAAATCACAATTCAAAATAAAAAAACAGATAGGACCTTTTATCTGTAATAGCAGGACATCAGGGGAGGAAGCAAATAAATTGTTGAAAGAGATGCAGTTTAATATTAGTTTTACATGGTCTTATGATCTAGTTGGTGTCATTTCTAAACTGAGGGTAGAGAATAAATCTACACCATATTTTCAAAACCTAGACCAGAGATTGAAAAATACATGAATCAGCTTGAATGGATTGAAGGTACTTTACAGGAGGTTGAAGAAAAAACACTTTCTACATCAGAATTATAGACTCTTATTGCACAAGAAAGATCAGGAAAAAGAGTTAGAGAATATCAATCATCTCCAATGAATGATTCATCTAGCAAAGAGTTTAAAATTCATTACAAGAAGAAGACAAAGCTTAATTCAAAGGTCAATCCTAGGAAGGAGTTAGAGAAAGAAGTAATTATTATTACTGAAGAGACACCTACTTCCACAGATGCAAGTGATAAAAGTACTTCTACTACTCCTAATACTTCTACAGTTTCTAAAGATTAGCAATTAGCAACTCCTCAAGATTAGCAGAAATCCATTCAGAATAGTACAATTGCTACAAGGGAAAAGGAGAAGACTGTCTTTGACACCTTCAAAGAGATAAAGTTGAAGAATGAAATGTTAAATACCAGTACATATAACCAATTTTGGAAACAAAATCCCAAGTCTCAGAGCAAGTTGCTGTCAGCCTTTGATTCAGAAAGGGGAAAAATGCACTTTTCTTTTCTTTAAGCACAAATTCCACAACCAAAGTCAGAAGCAGATTATAAAAGGAATAAATTTGAGTTTGATACAAAATAGATTCATCCATTAGATCAAATGGAGTTACACAAGAAAACTGGTGAGATGATTTCATCAACTCTCACTAACATTGCTATGAGTTTATGAAAACTGCAGGTTTCATTGGCTAATGTACAATCACAACCGAAAATGTAGAAAGTGTCTTCATTTTCAAAGGACACAAGAATAAAAAATTTAGAAGATCTGGTGACTAAAATTGGATATGATCCTTTTAATGTCAATGCAATAGAAGAAATCATCAAGAAGAAATTTTTTGATATAACAGCATTAAGGAAGCAATTGAAGATCCCACCTCTAGAAGATCCTTTAGCAAAAGATATTGGAGAGACTTAATCTCATAAGACATAAATGATGAAATTGATTATGGAGTAGAATGCTCAAATAAAGCAGATGGAATCAGAGTTAGAAAAAATGATAAAGGGAAAATAACTAGCAGCAAAAGCATCAAAGGTTCCTATAGAAGCAGTTCCCCTTGCAACCATTCATATAAACACACATTCTACAACAAGTACTGCAGATGGAGCTAAGCAGCTCACCAATGTAGTTCAGAATATGTCCATTCAGGAAGAGGAGATAAAGAAATTGCAGGATCAGGTAAAATTATTGCAATTTCATAAATCTAATGTTGAAAGTTCACATGCAGCTGAAGCACAAAGAGCCAAAAATTTAATTGAGAGATTGTAGAAAGAGAAAAAAGAGTCAGCCATTGGAAATATTGTGGACCAAGTAAAAGAGATAATTTGGGCAGACAACATGGAATCTATTAATGAGATTTGGCCAAGCATACAGATCATATTTGAGCAAAAGGAGCTGATACATAAGGCAAATGAGGGTATTACAACAATCAAAGCACAACTGGGAGACAAGCTTGCTATAGCAAACAACATCATCAAGTTTATGAATGCAAAGAACATGTATGAGATGGATGATTTTGGCATTGATGACAAAACAAAAACAATCATAGAAGTGAAGAAGGTGCTCACAAAGAAAAATATGATTCTTCAGCTTGAGGAGAAGTGTCACAGTTTGGAGGTCATAATTCAGAGATTTTTCAGTAGAATAGAGCCTCTGAAACAGAAGGGGTTGCCTTCTATGCTTGTGATTAATGATAAATTGATGACCAAGGAAGATTGTTGGAGAAGACTGAAATAAATTTCCAGATATACTGCCAAGTTTTCAAACATTAAAGGCATATTGAAAGGAAGGGCATTGCTGGGAACCCTAAGTAATGACATTTATATTTAGTATGAAATCAAACATGTTTTTGTGGTGAGGCCCACTTTTGCTAAATACACTGAAGCAGATGAAGTTTACCTTAAGGTAATGAAATTGGTCATCCCTGACGAAGAGCGTTGGGAAAAGTCGTGTGAATTTCAGGAGTAATTAGTAAAATAGAAATTCAAATCTCTGCCAGATCAGCAGTCATATTGACAGCCAGCACATTCCGTAATTATCTCCTTAAGCAACAATTTTCAGTTAGAGAAGCGGCAACATAGAAAATTGAATTTATTTCAATAATGCAGTTAGAATTTAGTTAGAAAATAAAGCACTATCTGTTATGATAGCCTTTAATGTAACTGTTGTAATTTTTCTTTTCTATAAAGACTTCGCTGTACGAAGTATTGTTGTTGGATAATCGAGTTTTTAAGACTCTGTGTATTATTTTGGACCTATATTAATGAAATCAAAGGAGTTGCAACAAATGTTTTTGAGATTCATGTGGTATTTCTTTTGAGAACTTTGTTTTTCTCTGTTATTTCATTTTCATTTCATTTTCTATGTAAAAATATTATCAGTTTATAAACAGAGATTAGTTATATCTTCTGTTTATTAGGATTTTTACAATGTGTCTATACTTCTGATTAATGAATTCAGTAAAATACCCATTCAAACCCGTGCCTTTTTCTACCACTTTACACCAATGACAAATTAATTGTGCTCAAATAGTTTGCCTATCTTGCCTTACTTTTTTCTCTGTAATTCAACCTTTAAAATCAGTTTTAACTTCATTGATTATAATTTTTGTCCTAAAAACAAATTATTAAACAATTTTTAAAACATATTAACTCATATCTAGCCTAAAATTTGGTACTCGGCCTAAAATTGAATATTTAAAAAGTGACATAGAGAAAGCCCTCTTTGGTTAGGTAGGGCTATCTACCTAACTAAAATTTGGTTTGTGGTTACCTTTTTTCACTCCTATTCTCAGCTTAGGAAGTTGGGGAGAGTGATAACATTTCTGGTGCTGTTGCCGGGGAACAATTGTTAAATATTCCTTGGGAAATATTTTCTGAATAGGTTGAAGTCAAAACATGAGCCAAAATATATAATTTAGATCTTAAGCTGGCTCCCAAAAGATATACTAGGTCAAACCTTGACCCTAATCCATCACCACTGGTATACAATCTTGAAAGCATTTTGAGAAAAAAAAGAACTAAGTCTCGACAGTCAGGAAGAATTTTTCCTCCATTAATTAAATCAAATTCCCTACCTACGAGGTTTGTCTCAGAAGATTTGTATTTCTCTCCACAATATGACAAATATTTAATTAGAACCAATTATGAAAATTTTCTCTCAGAAGCTAATTTTGACCCTTTGGATTTTGAGTCCTTTTCACCATTTTCTGAATCATTTGAGTCTGGAAATGATACTGAAGTTTGGTCCAATTTCCATAAACTTAAAGTCTTAGTAGTTAAATTTCAAGAAACCTTTGAAAAGGCCTATTTTCAATATCAACAACATGCTTTTGGTACATATTTTACCTCACCATCTCATACAACTACATCATCTGTTCCTCCTTTCATTCCATCTTTACCCTTACAAACTTCTATTCAATCCACACTACAATTAACACCTCCACCACCTCCTCCATTAACCATGGCCAGATTTGCTCCACTAATTCTACCAGGTCAACTTACTGCTTTACCTCAAAATTATGGTCAGAGGCTGCCTATATTTGATGGAACATCAGAGATCACAACCTGTTAGGAGGTAGCTAAAGTAACTGATTTTATAGACCTTGAAGAAATAGACAATGATGATGCTAAGATGCATATTATTGACCAAAGTTTTTCTGGAGAAGTAAAGAAATGGTTTCATTCTCTTGGAGCTGGTAAAATTGTACCTCACAACAACTAACTGATTTATTCATGGAAAAATGGGGAGATAAGAAATATCCACTGCAAATCCTAGCTGAGTATAATGCACTAAAAAGGAATACAAATGAGTCTATCCAAGAATTCACAACTAGATTTAATAAGATATATCATTCAATCCATGATAATATTAAGCCACCTCCAGGCCTTGCTTTACTCCATTATCCTAATGGTTTTTTCCCTGACATGGCCTATTAGCTGAGGGAGAGAAACCCATTAAATTTGGAAGAAATGCAAAGAAATGCAGTGAGTGTAGAGGAAAATCTGATTATTAAAAAGTCTAAGGTCAAAACAGAGAAAAGAGTCACAATAAAAGAAGAAACATCCACTTCATCATAAGGAAAAATTGATACTTTGATTAAAGCTACAGAGAAAATGATGGATAAGATGTCTAGTGCTGACCGAAAAGCTGAACCTTCTATAAGAAATCCTAATTTTAGGGGCCAAAATCAGCAACCCCAATATAGGATTAAACAAAGGGAATAGAGGGGTCAGGATCCAAAAATTCAAAAACAAGTTCGGGCACCATTCCAATAGAATTATACTGAAGGCCCTAATGAATATGATGAAGAAGGAATTTATGGAGAAAATCATTTATTTGAGGAAAATCAACAACCTTTCTTCCTCACTGAAGAAGATCAATATTATGCAGAAATTTGTACATCAGAATACCAACAATATGCCATGTCAAATGAATATTTAATGTGCATTGAAGATTATCAGAGAGGATATCAAAATTCCCTCACCCAAGTTCAAAGGAAGTATGGTTTGAGAAGTAAAAATGTTCCTCTAGTTTCCAATCAAAAGAAGTAGAATTCTCAAACCAATACTTAGCAAAAAGAAGCTGCCGCACCAAATAGAAACAAAGAAAAATCACCTGTTGCTTCTACTTCTCCTAAATCTAATGAAGAATCCACCATCAATCAAATAAAAGATCAAGAAGTTAAAGAAGGAGGACAGAAGAAAGATTTTTCATCCAAAGAACTGCCTAAAAAGAAAGACACATCACTAAAAGAGGTAGATAAACACACTGCTCATTTTTACCTTGAAAATGAAATTGCTAAATTGAAGGTTTATATTCCTCTAATTGAGATAATGAAGAATGATCAGTCCAAGTTTCAAGTTACTAAGTTGCTTAGAGTTGATCAAACATCTAATATGGTTAACTTGAGTTATGATCATCCTGAGCTTCTTTCTGGTCCTGCTGTTGATGGAAAATCAAAAGATAGTGAAGTTCCTCCCTTTTACTTAAGTCTCAAGATCCATGATTTGATTCTTCACAATGCAATGCTTGAATCCGGAGCATCCCACAACCTCATGCCTAAATCCATGATGGACAAGTTAGGACTAGACATCATAAGACCTTACCATGACCTCTATTCATTTGATTCAAGGAGGGTAAAATGTCTTGGTCTTATCAAATATTTAGTGGTCTCACTAGAAAAAATTCCAGCCAAGAATGTCCTTATGGATGTTTTTGTGGCTGATATTCCACCCAGGTATGGAGTGCTAATTTCTAGATCATGGTAAGCAACGCTTAGAGGAGCATTATATCTTGATTTTTCATATGCAACAATTCCTATCTTTGGACAGTTCATAAAAATTTATAGAGAAAGTACAATGAAGTATATGATTAGTACTAGAGAAAAGCCTAATAATCATCCCATTCATGTTGTACATACAGATTTAGAGTCTTTTATTTTATTAAATGAATAATGCTCAGCATCTTCAGACTTTTTGATTGAAGAAAAATCAGAAAATCCAAAAAATTCAAATTCCATTTTAGAATTGGCAGAGATATAATTTTGTAAGATAGTGCCAAACAGTTTGGAATTGAAGACATCTCCTCAAGAAGAAAATGAGAAAATAATAGAAAAAACAGAAATTTTGGATACAAAAGAGGTACCTCAAACAGAAAACAAAAATCAACCATCTCAAGAAGTATTATGTATATAGTATGGTTTGTTAACATATTTAATATATATGCCATGGTATTGTTATACAACATGTGCACAAGTGACCATATGTTTTAAAACAACATACCATATATGACATATCATTATAACATAGGGCACAACGTCCACAGGTTCGACCCCAGGGCTGCAAAACCCCAATGCTATATAACCATAAGGATTTTCCATTGAGCCACAAGTGTTGTGGTTATAATGTTTTGAAGTTTTGAGAGTCTTTAAGCCTTGATTTTAGCCTATGCATTTTTTGTAAGTTAGTGGAGGTTCGAGATTTTTTTTTTTGCAACAACCAGAGGAGGATTTGGTGGCATTTTGGAGGCCACTTATTAGTAGAAAAAAGCTCATTTTTAGTGGAGGCCACTTCTTAGTAGAAAAAATCTCATTTGTAGCAGGATTTTTGGAGGATTTTTCATTTTATTTTTATTTTTATTTATTTACTTATTTATTTTATAGTTGTGATTTTTGGGATAATAATAAACATGTCACTTCCTTGGAGGAAGGACCCAAAGACGTAGTCCACACTAGATGAACTCTGTTATCAATTGGTTTTGTGTCTACTTTCTTCTTGTCTCAATCTTCTATATTTCGTTTTAAATTGCAGATTCATTTAAGTTTTCATGCTTTATTTAGGTTAATATTTGGTTTAAGTTTTACCATTCACATTTGAATATTTTTACAATCCAATTTACTTTAAAATATCTTAGATCACTTGTCAATTTCTGCATTCTAGCTCCAACTGTATTCCTTGTCGATGTCTACATTCTCTTCCCCAATGTATTCATTGTCAATGTATGCATTTTCTTCCCCTTTCTTCCCCCCTTTGATATCAATGGAAAAGGGACATGGTTTCCTAAAAATGCTTCCATGAACGCGTGTGGACATAATCCTGTTGTAAATGGAATCTACCCCTAAGACCATGTTTCCTTTGTGCATAAGCTATTCATATGTAAGTGATTCTAATGCTCTTCAACTACTCCTAAAATTTCTAGTGGACCTAATCAATGAAATATTCCCTTGAGAACATTATTCCTATTCTAAAAATATTTGTTAGGTCCCTATATTACTAGTGTAGTCCCTTATTGTTGTTAGGGTAGCCCCCTTATTGTTATTGTTGTTACCCTATAACCCCAATATTGTTAATATTGTTCCCTTACATTATTATTGTTAGGTCAACAAGGATTAAATTGTGACCCCATGGACTCCTATATATAGAAGGTGGTTTTTTCATTTGTATCATCCAAGAATTGTTCATTTATGTAATGTAAAGGAGGTTTCCCCCTCGAAGTGGCTTATTTCTAAGGCATTGATCTCTATTTTATTCTATTTTTGGAGCTGGCTTCATAACATTTGGTATCAAAGCTTTGGATTCTAGGGTTTTGCTGCTCCAAACAGGTCATCGTGGAATTTTCGTTTTAACTTTTTGTCTACGAAGGTTCAGAAGCTGAAATTTTTACCATGCGAAGCCAAAATCCCGAGGAACTTCCTGTATAAACTTCAAATATTGGTTCACAATATTTTTGGAGATATTATCTGTGGAAGTTAGGGTACTTGCAGGCTCCCGAATTTCATCTAAAAGAGGTTACCTTGGTAAAATCGTCATAACTCTCTCTTTGGGAGTCAGATTGGAATTATGTAAAAAGTGGCCGAAAGTACACATACTGTAGTTTCCAGTGTATCAATTTTATAGGTGAAGGAGGAAACATTGACACGTGGCACGTGGCATGTCGTACAAGTTCGATTTACTGAACCAGTCCATAATTAGGTCATTGTGGGAGATTGGGCACAAATTTTTATTGAAGCATCCAAATCATGTCAGACCTGTGGCATTAGAAAGAAGATTCATAGGGCTACCACAAGACCAAAATTCAGATATTGAAGATCCAAAATTACAAAGATACATTAGTTTCAAAATTGAGCTCCTCAAAAGAAAGAAAAATGTGTGTATTTTTTTTCAAATTGCATAAGTCTTGTTTGAAAAATCGATTTGAAGTGTTTGCAAGGGAATATTGAAACATAGGTATCAGTATTGGGTTCTAAAATTCCACCTAAAAATAATTCAACAAACATTAAGCCTTCAGAAGGCTCTACTATGACTCATGAAGAAGAAGAAGTGCAACATGACATATCAAAATTAAAAGAGGAAGTGCACCAAATTTCGCTCTCGCCAAGAGAAAAAAAAATGAAATGGAGATTTTGAAGAAAGGCATGGAAGCTAAGATGGATGTTTTGATAAAAGGTGTGAAAGGTTTGAAGAATGGCATGGAAGCTAAGATGGATGACATGGAAGCTAAGATCGATGAAATAATGAAAGACAACATGGAAGACATGAAGAATGATCTAAAAGAAGACATGTAAGGTTTGAAGGAAGGTTTGACAAGGTTGATACAAGAAATGATTCCTAATGGCAGAAATGTAGTAGAGGAAAATCATGATGAGAACAAAATAGCTGTTAATCGTGATATCATAAAGTTGAATGTTGGATTGAAGACCCACCATATTCCAAAGATCGATATGAGGAAGTGTGATGGCAAGGATCCCGTAACATGGATACTACAGATGGAGAAATATTTTGATCTCAATAATGTGCAAAACACACAAAAGGTATGGATTGCAACTTTATAATTAGAACACAATACATTTGTATGGTATCGATGGATTTGCTCCCATAAAAAAATTGTCACTTGGTCAATTTTTACGGAGGAAATGATATCACATTATGAGGATACAAAGAGCAACACCTTCTTTAGCCAATTGATAAATCTCAAACAAAAGGGTTCAGTGGTGGAGCACATTGGGGACTTCCAAAAATTGAATATAAGGGTAGTTGACATTCCAGAGGAACACAAGATTGATGTCTTCATAGGGTCTTTAAAGGATAACATCCAACATGAGGTTCGAATTTGGGAATCTGATTCATTGGATAAGGCATTCAGGTTGGCCAGAAAAATTGAATGTAAAATTATGGAGACAAGGAAGACCACCACTCACATCTATAAAAATGGAAGTGTTGCTACCCATAGATTCCACAACCTACAAGGTTGACACAACAACAATGGAAAGAAAAAAGAGCAAAAGGGATTTCCTACAGTTGTGATATAAAATACACTTAAGGTCATAAGTGTGCTGAGAAGAAATTATTTTACATGGATTGTGAAGAGGAGGAAGAAAATGAACAAGAAACTTCAAAAGAAGAGGATATACACTAGGAATAAACCCTAGAGAAAAAATAAACGAGTCCGACCATATCGTGTAATGCATTGGCAGGAATTACCACTCCTCAAACTCTCAAGGTAGAATGACATATCAAGAAGAAAAAGGTAATAGTGCTGATTGATTCAGATAGTACCCATAATTTTATTCATTGTAAGGTAGTCAAGGAATTGAATTGCTTCCTATTCCCACCACCATAATGTCAAGTGATGGTTGCAAATGGAGGAACTATAAATTGCTCTGGAAAATGCCATAATATCAAGCTAGCCATGGGGGAATATGTAGTGAATAGTCCAATGCTTTCCATTCCAATGGGAGGTGCTCTTGTTGTACTTGGAGTACAATGGTTACAATCTTTGGGGACAGTAGCTTTTAATTTTCAAGAAATTTTCTTGAATTTCTTTTCGGAAGGAAAGGAAGTCGATTTACGAGGTATCGCAGGGAAGCCGGGAAAGATAATAATCTCTAATTTGATGACAAATCTTCTGAAGAAATAACAACGAGGTGTAATTGCACAATTATGCCCACTAGAAATTCCAACATAAAAATCATTTATTTCTCCAGATCTGAAAAAAGTCTTGGAAAATCATTCTAAGGTGTTTGAAACTCCCAAAGGACTCCCACCTATTCATGATCATGATCATGCTATTCATTTGATTCCAGGAAGTGTTCCTCCAAACATCAGGCCTTACAGATACCGTTATGTACAAAAGAGCAAAATTGAACGTATGATTGCAAAAATGTTAGAGGCTGGTATAATTCAACCTAGTCAAAGTTCTTTCTCTGCTCCAATAGTATTGGTGCACAAGAAGGATGGATCATGGCACATGTGTACGGATTATAGGGAGCTCAATAAGCTCACTATTTAAGATAAATTTCCCATTCCTGTGATTGATGAATGATTGGATGAATTACATGGAGAAATTTATTTTACCAAGTTGGATCTTTGTTCAGGATACCATCAAATTAGAATGAATATTGAAGATATTTTGAAAACAACATTTCGAGCTCATGAGGGTCATTATGAAATTTTGTTCATTCCTTTTGGCCTTACCAATGCACCTTATAAATTTCAAGGGTTGATGAATTCCATTTTCAAACCCTTCCTTAGAAAATTTGTGCTAATATTTTTTGATGATATACTAATCTACAACAGGTCTTGGAAGGATCATGTTCAAGATGTTGATAGGGTGCTCAAACTCTTGGAGGAGAAACAATTATATGCAAAAACCTCCAAATTTTTCTTTGGAGTATAAGAGGTGGAATATATGGGTCATATTGTATCTCACGAGGGTGTTAAGGTAGACCCTAAAAAAATTAAAGCCATTAAGGAATGGAAAGTCCCCACAACCATAAAGTAGTTGCGAGGATTTCTTGGGTTAACATGGTATTATCGCAAGTTTGTTAAGAATTATGGGAGAATAACAACACCTCTAACAAAATTATTGAAGAAAGATGCATTTTCATGGACTCCTGAAGAAACTAAGGCCTTTGAACATCTTAAAGAGGAAATGTGCCTAACACTGGTCTTAGCTATGTCAGACTTCACAAAAACCTTTATTATGGAATGTGATGCCTCATGAAATAAAATTGGTGCTATTTTAATGCAAGAAGGAAGACCCATTGCGTTTGAAAGTCGTCCAATCAAAGGAAACTATTTACAGAAAGCTATTTATGAGAAGGAAATGTTGGCAATACTACATGTACTAAAGAAATGGTGACCTTACATAATGGGAAGACACTTCAAGGTAAAAAATGATCATGATAGTCTTAAACACTTTTTGGAACAAAGAATATCTTCAGAAGAGAAAAAAAATGGGTCACAAAGATGTTGGGTTATGACTTTGAAATCATCTACAAAAAAGGGAAGCTAAATGTTGTTGCAAATGCACTCTCAAGAAAGGATGAAGAGGTGGAAGCATTTCTTTGTGCCATTTCTATTATCCAACCAGATTGGATAACCGAAGCAAGGCATGAATGGAAGAAGGATGAAGAAGTGTGGACACTCATTCAAAAGTTGTAGCAAGATCCTAGTACATTTGATACATTTAGTTGAAAAAATGATTCCTTATGGTACCAATATCACTTATATCTTTGTAATAATTCCCAACTAAAACAAAATATTCTTTTGGAATTGCACACTTCTCCTTTAGGAGGAAACTCGGGATTTTTAAAGACTTACCATAGGGTGAAGAAATAATTTCTTTGGGATGGCCTTAAATATGATATTCAAAATTTTGTGGCGGAATGTTTGGTTTGCCAGCAAAATTAAGTTGAGACAATTAAGACCCCGGGTCTTCTACAACCTTTATCCATTCCAAGTCAACGTTGGGAGGATATTTCAATGGATTTTATCACAGGTTTACCTAAGTCCGAAGGAAAGAGTGTCATCATGGTGGTAGTTGATAGAATTACCAAGTATGCACACTTTTGTGCATTATCTCATCCATTTAAAGCAAGTACAGTTTCTACTGCGTTTATGGAAACAATTCAAAATCTACATGGAAACCCAAATATTATTGTAAGAGACAGAGATCCCATTTTTATTGGAAATTTTTGGACGAATTATTTTCTTGTTTGGGTACTCAACTAGATCATAGCTCATATTATCATCCTTAATCCGATGGTCAAATTGAGATAGTGAATAAATGTTTGGAAGGATATATTCATTGTTTTGTATCTGATAAACAAAAAAAATGGGTCAAGTGGTTACCTCTGGCTGAATGGTGGTATAACACTTCCTTCCATACTGCAAAAAAAATGATCCCATTTATGGCACTTTATGGATATCATCCACTGTCCATCAAATCATCTTTAAGAGAAAATTCTAAGGTTCAAGAAGTGGAAGATCACATTGAGCGTCAGCAAGAAGTTCTCCAACTCTTAAAGGATAACCTAAATTTGGCACAAAAGCGAATGAAACAATAGGTAGATCAATATTGTAGCGAGAAAAGTTTCGATGTAGGAGACTCAATATTTTTACGGCTACAACCATACAAAAAAATGTCCCTCAAGCAAGCTAAGAAGGATAATAAATTATCACCAAAGTATTATGGTCCTTACAAGGCGCTGCAAAATATTGGTACTATGGCATACAAATTGGAGCTTCCTGCTTCTTCGCGAGTGCATCCGGTTTTCCATGTTTCATGCTTAAAGAAGGTTATAGGTGATAAAATTCCAGTTCAAACAATATTGCCAGAACTTTATGAGGAAGGAAAAATCATATTGGAACCTGAAGCAATCACGGAAACAAGAACTCGACAGCTACGAAATCGATCAATTTCAGAGTATCTCATCAAGTGGAAGAACTTACCCACTAAATATTCTACATGGGAGGATGGGAATTTTATACAGAAGCATCCAGAGCTACTCAATCGTTGAGGAAAACACTTTTTTGAAGGAGAGGGGCATGCTAGGTCCCTATATTACTAGTGTAGTCCCTTATTGTTGTTAGTGTATCCCCCTTATTTTTGTTAGTGTAGCCCCCTTATTGTTATTGTTGTACCCCTATAACCCCAATATTGTTATTATTGTGCCCTTCCATTATTATTGTTAGGTCGGCTAGGATTATAATGTGACTGCATGGACTCCTATATATAGAAGGAGGTTTTGTCATTTGTATCATCCAAGAATTGTTCACTTATGTAATGTAAAGGAGGTTGCCCCCTTGAAGTGGCTTATTTCTAAGGCTTTTATCTCTCCGTTCTTCTATTTTTGGAGTTGGTTTCATTACAATATTCTACTATCAATATGATTCCCTCTTCATGAAAAGACTTCCTTATATACATCTTGCTGCTATATCTTAAAAAATTCTTCTTGATTGGATACCAGTGTCAATATCTATATGTGAGAAGCTGGATCAAGTGCTACCCATTTTATTTCCTGTTCTAATGATGGACCTGCTCCCCCTATGCATACTATCTCTATATACATTTTTTCATATTTCTTCCATCATACACTTCCTCTGAGTAGGTTGGGAAGCATTTTTGAACCTCCAAATTCCCTCCTTTTGACAATCCATTTTTCCCTTTTTCACCCATTTTCTTACACATTTTCACTTAATTCCATTTTGTTTATGGATTAAAGGTCACCCATGTCTTGCAAGTGTCAATAAAAAGGTAATAATCCATCAATATATCAAAGTCTATGTTTTCCTTATGAAATTGGTTTAAGCTATGCTATAAATACTAGAATATGCACTTTCTGCAGCTAACTTGAATTTCCGAAACCAAATACTAAGTTCTCCAGGTTAGCACATGATAGAAGATGACCAAATAAAATAAGTAGTTTCCAAATGTCATCCACATGGAAATCCACCTACTGGGCACAGATGGAAGCTCTTAGAATAGGCATGGCTCACTAGTCAAACTTGCGGTCAACAAGGCTCTGGAATACTTGGTTCACACAAAATATCAAGGAAATGAATTTACAATCAAGTGAGCATGGAAATAGAAAGAGAGTGAGATATGAAGACCCGATTTTAAGCTAATGATGTGTCAATGAATGCCTTCTCATGATTCACTCCTTTCGAAGAAAATCATGAGTAGCAAAAGTCCTATTTTGATATACAAACTTAGATTTCAATTTGTAATATTCCAAATTAGTCATAAGCTAATTGGAATATTCAAATTTGTTTTATTGCTTTGTTTAAAGAATAAGAGGGAAAAGGAGGTCCATATTTCTCCTTAATGATGAATAAATCAATGCCAATTGTGAAAGAGACAAATCTTGGTAGCTTAATTGAAGCACCTTTGGTGTGAAAGGGGTTGGATCATTTTGACTGGGTCAACCTTGACCAAATCTACAACGCTGTCATGGAGGAGTGGCCATCAATGAGGTACAACGCAATTTTAGATGGAGATGCTTTGTGTGAAAGAAGTGTTATCATTGGATGTGGTTTAGGGTTTGCAAGATCTTGACTTATAAAAGGAAGAGGATGGCAGCATTAGAAGGTTGTTGATGTATATGATATTTTATGAATATATGGTCTCTTTATACATATATCTTTCTCTTGCTGTTTAGCTGAGATTGAATGCTATTTAGCATTGGGTGTTCTTGATCGAGAATCCCACCTCTTCCCATTGAGTATCTCTTGGGAGAGTTTGTATTATATTGTCCACTATTTGGTTTAGGGAGAAGCTTATTATTTCAACTAAAGTGTAGATCCCGTTGAGGGTTTGGTTGTTTTCGCAAGCTGTAGGAAGTGGAGACTAGATCTTTCAGATCTAGGCCATTTCAGTGCTCCTTTTCAATGGAGGTGGTTTCCACTTCATTGGGAGGAGAGAATTGGAGGGCATTGAGCTCATTTTCAGATCTTAGCATTAATCCAACCATATTTTGATCCCTACAGCACAATGTACTTCCACATCTGCGTTATTTATGTAGGTGGAGTTGCAGGGTGATTTGGTACACCATTTGGAGAGTTGATTTTCTAGTGTTGGGGATCTGCCCTTCACTTTGAAGATCTATTGGAGGAGGCTATTTTATTGATAATATCAGATCAGCCACACTTTCCAGATATGTAAATTTTAGTATATCTGCAGTCTTAGATCTCAGATCTACAACTTGTACTTGGTGTTTTGCTGAAAACCCCAAGGGGGTTCTTTAGAGGAGATTGTATAATGCATGGATCTAATATAGATCTAACCTTTTATGCACATAGCATATCTAGATCTCATGTATAATCTACTACTGTTGCAGAAGCAATAAGATAACACTGTAAGGGTTTTCCAGCTTTAATACATGGTTGCAACACCTCTTATTGCATGATTTTTGTCCAGTGGAGACATGTAATTCCTGTTATGCATCTTATGGCCCATTTCTTATGTATATCTTGCTTCTGTAATGACATATGAAATGTATCCATATTGGTCTCCTTATTTATAAATGATGATTTGCATTATTGTTCCATCATTCTGCACTATATTCCTGCTTTTTCCATTTGGGAATATTACAGTGGTATCAGAGCATAATCTTGGCTCAGCCTGTGAAGACATTGCATCTATGTTATCAGAAGAAGAATAAGCTTCTTACATAAAAGAGAAGGCTTACAAAAGGGACAAAGGAAAGTCTCCATTATTTGGAGAAATGGAGTGAAAGAATTTTTCAGAACTTCTTCTCCAAGCTATGCATGAGCTTAAAAGAGAAATAAAGGGAATGAGGAGGGAAAGGCATGAAGGTCCCTCAAGAAGATTTGAACATGAAGAAAGCTTTAGTTCTTCATATTATGGGTGTGAGAATTCAACCACGCAATCAGATCTACAACGTGGTAACATGCCTACATTCTTGGCAAGAGAAGAAGAAGGAGGAGAAACACCAAATGAGGAGACTCTTGGTGACTATCTCCAAGAATATGAATATCAGTATAGAAGATTCAAGGAGCATCTAAGCTTTCAAGGGTTTTTTAAAATCAAATAAAATAGAAGACCCAATAACTACAATATAAGAAGAGGGTGCATGCATCACACTTTGGGTAGATTATTTCTACCTACCTTTTATGGGTCACCCAAGAGCACAACCAAGGCTTGGGTAAAGAAGCTAGACACATATTTCCAACTGCATCAAGTTTCAGAAGAGGAAGACATTAGAGTAGCAGCGCTGCATATTGAAGGTAAGGCTTATGCCTGGTGGTTATTTGAATCTTATTCATTGAATAATGCAAATATATCTACTTATGCAAAGTTCACTAGGATGTTAGTGAAAAGATTTGATTTAAAACAATTTGAAACTTCCTTTGGAGAGGAAACCAAGCCCAAGAAATCAGAACCTTTGCATGAGTTGGAAGGATCCATGAAGCCAACTCCAGTTTAGAACATTTTTGAGGGGGTTAAATATTTGCAACATGATTTTCCAAGGGTAGAGGCCTCGCTTCAGCAAGAACTTTCTTCTTAAGAGGAAGACATGAGGATTCCTTATTCAAGAGGAGATCAAGACAAAGGATCTCTTAATTATGAGGCATTCTCCATTGATGATGAGGAGGAAGAGGAAGAGATGGAAAGATCCTCCAACACTGTGACAATAGGAGGAGATCTACTTCTATTTGGATATAGAGATGAAGCGATTGCTTCAACTAGAGGAGCTCTTGCATCTTTGCAAGAAGTTCCAAAGGATCTTACATATGAAGATCATGAGCAACATGTGTCTATGTTGATAGGAAATGAGACAAAACAATGGAGGAAGTGTTTTCCAAAATTGAATGCAATCTTGGGGACACACAATATGAGAGACCATTCCTTTGTGATCAAGACTTTTAACACCAATGAGATGTTGGGTGTACATAGATTGATTACAATTAAAAAAGACACCTTATACTGTGAGATCTTGCAGAATGTAGGAGTAAATGAGAAGGAGGGCCAACACCAAATGATTGGGAACATATACACCCATCCTTTTCAGGAGGTTTATTTACATAACCAGGAGGATGATTTGCGTAGTGAGAGCAGGGAAAAATCAGTCCACTCACATTTAGAGCTTACTCTAGGCCTTCACGTTTCATTACATGGAGGCATTCCACCAGGGGGACTCCCTGATTGGAAGAGGATCAAAGAGTTCACTCGACATGTTTTACCACTCATAGATCCAGGAGGAATGGGAACAGTGGGAGGTCATTGTATAGCACTGAGAGTCTTGGGTAGACTCAAGGAGGAGGGAGACATTCTCCCAACATCATCATTACCCACTCTCATTTCAGATTCGGTGCTGTGGGAGGAGCAACATGGGGAGGATATCAACCTTCCAATATGTACCTTTGGCATGGGATATGTCCAATAGGAGGTCAGCCATATGAAAAATGTTCTTTGTGATATATCATCAACGCTATCACTATGGAGGATAGATCCATATTGGAAATCCCAGCTATTGGTGGACTATTCCAAGGATATTTTCACATGCATGATACTTGATGACCAACTACATGAAGAGGGATATTCAGTCCAAGAAGGAGTCATCTATTATCATGGTAGGATATTCTTGTCTAGAGCCTCCAAGCTCAAGGAGAAGTTGCTACAAAGGGCCTATGAAGAGTTCTCTTTCAGCCACACATATTCCATGAGATTCTACAACATTATCATGAGAAGCTGCACTTGGAAGGGCTTTGAAGGAGAACTATATCATAATTTTCAAAGATGCATGTACCATGTGGATATGGGGCAACAAAAAAACTCTACAAAGGAGTTAATTAAGCCATCTCTTTCTCTTTTTGAGAGAGGGGATAGATCTATGCACCACTTCATTTGTTTAAGGAGAAATTTTGGTGAAGAATATGCTCATGTAAATAATGTTTCATTTGATTATTGTTTGCATTCTTTCACCATGTATATGCAGGCCATAACTCCAAGAAGGAGTATTGTACCTTATAATCTTCATGCCCAACTTTGGGCCACAAAAATTTATGAATATGGCCACTCCCTTGGAGGACAAAGGGAGAAGATTTTGTTTTATGATGGGTGCAATCCTAAAGCACCAAATATATCTCACACTTTCAGCCATAATGAGATGACTTGCACAACAAGTAAGTGGTGGGGAAACCACTTACTAGATCATGATTTGATGCATTCAAGAGATGCACTGCGCTGGTTCCACATGTGGGACTATGACCCACCTCCATATGCACAAATTCATGTTTGTATGTATGTAGTTTTGATCCCATACATTGATGATGTACTTGTACCTTTTATGGGAATGTAAGGAGGGAGGATGGGAGGTATGTATGTGACCTATGGGATGGATACTCTCCATGTACCTTATGCTACTTGTTTCAGGTAGAACATTGGGAAAAACATGTTTGTTTCATTTGAGCTATTGTCTCCTTATGGGACGGATTACTTGCATCTCATGAGAACTTTGGAGGAGCAGTTCATGGAGGGATGGATTGGTGAACACTTAGCTTATGAGGGAAGCTTATCACATGTTGGTGTCACCAATGATGGAGGTCTGCAACACTCACCTTGTCAGTTGCTTGAGTATAAGCAACATTTGGGAAGGGAGGACTGTAATATTCCCAATTAGTCATAAGCTAATTGGAATATTCGATTTTGTTTTATTTCTTTGTTTAAAGAATAAGAGGGAAAATGAGGTCCATATTTCTCCTTAATGATGAATAAATCAATGCGAAATGTGAAAGATACAAATCTTGGCAGCTTGATTGAAAAAAAATTGGTGTGAAAGGGGCTGGATCATTTTGACTGGGTCAACCTTGACCAAATCTACAACACTGTGATGGAGGAGTGGCCATCAATGAGGTACAACACAGTTTTAGATGGAGATGCTTTGTGTGAAAGAAGTGTTATCATTGGATGTGGTTTAGGGTTTGCAAGATC
Organism: Pinus albicaulis; assembly: GCA_034641835.2. NCBI lineage: Eukaryota > Viridiplantae > Streptophyta > Pinopsida > Pinales > Pinaceae > Pinus > Pinus albicaulis. The sequence goes on from CM076577.1 coordinate 316,346,017, forward strand.
TTGACTTATAAAAGGAAGAGGATGGAAGCATTAGAAGGTTGTTGATGTATATGATATTTTCTGAATATATGGCCTATTTAGACATAAATCTTTCTCTTGCTGTTTAGCTGAGATTGAATGCTGTTTAGCATTGGGTGTTCTTGATCAGGAGTCCCACCTCTTCCCATTGAGTAGCTCTTGGGAGAGTTTGTATTGTATTGTCCACTATCTGGCTTAGGGCCAAGCTTCTTCTTTCAACTACAACGTAGATCCTGTTGAGGGTTTGGTTGTTTTTGCAAGCTGTAGTAAGTGGAGACTATATCTTTTAGATCTAGGCCATTTCAGTGCTCCTTTTCAGTGAAGGTGGTTTCCACTTAATTGGGAGGACAATATTGGAGGGCATTGAGCTCATGTTTAGATCTTGGCATTAGGCCAAGCATATTTTGATCCCTACAATGCAGTGTACTTCCAGATCTACGTTATTTATGTAGGTGGAGTTGCAGGGTGATTTGGCACACCATTTGGAGAGTTGATTTTCTAGTGTTGGGGATCTTCCCTTCACTTTGAAGATCTATTGGAGGAGGCTATTTTATTGATCATATTAGATCAGACACACTTTATAGATCTATAAATTTGAGTAGATATGCAGTCTTAGATCTTATATCTATAACTTGTACTAGGTGTTTTGCTGAAAACCCCAAGGGGGTTCTTTAGAGGAGCTTGTATAGTGCACAGATCTGATATAGATCTAACCTTTTATGCACATAGCAGCTCTAGATATGATTTATAATCTATTGTTGTTGCAAAATCAATAAAATAATGCTGTAAGGGTTTTCCAGCTTTAATACATGGTTGCAACACCTCTTATTGCATGATCTTTGTCCAGTAGAGACTTGTAATTCCTGTTATGCATCTTATGGCCCATTTCTTATGTATATTTTTCTGTAGTAATGACATATGAAAGGTATTCATATTGGTCTCTTGCTTTATAAATGATGATCTGCATTATTGTTCCATCATTCTGCACTATATTCCTGCTTTTCCCATTTGGGAATATTACAGTGGTAACAAAGCATAATCTTGGCTCAACCTCTGAAGACATTGCATCTATGTTATCAGAATAAGAATAAGCTTCTCACATAAAAGAGAAGGCTTACAGAATGGAAAAAGGCAAGTCTCCATTATTTGGAGAAATGGAGGGAAATAAGTTTTCAGAACTTCTTCTCCAAGCTATGCATGAGCTTAAAAAAGAAATCAAGGGAATGAGGAGGGAAAGACACGAAGGTCCCTCAAGAAGATTTGAACATGAAGAAAGCTCCAGTTCTTCATATTATGGGTGTGAGAATTTAGACACATAATCAGATATACAACGTGGTACCATGCCTACATTCTTGTAAAGAGAAGAAGAAGGAGGAGAAACACCAAAGGAGGAGACTCTTGGTGACTATCACCAAGAATATGAATCTCAGTCTAGAAGATTCAAGGAGCATCTAAGCTTTCAAGGGTTTTATCAAATCAAAGAAGATAGAAGACCCAATAAATACAATAGAAGAAGAGGGTGCATGTAGCACACTTTGGGTAGATTATTTCTACCTACTTTTGATGGGTCACCCAAGAGCACAACCAAGGTTTCGTTAAAGAAGCTAGACACATATTTCCAGCTGCATCAAGTTTCAAAAGAGGAATCGATTAGAGTAGCAGCACTGCATCTTGAAGGTAAGGTTTATGCCTAGTGGTTATTTGAATCTTATTCATTGAATAATGCAAATATATATACTTATGCAAAGTTCAATAGGAGATTAGTGAAGAGATTTGATTTAAAACAATCTGAAACTTCCTTGGGAGAGGAAACCAAGCCCAAGAAATCAAAAACTTTGCTTGAGTTGGAAGGATCCATGAAGCCAACTCCATTTTAGAACATTTTTGAGGGGGTTAAAGATATGCAACATGCTTTTCCAAGGGTAAAGGCCCCACTTCAGCAAGAAATTTCTTCTCAAGAGGAAGACCTGAGGATTCCTTCTTCAAGAGGAGATCAAGACAAAGGATCTCTAAAGATGAGGTATTATCCATTGATGAGGAGGAGGAAGAGGAAGATATGGAAAGATCCTCCAACACTATGATAGCAGGAGGAGATCTACTTCTATTTGGAGATGGAGATGAAGCAATTTATTCAACTACAAGAGCTCTTACATCTTTGCAAGAAGTTCCAAAGGATCTTACATATGAAGATCATGAGCAACATGTGTCTATGTTGATAGGCACCGAGACAAAACAATGGAGGAAGTGAGTTCCAACATTGAATGCAATCATGGAGACACACACTATGATATATCATTCCTTTGTGATCTAGAATTTTGACACCAATGAGATGTTGGGTGTACATAGATTGATTACAATTGAAAAAGACACCTTAGACTGTGAGATCTTGCAGAAGGTAGGAGGAAATGAGAAGGAGGGCCAACACCAAATGATTGAGAACATATACACCCATCGTTTTCAGGAGGTTTATGTACAGAAGAAGGAGGATGATTTGCGCAGTGAGAGTAGGGATAAATCAGTCCACTCACATTCACAGCTTTCTCTAGGCCTTGATGTTTCATTACATGGAGGCATTCCACCAGGGAGACCCCCTGATTGGAAGAGGATCAAAGAGTTCTCTCAAAATGTTTTACCACTCATAGATACAGGAGGAGTGGGAGCAGTTGGAGGTCATTGTACATTGATGAGAGTCATAGGTAGACTCAAGGAGGGATAAATTCTACCAACATCATCATTACCCACTCTCATTTCAGATTCGACACTGTGGGAGGAGCAACATGGGGAGGATAGCAGGCTTCTAGTATGTAACTTTGGCATGGGAGATTGCAAAGAGGAGGTCAGCCATATGACAAATGTTCTTCGTGATAGATCATAAGCACTGTCACTATGGAGGATAGATCCATATTGGAAATCACAGCTATTGGTGGATTATTCCAAGGATATTTTCACATGCATGATACTTGATGACGAGCTACATGAAGAGGGATATTCAGTCTAAGAAGGAGTCATCTATTATCATGGTAGGATCTTCTTGTCTAGAGCCTCCAATCTCAAGGAGAAGTTTCTACAAAAGGCCTATGAAGAGTTCTCTTTCAACCACACATATTCCATGAGATTCTACAACATCATCATGAGAAGCTGCACTTGGAAGGGCTTTGAAGGAGAACTATATCAGCATTTTCAAAGATGCATGTACCATGTGGAGATGGGGTAGAAAAATAACTCTATAAAGGAGTTAATTAAGCCATCTCTCTCTCTTTTTGAGAGAGGGGATAGATCTATGCACCACTCCATTTGTTTAAGGAGAAATTTTGGTGAAGAATATGCTCATGTAAATAATGTTTCATTTGATTATTGTTTGCATTCTTTCACCATGTATATGTAGGCCATAACTCCAAGAAGGAGTATTGTACCTTATAAACTTCATGGCCAACTTTGGGCCTCAAAAATTTCTGAATATGGCCACTCCCTTGGAGGATAAAGGGAGAAGATTTTGTTTGATGATGGGTGCATTCCTAAAGCACCAAATATATCTCACACTTTCAGCCATAATCAGATGACTTGAAAAAAAAATAAGCGGTGGGGAAACAACTTACGACATCATGATCTGATGCAGTCAGGAGATGCACTGCGCTGGTTCCACATATGGGACTATGACCCACCTCCATATGCACAAATTTCTGTTTGTAGGTATGTAGTTTTGATCGCATACATTGATGATGTACTTGTACTTTTTATGGGAATGTATGGAGGGAGGATCGGAGGTATGTATGTGCTTTATGGGATGGAGATTCTCCATGTACCTTATGCTGCAAGTTTCATGGAGAACATTGGGAAAACCATGTTTGTTTCATTTGAGCTATTGTCTCCTTATCGGATGGGTTACTTGCATCTCATGAGAACTTTGGAGGAGAAATTCATGGAGGGATGGATTGGTGAACACTTAGCTTATGAGGTAAGCTTATCACATGTTGGTGTCATCAATGATGGAGGTTTGCAGCACTCACCTTGTCAGTTGCTTGAGGACAAGCAACATTTTGGAAGGGAGGACTGTAATATTCCCAATTAGTCATAAGCTAATTGGAATATTCAATTTTGTTTTTTTGCTTTGTTTACAGAATAAGAGGGCAAAGGAGTGTTTGGTCAATTTAGTGTTCCTAAATTGATTTCATTAATTATCAACCAGGGGTAGTAAACTGATGAAGTGTGGTGCACCATATGTGCTTAAGGAACCTATTCCTTACTTTGTTGTGTTGTGTTTTATGTTATTTCTAAAGGGGATTTTTGTTCTTTGAGTTCTAAAGGTGGTTAATCTAAAGCTACGGAAAGACTTATGTGAATCTAAATTAATTTTAGAGGGAAGAAAAGGAAGTATACTAAATCTAATATAATTTTCATAAAATCAAACCTAAAACTAAAGGCTAGTTTAAGACCTAGTTTGGAGGTTTAAAGCATTTATCTATTTTGTTAGTCCTAATCCATGGATCTATTTCTAAAAAGACTAAAATTGAGAATTACAATACTTATGAAAGCAGAAAATGAATCAACTATTGTTCCTCCAGTTATCTCTCATCTAATTTTTAGGTATGATCCTATTGAGACGGAGTTTAGTAACTGTTTGTACTCTAGTATGCTAAGGTCCTAGAACAGAAAAAAAGTAATGCAAATGAAAATATATAAGATGTGTTTAGCTACTCCAATTATTCAATTGTAAAGATTGACCTTCTTTGAAGTAATGTTTGAGTAAGATAATTACACCTATTTTGAACTAAAGAACTAGGAAAGCTCTGTAAATGAATAACTCAGAAATTGCATTACATTTAATCATTCAACCATCCTTTCTTAACATATTCAGATTATTTTCTTGTAGAGTGGTTTTTAGGAAGATTGTTGTTTGCAATCAAGTGAGGATCTTGAAAATGAAAGCATGTAAGATCTAACTATGATCAGCAAAATTTATAATTGACTTATTAGTCACACTCAAATGTGAAGTTTTTAACCTCTTGAAATGTCTTCGGAGAAATCAATTATGCCTTTAGTTGTTAGCAAGAAAATGACAAGAAGCAAGATAAATTCAAATATTGCACATGTAAGACATTTAACCATTTAATATAAATTTAGCATATTGAAAATGGCTTTCATAAATATCAATTTGACACATCAATTGGCAATTCTACTTAATGAAGATGAAAATGCAAGAACAGTAAAGCTAAACAACCATGGTTTCTAGCACTTTAATCCTTATTCCAATATTGAAAACATAATCTGTATCTTCTTGAAATGTTTTGGAAGAACAAGTCTGCACAATTGCAATTTATCATTAAATTATTTGAAAAATACTGGAAATGAAGCATAACATAAATTTCTAAACATAATGAAAGAAATCTAACTAGAAAAAATAATAAAAACCTCCTTTAGAAGCAGGGGCCCTCTGCTACTAAGTTGGTTGACTCCTATCTCATCAAAAGTGCAATCAAACAAGCATTTGGTAGCTGAATTTCTTTATTAAAACAGAGTCTGGAAAAAAAAAGTATTCACTTGCAAATATGAACTGTACTGAACTATCTCTCGGTTCTGTGGAACCACTATTTAAAGAAGAATTACATAACTAATTGCGAGCTAAGTTAGCTACAGGTGTCTGATTTGAATTACAACCAAAATATGACTATTGGACTTATGATTTGCTTCAAAGAGAAAATCAAGAGTCCTATTACTGTAGGTAACATTCTTTGACTTGTAACTTTGACCATAGGTTTAGGCACCTATTTATGTCGATCTGGATCAAATGAGTAGGATAGAATCCATGTAGGAAGGATTATAGAAACACCCATGTGGCTTGATTCCTCAAATGACACCTGGAACCTGGTAAACCATAAGATTGGCTATGGAACACATAGTTAGCTATAGAATAGGCTGCATTCCGTAGCTAATTTTCAAAAACTTATCAAACTAGAAAAATCATGAAAATATAATATGAAAATCATTTAAATGTATCCTTGAGACAAAACCTTAACATTCTTCACTGATTAGGGTTTATGAAATTATGGAAAATTGGTGGAATGAGATGAGAAAACTGTAAAGGAGAGGGTAATTATGAGGTTCAACATACCCCCACTGCAAAATCATTGCATGTCCTCATGCAATTTGCCAAAATTATGAATTCTTCTCCCTTAGTGCATGTGCTCAGATACTTCAGCTAAGACATCCAACCTTATTCTTCTGTTCCTCTTTGAAATTAATGTCATTGTTGGCCTCTTCAAGGGAAGTTTGAATCTGAGGTTTATGATTGCTCTGTTCAACCTCTTGTTATTTTTCTTCAATTTCTTATTCTCCTCTTGCAATAGCCCTAGCTGCAGAGTATTATTATCATGCATTTCCTTGTTCAACTTTATTTGTTCTTTCAAAATCTCATTCTCATTCTTGATATGCCTGTTCAATGTCTCTAATTCATAATTATCTTGCTTAAGAGCATCAATCAGAGGTTCTTGTGGATTGACAGGTGTTTCTTGGCTCATTGAGGCACTTCTTCTTTCTAATGACTCTACATAATCATATATCTGCTGCTGAGCTGGATCTATACCAGGGGACCTTCTACTGGGACCTTCTTCAAAATGATGAACAAGAGATTTTTGAGGATTGTTCACAGGAGATATATCAACAGGTGATGGAATTGGGGTTTCCTCTTCTATATCTATGAGCTCTGTTCCTTTGGATGATATTTTCTTCATGATGCCTCAGAGTCTAGAGTTCCTTCTTAGTTTTGGAGGACCTTCATTCCCTTCATTTGTAGCTTCACTCTCTTTCTTTTTCCTTCCTCTAGCCTTAATTTGTTTTCTATTTTCTGTCAGTTCTTCAGAAATTAATTTCTCATTATTCCTATGTACTGAAGTTTCAGGTTTGTCTTCAATAGTTACATCAATTTTCTTTTTTTTACTTCTGACATTTTCTTCCTTGGGTGGTGATTTTGGTTGTTCTTGAAAATTATTCCTAACAAGGAAATCCTCCCAATTGTCTCCTATGCTCCTTAAGTGAAATTCAATCAATATTTTCACCAATCCATGATGATGCATAGTGGTATCTATAAATTGAATTTTGTTTTGTACATTTGAGGCCATTATTCTTAGACTATTGAGCAGAAAGAAAGGTAGGCTGATCTCACCATTTTCTACAAAATTTATTAATAAACAGATATGATAAACATACATGGTTCCATATCTTCCTTCACAAGTTATGAATTTTTGCAAAATCAAAAGCATATTCCTCCATTTAATTTTCAGAGAAGTGCTTGGGATTCCTTTTCTAAAGACTGAAACATCCATACCTGGATTTTTAAGTATCACCTTCCATGACTCATTATGGAATTCTTTGTTCTTGAACCATATTTCTCCATACCTCGGAAGTTCTGTATCTTCAACTAGGAATGACTCTATTATTGTGAATTTAATGTCCCTAATCTCCACCTCGGTTCCATCAAAATATCTGGCAAATGATTTGGTAATTTCTTTATGAAAACCATCAAAATTTTCTATGAACCTCAACCATCCATCTTGCTGTAGTATTTCTCTAATCTGTGGATATAATTCCATGTATTTGACCCCTACTAACTCTGTTCTGAAAATCAAATCCATCCTTCTTTTATGCAGAATGCTTTCAACCCTGAAAATTACCCAGCTGTGGTGTGGAAATGAATTGGCTGTAGAGTTTGATGGAGATGAACGAGCTGTGGAATTGATGGAGATGAAATGAGCTACAGATATGATGGAGGGTTTATGGTGAGATGTAGGGAATAAGTAAGAGATACAGTCTTGAAGAGATGTGGACAAGTAGGTCACGTCATGATCATGACCGTTAGTCATTAATCAATGATTTTTAATGATGGACCGTTGTGCAACATTATATGAGGGATATGGTCGAGATATATCATGATGAGGATTTATAATCAATTTGAATGATGGGTTATCAAGGAACATATGAATGTACATATTATACACAATTCATGTTTTAAATTTTGCTATTAAAATAAATTTCTACACTTTACCTCAGAACTTAACCTTGTTGTTTGTTGTTATTTGATGTTTTTCCTTAGGTACTCCTTTTGTAGCATGGTGACCTTCAAAACATAATCCTTTAGTCCCTTTTTCAATCATCATGTCAGTATTATTGAAGTAGATGCAGAATAGAATCAGTTACAAAAATGTGCTCAGCTGCAGAATGTAATTTCTTTTCTTTTTAAGTATGAAACATGAATGAAATGAGTGAAGAATATGGAATGAGAGTGGAATGAGATGGTATGGATGTGAAAAATGAAATGAAAGTAGAATGAAATGGAATGTCAGTGGAGTGCGATGGAATGAAACTGAATTTTCAAATTATGAATTGCAAATATGAATGTAGTTTTCACTACTTATTACAGAAAAGGAAAAATGGAAAATATAGAGTGTCAGAGAGTTCTGATTTTCACCCTGTATTTTCTGCATAAGTATGCCAATCATGGATTGGTTTTCATACTTATACACTTTATTTTTTATTTTTTATATTTTTTATTATTATTATTTATTTATTTAGTTTTTTAAAATATAGGAAAAGTAAAAACTAAGTAAGTGAAGAAGAAGAATCTTCTTCACTAACTCCATATCAATATTATCTTGAAATTTCTTGAAAAACTCTTATTTTGAAAGTGGTTTATGATATAACTTAAACCGATGACCATTCACAAGAAGAGATACCTTTTCTTCATCTATTGTTCTGATCTTTACTGCTCCATCATCAAAGAATTTTTCAATCTCATATCGCCCAAACCAATGAGTCTGAAAATTTCCTTGAAAATCCTTGAATTTTGAGTCAAACAAGAGTGCCCAATCCCCTTCTTGAAACTTTTTCTCTTTGATGTACTTGTCATGCCATTTAGTCCTTTGCTGCTGGACTATACTGGTTCTTTAGACTGCATCTTGTCTGATTTCATCTAGTTCATTGAGTTGCTCCAGTCTATGCTTCTATGCTTCTGATAAATCAAGTCCCAATTAGACTGCCATTTTGAAGGTTTTGATCTAAAATTATATAGGAAATAGGACTTGCTTCCCATAAACAAGTTCATAGGGAGTATGTCCTGTTGTGTTCCTCCATGTAGTTCTGTAGGCCCATAAGGCTTCAAGAAGCCTATCTTCCCAATCTCTTCCGTGTAGATGAACAATCTTAGTGAGAATTACTTCAAGCACCTTATTGGTAGATTCAACTTGACCATTTGCTTGCGGATGGTAAGGAGTAGATTTTCTGTGCTTGATATTGTAATATTTTACCATCTTTTCCACCATCATTGATGTAAATTGAGCACCTCGATCTGTTACAATTTCTCTTGGAACACCAAAATGAGTGAAGATATCCTCAAAAATAAAATTAACTACAGATCCTTCATTTGCAAAAGGTAATGCTTTAGCCTCTACCCATTTAGTGAAATAATCAGTGCATACCAAAATATACTTATTTTGTTTGGATGGAGGATTGATAGGTCCAACAAAGTCCAAGGCACATTTTTCAAAAGGTTCAATAAGTACCTGAGGTTGTAAAGGCATTTAATTTGAAGGAGCAGGTTTCCCTACCCTTTGGCAACTGTCACACCTTTTGACATATTCTTTGGAATCTTTGAAGATAGATGGCCAATAATATCCTAAATGAAGGATTTTGTAGGCTGTCCTCTTGTCAGCAAAATGTCCACCACAGGGTTCATCATGACATGCCTTAAGAATTTCAGGCATTTAATCTTCTTGAACACATCTTCTGATGATGAGATCTGGACCTATCTTATACAATTCATTAGTAATCCATGAGTATTTTTCACTTAATTGCATGATTCTTCTTTTCTCTCTAGAATGAAAATGTGAAGGTAATTTCCCTGTAACTAAGTAATTAACAATATCTATAAACCAAGAGGTCCGAGTAGTTATTGCAAAAATATATTCATCAGGAAATTTATCTTCAACTGGAGTGTTATCTTTGATATTTTGAATTCTAGACAGGAAATCGGCATCTGTGTTCTGTTTTCCAGGCCTGTCTAGAATAGCAATGTTGAATTCTTGTAAGAGAAGTAGCCATCTTGTAACTCTACCATTAGTAACTGATTTTTTCATTAAATACCTAATTGTAGAGTGATCTGTATGGACAAAGGTTTCATAGCCTATTATGTAATGTCTGAATTTTTTAATAGCATGAACAACAACTAAGAATTCCTTTTCAGTTACAGTTTCATTCAACTCTCGGGGAGTCAAATTCTTACTTGTGTAATAGATGGCATAGGGGATCAAATATTTTTGTCCTAACACAACTCCTAGAGCTGTGTCTGAAGCATCTATTGAAATGTGAAAAGGTAGTTTCCAGTTAGGTCCTCTTAAGATGGGTGCTTCAGAAATTTTTTCTTTTAAGGTTTCAAATGCTAACTGGCAGTTAGGATTCCAACTGAATTCACAATCTTTGGCAAGTAGTTTTAAGAGTGGGGATGCTATTTTGGTGAAGTTTTCTTTAAATCTTCTATAATAACCCGTGAATCCTAGAAAACTTCTAACATCCTTTTGGCAACTTGGAACTGATAACCTGGAGATGACCTCAACTTTAGATTTATCTAATTTAATTCCATCCCCTGAAATTTGATGTCCCAAAACAATCCCTTCAGTAAAAATCATAAAACATTTCTCATGACTTAGTGAGAGGTTTGCTTCCTTACATCTTTTAAGAACCTTTTCCAAGTTTTCTAAGGCCTCCTCAAATGTATTACCATAAACTGTAAAGTCATCCATATACACTTCTACACAGTGATGTATTAGATCATAAAAAATTCCTAGTACTGCCCTTTGGAAGGTTGCAGGTGCATTTCACAATCCAAAAGGAAGTACTCGGTAGGCATAAGTTCCCTAAGGACATATAAATGTGGTTTTATCTTGATATTTAGGTGCAACCTGAATTTGATTATAACCACTGAAACCATCTAGAAATGAGAAATACTTCTTTCTTGCTAATGTATCTAACACTTGATCTATGAAAGGCAAAGGAAAATGATCTTTAAGAGTAGCTTTATTCAGTTCTTGATAATCAATGCATACCCTCCATTTACCATTTTTCTTGGGTACAATCACTAAAGGAGAAACCCACTAACTGTCTGAAATTGGATAGATGAAGTTTACATATAACAACTTTTGCAACTCTTCTTTCACAATTTCCCTAAGATTTGGATTCATCCTTCTTTGAGGTTGTCTGATAGGTTTACAATTTTCCTCAATGTAGATGCTATGTATACAAGTATTAGGACTAATTGCATTCATGTCAGTGTATTCCCATGCATATGAAGATGAATGTTGTTGCAACATTTTGATTAGCCTCTCTTGTTGTAGTTTTTCCAAGTTTTTGTTTATGTTCAAGGTTTTCCCTGGAAAGATTTCAACTGTAGAGCTACCAAATTCTTCCATAGAGAAAATAGACATCTACCTAGATGAGAAGTATTCAATATTAGATCTTTCTTGAAATCGATCATGTTCATATTCTGGAGATGATTCATAATTTTATATTGTATTTAATATTTGACTATCTTCACTAATGTTTGAAATAGTGAAGAGAGGCTGTATATCTTCTTCATCATTAATCCATTCCTTGTCATCTATTTCTGTGATTGTTCTTGCTGGAGGATACATAGTGAATTTCTTAGTTGAATTACCATCAGAAATATCCATGTCACCAGATCTGCAGCTAATGAAAGCATTAGCTGTAGCCAACCAAGGTCTTCCTAGAATGAGTGGGTGTCCTCCTAGATTGTTCTTTGGGGTTAATATCATAAAATCAACATGATACTCCAAAGAATCTAGAGACACTGAAATATGTTCTAACACACCATCTGGTTTGATTACAAATCTATCTGCTAACTGCAGTAATGTAGGTGTATAAAGAAGATTAGGAAGCTTGAGTTGTTCCATGGTATGTTTACTCATGATGTTAATTACTACTCCTAAATCAATCAATGTATTTGGAATTTCAATCCCATTGATATGTGTTTTGACAACTAGACTTCCGGGATCTAAATATTTTTGAATTGCAAATTTTCCCATCATTATGTCCACTATTTTTCCTACAAGCTGGATTTTTTTATTTCTTTCATTTTCCTTCCTGGTTTCTTCATACTCAACTCCTTTATTGTTTTGGCTAAAATTGGAATTTCCTTGATGGCTTGTAACAAAGGGATTTTGATGCAAATATTTCTTATTTCATCTAGGAAATCATAGTTAGGAAACATAATATGCTTTTCTACTCCTTTATCAATTTGTAATCTTTCAGAAAAAGGAGGTGTAGAAATAGATACTGATGGTTGCTCTATAATAGGAGTTGAATTAATTTGTTGTTTTTTCTTTTTATCTTCAGAATTTTGGTTTTGAAGAGCTACTTCTTCCTCAAAACTTTTATTGGTTTGCAGAGAATCTTCCTCATAATTTTCTTGTTCTTGAATGATTACAGAAGGCTTCCTCTTTTCTAATATTCTACCAGATCTTAGTTGGACATCATTAAGATCTAGAGGAGTAATCATATAGAGTAGAAATTTCTGACCTTCTATCATATAGGTATTCTGAGGATTTTTATTGTTGGGGTTTGGTAATGGTTGGGTAGGTAACCGATTTGGTCTCTGAGGGAATGGTAGTGAGAGTTGTGGATTTGGGTTTTGGATTGGAAGTTGTTGATTTTTTTGAGGAATTTGTTGGGGAGGATAATTTGGATATGATGGAGGATATTGATAGTACTGAGAAAATATTCCATATGAATTCTTCATTCCTTGAGCCCAATATTGAGATTGAAATTGAGATTGGGGCCAAGGTTGCTGCCATGAACTCCAATTTGGTAGGGGCTGAGTATTCATTTGGTTGTTAAACCCTTGAACTTGTGACCCCTGCCATGGTCTCTAGAGAGAAAAAAAGATATTCTGTAGGATTTTATGTTGTTTCTTCTTGGAAAACAACCTTAAGACCAGGAATTGAAGGAAAACTATTAGTCTCATGACTTTCAGAACAAATCACACAGGTTTCTACAACTTTTGCTTCAAGAGGACATTCTCTTAAAGCATGTTTCTTTCTACATTTTGGATAAAAAATAGCCAAAGCATCAGTCTTGACTTTCTGCTTGTTTTGTAACTTAAGGGTGTCTATTTGTTCACTAAGACTCCCTAAGATGTGTGTTTTGAATTCATTAAGCATGTTCCCAATTTCTGCCCTACTCACTATTCCAGCTGCAGATTTATTTACCCTACCAAGAGCAGGATATCTTGGTCCTTTCAAAATTTTTGATTTTCCTCTTGAGAGATTAATACATAGTTCCCCAATATCAGCTAATGGAAGTTGAGATATGTCTCCCTTCCCCATCATGTTAAGGATATCTATCCATTCATCTCTAAGTGTTTTCAACAAAAGATCTTTTAGAGTGTCTGGATCTAGATTTTCCATTTTCTCTCTCTTAATGTTATAGTTGAATCTTTCAAGTAAATCCTTCAAATTTTCATCCTCTTTTTGCATCATCTTAAACACTTCCTCTTTATGATTAACAGGTATACAATAATCCAAATACCTTTTTAGAAATGCTCTCTTCATACCATCCCATGTCCTAATAGACCTAGTGATCAGACTCATAAACAATTTTAGAGCTGCTCCTTTCAATGTTGAAGGAAACAATTTGAGTTTTTGAGCATCTTGTAGATAGTCATAAGTTCTGCACAAGAATTCAAATTCAAATAAAAAGGTCTCAGGGTCTTCACTTTTTAATCCATGAAAGTTTGAGAGAACAGAAGGTGAGATATTTTTCACGCTAGCATTTGTTTCTTCATCCATGATAGGGAATCCAAAAGAACTCTCAGTTCCCATTCTACCTCTGCCTCCTTCTGCATTTCCTCTACCTCTTCCTCTATCTCCTCCTCTACCTCTACCGCCTCCAAAAAGTACATTTTCTCCATTAAAAATTTCTCCTTCTCCCTCTCCTCCTTCTTCTCCTCTTCCTGCCATGATAGATTCTTCAGAGCTGATATAGGGTTCAGCCTGCAGGGTTAACTGCTCCTCTAGTTCTTCTATCAATGGTATGTTTAATAAATTCTCTTCTTCTTCCTCTTCACTAGGGATTTCTAACTCTTCAGCTAGAATATGTTCCCATGTATAAGTGAAAAAGGTTACTCCTCCTATTGGAGTCCTAGGGTCTTCTTCCTCATAGATTGCCTCAGTAGATGAAGTAGGAGATCCTCCTAATTGGATATCTGATCTTAGAACCTTTGGAAGTCTATGACCAGTGAAATAAGGGATATGAGTTTGAGATGGTGGTGTACTACTTCTTGGTCTTTGTGGAGTAAGTGGTGTTGTAGGGATTAATCATCTGCCTCTTATAAATCCACCCCTAGAGTCTCTTTCTCTAAACATATCGTTGTTTTTGGGATGTAAGAAATAAGGCTACCTAGTTACACTTCCCCGACAACGACGCCAAAATGTTTGGTCAATTTAGTGTTCCTAAATTTCTTTCATTAATTATCAACTAGGGCTAGTAAATTGATGAAGTGTGGTGCACCATATGTGCTTAAGCAACCTATTCCTTAATTTGTTGTGTTGTGTTTTATGTTATTTCTAAAGGGGGTTTTGTTCTTTGAGTTCAGAAGGTGGTTAATATAAAGCTATGGAAAGACTTATGTGAATCTAAATTAATTTTAGAAGGAAGAAAATGAAGTATACTAAATCTAATATAATTTTCATAAAATCAAACCTAAAACTAAAGGCTAGTTTAAGACCTAGTTTGGAGGTTTAAAGCATTTATCTATTTTGTTAGTCCTAATCCATGGATCTATTTCTAAAAATACTAAAATTGAGAATTACAATACCTATGAAAGCAGAAAATGAATCAACTATTGTACCTTCAGTTATCTCTCATCCAATCGTTAGGTATGATCCTATTGGGATGGAGTTTAGTAACTATTTGTACTCTAGTCCGCTAAGGTCCTAGAATAGATAAAAAGGAATGCAAATGAAAATATCTAAGATGTGTTTAGCTACTCCAATTATTCAATTGTAAAGAGTGACCTTATTTGAAGTAATGTTTGAGTAAGATAATTACACCTGTTTTGAACTAAAGAACTAGGAAAGCTATGTAAACGAATAACTCAGAAATTGCATTACATTTAATCATTCAACCATCCCTTCTTAACATATTCAGATTAGTTTCTTGTAGAGTGGTTTTTAGGAAGATTATTTTTTGCAATCAAGTGAGGATCTTGAAAATGAAAGCAGGTAAGATCTAACTATGATCAACCAAATGTATAATTGACTTATCAGTCACACTCAAATGTGAAGTTTTTAACCTCTTGAAATGTCTTTAGAGAAATCAATTATGCCTTTAGTTGTTAGCAAGAAAATGACAAGAAGCAAGATAAATTCAACTACTGCACATGTAAGACATTTAACCATTTAATATAAATTTAGCATATTGAAAATGGCTTTCATAAATATCAATTTGACACAACAATTGGAAATTCTACTTAATGAAGATGAAAAGGCAAGAACAATAAATCTAAACAACCATGGTTTCTAGCACTTCAATCCTTATTCCAATATTGAAAAAATAATTTCTATCTTATTGAAACGTTTTGGAAGAACAAGTCTGCACAGTTGCAATTTATCATTAAATTATTTGTAAAATACTGGAAATGAAGCATAACAAAAATTTCTAAACAGAATGAAAGAAATCTAAGTAGAAAACATAATAAAAACCTCCTTTAGAAGCAGGGGCCCTCTACTACTAAGTTGGTTGTCTCCTAGCTCGTCAAAAGTGCAATCAAACAAGCATTTGGTATTTGAACTTCTTTATTAAAACAGAGTCTCGAAAAACAGATTATTCACTTGCAAATCTGAACTGTAATGAACTATCTCTCGGTTTAGTGGAACCACTATTTAAAGAAGAATTACTTAACTAATTGCGAGCTAAGTTAGCTACAGGTGTCTGACTTGAATTAAAATAAAAATAGGACTATTGGACTCATGATTTTCTTCGAAGAGAAAATCAAGAGTCTTATTGCTATAGGTAACGTTCTTTGACTTGTAACTTTGACCATAGGTTTAGGCACCTCTTTATGTCGATCTGGATCAAATGAGTAGGATAGAATCCATGTAGGAAGGATTCTAGAAACACCCATGTGGCTTGATTCCTCAACTGAAACTTGGAACCTGGTAAACCATAAGAGTGGCTACGGAACGCACAGTTAGCTGCAGAATAGGCTGCATTCTGTAGCTAATTTGCAAAAACTTATCAAAATAGAAAAATCATGAAAATATAATATGACAATCATTTAAATGTATCCTTGAGACAAAACCTTAGCATTCTTCACTGATTAGGGTTTATGAACTTATGGAAAAGTGGTGGAATGAGATGAGAAAACTGTAAAGGAGAAGGTAATTATAAGGTTCAACAAGGAGGTCCATATTTCTCCTTAATAATGAATAAATCAATGCCAAATGTGAAAGAGAAAAATCTTGGTAGCTTAATTGAAGCACCTTTGGTGTGAAAGGGGCTGGATCATTTTGAATGGGTGAACCTTGACCAAGTCTACCACACTGTCATGGAGGAGTGGCCATCAATGAGGTACAACGCAGTTTTAGATGGACATGCTTTGTGTGAAAGAAGTGTTATCATTGGATGTGGTTTAGGGTTTGCAAGCTCTTAACTTATAAAAGGAAGAGGATGGTAGCATTAGAAGGTTGTTGATGTATATGATATTTTCTGAATATATGGTCTGTTTAGACATATATCTTTCTCTAGTTGTTTAGCTAAGATTGAATGTTGTTTAGCATTGGGTGTTCCTGATCGTGAATCCCACCTCTTCCCATTGAGTAGCTCTCAGGAGAGTTTGTATTGTATTGTCCACTATCAGGCTTAGGGCCAATCTTCTTCTTTCAACTACAACGTAGATCCTGTTGAGGGTTTGGTTGTTTTTGCAAGCTGCAGCAAGTAGAGACTAGATATTTCAGATCTAGGCCATTTCAATGCTCCTTTTCAGTGAAGGTGGTTTCCACTTCATTGGGAGGACAATATTGGAGGGCATTGAGCTAATTTTTAGATCTTGGCATCAGGTCAGCCATATTTTGATCCCTACAACGCAGTGTACTTCCAGATCTGTGTTATTTTTGTAGGTGGAGTTGCAGGGTGATTTGGCACACCATTTGGAGAGTTCCTTTTCTAGTGTTGGGGATCTGCTCTTCACTTTGAAGATCTATTGGAGGAGGCTATTTTATTGATCATATCAGATCAACCACACTTTCTATATCTATAAAATTTAGTAGATATGTAGTCTTAGATCTCAGATCTACAACTTGTAGTTGGTGTTTTGCTAAAAACCCCAAGGGGGTTCTTTAGAGGAGCTTGTATAGTGCATGGATTTGATATAGATCTAAAATTTTATGCACATAGAAACTCTAGATTTGATGTATAATCTACTGCTGTTGAAGAAGCAATAAAATAATGCTGTAAGGGTTTGCCCACTTTAATACATGGTTGCAACACCTCTTATTGCATGATTTTTTTCCAGTGGAGACTTGTAATTCAAGTTATGCATCTTATGGCCCATTTCTTATGTATATTTTGCTGTTGTAATGACATATGAAAGGTCTCCATATTGGTCTCATGCTTTATAAATGATGATCTGCGTTATTGTTCCATCATTCTGCACTATATTCCTGCTTTTCCCATTTGGGAATATTACAGTGGTATCAGAGCATAATCTTGGCTCAGCCTGTGAAGACATTGCATCTATGTTATCAGAAGAAGAATAAGCTTCTCACATAAAAGGGAAGGCTTATAGAAGGGACAAAGGCAAGTCTCCATTATTTGGAGAAATGGAGGGAAAGAATTTTTTAGAACTTCTTCTCCAAGCTATGCATGAGCTTAAAAGAGAAATCAAGGGAATGACGAGGGAAAGACATGAAGGTCCCTCAAGAAGATTTGAACATGAAGAAAGCTCCAGTTCTTTATATTATGGGTGTGAGCATTCAACCACACAATCAGATCTACAATGTGGTACCATGCCTACTTTCATGGCAAGAGAAGAAGGAGGAGACTCTTGGTGACTATCTCCAGGAATATGAATCTCAATATAGAAGATTCAAGGAGCATCTAAGATTTCAAGGGTTTTTTCAAATCAAAGAAGATAGAAGACCCAGTAACTACAATAGAAGAAGAGGGTGCATGCAACACACTTTGGGTAGATTATTTCTACCTACTTTTGATGGGTCACCCAAGAGCACAGCCAATGCTTGGGTAAAGAAGCTAGACACATATTTCTAGCTGCATCAAGTTTCAAAAGAGGAAGACATTAGAGTAGCAGCGCTGCATCTTGAAGGTAAGGCTTATGCCTGGTGGTTATTTGAATCTTATTCATTGAATAATGCAAATATATCTGCTTATGCAAAGTTCACTAGGAGGGTAGTGAAAAGATTTGATTTAAAAATATTTGAAACTTCCTTGGGAGAGGAAAACAAGCCCAAGAAATCAGAACCTTTGCAGGAGTTGGAAGGATCCATGAAGCCAAATCCATTTTAGAACATTGTTGAGGGGGTTAAAGATCTGCAACATAATTTTCCAAGGGTAAAGGCCCCGCTTCAGCAAGAACTTTCTTCTCAAGAGGAAGACATGAGGATTCCTTCTTCAAGAGGAGATCAAGACAAAGGATCTCTTAATGATGAGGTATTGTCCAATGATGTGGAAGTGGAAGAGGAAGAGCTGGAAAGATCCTCTAGTGCTATGATAGTAGGAGGAGATCTAGTTCTATTTGGAGATGGAGATGAAGTAATTGCTTCAACTAGAGGATCTCTTGCATCTTTTCAAGAAGTTCCAAAGGATATTACATATGAATATCATGAGCAACACGTGTTTATGTTGATAGGCAACAAGACAAAACAATGGAGGAAGTGTGTTCCAACATTGAATGCAATCTTGGGGACACACACTATGATAGATCATTCCTTTGTGATCAAGACTTTTGACACCAATGAGATGTTGGGTGTACATATATTGATTACAATTGAAAAAGACACCTTAGACTGTGAGATCTTGTAGAAGGTAGGAGGAAATGAGAAGGAGGGCCAACACCAAATGATTGGGAACATATACACCCATCCTTTTCAGGAGGTTTATGTACAGAAGTAGGAGGATGATTTGCATAGTGAGAGTAGGGACAAATCAGTCCACTCACATTTACATCTTGCTCTAGGCCTTGATGTTTCATTACATGGAGGCATTCCACCAGGGAGACCCCCTGATTGGAAGAGGATCAAAGAGTTATCTCAACATGTTTTACCACTCATAGATCCAGGAGGAGTGGGAACAGTGGGAGGTCATTGTACAACGCTGAGAGTCTTGGGTAGACTCAAGGAAGAGGGAGACATTCTCCCAACATCATCATTACCCACTCTCATTTCAGATTCGGTGCTGTGGGAGGAGAAACATGGGGAGGAAAACAACCTTCCAATATGTAACTTTGGCATGAGAGATGTCAAAGAGGAGGTCAGCCATATGAAAAATGTTCTTTGTGATATATCATCAGTGCTGTCACTATGGAGGATAGATCCATATTGGAAATCCTAGCTATTGGTGGATTATTCCAAGTATATTTTCACATCCATGATACTTGATGACCAGCTACATGAAGAGGGCAATTCAGTCCAAGAAGGAGTCATCTATTATGATGGTAGGATCTTCTTGTCTAGACCCTCCAAGCTCAAGGAGAAATTGCTACAAAGGGCCTATGAATAGTTCTGTTTCAGCCACACATATTCCATGAGATTCTACAACATCATCATGAGAAGCTGCACTTGGAAGGGCTTTGAAGGAGAACTATACCATCATTTTCAAAGACGCATGTACCATGTGGATATGGGGTAAAAACATAACTCTATAAAGGAGTTAATTAAGCCATCTCTTTCTCTTTTTGAGAGAAGGTATAGATCCATGCACCACTCCATTTGTTTAAGGATAAATTTTGCTGAAGAATATGCTCATGTAAATTATGTTTCATTTGATTATTGTTTGCATTCTTTCACCATGTATATGCAGGCCATAAATCCAAGAAGGAATATTTTAAATTATAAACTTCATGGCCAAATTTGGGCCACAAAAATTTATGAATATGGCCACTCCCTTGGAGGATAAAGGGAGAAGATTTTGTTTCATGATGGGTGTTTCCTAAAGCACCAAATATATCTCATACTTTCAGCCATAGTGAGATGACTTGGACAAAAAGTAAGTGGTGGGGAAACCACTTACCACATCATGATATGATACAGTTAGGAGATGCACTGCGCTGGTTCCACATGGGGGACTATGACCCACCTCCATATCCACAAATTTCTATTTGTATGTATCTAGTTTTGATCCTATACATTGACGATGTACTTGTAATTTTTATGGGAATGTATGGAGGGCGGATGGGAGGTATGTATGTGTCCTATGGGATGGAGATTATCTATGTTCCTTATGCTACATGTTTCAGGGAGAACATTGGGCAAACCATGTTTGTTTCATTTGAGATATTGTCTCCTTATTGGATGGATTACTTGCATCTCATGAGAACTTTGGAGGAGCAATTCATGGAGGGATGGATTGGTGAACACTTAGATTATGAGGGAAGCTTATCACATGTTGGTGTCACCAATGATGGAGGTTTTCAACACTCACCTTGTCAGTTTCTTGAGGACAAACAACATTTTGGAAGGGAGGACTGTAATATTCCCAATTAGTCATAAGCTAATTAGAATATTCAATATTGTTTTATTACTTTGTTTAAAGAATAAGAGGGAAAAGGAGGTTAATATTTCTCCTTAATGATGAATAAATCAATGCCAATTGTGAAAGAGACAAATCTTGGCAGCTTAATTGAAGCACCTTTGGTGTGAAAGGCGATGGATCATTTTGACTAGGTCAACCTTGACCAAATCTACAACGCTGTCATGGAGGAGTGGCCATCAATGAGGTACAACGTAGTTTTAGATGGAGATAATTTGTGTGAAAGAAGTGTTATCATTGGATGTGGTTTAGGGTTTGCAAGCTCTTGAATTATAAAAGGAAGAGGATGGCATCATTAGAAGGTTTTTGATGTATATGATATTTTCTGATTTATATCTTTCTCTTGCTGTTTAGCATTTGGTGTTCCTGATCGAGAATCCCACCTCTTCCCATTGAGTAGATCTTGGGAGAGTTTGTATTGTATTGTACACTATCTGGCTTAGGTCCAAGCTTATTCTTTCAACTATAGCTCAGATCCTGTTGAGGGTTTGGTTGTTTTTGCAAGCTGAAGCAAGTGGAGACTAGATCTTTCAGATCTAGGCCATTTCAGTGCTCCTTTTCGGTGAAGGTGGTTTCCACTTCATTGGGAGGACAATAATGGAGGGCATTGAGCTCATTTTCAGATCTTGGTATCAGGCCAACCATATTTTGATCCCTACAGTGCAGTGTAATTCCATATTTGCGTTATTTCTGTAGGTGGAGTTGCAAGGTGATTTGGCACACCATTTGGAGAGTTGATTTTCTAGTGTTGGGGATCTGCCCTTTTATTTGAAAATCTATTGGAGGAGGCTATTTTATTGATCATATAAAATAAACCACACTTTCCAGATCTATAAATTTCAGTAGATCTACAGTCTTAGATCTCAGATCTACAACTTGTACTTGGTGTTTTTCTAAAAACGCCAAGGGGGTTCTTTAGAGGAGCTTGTATAGTGCATGGATCTGATATAGATCTAACCTTTTATGCACATAGTAGCTCTAGATCTGATGTATAATCTACTGCTGTTGCAGAAGAAATGAAATAACACTGTAAGGGTTTTCCAGCTTTAATACATGGTTGTAGCACCACTTATTGCATGATTTTTGTCCACTGGAGAGTTGTAATTCCTGCTATGCATATTATGCCCATTTATTATGTATATTTTGCTGCTGTAATGACATATGAAAGGTATCCATATTGGTATCCTACTTTATAAATGATGATATGCGTTATTGTTCCATCATTCTGCACTATATTCCTGCTTTTCCCATTTGGGAATATTACAATGGTATCTGAGCATAATCTTGGCCCAACCTGTGAATACATTGCATCCATGTTATCAAAAGAAGAATAATATTCTCACATAAAAGAGAAGGCTTACAGAATGGACAAAGGAAAGTCTCCATTATTTGGAGAAATGGATGGAAAGAATTTTTCAAAACTTATTCTCCAAGCTATGCATGAGCTTAAAAGAGAAATCAAGGGAATGATGAGGGAAAGACATGAAGGTCCCTCAAGAAGATTTGAACATGAAGAAAGCTCCAGTTCTTCATATTATGGGTGTGAGAATTCAACCACACAATTAGATCTACAACATGGTACACTATGATAGATAATTCCTTTGTGATCAAGACTTTTGACACCAATGAGATGTTGGGTGTACATAGATTGATTACAATTGAAAAAGACACCTTAGACTGTGAGATCTTGCAGAAGGTAGGAGTAAATGAGAAGGAGGGCCAACCCAAATGATTCAGAACATATACACCCATCCTTTTCAGGAGGTTTATGTACAGAAGCAGGAGGATGATTTGCGTAGTGAGAGTAGGGACAAATCAGTCCACTTACATTTATAGCTTGCTCTAGGCCTTGATGTTTCATTACATGGAGGCATTCCACCAGGGAGACCCCCTGATTGGAAAAGGATCAAAGAGTTCAATCAACATGTTTTACCACTCATAGATCTTGGAGGAGTGGGAACAGTGGGAGGTTATTGTACAATGCCGAGACTCTTGGGTAGACTCAAGGAGGAGGGAGAAATTCTCTCAACATCATCATTACCCACTCTCATTTCAGATTCGACGTTGTGGGAGGAGCAACATGGGGAGGATATCAGCCTTCCAATTTGTACCTTTGGCATGGGAGATGTCAAAGAGGAGGTCAACGATATGACATATGTTCTTTGTCATAGATCATCAGCGCTGTCACTATGGAGTTTAGATCCATATTGGAAATCCCAGCTATTGGTTGATTATTCCATGGATATTTTCACATGCTTGATACTTGATGACCAGCTACATGAAGAGGGCTATTCAGTCCAAGAAGGAGTCATCTATTATCATGGTAGGATCTTCTTGTATAAGGCCTCCAAGCTCAAGGAGAAGTTGCTACAAAGGGCCTATGAAGAGTTCCATTTCAGTCACACATATTCCATGAGATTGTACAACATCATCATGAGAAGCTGCACTTGGAAGGGTTTTGAAGGAGAACTATATCAGAATTTTCAAAGATGCATGTAACATGTGGAGATGGGGCAGCAACATAACTCTATAAAGGAGTTAATTCAACAATATCTTTCTCTTTTTGAGAGAGGGGATAGATCTATGCACCACTCCATTTGTTTAAGGAGAAATTTTGGTGAAGAATATGCTCGTGTAAATAATGTTTCATTTGATTATTGTTTGCATTCTTTCACCATGTATATGCAGGCCATAACTCCAAGAAGGAGTATTTTACCTTATAAAATTCATGGAAAACTTTGGGCCACAAAAAATTATGAATATGGCCACTCCCTTGGAGGATAAAGGGAGAAGATTTTGTTTCATGATGGGTGCATTCCTAAAGCACCAAACATATCTCACACTATCAGCCATAGTGAGATGACTTGGACAAAAAGTAAGTGGTGGGGAAACCAATTACCACACCATGATCTGATGCGGTCAAGAGATGCACTGCGCTGGTTTCACATGTGGGACTATGACCCACCTCCATATGCATAAATTTCTGTTTGTATGTATGTAGTTTTGATCCCATACATTGATGATGTACTTGTACTTTTTATGGGAATGTATGGAGGGAGGATGGGAGGTATGTATGTGCCCTATGGGATGGAGATTCTCCATGTACCTTATGCTACATATTTCAGGGAGAACATTGGGAAAACCATGTTTGTCTCATTTGAGCTATTGTCTCCTTATGGGATGGATTACTTGCATTTCATGAGAACTTTGGAGGAGAAATTCATGGAGGGATGGATTGGTGAACACTTAGCTTACGAGGGAATATTATCACATATTGGTGTCACCAATGATGGAGGTTTGCAACACTCACCTTGTCAGTTGCTTGAGGACAAGAAACATTTGGGAAGGGATGACTATAATATTCCCAATTAGTCATAAGCTAATTGGAATATTCAATTTTGTTTTATTGCGTTATTTAAAGGATAAGAGGGAAAAGGAGGTCCATATTTCTCCCTAATGATGAATAAATCAATGCCAAATGTGAAAGAGAAAAATATTGGTAGCTTAATTGAAGCACCTTTGGTGTGAAAGGTGCTGAATCATTTTGACTGGGTCAACCTTGACCAAATCTACAACGCTGTCATGGAGGAGTGGCCATCAATGAGGTACAACGCAGTTTTAGATGGAGATGCTTTGTGTGAAAGAAGTGCTATCATTGGATGTGGTTTAGTGTTTGGAAGCTCTTGACTTATAAAAGGAAGAGGATGGCAACATTAGAAGGTTGTTGATGTATATGATATTTTCTGAATATATGGTATGTTTAGACATATATCTTTCTCTTGCTGCAGCAAGTGGAGACTAGATCTTTCAGATCTAGGCCATTTCAGTGCTTCTTTACAGTGGAGGTGGTTTCCACTTCATTGGGAGGATAATATTGTAGGGCATTGAGCTCATTTTCAGATCTTGGCATTAGTCCAACCATATTTTGATCCCTACAGCGCAGTGTACTTCCAGATCTGCGTTATTTCTGTAGGTGGAGTTGCAGGGTGATTTGGCACACCATTTGGAGAGTTGATTTTATAGTGTTGGGGATCCACCCTTCACTTTGAAGATCTATTGGAGGAGACTATTTTATTGATCGTATCAAATCAGCCACACTTTCCAGATCTGTAAATTTTAGTAGATTTTCAGTCTTAGATCTCAGATCTACAACTTGTACTTGATGTTTTGCTGAAAATCCCAAGGGGGTTCTTTAGAGGAGCTTGTATGGTGCATGGTTATGATAAAAATCTAACATTTTATGCACATAGAATCTCTAGATCTGATGTATAATCTACTGCTATTGCAGAAGCAATAAAATAACGATGTAATGGTTTTCCAACTTTAATACATGGTTGCATCACCTCTTATTGCATGATTTTTGTCCAGTGGAGGCTTGTAATTCCTGTTATGAATCTTATGGCCCATTTATTATGTATATTTTGCTGCAGTAATGACATATGAAAGGTCTCCATATTGGTCTCTTTCTTTATAAACGATGAACTGCGTTATTGTTCCATCATTCTGCACTATATTCCTGCTTTTCCCATTTGTGAATATTACACAATTCCAACTTTCAATTCTAGGTAATAATTTCTTAAGTTGTTAATCTTGAAATAATTATAAAAGAGTTTCATTTCAGAAGCAAGGGACATCCAATTAAGTTCAGATTATTGTTATTATCATTTGTTGTTGTAAAATATGTCTTCACATTTTTAAGCAATACGATATTTTTTCATGGCATACTCGTTATTCCGTTGGTCATTCAAAGTCTTGTGTTCTGAGTTTTTAACATCTTGCACTCACAAGGAGCCCCCCGTGAGGATGCATGAGAGATAGTATAGTTGTATTTCATTATTTTGATTTAGCTTTTAATGCTCTGCAACTGGATTTGAATCTGCTTTACTTATTTGTTCATTTTATCTAGATGTTCAGTTTCATTTCAATACTTTATTTTTAATTTAAAATTGCACTCCCTCCTTGTTTCATTACCGGTCAAGCACTTGATAATAAACCAAAGACACCAAATATTTACTTTGAATTGTCTTTTAATCTAGTCTCATATTTATGCATGATATAATATGGTCGGTTTTGGTTTAGAGTGCGTGCATCAATAATATTTTGAGACTTCTGAGAATTGTTATTTCCTTTCTTTTTGAATAGTTTGATTTCAAAGTCTGGTAACTTTTAAATCAACTTTAATTTCACAAATTGATAGCTCATATTTCCTTTCAAGTCACATATATTAAATTTTCTTTCAAAGTATCATAGGATATATTTTCTTCATGGTTTCATAGACTATATTTGTATAATAAGTTCATAGAATTCAAATAGATTAAGTTTCCTTTCAAAGCATAAGTAGATTAAATTTGTCTTTCAAATTTCAATAGAATAACATTTTATTTCCTTATCCCATAGAATAGATTTTGAAGCTTTCACATTAGTATAGTTCGCTTTAAATTCATTTAATTTCCAACTCTTGAATTTGATTTAGGCCTCTAAGAGAGAACATGTGCGTATTATTGCTAATATATTGTCATAAATAGGTTTAATTTTCATCTGGCAATGAGAATCATTTTATTTCAATTAAAAGTTGATAGCCTAGCACATACAATGAAAATGTAATTCGTAAGTTCATGAAACTTGGATTGATGATTAAATGTAAGTAATTTAATCAAAAATTAAGTTACCCAACAAAAATCAAGCATGATATTTCATCTCCAAAGGACTTGCATGAAACCTTGATAGATGTAAGTGTCCAAATATGCTCATCTATGTCAAATTATCATCCTGCCTACATAATATTTCGTCTTCATTTTTAATTCAAACAATTATGATCTTGAATAAGCCTTGACCAAGGGATTAGATATGAGAGGCCATAGATAATCTCAATCCTTCCTATTTCATTCTCCATCCCATAATGTTCATTATTGGATTAAAAGAGAGTCCCTCTCTCTTGTGCCATCTCAAGTTGAGTCTGCAGTCATGTGTTGTGTGTCCTTCATTGTGACATATGTAATATTCAATATCGAGCTTCAACATTAATATAAATGAACCATATGATACTCTAATTTGATCCATATGCCTCAATCTAGGCACTTGATCATATCCTCTATACCTGATCACATCCAAGGTTCTATAATCCTGTGCTTTGTGGCTAAATTTTGTGCATGAAAATAATAACCAAAGAACTTATTTTGATACCTCGGAGCATAAGAGGGTCTTGATGTGACATATCCTATGAATTTGTTTCTTGGAAGAGCCTCATACTCTTGCCGATTTTTGACTCTTACTCCATTACTACCCGTGGATTCTTTATGAGGATTTTCTTGCATGGAGGGTTCCATAATTTCATTATGGTTCATTCTCTTTTGTAAACTAGATGTACCCTATTGATTCTAGATTCACTCTAAGGACCATTAGAATTATCTAAATGAACATGCTTGGACTAATTCATCACTTGATATTGAAATGAGGAGATATTTTAATAATGATAATATGATCAAGGGACTCAACCCATTTGAGAAGCTTTATGTTGTGTTTAAGCTATTCCAATTCTTCTTTCAAAATCACAACTTTCTCTTCTAATCATTCACAAATTTCTTCCTTCTTATTTAGTTGTTCTGAAAAAAATTCCTTTATCCTTTTAGCTTCTTCTAGCTCAAATTTGAGAGCAATAATGAAATATTCATTTAGATATTTGTTTTGGAGTTGCTGCTCTAGTTGACCCACCATATTTCTAAGGTTTATTTATTTATTTTAATGCACTTCTAAATTATCCTTCATAAACTACTTCTGATTTAGCTTCTTCCATTTTAGGGAAGAACAATATTTCACCTCTTTCATCATTAGTCACACTTTCATTACTTTCATAATTTCTTTCTTCTTGTCACCTCGCTTCTTCTTTTGAGAATAAGTTCTTCTTCTCGTCACCTCACTTCTTCTTTTGATTCTTTGACTTGAATCTTGATTCATCATCACTATCATTCTTTTTTCCATAAGGAAGTTTAGAATCATGATGTATTATTCTTCCACTTTTAAATATTTTTAAAGGAAGCTTATATTTGGAATTTATTTTATGGCTATGTTTGCACGACCACTGGGAGCTATTACTCTATAGTCTTTGACCTAACAAGACTACATGACATAGGAGTATATGGAATGTGGCAATAATTGTAAAAACAAATATATCCCCAAATAAATCGGGTGTACATTTCATTGACAATTTTCAGAGCTTCTCCCTTGGAAAAACCAAAAATTTTGAACCCTTGGTTCTGTACCATAATTTTTTTTTTATAGGGCCTTAGAGGGAGAACCCATTACAAAATATTCTTTCTTGATTTGGTAGTGAACCACCATAACAAAATATTAGCGTGCTTTAGTGGCACAAATTTACTAGCATGATCTTAACCAAGTAGTATTGAGTCTTTGAAAACAAAAATATTTACATGAAACCAAAAATATCAAAGTGTCATGATTTGACACAATCAACAATATCTTCATCTATTATAGAAAAGTTTTGGAGGCAATGTCGTTGGGTAGAAGATCCAAAGCACATCAGTATTGATGAACTATTCACACCTTTTCCACAGTGTTGGAGCTGGTAGAGGAGCGTGAAATAATTGATGATATGAAATATTGAGGTTTGTGAGCCCTTTATAGTTCATCCTAAGGCAGAACAAGGTCTTCACTGATCCTAACAGCTAAAATTATCTTCTGAGATAATTAAACATTGTTTTACCTTTAAGGGTATCAGTCTTATCATGGGAGGAATCCACATTTCTCTTGGCCTCCAGTAACATATAAATGTATTGTTCCCATGGGACCAACATTCCCACAAGATCCAAGTAGCTAGGAAATCATGCTCTAACTCTCTCATCAAACATAGAGTTGAAGGTAATCACATCCTTCAGCACTATGTTTAGGTATTACCGAGCTTTTACTCTGGCCTCTTCCTTTTGGACCACTTTGGAGATCTCCGTGATAGCAGACATTATATCCACCACATCTATGGGCCTCAACTCACTAAGTGGATTTTCATTTACAAACTGAATGAAATTATTGGCAATCTGGGGGTTATTTTCATCATCTTCCTTTGCAGCTAAGATGAAGAACTAGTAGTACTTGATCACAATCTTATATTCATCCATCAGAGTTATATAGTCCCAGTTGTTTTTCATTCTATTATAATTTCATCCCAGATCAATTTCTTAGCTTGCATGAGAGACATATTTCCTTTCAAAAGGCCTTTGAGGTCAACAAAATCTTTGTTGCTTGCTTGAAAATTCTTACTGATCAGAGCTGCATAAGTCTTAGCTATCTCAAGCTGTTATTCTTTTTGTGACATGGATCATTGGGCTATGTTTAAATTCTCCTTCACCTTCCTAAGCTCTCCTTCCCAGAGCTGGAGCTCAGTGAGGGTCTTTGTGAGATGTTATATGGGATTTTGAAGGTTCTCAGGCACCAACACAACACACATGTGAGTGTATATTCTCATATGAAGTTCAACCACTTGTTGTTTAAGAGCCAACACCTTGTTGTTTCTGTCTATAAATTCCTTTGCTATGATCATTTCTCTTCCTCTACCTGTGCAAGTTCCATGGACTGCACATGCTCACTGGCTGGAATCTTAAGCTTGTGTCTCAATTCCTGAACCTTTTCTTGTGATATTTTAAGAAGGGCCTCAAAGGAAACCTTATCCTCTGGATTGACCCCTAGTTTCAAAATCAAACCTTTGAAGCTTTCATTATGCATATGAAGAGCTCTGGAGTTAGCTCTTTCTTGTTTCAATATTGTTGCAACCTTATCTAGCAGCTTATCCACTTTACTTATGGTCATTGAATTTATACTAAGTTCATTGTAAAAAATCTCTCCCAATTTCCTTTGGAAGTTGATATTATCAAGAAGAAGGACACTTTTCAACTCTAAGGAGGCTAGGGCCTTGAACTGGGAACCCGATACTAGTGGCTGTGCTAGTGGGTGATGCAATGAGAATTTCATTTGATTTCTCTCCAAATCCATAGCATTGAGAAGTCATGTCTAGTATGGAATTGAATGGGAATCCATTTGATGATACATATCCTCCCTTATTCTCTTGTTCCTTTCTTCAATGGCCTTTCTAGAAGGCCAAATAGGTTAAGTTGTGGTTGTACTTCCTGTTGAACTCATAATGTCTAGCTCTGAGTATGATGAGGCAAAAACCTGTAGTGGGTCTAACAAAGTAACTTGGAAGCCTCGTTGGTTTGGTTTTGTCTCTACCAACCTAGTCTCAATTTATTCTTCTTCTATCTCTAGAGTCCTGGGATTTTTGTTGGTTTGTACATCTTCCATTTCCACCTCTCTTGTCTCATCAATGATCCTTTTCTTTTCCTTGTCCTTTGTTGCTGGAGTCTCAACCTCCATATCTGTGTTAATAGGACATGAATCGAGGTTAGATTTCTATTCAAGCTCAGGCCTATTGTCATGCTCATAAGTTGAAGCTTTTATGTTTTCTATTTTATTTGCGATGAACCCATGAGGATCATAATGTGAAACATCTCCCAAGTCAAAATTCCTTTGCTTCAGTAAATTTTCAGCTACCAAGAAGGTCTGTTTGGAGTTAACAATAAAAGTCCCTATAGGTTTTCCCAACTTGAACATATATCCCTTCTTGGTAGGGAAAAAGTGAACCTGGTCCACATTAAGACTTTGTCTAATGAACTCGAGGGCAGATATCCTCATAGGTATGAATACAAGCAAGCGGTATGGTGTGTAATCATTAAACATGTACCAGTCTCCCACCCTCGTATCCTTGCTCAGCTGAAGTATTTATTTCTGATGAGGGAGAATTATTAGAGGGGACACATTATGAATAATTTTATAGGTAATGACCATGTAGGAGGAAATGAACTGTGAATATCCATCACTCTCTGGTTTCCTCCTAACAAAAAATTCCTAATAAAAAACATGCTTCCTCTGTTTGTCTGGGGTCACTAGGCTGAGGGCTAGGCATTCAAACTCCTCCACATGGGTATACACAAACATATAGAACAAAAGAGAATAGTACATGAAGTATGAAGTGGTGGAAAAATGGCTTAACTAGAACTTTATGGACCTATCCAAGTAAGCAGGTATGTGAAATAGGTGACTTGGTTGCATCATCTCTTTGAGAAACCCTAGGTATGATTTATTGGCCATATTGGCATTGTCATCTCCAAATAGGTGAGAAATCGGAGACAATATAGGCTGTACAGAATCATAAGGTTATTATTGGGAAACTATCAGCAACGGGAAAGGACTGTAAGATAGGGGCTAAGACCATTTGCAGAAAACAATTTTTCGCTGCTGGGAGGGTAGTAAATTTGTAAACCAGGGTGGTTTTTGTGAACTGTAGGGGTTCAGGGGAGCTTGGATAAACTAGAGCCTTTTAGATTAGCCTTGGGGTCACCTCTAGGATTTTGGCTCCAGTGGGGGAAACAAAATAATTCGTCTCTTTTATATAAGCAGTAGTTAACCAAGACATGAACTTGGGGAAGTGATGTATAGAAGAGACAATTTGTTAATACAACCCGAAGTCAACTATGCGGAATGGGTCTTTTTTGGGGAAATTACATGTTTATAGTTTCCAACATTAAATTATCAATCTAGGACTCGTAAGCTTCAAGGCGCAAGCGCAGGCAACACAGGATCTGAGCATCTAACCTAAAATAGGGCATAAAATCAATTTATTTCCTAAGTATAGAATCATTGTTTCTATGAAAGAACACACTGGTGACTTTCTATAAAAGAACACACCATTGATTTTCCGAAAGGAAACTCTAATCTACCACTCATTTTTTGGAAATAACACTCATCTAAGGTATTAAAAGAATCTCAAAAAGATTTTAATTTAAAGGCTCCTAATCTAGATGAAACATGCAATTCATAATGAAAGGAAAGCGAAACTTGAAATTATTAATTTTTAATGGAAGAAAGCGAAACCAAATGAAATGAAATTAATACCTCAGCTATGGAATTAAATTCACACTTAAAACTATTCTACATTATGAAAAACAACAAACTTAAACCCCAGGTATGAAAAATCTCTGCGCTTATAACCAAAATCAAATTACTGCAATGAAATCAACTTCTGTACTTAAAATAGAAATTAAAATTAAAACACACTACTTGTAAAATCAAATCTAATGGTATTGTTTGAGCTAATTTACCTTATGCTACCAAACCGAATTAATCCTATCTTGGAGGAAAATAAACCAAAGGAAACCCCACTATTCCTAATATTGTAATTAACTTGATTTAATTAAATCAGATCAAATTTAAAACAAAATAAATCTTTACTATCACTGTCATCAAATTAAATAGCACCACATTTTAATCTCAAATCAATTCGAAATGTTCTTCAAGAATTTAAAAACTCTAAACCAAATCACTGAAATGAAACCTTACTGTTCAATTCTCACACACTGTTAAACAATCAAATTCTCACCACTAAACTCTCATTTCAATCATGAAGATTGCTCCACAAATTACACTACTTGAAAAATCAAACTTAATGAGATTCACACTCAAAATCACACTCTTAATCAATAAAAATGAACTTGCACTGTTGACAAACAATACAGCTTACCCTATGAAACAATAAAGTCACACCTAAGCAATTCGATTCCAAATGCAAACACTACTGCTCTATAAAGGAAACTACACTACCTCAGAAATGAAATTATCAATGCTATTTCACACTTAGAATTCTAAGGATGACTTCTAAACACACCTACGATACTCAAATGATTTGGATTCAAACACACTTACACTACTTGTTGATTTAACTTTCAAAAACACACTCACTGTTCAACGACCTCAAAAGACTCAAACACAATCTCTAACACCAAGGTAACTTCCACATCCGAATGCTATTCAAGGGAATCAAACACTATGTATAGATATATGTATGCAACTTATAATCTACAGTCACATACACACATGACTCAGCATACAACTCTTTGAATTCACACTTTATATGACAGTCAAACTCAATGTTAGAAATATGAAATACACATAGAAAACCACTGATTTAACGCATGCACATATCATTCACTATAATTATGTCTGCAAGCACTTCAACATAAAATTGTGTTTTAAGAAAACAGAGTAATGCTCTGTAAAACGGGATCAAGCACAAAATTTTAACAATTGTCACGAATTCTCAAAACAGAAAGCAATATGATACCAAGTCTGATTGAAATCTTAATGAAACTAAACCATAGTGTAATTATGAAATCACAAGATCTGTAAATGAAAATAACACAAACTAATCTTAATCTACCTTCAATGAAACTAATTCCTAGACTATGGTGGGCCCTTGCCACACCTTGGAAGGTTAAAACTTACAGAAAAAGTAGACCTTTAACTTACTCAAGCTAGAAATGCATCGCAATGGTACTCACACAAATTCAAATCAACACACATCCATTATATTACTGGAACAAGTCTTAAATTAAGATAACGAAGGTCTGTAATAACACAAGGTTATATGTACACAAACTGACAACTTCAATCTCTTTCTCTCTAGCTAACTTGCTTAACTCATCTACTGGCCTTTATGGGGAATACAGTTATACATAAAAAAGAAAAATATTTCATTACATGGAAGATAGTAGGATCTTGAATAATATTAGTCTTTCGCAAATCCAATCCTAAACACAAATTTAGTTTATTGCTAATTGCTTCCAAACTACGTTCCATTCTTAGGCTGTGTGAATGATATGTTGATATGGAGGCTGATATAGAAGCTGCTTGCATAGAGATCATCGAGCTTAGGGATCATCAGAACCTTCCCAAGTGAATTTTACCCCTTCAAAGCCACGAGAACGAATATAGAACTTTACTTTTAAGTACAAAAATGCAAAACATAGTTGTTTTACAAATCTGGATTTTCTGGATTTTTATGTAAATTGGTCTCAAAGACCTTCCCGTATCTCCCAAACCATAATTAATTTTAGAAAAATGTTTGAGGATTAATAAATTTGTTATACTGGGACCAAAACCCATGTTCCATAGTTTCTTCACTTTCCTTCACCTACACGAAAATCGAGGAGGAAGTTGGCAGTTTGAATTTTTTTGCAGATTTGGGAAAATTTGTTAATTTACTTCTAGAGACCCATATGTTTGACTTGGGTGAAATCCAATTTATGCGAAGGTATCAGAACATTATTTTTTACAATAACCTCCATCAGTTCTCCGGAAGCATGCTGAAAGTGTTAAAGCCCCAAATTAGATATTTCCATACTTATTGACTTGTGAAGAATTTCGGCGATGGAACCCTGCGACAGTTGAAATTAATTAAACCATAATTAGAAAATCATGTAATAATTGTCTTTAATCATATAAAATCTAAGAAAATTAATTATAACCAACCATGGAGTGTATTTGAGGACAAGTTATGGAATTAGGGTACAGAACGGGTTAAAAACCTAAGGTTTTAAGGTATGAATGATGATATTGCATGATTAAAACATGGGCATATTCTAGGCCCAACATCCCCCCATGCCTGAGGTTTTAAATTTATTCATGCAAACAAATACTTTGCTCATATATAGGTTTTTATGGCATCATGGCTTTGGGCAGGGTTAGTTCTTGTGGAACAATCACTGCATGAATATTTGAGGGTGTTGGTTCTTGTGGAGCAACACCATTCTTATTTGAATACCATAGATTTGATTTTTAGAGTGATACAAATTGATGAATAGGATGATAGGTGACAATGGAAATGGTGGATGAGATGAGGTGGTGATGGAGATAGTAAGATATGTGCTAGCATGCTCTATTTTTGCGAGACCAATGCTTATGGATGGTTCCTTTATGAAAGGCAAGAATAAATTCACCCTCTGAAAATATGTGTGAATGTAGTAGGGGAATTTACTATAGTTAATTATTTTGTTTACATGAACCAATATGATTATGACCTAAGTTATTAGAGTAACATGCAAATGGAGCGTATATGAAAAACCAAATATACAGAACATGTGGTGGTTAATCATCAAAGTTTTCTTAAATTTCTAATGAATTAAAGAATCTGAAGCCAAATTTACCTCAAGTTTTACCCTTTTTGTTGATGTCCTCAACGCTGCAAGATGAAGTGAATGATGGAATGGCTGGAGCTGATGCGACTGCTGATATTACCTGTTGAAGAAGATGAAGGATAAACTGAAGATGTTAAAAGGTCTCAACATCCACATTATCCCAAAAATGTTGATGCATGTGTATTTTTTTATCGTGGCTCCATGAGACAACACAAGCACTATCATCAATAATCCTCTTTATTGAAATAAATGAAATATGTTAAATAAAGAACAATTACCTGATCATGCTCCAAGTTTACGATACTAGCCCAAAAATTGTGATAATGAAAACCATGAGTAAGCATAAGGTGGAAATGTGAATTAAACATAAAAATTCCAATCATTTCTCTCATAATATCTCTCTCTCCCCCAATGCTGATTAGTTTGCATGTCCACATGAAAGAAAACCTCTGATAGTGACCAAAGATTAATTAAGACTGAAGGGCTATGGTTTTTATATTAGAGTCATTCTTTAAACTACATGGATAATTAAGCGAGAGCATGTCAGTAAGTTTCATGTGATTCCAACTTCCTTTGCATCAATAAGATAAGAAAAATTTGTGACTAGGGATTCAATGATGTCAAGACTTACCTTTATTATTCCAAAAGAGTAACTAATATTAGGTTACTTAAGGAATGGTAACAATGTTGTTATTGCAGGGATATTGTCATCATAAAATAGCTAACCAAAAAAATTTCCACAAAGCATCTTAAGAGTGGTCTTCACTTTCAATAGTCTCATTATTATAAATAGGAGTGACTTTATTTAAAAACCAAGGCATTAAAAAGGATAGAAATAGGGAAAAATAAATATGACAAAATGATACCTTCTGAGGATTATTGTCTTACCGTTACCCAAGCGTATAGTTGAAGCTCATCTTATTCAAGAAAAGTGAATCACCTACACTAAGGGTCTCACATCCATGAAAACAAAATTATTTCTGAAAGATAAAAATCCAAAGCACATTACTGAAATGATCTTAAAGCCATTCTCAGAGAGATATGATAATGAGTTCAGGGAAAGACAAAAAAACCGAGTAAATCATAATGTAAAATTAACTTTAATACCATAGGCATGGCCCTGCTGCCAGCAAGCATCTATAGCCTCGACAGGGATGCTTCCTAACCCAATGAAATGCATGTGTCCCACCTATTAGAAATAGATTCAGAGTCATTTAAAATCATTTACTTTGATTTTGGAATTAACTGAACGCTAATGTCCTAGCTTGGTAACTAGCGAACGAATGCGCCATTCACAAGAGATAACAAGAATGAACAAGTCGGCTCGTGATGAGACCTCTTGTCTTCCAGTTTTTCAATTTGAAAGCCATTACCCCAGTGTGGTGACTAGTAGCGGTAATGTCATTCTCATTAGGACCCATGATCATAGTAGGTCAGCTTGTAATGAGACCTCCTATCCCTCAATTAATCTGTCTATGTTAAAAAAAATTTGATTATGATTAACCTTAGATAGGTTAATTAATAGGTGGGGAGGAAAATCTACTCCTTAAGATTTTCCTCGGGGAATTCTGAAATAGGCTTTTCCTGTAGAAAATTATCACTGATGGCTTCAATGAGGTCATTGGATATGTCCTTTGCATTGAATAATGTTGTTTCTATATATTTGAGGTGGATTTCCCATTCCCTAAAGACTATTTCCTTCTATGATTTCTCTATCCTTGGGAGATCAACTAATATCCCTTCAACATTGTCTTGCCATGTTATGTGGTATACGATTTTATCCTCAATATCATCAAAGTATGTCCCTAGGTTGGAAAATTTATCTACCAATGCATTAGTTGTTTGAGACAAATCGTGAATGATGTATAATTTCTGATAGAAAGTGACCTACTATTGAGCAAGGAGAGTATTTAATTCTCCCGCTTCCCTTTTAAAATCAACTATTTCAGGATTAACTTTAAGCTATTCAATCCTTTGTTGTAATTCATGAATTTGAGCATCCCGGATCCTCAAATCAGAGTCATGTTGAAGTTTAAAGGTGTCAAAACTTTTCTGGAGTTCTACAAGCTATTCTTGCCATTGTTGAGAAATCATTTGCTTCTCATTCTCAAGGCCATGTTCCAACTGCATAATCCTGTCATATTTTTCCTTCAAAAGATGTTGTATCTTGGTGGCTTTGTCCATAGTGGCAGAAGCATAAGCTCCTGTGAACTATGTGATTCTTCCCAGTTCCTCTATAGGGGTAGACTATGAACCTATCCATACTACTTCAAAAGAAGTGTTTCTAGGGACTAAGGCCTGATATTGATCAATCTTTCTTTTATTTCTTTGTCTCTTGATGTCGAATTTATGTTGAGGACTATATATTATGTCAAGGGGAGGAATATTTTTGACCCTTAAATTACCTCAATGGTCAGGGATGCTGGTATGATCTATATGTCATCAATCTCTAAAGGCTTTTCAGAAGCCCCAATGGTAAGCACAATCTTCTCTACAGTTTCAAAAGTGTCTAAGACCTTCTCCTGTGATGGAGTCTTAAGATCATGAGGCCCTGAATATTTAACAACCCGATTGAACTGCTCCAATATTTCATCAAGCTTATTATCAGGAAAACATTCTTTAGCTTGAAAAGAGGAGGAAGTACCCATCCCTTTCATCTGGGGTATATTAGTAGTCTCTATGGATTTATCAATTATAACATCATCTTGCTCTATGATTTCTTGAGGAAGCCTTAATGAATCCATAGGTAGCTTAGGAATCCTTTTATCCCTGTATTAATTGAACCGAGTTATCTCCTTTAGAGTCAACTGTGTTGCTTCTAGTTTCAAAACCAATGAATAGGGATAGGATTTTCCAAATAGGTCATCAAACTTGTCTCAATCATGAGCAAATTTCCTGATACTTGTTTGTGTAGTGACTCTTTTTGCAGTTTGATTGGGATCATATTGTCTGTTAGGAATAGTTGGGGAGTCGAAATTTTGAATAACGTCAATTTCAAGATAAGCATGCTTGTAATTATCTAGAGAATATACACCACATTGAATAGGAAAAGCATGCCACATTTTCTTATTGGACTCTTTTAATATTTTTGAAAGACCATTTCCTACTGTATGGTATGTTATTTCTCGGGAAATAAGTTTGTTGGGAACATATAGGGGAAATACATGAGGTTTTTCAAGACTACCAAAGATTAAAACATAAGTAAATAACTCTTCACCAAACCAGTTTCCAGTTCGTAGTAAGTAATTTTCAGCTTTTGGCGAAACCTTAGGAGCTTTCTTGTCAAAGACACTTTGATGAATGGGAAACATTACCCCAAGAAATATTTTAAAGAAATGAGGCTGATAATTTGTGTCCCAAAGCATATCATGATAAACGTGGATAGGGGTCGGTTCTTCTAAAGTCCATTTCCATCTCATAGAGGTGAAATCAGAGGTAAAACATAGAGCATCCATTATGTAGGCACTCATATAAAAATGAGGAACTATATTTTTTGAAACCTTTTGTTTAATCCTATAATTCAAGATGTGGGTGGCTATGCTGTCAGATAATATATATCCCCAATCCATGATATAACCTTCAGAAGCACCATCGATGAGTGGTTTCCATTGGTCGGAAAATTATTATATATTAGGGTAAGCATAGATTCTACATAACATAACAACTATTTGACAATGTGGACTAGAAAGGAAATCAACCACATACATACCCTTGTCTTCTCTCTTATGCTTGGTGGGATCTCTTCTCCATTCCCTGATGGGATCTGATGCATGATCGTGCTCGCTCATGAACTTCTCCACTAAATTTTTGTCAGATTTTTGCTAGCGCTGTGGAAAATAGTACATTGTGCTCAAATCACTGCTGGTGAATGAACCAATGATTGTTTGCCTCTGTGTTAGGAATTTATTTTCTACAATGTTCACATTGTCAACAACCCATCTAATCATGTCTCTATAAGGAAGTATTTTGGGTTGAGCTGCAATCCTATTAAGAATGAATTGGTTACATCACTATAAGTAGTATTAGAGACTGGGGGTAGAATCATCAACCATAATATTTCTTTTTATCTCTCAGGGTCCTTCATTCTCAAAAAACATATAGATAGCTTCCAAAGAAGCACTTCCAACATCTAAAGACAAACTATGTCGGAAAATAATACAGGCATTTCAGTGTTTTCAGTTGGAGGAGCAACCGATTGCTGTTGAGCTACATGTTTCTTTTGCGCTCTAGTTTCCTTAGACATATCTACTAAAATTTGCTTATCAGGACTTGAATGCAATGGAAAACCCAAAAATAAGTAATAATTCCTTCGCTAGAAAGTCCTTAGTGCAAATAACGATTTTTCATAACGATTGTGTATAAAAGAGAAAATAATGATAATATCAAGCTGTAATGAATAAGCTGTTTAGAACTTCGAAAGCCATAAATTTGCCACTTTCAGAAATTAAATGATAAATGTGAATTCATGTGGGCCCTGCACACATCAGTATATTAAAATGCTTTTATTGGAGAAATCCTTTGGTCACACCTTAAAAATTATGATATTGGGGACTTCTGATATATATTATTCAAATATATATTGACTATAAGTGTAGGCGGGAAGATACATCAGAGTTTTTATATAGGGGAATGAAGTATTAGGTATTTTAAAGTGTGCTATCCGATATGAAAAGTCCTGATATGAGTAGAGACGAGAATATCGTAGGATTGAGATATTAGAGGGGAGGAACAGCGGAGATGTC
This sequence comes from Pinus albicaulis, assembly GCA_034641835.2. Lineage (NCBI taxonomy): Eukaryota > Viridiplantae > Streptophyta > Pinopsida > Pinales > Pinaceae > Pinus > Pinus albicaulis. The sequence continues at coordinate 316,385,636 of CM076577.1, forward strand.
AAATATCAGGAATGTGAGGCATCATGACATTGTGATATCGAGGGTTTTTGGGATAGCAGAAGGGTTAAGTGTTGGAGATATCAGATGTTTTGAGATGGCGCTCTTTAAAAGCTATGATATACGGGAGTTCCAATATGCCATGTGGCAATATTGTGGGGCCGATATTTCTTAAAAATATTCATTTATAAAAGGAAACACCTATGTAATTCATATTATATATTGAAAAAGTTTGACCGGGGATGCTTTATCGTAATTTTCCTATAAGGAGTGTTACGATATTGAAGTGATCCGATAAAAATATTTCGATGATGCGTTTTTTTAAATAACAAAATCCTATTGGGTTTTTATGAATTGTAACACTTGTGTAGTTAATCTCCAATATGTAAGTTCTGATAAGGGAAGTTCTCATGTGAGAAGGTATTTCATATACAAAAATTAAAAATTTCCTTATTTTTTTAGAACTAAAGAATTTTATTAGAATTTAAAAGCCCCCCCATTATTTATTAGTTAACTAAAATAAAAATAAATGGGGGGTTATTGAGTACTACAGCAATTGGCTACATAATGGGTGAAACATTTATCTCTGTAAAAGTGGGTGAAATTTTAATCAGCTAAGGAAAAATATTTTAGATTTTTTTTTCAAATATTCGAAATATATATTGATTAAAATAAATCTGAATAAAAGAACTCACTATTTCGCAAATATTCAAAACTTGTTATTGATGAAAATATTTATTATCTATGCCAATCATTTAATCAGTTATAAATATAAAAATATAGAACTATAGAATTATAACGTTTAAGATAGACTTATTTTTCATTGGTAGAGCCACTGCTGCTAGCAGGCATCCATAACCTCGACATGGTTACCATTTAACCAAATAATACCAGTATCCCATCCAATTATAGGGATATCTTAGGGGCATTAACCTTTCATCAATTTAACATTTCCTTTTGCTGCTTGAAATCCATTATCCTGGTTTGGTAGCCAGATATTGACAATTCCATTCACAAGTTATAATGAAATTGAACAAACCGACTTGTGATGAGACCTATTGTATTACATATATAAAGCTATAAGCCATTATCTTGGTTTGGTGACCAGTTATGATAATGTCAATACCATTAGCTTCTTATGATCACGGTAAGTTGTCTCATGATGAGACCCCTTATCTTTCAAGTTTTTAGATATTTTTGAATTACACTCTAAAAATGAAATATTGTTGGATGAGGAGGTAATATTTCTTCTTAAGAGTTTTGGATGACATCAAAGTCAAAAGATGCTAAAAATTCAAAATATCGTTTACTTTTGAAAATATAATTTTCATGAATGATGAAAGTATTATGACATATTTTAGTATTTCATGTGATGAAATATTTACAAACTACTCGATAAAAAGGTTTTCAAATATTATAATAAAACAATATCAAAATTCAATATTATAATTTCCTTCTAATAACTTCTTCTTTAATTGATAAAATTTCATGTTATTGATGAGAGGTGCCAATATGAAGTCAATCAGAATATTACTCAAAACTATTAAAGTAAAAACATCGATATGTACATATGATTATTTACATATTTACAACATGACAAGTTTTTTCAAGAAAAATATTTTTTAAGAACTAGCCCATTAACAGGAGGACTCTCACTTGTTCATTGTAAATCTTGTAGAATAAAGGTTGATGTGCCTATTTTATCAATTATTTGAAATGGGCTGAGCTACATTCTTTGGAACTTTGTGTGTTTACCTTTTTCTTCGTGGGCTTTATCCCATTTCATAACTAGATCACTGATTTCAAAATTTTTATGGTTTACTAAACTCACATCAAACCAAGATTTGACCACTTTTTGATGTTCCATATGTGTTTTTTTGAATTTATCTCTCTCTTCTTCTAGCTTTAATATTTGAGATATTATTAGTTGTAAAGTAGAGCAAGGTTGTTCTTCTATGGACTAAACTAGGGAAAATGAGGCGAAAGCTAAATTATGAGGTAAACTTGTTTCTTTCCCATACAAAAATTGGTAAGGGGAAGTTCCTTATGAAGTATTATGAGTGATTATGTTAGCCCATAGAGAAAAAATTAGAGATTTGTGCCAATTCTTTTGTTTTCATCAATGGTTCTCTTGATTATTCTCAAGAGAGTCTTTTTGGTAGATTATGAGAATCCATTCCTTTATGGATAATAATTAGCAGAATATTTGAGTTAAAAACCTCTCTTGAAGGAAAATTCAGTAATAGTACTTCCAAAAAAATAAGATGCATTGTAAAAAATAATAGCATTAGGTAAGCCAAATATGGTAAATATATGTTAATCAATGAAGGCCATAACATTTTCAGAGCTGACTACCTTCAAAGGAATTGCTTCCACCCACCTGGTAAAATAATCAGTAGTAGTTAAGATGTACCTGTGTTTTTTAGAAAATTTTGGAACAATCTCATCTATAACATCTAACCCCCATTGTTGAAATGGTTGTTCAATATTGACTGGTTGTAAGGGCAAGGCTGGTATTTTCTCTCTTCCTGAAGTTGTTTGGTAGAATTTTCACTTTCATACATAAGCATGAGTATCTTTGAACAAAGTAGGCCAGTGATATCCAGCAAGAATTATTTTGTGAGCAGTAGTATCCCCATTGTAATTTCCTCCAGCTGGTCCATCATGTGTTTCCTGCAATACCTTTTTGGCTTTAGGTTTCTCAAGATATCTTAGTAAAACATAGTCATAATTTCTTCTAAATAAGACATTATAAAAAAGATGATACTGATTAGCTTGAAGCCTCAAAGCTCTTTTACTTTTGTAATTGAATTCTACTGGAGCATAACCATTTTTCAGATAATAGATTAAATTAACATATTGAGATTTAGTGTCAATAGGACTTAACTCTAAAATTTGAACATTGTTACTTGAATCTTCTTTAGTTGAACTATCAAGAACTCTAGTTATTAACTCGAAAAACCTTGACCTTTGACTATTTTAGCTGGTTTTATTTCCAAACCATATTCTTACAAAGTAGTAACCCAATTAGCACTTTACTCTCCTAATGCTTTCTGAATGATTAATTTCCTAATAGTTGGGAAAAGGAACAATTACTTTCATATGTGATTTTAGGAGAAAAGGCATAAAATGCTTTATTGACTTAAAAAATACAAAAGCTTGTTTCCCCACATCAACATAATTTAACTCAACCCCTTGTAAATTAGAACTAAAGAATGAAATAGGGGCTTCAATTTGCTCTTCATTTATTTGAGTCAAAATTGCCGCATAAGAATTTTCAGAAGCAAAGGTATATAAAGAGTGTTTTTTAGAAAAAAATGGAGAATGATGGGTCATCTACAATGGCTTGCTTTATTGATTCAAAATATTTTTTTTGAACCTTTTCCCCCATTTATATATTGATTTCTTCTTTATCATAGTCTGCAAAGGAAAAACTATTTCTGAAAAATCGGGAACACATATTTTGAAAAAAATTATTGACCAAGAAAAGATTGCATGGATTTTTTGTTGTGAGGTAAGGGGATTTATTTTATTGCTTTGATTCTTTCAGGATCAATACAAATTCCTTCTTTAGAAATAATAAAGCCTAGAAAATTACCTTCACTAAGAGAAAATAATGACTTTTTTGGATTCAAAGAGATTCTGAACTTTCTACATCTTTCAAAGATTTTTTTTAGATCATGAAGATGATTAGTTATATTTCTTGAATAAATTGTAATGTCATTTAAGTACACTACAAAAATTATATTGATCAAATCTTTGAAAGAAATGTCCATTTCTCTTTGAAATGTAGCTCTTGCATTGATTAATCCAAAAGGAATCTTATGGTATGCATATGTTCCCCATTTGGTCCTGAATTTAGTTTTCAGTCTATCCTCAAGATGCACAAGGATTTGGTTATAGCTTGAAAAACCATCTAAAAATGACATTAGTTTTGAACCTGCAACATATTGTAAAATTTGTTCCATCGGAGGAAAAGGGAAGTTATCCTTTACACATGCTTTATTTAAATTCCAAAATTCTATTAAAATTCTAATGTCTCCATTATTTTTATTGACTGGCACAAGATTATAAACCCACTTGGAATGTCTGACCAAGAAAATGATTTAGGCTTTGAGTAGCTTATTTAACTCAGTATTAATTTTAGCTTCTGGGTTGGGGTGAATTTTCCTGAGTTTTTTTGGATTGGTTTAACATATGGCATCATAGGTATGGTGTGTTGAATTATATATGTATCATAAGTTTTAAGATCATCATAACTCCAAGAAAATACATTCTTGTATCTTTTCAATAGATGTATGAAAGAAAAGCTTTCATCTGGTGTAAGACCAAGGACTAAATTGATATTTTGAGGTTTATGATTAGATCCTAGGTTAACGATATCAAATATTAAGGTAAAGCTTTGAATTTTTAAATTAGTTACCTTTTTGAACCTATCTTTCAGATCTTATAAGTCTTCCAATTTTAATACATGTTTAAGAAAATTATTTTCCTCAGAAGACTTGTTTTTCATCTTTTCATGCTCATCTTCATCAATGATTTGGTCATAGTAAGACCCTTCTGTTGTTAGAAACCTTAAGATGTCATTGTCATCATTGAACACACGCTAATTATTTAAGTTTTCTGGAATGGAAGGGTGAAAAATTAATTCAATCAAAAATCTATTGGGATTGAAATCTTCGGGTGGAATTATTTTGGAAGAAACATTGGCTAGGAGATCAACAATAGCATTCTATAATATCGGGATTAGAGTTATGTTGAATGCAGTGAAATGTGAAGTTAGGTCTTGGATCAAATATTGGTAATGATTGAGGTGACTAGAAACACAATGAATGCTGTTTCTAAATTTTTTGATTATATTCTTCGAGTCACCAAAAACTTTAAGGTATTTGAAATCAAGACTAATAGTCTTCAGTAAGCCTTGTACCAATGCCTCATATTCAACAATGTTTTTGGTACAATCAAATTCTAATCTGCATTCAAGCATAGTTTTTTCACCCTCAGGACTTACTAGGATGAAACCAGTTCCTACACCGTCATTAGATTTTGATCCATCAAAGTAAATATTCCAAAACAAACTCTCATGATTATTTACAAGATTTTATACAATATATATATATATATATATATATATTTTCTTTCTGAATAAGATTAATCTATTAGTATACAAAAATTACATTACATGGAGGCCAGGGCCTCAGAAAATCTGGCCCGAGAAATGGGCATTCTAGTACATCCATGAAGCTCTAACAAATCATCAACCCACAGTGCCAAAACACAGAGACATCCATGAAGCTCAGTCAGGCAATTCAACAAAAGAGTGCCGCCTTCATAGGGGAAACCGGCCATGAAACTCCAATAGTTTATCAACCCACAATGACTAGAATAGGTTATACAAACATAATCGTACCCAGACAAAAAACCCTGTCGCCCTCGAAGGGGAAACCAACATTTAGACAAGCTGTAGATCTAATGAAAACTAAACTGAGACAGCGAGCATAAACCAGAGTTGAACCTGGTACGACGATCATCCAAAAACAAGCTAAAATGGAGATTGGCCATTAATTACGTTGAGAGGAGGGGGGAGACTCAACCACATGACGGGCGAAGGCGTAAGGGTCATCCTCGACCTGCAAATCAGCTTTAGCACTGGAACCGCCTTGCTTGGTATCGTCCTCACCCGGCTTGTCAACAGGAGCAGCAAAACAACCTCGCTTGATGTCGCCCAAACCAGAAGCAATTTTGAGGTCTTGCGAGGAGCTGCACTCAACCTCTTTTCGTTTCTGACCTCCTCTGGAGGGAGAGCAGGGCCTATCAACTTCCAATTGCGCCAGATGAGAACCCGTGAGCTCGGCAGTCAATTCAGGAGGCTCCTCTTTAAAATATATAGTTATGGTGGCTGTAACAGTAGGCATATTGAGTAAACAGGAGAAACGGAACTGTGCCCTATGCTGCTGACTTGGGATGAGACTGGAGATGCTTCTTGCAGGCTGAGACATCCCACGCCCATCATGAGAGCCACGTCCACTTCGAGTCGCAGGGTAACAACCCCGCGGGGAGTCGGAGGGAGGAGATGAGGAGCTCGGGGAGGTGGAGGGAGGGTGGCAGGGAGGACCTCCACGGCTCGAGCCTCGTCGACACGTCATCCTATGATGCAACCGAGGCATAGGAATCAAGCGAGAGAGACTGATCAAGTCATAACAAGAAGCGGAAGGCTGGGACTGGACCCGTGGACCACAGTTGAGCACAAAAGTGCCGAATGACTCTGGGAGAGAAACAGAGTGAAAACCAATATGCTGAGAGCAATGGGAGCTCTGCGAGACATGCAGAACTGGAATGAGGTCTAAGCAACAAGAAAGTGAGCATCTGCGTCCAGTAATGGTCCTGGAGCTAGGCTTAGAGATCGCCGAGGAACATCAAGAGCAGAGAGGCAACAATGTCGGCTTGATGCTTCCTAAAGAAGCCATATCCTTGTGGAGCAGACGCAAACATGGGAAACTATGCTGGGTAAATGCCTTGGGCGGCTTGACGTTAATGCAATTAATGGTCTGGAGGATGAGAGGAAGGGTGGCGGTGGTAGAATCCCACGCGCCAACCCAAATCCTTTGCCACCTTTTATACATTCTGAACACCCGCATCCGGGTCTTGGAGATCCTGTCGCACCAAGGAAGTGCAGTCCTGAATGAGTTGTTCATCATCAGAGTTCTGAAGAGAGCCCTCGTAGAAATGAGTAAGCTAAGTGGCGCCTTGATTAGCCAAGCGATCAACAACTTTGTTGGCTGTGCGTTTGATATGCTTGAAGGAGATAGCTTTAGGCATCTTGAGCCAAATTTCAATAAGTTCCAATCTGCTCTGCAACCTCCAACTTGAGGCCACTTTGGAAGCTGAAGAGCCAGAATGGAGTCGAATTGTGGCCTCAATGAGGATCTAAGAGTCCCCTTCAACTTCCAGAGGGAAGAGGTTCTCTTTCTCCGCAATGCATAACCCCTGCCAAAGGCCTTCGAGTTCAGCTGCATTGTTAGAGTTGCGACCAAGAGAGCCGAAGAAGATGTGTGTTATAGTTCCTTCATGATTCCTGAAAATGCCTCCATAGCCAGCAAGTCCCAGATTTCCTCTTACCGTGCTATCAAAATTCGTTTTGTAGGCTTGAGGCATAGGTGGAGACCAGAAGATAGGCGACTCCGAGTGCTTCAAGGAGTTTTGAGTTTTCCTTTTAGGGTGTTTGAGATCAAGGTTCCATCTTTTCAAAATGAGGCATTCAGCTGGTGAAGAAGGCATATCTGAATCTTGCCAGGGAACAAGAGCTAAAGTTTCTTGAAGGTTGCGCTTGAGATTGGACCAAATGATATCATTCGGCGTGGCTGTATCCTTGAATGTCCTGTGATTACGCTCCTTCCAAGTGGCCCAATAAATGAAACCCAGGAACAAGTTCCAGAGGGTGTTGAGCAATTGACTTTGGAAAGGTTACGAAGGCCACCATATGATGGTATTATTGATATCACCGACCTGTCTCCCAGTCTTTCTAAAGCAGAAGGTGAATTGGTCCCAGAGATGAGTAACTAAAGAACAAGAATCAAGGAGGTGCTGAATGGATTTTTCCTGAGAGTTACAGTTGGGGCACCTTGAAGGGCCAATAAATCCTCTTTTCAGAATATTGTCCCACGTGAGTATTTTTCCTTTGCTGAGTAGCCAGAGGAAAGTGGAGATTTTAGGCCAGGTTTTAGGGAGCCAGACTTGAGCCCATATGCGATCCTGTTGATTCTGCTGAGGGAAATAGAGTAACCTGTAGGCCTCTTGGGTAGAAAAGGTTCCCTGTGGAGTGTATCCCCACCTCAGCCTATCTGCTTGGGCCGAGACTTTGATTCTTCTTAAGCTTAGCTCCTGTTCAATGTCGCCATAAATCTCCCCCTGCCAGTCCTCTTTCCAGGTGAGAGTTAGTTTCCAAACCTGAATACCATGGGAGGAATGGGGATGCCAGAACTTATTGACTTGATTGGGGATGGTGTTCCGAAGAAATTTTTGCCACAAAGGTTTATGGAATAGCGAGGAGAGTTTTGGAATTTGTTGCCAAGAATCTTCCCAAAATATAGCTTTGTCTCCTGAATGGATTTCCCAAAAACTGTGAGCTTGGATGAAGGCACCATGTTGTTTTGCTGCATTCCAGACCATCGAACCAGGGGCATCCGAGCTGATGCGAATGAGATCCTCCTGGGGTCTGCTTAGAGCGTACTTAACCTGCCAAAGACGAGCCCAAGGGACGTTTGGTTTAGAGAGCCAGCTTCTCCAAATACGGGCACCCATGGTTTGGTTGCTGTGAAGCGGGTCTCGCAAGCCTAATCCCCCTGCATTTTTTGGAGTACAAAATTCTGTCCATTTGACAAGGGCCCATTTTCTATTGAGGCCCGAAGAACCCCAAAGAAAATTCCTTTGTAAGTTGCGAATTTTCTTCAGCAGCCATTTTGGAGTAGCCATGATGGAGAAGAGATAAAGCGGCATTGCTTGGAGAACCGATTTGATTAAGATGATTCTACTGGCCATATTAAGAGAGCGGTATGTCCATGAGGAGAGCCTGGCTTCCAGCTTATCCAGAAGGGCTCTCCAAGAGGCATGCTTAATTGCCAAGTCGACCAGGGGAGCCCCAAGATACTTGGAAGGAAGAACATCAATCGTGAAGCCCAAAATTCTGGTGATATTGCGTTGAGAAATGGAAGGGGTGTTGAAAAAGAAAATTTGGGATTTATCAGAGTGGATGGTGGTTCCAGAAGCCTCTGAGAAGGTGTTAAGCAGAGATTTGAAGGCCCAGGCTTCTTGAACATATGGATGGCCAAAGAGCAGGTTATCATCAACAAATTGTTGGTGAGTAATAGGGGAGTTGTCATGTAGAGAGATCCCTTTAATTGAACCGGAGGAGGCTGCATGATGAATAAGTCGACTAAGGCCTTCAGCCATGAGCATGAAAAGAAAGGGGGATAAGGGATGCCCTTGACGGATGCCCCTAGAAGACCGAAATGGTAATGAGGGAGAGCCATTAACAAGGATTGAGTAACTGGGTGAAGACAGAAGGCTCATTACCCACCGTGTCCAAGGAGCATTAAAACCAAAAGCCATGAGAATTTGTTTGATATAATTCCAACTTAGTTTTTCAAAAGCTTTAGATAAGTCTAGCTTGAGAAGCATACCTGGTTTCTTGAGGATCTTGAGTGAATGTATCACCTCATGCGATAGGATTATGCCATCCAAGATTTGACGACCTTCCACATATCCTGTTTGCTCTGGCGAGATAAGGAGAGGAAGGAGTGGCTTAAGCCTGTTCGCAATGACTTTGGAGATCAACTTGTATATGACATTGCAGAGTGCTATGGGCCTATATTTGTCTGGGGTGCTTGAATTCTCCTCCTTGGGGATGAGAGCAAGGAAGGTTGAGTTTAGTGAAGGAAGGATCTAGTGCATGGAATGGGATTCTTCCACTAAAGCCCAAAATTCCAACTTAATAAGCTCCCAGAATGCGTGGAAGAAGTTGGTCGTGAATCCATCTGGGCCTGGCGCTTTCCCATCCTTGAGTTGAGCAATGTCTTGCTCAACTTCATGAAGGGTGACAAGCTGGAGTAGCATCGCATTTTGATTCTCTGTTATGATTTTAGGTATATGTTGAGTGAAAGAAAAAATAGCTTGATCTCAATTACCTTTTGGTTCCTGCAGAATATTTTTGAAATACCCTCTGAGCTCTTTTTCAATGTCCTCATGCACCTCTAAATGAATTCCTTGATTGTTATGAAGAAAAGCAATGTTATTATGCATCCTTCTTTGAATAGTGGATCTGTGGAAAAACTTTGTGTTTTTCTCCCCTTCTTGAAGCCATCTGAATCTAGATTTCTGTCGCTAGAAAGTCTCTTCCTGTTGCCTACTCTTGTCAATTTTTGTGAGGAGATCAGCTTCTTTACTGTCATAGTCCTCTTTTCTTCCCTCAGTTATGATTTTTTGTTGCAGAAGGCTCATTTGAAGCTCTAGCTCCTTCTGGTTGTCGAAGATGTTGCCAAACTAAGATTTATTCTAGTGTTTGAGCGTGTTCTTGAGATTCCTAAGCTTTTGTTGGAATTGAAACATTTTTGAGCCCTCCGATGGAACATAGGAATGCCAAGCTTTGATGACAATTTATTTAAAACCAGCGTGGGAGAACCAGAACGATTCGAATCGAAAAGGCCTGTTGCAGTGCGAGCCTGGATGGATCCATTGAAGGAGGATGGGCCAATGATCTGAGCCAGCAAGGGGCAGAATGGAAGAATTTAAGTCCCCCCCTAGATGAATAGCGTTGTCTGACATAAGAAATTGATCTAGTCACAAAGCAATGTGCTGCGACCCTCTGCGCTTGTTGGTCCATGTGAACGTACCATTGGAGGTTTGAAGATCCACGAGTTGATTATTTGAAATGAAGTCTTTGAAACCTAAGCTGTCCCCATATAGCCTGTGCCTTCCACCTGATTTTTCCTCCAGAGAAGTAGTCATGTTGAAATCCCCCCCACAAAACCAAAGTGGGAACCACCACAGGGAGTTCAAATCTGTTAAAGTACTGAGCAGATATAATTTCTTTTGGATTTCTTTTGGGAAATATACATTGGTAAGATGACCATGTATGTTGGTACCTATCAGATGGAATGTCGATTGAATGAAATAGTGGGAAGCATGGAAATCATATAGAGAGAGGAATTGAGGATCCCAAATGATTTCCAGCCCTCCTGAGGCGCCCGAAGCGTCCACTGTTACTGTGCGGAAATTCACCCAAACTTTGGCTACAATGTGTTCAAGTGTTTTGCTGTTACATTTCGCCTTCTGAAGATAAACAATAGAAGGTTTGTATTGTTGTATCATATTTTTAATCATTCTGTGTTTTGAGGGGATATTGAGCCCTCTCACATTCCAGGAGATAAGCTTCATGAAGAACTATGCGGAAGATCCTTGTAGAACTTTGTCAACTTGGGAAATCTTACTGATTCCACAAGTATTTCACCTATAATAATAGTTCTCTGTAAATATGTCTTCCTTCCTCTTTTTTTTGTTTCTTTCATAATTTTCCTTCCGTCCCATGGGCCCCCTGCTTGAATTCCCAGTGAATTCCTTTGTTGTGCGCGAGAGAGGACCGATTCCAAATTGTCTATCTGATGAGGTTTAATGTTGTTGTATTCTTTCTGATGGAAAGCTTCCTCCAGAGCCAGAATGTCGAGCTCCCCTATGTCAACGCTTTCAGGTTCATCATCCATGAGGGTGGGGCCATTCTGATCTACGTCTTCCAGACCAGGAGGGGGGACAGAATCTTGGGAGCAATCCATATCCATGAGTGAAGTGACAGGAATGGAGGGTTTGAATTGGACGTCAGCTGAAGTGGAGGCCTGAGTGACTTTAGTAGATGCATTAGCAAGATGGGTTTTGAGAGTAGAGGTAGGAGAGTCTGGTAAGGGGTTAGAGGCAGAGGGCTGAGCCTGGTGAGCCCCTGGAGGGTCGTGAGAGGCAAGAACTTCAAAGCTATTGCTAGTATTAGGGAGGTTGGGTGCAGTAGAGATGATGGGTGATTTCTTGGAATGCTTCTTCTTGGAGGAAACCTTGGTGTAGCCTTCCGCATATTTTCCAGCGTCAGGGGGGGAGGTGTTGGGCTGCTGGTTCAGAGGGAAATCTCTAAACATGTGGCCATGCTCATGATATTTTCTACAGCGGAATGGAACATGCTCATAGTCAATAGTATGGATCCATTCAAAGTCATCATGAAATAAACTTACCGAGTCCGTAAGAGGCTTAGCAAGGTGCATGTGGACGCATATTCTGGCGTAGGAGGTGTAGCGTCTAAGTTTTGTTTCCTCAGAAACCTTAATAAACTGCCCCAGACCATTTCCAATTTCCCGCAAAGTCTCTTCGTCCCAGTGTTCCAGAGGCAGGGAATACATGCGTATCCACACTGGAGCCCATCGAAAATCTTCCCTGTCTGGATGGAATCTTTCAATCCAATCACGTAGGTACAGACCTGCTGAGTTGAAGAAGTAAGGACCTCCTTCAAAGATGCGGTTCTTGTCCTCAAGGCAGTGGAAAATAGCAGTGAAGAATCCTTTGGGGCCAAGCTGCAGGGTCACTTGTCCATTGGGCTTCCATTTGGACATTATCCACCCTTGCAAATCCTTCTCAGTCGGCCAGAGACCGATGAACTTTTCGATGAGGGTGTGATATTTCATATAATTAATGTGTCCATTGATACGGTGACTAGGAAGGTCGATTTTGACCTGATCTGTTGCTTTAGGGATGCATGTGGCAGAGGAGACTTTTTGCTGTGCCTTAGAAGCAGTCTGTTCAGTGCTCTCGATCGCAGGGAGATCAAAACTGGTATTTGCATCACTTATATTGTCTGTAGTGGGGGTTCGGTCAGAATCTGTCTACAACCCTAGCTCACAGTTTCCTGGCAAGTCTGGCATCGCTGCAGGGATAGAGTTTGGTGGAGGGGGGGTATTACCCACCCCTCCGAAGGGGGAAGACATGCAGAGCGGTCAGAAGGGTAGCTCAAAGAGACTGCAGCTTCAGGAGAAGTGGAGCAAACGCGCCGTCATGAAAGAGAGAACAGGCGAGGGTTCATAGAAACCCTAGAACCAGAGAGTCGCAGCAGAGCCCGTATTTTGATTCTGAGCTATCATTATCTAATTATCAAGATTTTATACAATATTGATACATCTAGATGAATCTATTTGAGAGAAATTTTCAACCTGTGAAGAAACATAATCAACAATAAAGGGATATTTCTGTGCTGAAAAGTTACCGAAGAAGGATTCAAGAGAATAATTTCCAAGGATATTATTTGTTAATACTACTGGTTCATTTCCTTCATCAAAATCAGTCACAGAGTACTTCATATGATTTTCCCTATCAACACAATTTTGATTGGGCTTTCCATTATAGGGAAGCCAGAGATGTGACCAATGAGTTGCAAAGTAACCATGTAGTCTTTCTGGTCAGTCCCTAATTAAAATAAGACCATAGAATTCAGGGATTTCTACAGCCAAAATATCAATAATTTGACAAAATTTCGAATTCGAAGGTAGTTTAATGTTACGAAAACAACTCCAAAAATAAAATAAAAGAGATATAAACGCCTTAGAAATCAACCACTTCGAGGGGGAAACCTCCTTTACATTACATAAATGAACAATTCTTGGATGATTCAATTACAAAAAACCTCCTTCTATATATAGGAGTCCATGGGGTCACAATATAATCCTATCCGACCTAACAATAATAATATAAGGGCCAACAATAAAAATAGTGGGGTTTTATGGGGCCCAATAATAACAATATGGGGACTACAGGTGTACAACAATAACAATAAGGGGGATACACTACAACAATAAGGGACTACACTAGTAATATAGGAACCTAACATTCCTGAGTCTCCTTCAAAAAAGTGTTGTACTCAATGCTTGAGTAGCTCTGGATGCTTTTGTATAACATTCTCATCCTCCCATGTGGAATCTTCAGTGGGTAAGTTCTTCCACTTGATGAGATACTTTGAAATTGATCGATTTCGTAACTATTGAGTTCTTGTTTCCATGACTGCTTCAGGTTCCAATATAATTTTTCCTTCCTCATCAAGTTCTAGAAATATTGTTTGAACTGGAAGTTTGTCACCTATAACCTTCTTTAAGCATGAAACATGGAAAACTGGGTGCACTCGCGAAGAAGTAGGAAGCTTCAATTTGTATTCCATAGTACCAATATTTTGCAACACCTTGTAAGGAACATATTACTTTGGCGACAATTTATTATCCTTATTAGCTTGATTGAGTGAAATTTGTTTATATGGTTGTAGCTATAAAAATACCCAGTCTCCTACATCAAAACTTCTCTTGCTGTGATGTTGATATGCCTGTTGTTTCATTCGATTCGATGCCAAATTTAGGTTATCCTTTAAGAGTTGGACAACTTGTTGTTGATGCTCAATATGATCTTCCACTACTTGAACCTTATAATTTTCTCTTAAAGATGATGTGATGGACGGTGGATGATATCCATAAAGTGCCATAAATGGGGTCATTTTTGCTGCAGTATGGAAGTGTTATACCAATATGGGACCATTCAGCCAAAGGTAACCACTTGACCCATTATGTTTATTTATCAGATAAAAAACAATGGAGATATCCTTACAAAAATTTGTTCACTATCTCAGTTTTCCCATCGGATTGCGGATGATAAGATGAGCTATGGGCTAGTTGAGTACCCAAATAAGAAAATATTTCTGTCCAAAAATTTCTAGTGAAAATGGGATCTCTGTCGCTTACAATAATCTTTGGGTTTCCATGTAGCTTTTCAATTGTTTCCATAAATGCAGTAGCAAATTTACTTGCTTTAAATGGATGAGATAATGCACAAAAGTGTGCATACTTGGTAAGTCTATCAACTACCACCATGATGACACTCTTGCCTTTGGACTTAGGTAAACCTATGATAAAATCCATTGAAACCTCCTCCCAACGTTGACTTGGAATGGGTAAAGGTTGTAACAGACCCGGGGTCTTAATTGTCTCAAATTTATTTTGCTGGCAAACCAAACATTTTGCCATAAAATTTTGAATATCAAATTTAAGGCCATCCCAAAAAAATTATTTCTTCACCCTGTGGTAAGTTTTTAAAAATAATGAGTGTCCTCCAACGGGAGAGGTGTGCAATTCAAAAAGAATCTTTTGTTTTAGTTGGGAATTATTACAAAGATATAAGAGATCTTTGTACCATAAGAAATCATTTTTCCAACTAAATGGATTATATGTACTCATATATTGCTGCAACTTTTGAATGAGTGTCCACACTTCTTCGTCATCCTTCCATTCCTCCCTTGCTTTGGTTATCCAATATGGTTGGATAATATAAATGGCACAAAGTAATGATTCCACCTCTCATCCTTTCTTGAGAGTGCATCTAAAAGAACATTTAGCTTCCCTTTTTTGTAGATGATTTCAAAGTCATAACCAACATTTTCATGACCCATTTTTGCTTCTCTTCTGAAGATATTGTTTCTTCCAAAAAGTATTTAAGACTATCATAATCAGTTTTTACCTTAAAGTGTCTTCCCATTAGGTAAGGTCATCATTTCTTTAGTACATTTAGTATTTCCAACATTTCCTTATCATAAATAGCTTTCTATAAACACTTTCCTTTCATTGGACGACTTTGAAAAGAAATGGGTATTCCTTCTTGCATTAAAACAACACCAATTCCATTTCCTGAGGCATCACATTCCACAATAAAGGTTTTTGTAAAGTCTGGCATAGATAAGACCGGTGCTAGGCACATTGCCTCTTTAAGATGTTCAAAGGCCTTAGTTTCTTCAGGAGTCCATGAAAATTCATCTTTATTCAATAATGTTCTTAGAGGTTCTTCTATTCTCCCATAATTCTTAACAAACTTGCGATAATACCTTGTTAACCCGAGAAGTACGTGCAATTGCTCTATGTTTGTGGGGAATTTCCATTCCTTAATGGATTTAATTTTGTTAGGGTCTACCTTAACATCCTCTTGAGATTCAATATGACCCAGATATTCCATCTCTTGTACTCCAAAGAAAAATTTGGAGGTTTTTTCATATAGTTGTTTTTCCTCCAATAGTTTGAGCACCCTGTCAACATGTTGAACATGATCCTTCCAAGACCTGTTGTAGATTTATATATCATCAAAAAATACTAACACAAATTTTATAAGGAAGGGTTTAAAAATGGAATTCATCAACCCTTGAAATGTAAAGGTGCATTGGTAAGGCCAAAAGGCATAACCAAAAATTCATAATGACCCTCATGAGTTCAAAATGTTATTTTCAGAATATCTTGAATCTTCATTCTAATTTGATTATATCCTGAATGAAGGTCCAACTTGGTAAAATAAATTGCTCCATGTAGTTCATCTAATAATTCATCAATCACATGACTGGGAAATTTATCTTTAATAGTGAGCTTATTGAGCTCCCTATAATCTGGACACATGCGCCATGATCCATCCTTCTTGTGCACCAATCATGGAAAATTTTAGGGGCTAATATTCGCAAGTGGGCTAATTTTCCATGGTTTTTCCAAAAGAAAGATTCGCCAATTTCCATTTTTTTATAAAAAAGATTCGCCCAAATTTTACAATATAAAACAATTTTGTGTTAAAAATAGCCAACATTATATAGATAATATATATAATATCATTATAAATTTGAATAATTTTTCAAATACATCAATAAAATTTTTATAGTTTGCATATTAGGGACTAGTGAGATTCACCAATTTTTTAAACTTCAAGATAATTTTCCATCCTTAAAATTATCCCTGGCACCAATACTACTGGAGCAGAGAAAGAACTTTGACTAGGTTGAATTATACCAACCTCTAACATTTCTGCAATCATACATTCAATTTCTCTCTTTTGGACATAAGGATATTTGTAAGGCACGATGTTCAAAAGAACACTTCTTGGAATAAAATGAATAACATGATCATGATCACGAATAGGTGGGAGTTATCAGGAGTTTCAAACACCTTCGAATGATTGTCCAAGACTTTTTGGAGATCTAGAGAAATAGATGATTTTGATGTTGGAACTTCTAGTGAGCATAATTGTGTAATTATGCCTCATTGTTCTTTCTTAAGAAGCTTTGTCATGACATTAGAGGTTATTATATTTCCCAACTTCCCTGCGATACCCTGTAATTCAACTTCCTTTCCTTCCGAAAAAATTTCAAGAAAATTTCTTGAAGATTAAAAGCTACTGTCCCCAAAGATTGTAACCATTGTACTCCTAGTACAACATCATCACCTCCCATTGTAATGGAAAGCACTGGACTATTCAATACATATTCCCCCTTGTTTAGCTTGATATTATGGCATTTTCTAGAGAAATTTATAGTCCCTCTATTTTCAACCATCACTTGAAACTCTGATGCTGGGTATAGGAAGCGATTCAATTCCTTGGCTATCTTACAATGAATAAAATTATGGGTACTACCTGAATCGATCAACACTATTACCTTTTTCTTCTTGATATGTCCTTATATCTTGAGAGTTTTAGGAGTGGTATTTCTTGCCAATGAATATAAGATATGTTCAGACTCATTTATTCTTTTTATAGGGTTGGTTCCTGGTGTATATCCTCTTATTTTGAAGTTTCTTGTTCATTTTATTCCTCCTCTTCACAATCTATGTAAAATAATTTCTTCTCAGCACACTTATGACCTTTAGTGTATTTTCTATCACAACTGTAGCAAAGCCCTTTTTCTATTTTTTCTTCCAATTGTTCCGGTGTCAACCTTGTAGGTTGTGGAAGTATAGGAGTAGCAACACTTCCATCTTTATAGATGTTAGTGGTAGGCTTCCTTGTCGCCATAAATTTACTTTCAATTTTTATTTCCAACCTGAATGCCTTCTCCAATGAATCAAGTTCCCAAAGGTGAGCCTAATGTTGGATGTTATCCTTTAAAGTCCCTATGAAGACATCAATCTTGTGTTCCTCTGGAATATCAGTTACCCTTATATTCAATTTTTGGAAGTCCTCAATGTGCTCCAACATTGAACCCTTTTTTTTGAGATTTCTCAATTGGATAAATAAGGTGTTTCTCTTTGTATCCTCATAATGTGCTATCATTTCCTTCGTAAAAATTGACCAAGTGAATTTTTTTTTACGAGAGAAAATCCATCGATACCATACAAATGTATTTTGTTCTAAATTTAAAGTTGCAATGCATACCTTTTGTGTGTTTTACACATTATGGGGATTAAAATATTGCTCCATCTGTAGTATCCATGTTATGAGATCCTTGCCATCAAACTTCCTCATATCCATGTTTGGAATATGGTAGGTCTTCAATCCAACATTAGAGTTTATGAAAGCACAATAAACATTTATTTTGTTCTCATCATGAGTTTCCTGCACTACCTTTTCACCATTAGGAATCATTTCTTGTATCAAATTTCTTGTGTCTCTGTAATTTCGGATCCCCGAGATGAAAGATTTGGTCCTATAATAACCCTTTGAGTCTTCTTTCCAATGCGATAGGTCTGACCTGATTTGGATTCTTCAAGACAAAGTTATTCCAAATCTCCCAAAATGAACTAATTATGGACTGGTTCAGTAGAGAAAACTTGTACGACATTCCACGTGTCATTGTTTCATACTTCGGCTTTGAATTTGATACACAGAAAACTACATTTCGTGTAATTTAGGCCACTTTTTACAGAATTCCAATCCAATGCTTAGAGAGAGAGAGAGTTATCGTAATTTTCCCAAGGTAACCTCTTTGAGATGAAATTCAGGAGCCTACAAAAACCCTAACTTCCACAGATCCAATATTCGAAAATATTGCGAACCAAGATCTAAAATTTTTACACGAAAGTCTTGAAGTTTTTTTCGCAAATGAGTTTTTTTTAGCGTCTAAACCTTCGTAGCGAAAAAGCCACGATGACCTGTTTGAAGCATTGAAACCCTAGAATCCAAAGCTCTTATACCAAATGTTATGAAACCAACTCCAAAAATAGAAGAAAATAGAGATCAACACATTATAAATCAACCACTTCGAGGGGGAAACCTCCTTTACATTACATAAATAAACAATTATTGGATGATTCAAATGAAAAAAACCTTCTTCTATATATAGGAGTCCATGGGGTCACAATATATTCCTAGCTGACCTAAAAATAATAATCTAAGGGCCAAAAATAGAAATAGTGGGGTTTTATGGGGCACAATAATAACAACATGGGGACTATAGGGGTACAAAAATAACAATAAGGGGGCTAAACTACAATAATGAGGGAATTCACTAGTAATATAGGGACCTAACATCTAATCAAAACATAATTCATCTCTCCTAAAGCTTTAAATTTTGACCTGTATAATTGAACAATCTGAACAACAAATTTCTGAGGTGAAATATTCAATTTAAGACAAAATGAATAAGGCATGATATTTGATGATGCACCAGAATATACTAAACAATTATTAACATTCTTATTAAAGATTTCAAAAGTAAAAATAAAAGGAGGAGTATGAGAATTTGATCTATCTCCAAGTAAAATAACATCGGAAGGGTCAATTTTATCTATAGAGGAATTCAAAGGATTTCCTTTTCCTTTTGAAGATTTCATAATAACAACAATAGAAGGTAGTGAAGATGCAGAAACTGCACTTAAGTAATTGAGTAAAATTTTTTGATGTTGTTTTAATTTACTTACCTCATATAAATAAATGTTGGCTTTAGTCTTATTCATGTCTTCTACAATATTATATTCAATGCTATCCGAAACTATTAAAGTTTTAGATGATGAGGAGTACTTGGAAGTAGTTGGAGCAGAGTTAGAAGGTTGAGAAGCAATCTTTTTAACTATACCTTTTTCATTGGTAGAAAGAGTTGGGTTTTTTTTATTTGATGTATAAGTGTTAGTAGGTCCCTTTCTTATGGTAATTACTATTAAGGCTTCCTCTTCCTCTTCATTTTCTGAAGTAGTGAGAATGAAGTACCGTAAACCATGTGATTCAACTATTTAATCTTCTTGATCTTCAGCAATAGATAAGGAAATTTCTTATTCTTCATTATCTTCATCAGATTCTACATTTGTTATATCGGTAGGAGGTTGTGATTTTGATGAATGATTCCTTTTGAAATTCTGAATGGACTTTCTTGAAGACTCAATAAATTGTTTCTTAATTTCAACCATTTCATTAGACAATGTCTTTAAAAATTTATATAACCCCTCCCAATCATAAGGATCTTCGGGAGCCTTTTTCTTTGATTCATCCTTGAAAGTTACTTTTTTGGTTTTCTTTCTTTCATTGATAACAACTTTCTTATCAAGGGCCAGAAATCTCTTTTCTACAGACAAAGCTTCTTTCATGTTATCAAGAAATGTTGTTTTATTAGATCTATCCACAAACATAGCTGATATTTGAAGGAAGAGAAATAATGTACCATTCAATTTTAACATCAACACTAGGTTTGGAAGTTTCTGGGATTTTATTTAAAAAATTGTTAAATATCGAGTTGAAATATTTTATTTTCTCATTTAGATTGGTCTTACAATTTGAAAAATCATTAATTAAGGCTGTTGTTGTTCGATCATCTCCAAATTTCATTAAAAAATTCTCCTCAAACATATCCCAGCTAGTAATTGATCCAACAGGTAATGAGAAATACCAAGACCCTCTAGATCCTTCAAATGTGTAAGGAAAAATTTTGCAAACACAATCTTCTTCTGAAACTCCATTAAGATTAATGGCTAACATAAAATTGTGGAGGTGTTCTTCTCTAGGTATCCCATCATCGTGATTAAATTTAGGTAACCATCTCTTTAGATGCTTAGGAAGAGGATGTAATGGTGCTTCCATTTGAACTGCCCCTAGGTTATTCCATGGTCGATTAACCATTCTTTGAGGAGTGGGTCCAGTAGGGGTTGTGCTTAAGCTAGGGGGTGTAGAAGGATTTTCTGTCGAAGGTGATGCCCTTATAGTACTGGTTGTTTGTGAGGGAGAGGATTGAGTGGAAATGGGAGAAAGAGGATGATAGGAATAAGGTAAAGGATTTTGTGAAGAAACATGGTTGAGAGAAGGAGTTTGAGGTGGAGAAGTTGAAGTAATCTCACTAGCTAAAGATTCTGATTCTGAAGTGTCCTTTATTATTCAATGAGTGGGTAATGGAAATTAAAATGGTCGTATTCCAAGTTTCTCACTCTGGGATATTGTCAAAACACTAGAAAATTTTAAGGATGAGGAAATACTTCCTTCAGAAAAATTAGATTGGACAAACTTCTCTCCAAATATGGAAATTCCTTCCAATATTTGAATCAAATTCTGAAACTAGATTTGTCTAAGTGGAAGTGTGTATTTTATGTTTTGGAATTGAGCTAAGAGATTGAGTGGATGAGTGAACACCTTCAGATCTAGAGTCTGGAGATTTAGAATGTGATCTTGAATTTGGTGTGGATTTTGAGGGAAAACGACTCTTTGGATGGACTTTAGATTTCAGAGAAGAATTTGTTGCCATTCATAGTCTAATGACCCTGCTTATAGCACCAAAAATGTTGATGGCTTGAAATGTCTGCCTCAAAATCAGGGAAAACCACTCATTCGAGACCTTAGAGCAGATCCTTTTCTATTTGGATTGGTGGCTCTGACTGGGTATATGGGACCAATTTCCCTTTTAAACAAAATTATAAAAAAATGAGATATAAATATAATGGTTTTAATGTAACTTGGGCATGGCCCAAATTGGTCCAATTTTGAGTCAAAGACTCCACATTTTGAGGAAGCAGAGTGAGTGGTTTAACAAAGATCAATCTATTGCGCGAAGGTTTGGGGCTTCAGGGTGGGTCAAATCCCCTCTTTTTTTAAAGGGTTTGAATTTATTTGTTAGTTTTTGTTTTCCCATGGTATGTGGACTATGGTATTGTATGTATGTAAATGCTATATAAAGAAATGTAATGTCAAGTCAAAGTAATATATATATTTTTTAATTTTTGATGGGCATTAACTGTTGAATATCTATGTCTAAGTCTATTTTGGGCCTAAGGGAAGGCTCCACAGCTGTGTGTGCAGGGGCCTTGAAGAATCTGCATCTTTGTGCATAGACCACCTGTACCTGTGTGCGTAGGTCAGAGAAGTTGTATATATCGAAGAACTTTGTCATAATAAAAGAAGAGTTTTGAAGGCATCTCTATGTTTATGTGTTGTATTTGTTTATTATCTATGTTGTGAAGTTATTTCTATGCTTAATATTGTGTTTTAATGATAAAGGCGTAGTGCGCACAAGTATTTATTGATGAATAAGGTATATAATGTTTAAGTAGATAGGTACATCCATACAGTTCAAAATAAGCATAAGTAGAAGTTTAGCAGTTGTTCCACATCCTATTGTCCCTAATGATGCAGAAACCTAGTTTTGACATCCCCCAATATTTTCTTAGGTGAGACTGTGATCTGCGCTACAGGTTGTTTCCAAAGGGCCGATAATAGAGGGTTTTGTTGGTGCGCAACTAACTGTGAACCTAGGTCGAGACCCCTCTCACCCAAAAAATGGTTTTGTTTATGGGACTCGGATTTGATTGAGGGATATGTGGATGTGGCATCCAAAAATGAAGGAAATAAAAGATTGGGTAGATTTGAAAGAACGAGAGTTTACAATTCAAGAAAACAGAAATCCACGGTTGTCGACTGAAGGTTGGTTGCAGAGGTATCTTTTCACAGAACAACACGAGATTTTCTTCACGGTGTTTCATTAGGGGAATTTTTAGGTCTAAAATGGGCCTCCTAAGAAAAATATATAACCAAAATAAACTTTATAAGAATAAATAGGATTCGAGATGATGATGTCAACCATGGGGGATGATTCACCATTTTTGGAGTTAAAAAGTAAAAATATAAAAAATAATAAAATAATAAAAATGCATTTTCAACTTGTATTTTAAACTTATCTCGCTAAGGTTTTACTAAAATTTCAAGTGGGAGTAATCATTAGATGAAAATTTTATTTCGTCATCCAATTGGTACTCATGTTGCATGTTTTCAATGGACCCTGCTACACGAAAAAACATGATTGCAATCACATTTTTCATGTATTTCTCATTTTTCATGTAGAAGGTTCCATTGAAAGTATGCAACATGGGTACTCCTTTGATGAAGAATCATATTATTCATCAAACGAGTGTTTCTGCTCGAAATTTAAGTAAATCCACAGGGACATAAGTTGAAAATACGAGTTGGAAATATATATATATATATATATATATATATAATTTTTTTTTTCCCTCTAAAATTTGATGATGTAATAAAATATTATATTATTATTTCCACTATTATTTTATAATTTCTTTAGGAGGACCATTTTAGACCTAAAAATTCCTCTAATGGATAATGAACTGCATGAATGGTTATCAAGGCTGACTGAGAACAAGACCTGTTTTACGAAAGACGAGCCTACTTCGTAGAACCATGAATTGTTATAACGACTCAAGGAGAGTAATAACATGATATAGAGGGCTGTTTATTTCTAGATTGAAAGTATTTTGGGAGGATTTATTACTGAGTTTTCCATAGACACATTTGTATCTTATATCGAAGCTGAGTGAATATTTTTTAAGGGTCCGCGAGGTAAGTATCTAAATTTTCTGAAGTTGTGGATTAAAATGATTTTATGTGAAAAGGGATTACTAAGAATGCAGTCAGATTAATGTTTTGAAGAAGTAAATCTGGGGCTACGCAAAGTGGAAATCGATACATAGTAGATCACGAAAAATTAATTGAGACTGATTACAGTCCTTTTTTGAGTGAATCCAAAATCGAAGAAGAAAGGAGTAACCCCGCAATCCCTAGATGCGCATCACAATTGGGATTTGAGAATAATCAAGGCACCTCTGGGATTCCCCATACCACTAATCCCCTCGCCCCCCATCCCCCTACCTATGCTTTCCCTCCACCTCCACCTCCACCTCCTCCTCCACCTCCCCCAGGAAACATGGCTAATGATATCAAGCTACCTGTTTTTGGGGATCTCAGATAAGAGGATCCTGAGAAATTTTGGTTTATAGCTAAAGTAGTTGGAAAGAAAAACATATTATTGATGAAGATATAAATAAGGCACTGATTTCCATCGCGCTATAGGAAATAGTGCTTAAATGGTACATCAAGTATTCTACAATGAATCAAGGTGCTTCACTGTATGATTTCAAGAAAGCACTGACTGTAGAATTTAAGAAGCCAAAATATCAGTTGCAGTGTATTACTGAACTAAAGGAGATTAAGCAACTGGTAAGTGAGTCTGTTTTGGAGTTAGATCAAAGGTTCAAGATGTTAATGGAACTAATAAGCTTTACAATTCGTGAAGAACAACATAAGGAGTGGTTTATAGCTGCGTTATTGTCACATATCATGCTACCTTTGACAAAACAAAAGATATCAACACAGGCTGAAGCTCTGGAAATTTTGATGAAGTTGGAAGCTTCGTTAGTCACAGTACATAAGATTCAAATCCAACTAGCAACAATTCATTTGGAGCTGCAAGATCTAAAGAATGGTAAGGAAGTCAGGTCAGATATCCGATCAGAAGTATGGTGCATAAAGTGTAAGGTAGAAGGCCATTATAAGGATCAATACCCCGTGTATAGAGAATACATCAACAGTGGAGCGCCTAATCCATTGAACCTATGATCAAGCGTATGGTGTGATATATGTAATATTGCAGGTCAACATTGCACGAAAGAGCGCTATTTGTTGCAGAAGTATGTACAGACCCTGAAGCAATTGTTTTGTAACTTCTATATGTCACTGGGGAATGATGAGAAGAAATAACGCAGTTATGATTTGACGATGGAGAAAAATTCAGGTGCTTATAGAATGTAGGATGAAGGATGTGTACATGAGGATCTAGGACAACACGCAGGTCACAAAGGATTACAAGGACGAGGACGAGGACGAGGACTAGAAGGAGGCATTCTTCAAGGACGTGGGAAACTAATTTGTTACAACTGGGATAAAGAAAGACACTTCACGAGGGATTGTTAGAATCTTACCTCAACCTGTAAGTATTGTAAAATCTTTTAATCATGTGATAGAAGAATGTTCGGTACTTATGAAGAAGATGCAAGAGAAAAGAAACCCGTAGCCTACGTAGAAATTACAGATGATGAATGCTGAACGAAGGGAAGATGACATGTGCATCAACATAGTAATAAGAAGTGGCACAGTGATAGGAGATGATAAAGCTGAAGGAAAGAAACCGATGGGAGACACATGGGTTAAGAAGACTGCAGAAAATGCCCCCCTAGATTAAACATTTAAAGGGAAAATGAGACATTCATTGATGCAAAGGAAAGCTTCATGGATACTGAAACTTCCACATCTAATGCAAAACTGTTTATAGGTTAATCTCAAAGAATGACAACGCCAAGGTAATTATTATGATGAAGTAGTTTGATCCAACCATATTAAAATCATTTTTGCAGACCTGCATGAAGCTGTTGAGAGACGAGAAGGCTATTGAGGGCCTCCAGTATTTGATAGACTCCTATGCTGGAAAAAAAGAACCATGTAGTGAGCCACACACAGTAAAAATTTTCATTGACATAAGAAGAGAACCAGAAGGGAGATGAGATTAACTACACAGATCGAGGACTATGATATGGATTGGGTAATCCTGGATTTTGGATTTAATGCCAACGTGCTTCCTAAGAAAACTTGGTAGCGAATGGGAAAACCACAGTTGCAATGGTCACTGATCTAGTTGAGAATTCCAACCAACAAAATATAATCCCTATGGGCAGGTTGCCTGGTGTTATAGTAGATATTGAGGGAGTACGCGCTGTTGCAGTTTTCGAAGTAATTGAAATTGTAGATGACAACAATCCATATCTGGTGCTTCTTGGATTGGATTGGGATTTTTATATTAGTGTGATAATCAATTTGAAGAAGATAAATATGGTGTTTGAACAAGACGATCCGAGGGTCATTTTTCCTCTCGACCTATCAGAAGGAGTGAACTATACATAGCTTATCCACGATGAGTAATGCGACACAGATATTGATAATATCTACAAGATAACAACTAAGGAGGAAAATTGAATCAATCCCATTACAGATGGAAGGGTAAGCTGGTAACGGGACATTTCCTGTATTTCAGACTTTGATCAAGAACTGGAGAATTGGCAGAACAAGTTGCATGAAGTCTCTATAAGATGATGTAAGAAAATTACAAGATCACTTCGCTGCATGAATTCAAAGGTATGTAATTTGCCTTACTATGATGGGATAGGAGATGTCAGTCTGTTTGTTGATGAATTTGAAAGAGAAGTACCATAAGAACAAAGGTTTCAATATTTTTACGTAGCTCTGAGATCTACACCAGCTAGATGGTGGGGTACTGATAAAGAAAATATTGGAAGTTGGAAATAGTATCACATAATAATGAATATTAGATTTTGCCAAGTAAATACTAGAATATAAGTGAAATATGATGGCAAGGATGACCCCCCGGAGCATATTTTTCGGATGACTTCGGTTTGGGCGAAGGTTCAAAACCAGAGTGGGTACATATATTTTTTCACACATTGGACATGATACCTATGAATTGGTATCTTAAGACAGAACGACGACATAGAATGACGAACTCGACATATTTGGTTGAAGGGTTCCTATTGACCTTTAGTTTTGAAGATGACTGTCCATGCGTAGATGAAGCTCTTCAGGTAGTCAGAGCAGGGATTTTCAAGACCACAACTGCGCTAACTTGGACGCAGCCCGATTGGACCGCGCAGTTGTAGCACACACTGGAATGCTATAATGTGACAACAGAAAAAGGTGATGAGGATCCCGCAATATTTATATCCCAGAATTAGAAGGACACCATGAAGTTGTTGGACCAGAGCTTGGAATCCTTGACATAACACAACCCGTGAAAACAAAGAAGGTGAATATTAGGTCAGAAGAAGAACCAAAATTTGCATTGATTGGAGATTATTGGGATGAAGAGACAGTTCGCAAGGCTGCAGAATCATTGCATGAGTACCAAGAAATCTTCCCCACTATTTTTTTCTGCATCGAAGGGTATAGTAGGAGAGTTAGGAGTTATGAGGATTACTCTGAAACTTGATGTGAATCTAGTAAATAAAATACATTATAGGTTGAGTCCAAAATATAAGGAAGAGTTAGAAAAGATGTTCAAGGTAGGGATCATTGAACTGGTTGAAGAATATGAATGGGTAAGTCCTATGGTAGTTTAGGAAAAGAAGACAAAGGGCGAGATCATAATATGTGTGTACCTGAGGAAATTGAATGATGCATGTGTGAATGACCCCTTTCCCACACCATTCATGGATGAAGTATTGGACAATGTAGGAGGAAAAGAGGCAGGTTATTATTTCATAGATGGATTTTTAGGTTACCACCAAATCAGAATTGCGCTTGAAGACAGAAATAAGATGAATTTTTCTACAGAATGGGTTTGTTACCAGTACACCATTATGCCTTTTGGTTTGAAGAATGCTCTTGCCATATTTTCTATATTTTTAGTCGCATATTTCAAGGAGTATATACACAAATTTTTGGAGGCTTACTTTGATGATTGGACAATCTTTGGGCTATTGAATAAACATGTTTCAAGCTTGAGATTGATGTTGGATACCTGTAGGCAGTATCAAATATCGCTGAATTTGAAGAAGTGCATATTTTGTGTACCTTTTGGTATACTATTGGGGCATGTTGTTTGTAGGCATAGATTAATGGTAGACCCCATGAAGATTGATGTTATTGTGATTCTAGAGCCACCTAAAACAGTGAAGCAACTGCACACGACACTTGGACATACTGGATATTGCAGGAAGTTTATAAAAGCGTATGCACAAATAACTACGCCGATGGAGAAGCTATTGAAGAAATTTTTAACTTTTTGTTGGGATGAAGAGTGCAAAAAGAGCCTCAATGTACTGAAGGAGAAATTGGTAATTGTGCCTATTCTAGCTGTCTAGGTCTCGAATAAGGAGTTTCATGTGCATGTTGATGCCTCTTGCATAAAATTGGGCACAATATTAGCACAACCAAGGGAAGGAGAAATTGATCACCCCGTAGCTTTTGCAAGCAGAAAATTGTGCAAGGTAGATAAGAACTATTCTACGACAGAAAGAGAGGGGTTGGTTATGCTTTATGCGTTACATAAGTTCAAGAATTATTTGTTGGGAGCCAACTTCAAGATGTTCATTGATCACTTCGTGCTGAAGTACTTGGTGAATAAGCCTTTTTTGGGAGGGAAGATCTGTCGATGGTTGTTATTATTCCAGGAGTATGACTTTGAAGTTATTGTCGAGCCAGGAAGATTGAATGCTGGGCCTCATAATCTGTCAAGAATAGAAACAGACGATGAACCAAAAAACATTGAGGATAACCTTTTGGATGCAAAGCTATTCGCAATCAGGGTCGAAGATGATCTCTTTGTGGATATTATTCATTTTTTGGCTACAGGGATGGCACCTTCGGAGTACACTACGCAACAGAAGAAGGCACTGGTAGTCAAATCATCTGATTTCTCATTGATTGCAGGACATTTGTAGAAGCCGGGACCAGATGAAATACTGCACATATATGTATTTAAGCATAAACGACCGAGTATTTTGGCAAAAGCTCATGGAGGAGTTGCAGGAGGACATTATGCAGTAAATTCCACTGTGCAAAAGATTTTGTGACCTGGGTTACGGTGGCCCACAATGCATAAGGATGCAAAGGAGTTTTGTAGAGCTTGTGATGCTTACCAAAGAACATGAAGACCATCTAGAAAGGATGAAATTCCATTGAATCGATAGGTGACGTTGTAGGAATTTGATAAGTGGGATATTGACTTTGTTGGACTTATCAATCCACTAGGCAAGAATACTGGCACAAGGTATTTAATCACTGCAAAAATTTATTTGATGAGGTGGGCTAAGGCAAAGCTAGTGAAGGATTGCAGTGCAGATATTGCCGCGAAGTTCATATTTGAGTATATTATGTCTAGATTTGGGTGTTCGGAGATCTTGATTAGTGGCAGGGGTTTGAATTTCTTGCACAAGACTACAGAGGCGCTGAATGAGGAATTTTAGATACATCATCATAAAATTACACCCTATCATCCTTAGGTGAATGGGACAATTGAATATTTCAATAAGATTCTGGAGAATGCACTCACAAAAATATGCAATGTGAATAGGACAACATGCAAGAAGCTGACGTGACAAACACCTTTTAGGTTGTTATATGGACAAGAAGAAATCATGCCTATGGGGAATATTGCGCCCAATTTGAGGATTGCAACATTCAGAGACATGGCAGACCATGATACAATGGAAGAAAGGATGAAGAAATTACTTGCTCTTGAAGAAGACAAGTTTATTGCAGGTTATCATCAGCAAGTACAAAAATAAAGGGAGAAATCTTGGTATGGCAGGGATATCAAGCAGGATACATTGTACTATTTTATGGTAGAAAGTTCGGGAAATTCCCAGGAAAGTTTCAAACACATTGGTTAGGACCATATATCATCATGAAAATATTTGAGGGAGGCACAATTCAGCTCACAAAGTTGGATGCTTAGTTGATGTCAGGATGAGTGAATGGTAGTAGATTGAAGTTTTATAGGGACAACCCTGTCCTTGGAACCTTACATTTAAGAATTATGGGGGAAAGTCTTAGTGCCACCTAAAGTTGAAAGTGGGCATTGGACTATAAAATACTCTCCAGAAATGGGATTTCCTGAAGAAGGAGCATGGCGCGATTGTTAGGAGTATGACGAAATTCTAGAAGAGTCATGCCAAAGGACGATTACAACACGATGTTCAGGAGGATGACGAAGTTCGAAGGAACTATGACGTTGGAGGAATTGCTACAACACAAGAAAGGTTCGTCAAAGTTCACCGAAAATATGATCGTTGGAAGGAAAAAGTTGACATGAAAGGGAAGTTTCTATTAAAAGGAGGGGGGGAAGTGCATTTATTGAGCAAAGATGGTCACAATCTAGCACCATATCTGCATTAAATGAGCCAACTCAGAAGAAAATCATGGGGGTCTGAAATTCAACTTTTTTATAAAAGCAGGCTCCCGCTCTACATTTTGACACTTTACCTCTTGATAATTCGAATTGAGACTTTATGCACATAACGATTTGTTGTATGTTTGGGAAGAGATGGGAAGACATTTATAGAGAATTGGTAACAAGGGGATTCACAAGAATCATGACAACGACACCACCAAATTTCACAGATCCAAGGTCATCGCGCAAGCAGCCAACTGCAGAAGAAGCGGGGCCAAAGAAAAAGTAGGTCAAGAGGCCAACTGCGTCCCATTGTATTAGAAAATCCCCAAGAAAGAAATTTTCTGAGGAGCAAAAAACAAAGCAACGACAAGATAAGAAGCAAAAGCAACTAATGGAAATTTAGGACAATGAGGAAGGAACCGAGGCCTTAGAAGTAGAGATACTGGAAGGTATGTAGGAAGAAGATGTGGAAGCTGTCTCTAGGCTTCCCCCTTATCTACTACCAAGGAAGCGGGGTGCCAAGAAAGTGAAGGACCCTGAAAATTTGATGTATTTGTATTTGCACCTTTGTTGCCCGAAGATGTACCTTTTGAAGGAGAACCATTGGCACAAGTGCTGCAACTAAAGATGGAGGATTGGGATTTTAACGATAGGAGAAAGTATCCCCAATTCGAACCTAGTAGATACTTGCACCAGGTTCAATACCCAGAGAAGGAAGTCACCAGATTGGAGCCACATAGGTGGGTTGCAAGAATACAACAATCTGGGTTATTAAACATGCTGAACGTTCTGCACTTTGGGTGAAGTAATATCAACACCATTTTTGTTCACTAGCTATTTGTTTTGGTACATGACGTGTTGAAATGGAACCAAGAAATGGCACTCCAAAGCGGGGCTTCTGATTTAATTTTCCCTTAATTAAATTGGAAGAGAAATTGTAATTTCATCTCATAACAACTTCTATTAGTTAAATAAGTCAGAATGGTTAAGTTAACTTAGGAAATTTGTGTTGAGGGTCTAAGAGGATGCATGTAGAGTGATTCCATGTTTTAAGGGGGTCCAATTGAGTTATGCATGAATTGTAATTATTTAACTCAAGAAATTTAGTTAAAATAAGTTTAACTAGTTCTAACTGAGTGATGAGCTAGGGATAGGCCTAGTGAATTAAATCTGATTTATTTCACAATGAGTGATCAATAAGCTAATTTATAAATCACTATAGATATCTATCGCATGTCAGTTATGAGGAAGACCCAACTGATACAAAGGTTAAAGGGAAGATAACTATCAGTTGTGTAATTAGAAAATTGTATAGGTCGGTTTATAATCATTTGGAGGCCTAGAATGGATTGCGCAATCATGGCAAGGGATTTTCCTATTTAATAGGGGTTTAATTCCTCAAGGAATGTGTGAGCAAGGCAGGATGAGCAGAGGCAGAGAATTGGCTAATATTTGTCCGATTTTTCCTAGATCACTGTGATACAGTTGACAAAGTGGAAGAGTTCTCTTGTGAGAGAAAGAATTGTATTCTTTCATGATCCTTCACTTTATACAATATACAGATAGTGGGGTTTTAGGTAGCGTTCTTTCCCCAGATACATCTTGTGTTGTGCGATTTATTGTTTCTTTCCCTTACTTGTTTATGTGATTGTGTGATCATGTTTTGTTTCCACAAATTGTAGAAGGATTAAATATCTTGTTTTAGTACATTATAAGATCAGATTGAATCCAATTGTTAGATTTTCTACATGGTATCAAAGCACCATGAATCAAAATAAGAAGAGAAGAACACATTTTGTTTTGATCAAGTTCAAAATTACAGATTTATTCTTCGATATCCAACAACAAATAAAGATGTATGCCAGTGGATTGAGACTTGAATATGCACTCAAGGGAAATTCGAATTATGTTGCATGGAAGGACGGGATGGAGGCAATGCTTGAGGTCAACAGATTGAAGGCTTTCTTAGATGCTTATGTCTCGCAACCTACAAAATCAGATGCTTAACTTATTGATGCATGGAAGAAGAATGTTGTGAAAGAGAGAAAGATATTGTTAAAGGGAGTTCGAGTCCATATTGTCTCTAGCCTCCACGAGAAGGCAAAGCCATATGCAATGTGGAAGGCCTTGATAAATCTGTATCAGAATAGCAGTGACCACATGAATATGACACTAAAATGCAAGCTTAGGAAGATAAAAATTGAGAAGGGCGACACGATCCAACAATACATGACCAAGTTCACTCAATGTCAAGATGAGCTTGGAAGTGTTGGGGTCACTATTGCCGCAGATGATTTGGTGAGCATAGATATTCTAGGCCTTCCAAAGGGCTAGCATAACCACTAGGAATTTGTTAATGGGAGGGAGAAGTTTCCATATTGGGAGCGAATTTGGTACGATTTGTCACAAGAAGAAATTCTGTAGAGCACCAAAGATAGATCCTTGTCAAAGAATTATGATGAGTAAATTTGTGCCTTGGATGGAAAGGAAAAGAAAGGAAAAGGGAAGGTGTCCCATTCCCAATCCGATACTGGAAAGGCAGGAAAGAAGCGAGACTTGTTAAAGGTGAAATGTTTCAACTCTCGAGCATGGACACTATGCCACAAAATTTCCACAAAAGAAGAACAACAAGAAGGCCTCAGGAGGAGCAGCAGGTCAAGAATTGGCTTCGAAATTCAAGTTTGAATTCACCCTCATCGCATGCATGGTGTCATCAATGTTTGGATCTATATGGCACTTGGATAGTGGAGCCTTATTCCACATGACCAGAAACAAATAATTCTTCAGTGGCTTGGAGGAGAAGGATCTCCAGATGCACATCGAGATGGGTGATGATGGGAGGTATAGTGCTACTGGGATTGGTACAGTTAATTTCTAAAGAGAGTCAAATTCCCCTCATACTAAAAGACGTCATGCATGTACCTGGTTTAGGAAGAATTTGGTTTCTGTTGCTATGTTGGAAGATTGTGGATATGATGTGATTTTCAATGAAGGAAAGGCATTCCTTTGTCATAAAGCCACGAGACAGATGAAAAATATTGGGGTTTGAGTGAAGAACCTCTAAAAACTTGATGTATATGACTGTGAAATATTGAGCAGTAACTTAGAGAAGGTGGAAAGCCGAGACATCAGTGAGTTATGGCACATGAGGTTGGGCCATCTACACCACAACAATTTGAGGATCATGCAACATATTTCTATAGGAATTCCAAAGGGTACACTTGAGCAGAGAGACAAATCCAAAGGGTGTACTATGGGGAAGTATACAAAGGCCAGCTTTCATGATAAGGAAAGCCAAGCAGCGGAAATCCTTGAGAGAGTTCACTAAGATGTGTGTGGACCGTTCTCAACAGCTTCCATAACGAAGCACATGTATTATGTTATTTTTTTTGATGATTTTTCAAGAAAGTGTTGGATTTTCTTCATGTAGAAGAAATATCAGACGTTCTCCAAGTTTTGTGAGCTCAAGAAACTTTTCGAGAATGATACATGGAAGAAGGTGAAGGCTCCGAGGAGCGACAATGGTGGAGAATACATCTCTAATGAATTCCATAAATTCTGTGCCTCGGAAGGAATTCGAAGAGAATTACTTGCACCTCTTAACCCACAACACAATGGGATTGCAGAAAGAAATAACAAAACTATTGTGGGAGCAACACGATCTGTGTTACATGATCAAGGCCTACTGCTACATCTATGGGCGGAAGCATGCAATACAAAGATATTTGTGTAGAACAAAATTCCTCATGAGATACTTGGGGTGAGTACACTAGAGGAGGATTTTTCAGGTAAGAAACCAAGTGTTTCATATTTTAAATTTTTTGGTTCATCTATATATTTCCATGTGACCAAAGATTCTAGGATGAAGCTAGAGCTAACAACAGAGTTGTAGATATTTCTGGGGTACACTGATACACCTCACAATTATCAAGTGTACATTCCAACACATCGAATGACAGTGGTTAGAAGAGATGTGAAGTTTGATGAAGACAAAGCCATGTGATTGTCCCTTGAGAGGGAGCTTGAGTTGCATGCGGTTGAGGAGCTCTTAGCTCTAAAGGATGAACGTTAGGATGTGGAGAAGCCAAAAATAGAGGAAAAGAGAGTGGTAGAAACCACTCATGGAGAGCCATCCACCAGAGATGGAAGGAATCACATCAGAGAGGCTGGAATATTATTGCTGGATACGAGAGATAATGTGGCAGCACCCACATCACAACGCATGAAAAGAAGGTTCCCAGAGTGGTACACTGGATACATAGATCTTATGAGAAAAGGTATTGATATAGAACCATCCTATTTTGAGGAAGTAGTGCACCATCCAGTGTGGGTTGATGCCATGGTTGAGGAGTATGACTCCATTATTAGGAACAGTGCATGGGAAGTGGTCCCAAGACCAGTGGGGAAGTCAGTTGTAGGATCGAGATGGGTCTAAAAGGTGAAGCAGGCAACAGATGGGAGTGTGGAGAAACACAAGGCTATATTTATGGCCAAAGGGTTCTCTTAAGTGGAGGGGATTGACTCTACCAGTTTCAAGGTACTCATCCATTAGATCCATCCTTGCACTCTTAGCGCAAATGGGATGGAAGATACATCAGATGGATGTAAAGACAACCTTTCATAATGGATTTATTGAGGAAGAAGTGTACATTAAGAAACCATAAGGTTTTGAGACCTTAGATAGGGATTCACATGTGTGCATACACAACAGAGCACTACATGGGCTGAAGCAAGCACCTCGTGCTTAGTACACCAGGATTGACAACTATTTCACCAGATTGGGCTTCACCAAGAGTGAAGCAGATGCGAACCTATATCATATTGTGGTTGATAGTAAGATTTCAATTATTTTACTTTATGTTGATGATCTAATATTGACAGGTGATGAGCGACTTATGAAATATTGCAAATATGATCTTGAAAGATAATTTGAGATGAAGGACATGGGGCTCTTGCACTATTTCCTTAGATTGGAAATACAGAAAATAGATGGGGAGTTATTTGTAACTCAGGGAAAGTATTCCAAGGAGATTCTAATGAATTTCCACATGGAGGGAAATAAACCCATGGAGACTCCTCCTGCAGGAAACTGGAGGAAGGAGGATGCTACTTTGGGTGAAGTAGTGGATGCTAATATTTACAGACAGTTGGTGGGTTCAATCATGTATTCGATGAAAACATGACCCAAAATATTCTACACAGTTAATCAGCTAAGCCAAGATATGGTTAAGCCGACCAAGCTCTTTTGAAAGGCATGTAAGCATGTGTTGAGATAAATAAGGGGCACTACAGAGTATGTATGATGGTACATATGGATAGAGGAAGTGAAGCTTCAAGGCTTCACTGATGCAGATTGGGCAGGGAGTCCATCCAAATGGAAGAGCACATCATGAGGAATCTTCAACATAGGATCAATAGAATTTTATTGGTACAATGGGAAACAAAGATCAGTTGCACTCAATTCAACAGAGGCAGAATACATGGTGGCCAGTCAGGCAACATGAAAGGCCATATGGATGAGGAAGATACTTGTTGGTTTTTTTGGTCAACATATGGATCCAATGGTGATACATTGTGATAACCATAGTTGTATCAAACTATCGGTTAATCCAATATTCTGTGACAGGTCCAAGAATATTGATATCCAGTATCACCATCTCAGAGATTGTGTTCAGAGGAGGATTATGTCATTAGAGTACATTCCCATGGAGGAGCAGGATGCAAACATCTTGACGAAGGCGCTATAAAGAAGAAAATTTGAATTCCACAGAGAAAGGATCAGGGTAGTAGATAATCCCTTTATTGTTGAGAGGGAGTGTTGAAATGACACCCCAAAGCAGGGCTTCAGATTTAATTTCGCCTTAATTAAATTAGAAGAGAAATTGTAATTTCATCTCATAACAACTTGTATTAGATAACTAAGTCAGAATGATTAAGTTAGCTTAGGAAATTTGAGTTGAGGGTCTAAGAGGATGCATGTAGAGTGATTCCATGATTTAATGAGGTCTAGTTGAAATTATGCATGAGTTGTAATTAGTTAACTCAAGAAATTGATTTAAAATCAGTTTAGCTAGTTCTAACTGAGTGATGAACTAGAGATAGGCCTAGTGAAATAAATATGATTTAATTCAAAATGAGTGATCAACCAGTTAATTGATAATTCACTACAAATAGTTGTTGCATGTCATTTATAATGAAGACCCAGTTGATACAGAGGTTAAATTGAAGATAACTATCAGTTGTATAATTAGAAAATTGTATAGGTCAGTTATAGAGTTAGTTGGAGGCCTAGGATGGATTTCACAATCATGGCAAGGGATTTTCCTATTTAATAGGGATTTAATTCCTCAAGGAATGTGTGAGAAAGGCAAGCTGAGTAGAGGCAAAGAATTGGCTAAGTATTTGTATGATTTTTCCTAGATCAGTGTGAGAGAGTTTGCAGAGTGCAGGAGTTCTCTTGTGAGAGAAAGAATTGTATTGTTTCATGATCCTTGAATTTACACAATATACAGATAATGGGTTTTTAGGAAGCGTGATTTCCCTAGATACATCTTATGTTATGCGATTAATTTTTTCTTTCCCTTATTCTTTTATGTGATTGTGTGCTTGTGTTTTGTTTCTGCAAATTGTAGAAGGATTCAATATCTTGTTTTAGTACATTAGAAGATCAGATTGAATCCTGTTGTTATATTTTCTACACGACGGGTCCCTCTGGTTGGGAGAAAGGATACATCAATGACATGCTAATAAAAATAATAATTGTGCTGCCCTACCATGGAAATAACCCCGTTGCAGATTTCATAGGAAAGAGTTAGGAAAAGGGTGTCACTGAAGAAATGAAGAAGAAGTATGACCTAGTAAAGAAGTTGATGGACTATGGCATCATCTCCATCAATGATCCAATAGTGTGCTTCACCGCACACATCTTCACAGGAAATATCATGTGCAAATTCCGCACAAATGAAGTACCAACAACCATGGTCTCTTTAGCTACGTAGTGTAGTAAAGGGGTCCAGTATAACTGGACTGGCTACCTATTCAAAGAATTTTTAGATGAATACTGTGAAGCACAAGAGGAAGGGAAGGTGTTCCATTATGCATGGTTGATTCTGATAATTGCAATGATGGCTTAGAAGGAACAAGAAGAATCACAAATCCCTACTGTCGACCCAGATGTGTTCGAGGCTTCAAGCCTATGTCTCAGTCTGTTTTTCTAAGGAACTGAAGTGCGCAATGGAGAACAATTTTTTTGGGTTGTAATGGAGATGATCTGTGCATAGTGCACTACTACATTTGGCGGAAATTCCGACACTTGGTTCCGACGCTTTTGACCAAATTTCAGAAATTTCCCCAAATTTTTTCCATCCCGCCCGAAACCGTCGCTATACCGACGTTTATAGAAAAGTGTCGCAATACTGACACTTAGAAAAGTGTCACAATTGCGACGTATGGAGGAAGACGTCGCAATTGCGACACTATGGCCTAAAGCATCGCTATTGAGACGACTCCAATCGTCGCAAGTGCGACACAATGTCTAGGTGTCGCCATTGCGACGTTTAGGTACCCGTCGCAATAGCGACGCTTTTTCCGCCGTCGGTATAACGACACTTATATGTGCGCCACATAAAAATACGAAACTTATATGCGCGCTGCATAAAAATTCGAACTTATATGCGCACTACATAAAAATGATTTTATTGTTTCGTATCTGTTGCAATAGCTACATTAACGTCTGATATGACGCGCGCATTGGCCCTCCGCTCTTGCAGAACAACATTCGCCCTCAGCTCTTGCAGAACAACATTTTCCCTCAGCATTTGTGCTCAACTCTTGCAGAACAAAATTTGCCCTCAACATTCGCCCTCAGCGTTCGCCCTCAACTCTTGCAGAACAACATTCACCCTCAGCTCTTGCAAAATGGTAAGTTCTTACTGCAGGCCCTTCCTCCTATAGTAGGGTTGACTCTATTTGAGTTTTTTTGGTCAATTCCATTGGATTGTGTTAGGCTGTAGGGTTCTCTCTAGATGTCAAGAATCAAGATTCAATACCCTCTA
Organism: Pinus albicaulis; assembly: GCA_034641835.2. NCBI lineage: Eukaryota > Viridiplantae > Streptophyta > Pinopsida > Pinales > Pinaceae > Pinus > Pinus albicaulis. Next base: position 316,423,217 of record CM076577.1, read on the forward strand.
TTATCTTCATCACCCAATACAAGATTTAAATTTTTCCTAAAGAAACGCTTATTAATTTGGCAGCCATTATTTCTCCCTACTTTAAAAACCCTACATTTAAATGAAAACAAGCATTGCATTTCAACTACAAAAATCTATTAGTGTTCAAATGTACATGTGTGATACATTAACGTCTGATATCACGTGCGCATTCGCCCTCCGCTCTTGCAGAACAACATTCGCCCTCAACATTTGCCCTGCGTAACAACATCGCCCCTCGCATTGCCCCGAGTTTCGTTAACAAAGATTCGCCCTCGCATTTGCCCCCAGCTTTCTGCAGAACATTCGCCTGATTCGCCCGCCCTCTTTCATAACATTCACCCCCGCATTCGCCCCGCCCCGCGTGCACAGCATTCGCCCTCAGCGTTCGCCCTCAGCTCTTGTAGAACAACATTCGCCCTCAGCTCTTGCAAAATGGTAAGTTCTTACTGCAGGCTCTTCCTCCTATAGTAGGGTTGACTCTATTTGGGTTTTTTTGATCAATTCCATTGGATTGTGTTAGGTCAGAGGGGTTCTCTCTAAACATGTCAAGAATCAAGATTCAATACCCTCTATTATCTTCATCACCCAATACAAGATTTAAATTTTTCCCAAAGAAACACTTATTAATTTGGAAGCCATTATTTCTCCCTGCTCAAGAATCAAGATTCAATAACCTCTATTATCTTCATCACCCAATACAAGATTTAAATTTTTCCCAAAGAAACGCTTATTAATTTGGAAGCCATTATTTCTCCCTGCTTTAAAAACCCTACATTTAAATGAAAACAAGCATTGAATTTCAACTACAAAAATCTATTAGTGTTCAAATGTACATGTGTGCATCACTTGTGTAGGGTATTCCTTTTCCACTTTCACATTATCCAAGAATGTGTGCAGTATAGTTCATATTTTTTGTGATTTAGATTGTCTTGAAAAAGGAAAGGTAAATTATTTCCATGGAAAAAGAAGGTTTTCCCTTTTTATAGGTTGTTTGGACTTACGTGGAAAAATTTATGGTATGCCTTTCATATTATGTAGTTTAAATTTGAATTAACAGATTATTCTACATGAAAATATAATTACCTATGTGATGTCCTTCATCACTAATTAAAATTATAGGGTTCCAATTTCCTAGACTCTAACTCATCTGATGCTAAATTCTAGGTTCTCATTGGTGGATCACTCTTCCATTGATTTCCTTTCCCTCTGGATCTTGTCATACTTTAAAAGTCATCAATGATACATATATAATTTCAGGTATCCCAAAAGGCTTTATAGTAGAACATATTGTGAAGTTTTTTTGACACTTGAGGATTCTTTTTAGAACTGCAACGTGGTCTATGCTATCGAGTTATATATCAAGCAACTTGTCCTTAATAACCACACTATGAGGTAGGTTCAACCAGTTTGAACTTGTTGGGACATAACATATGAAGTTGTGTGATGAGTCCATATCACAGGTCTATTATGGTGACAAAAGTGAAGACACGTAATGATAGTTATTATGTTAAAATTACTAGAAACATTTTCGAAATTATCCATGCTATCAAGATGTCAAAATTACAGGCATTAGGTGTCAATACTCGTAGCTAATAGATAATAATAATAATATAAAAAAATCACAACTTTATTCTTGAAATATGATTGTTACACATTGGTAACCTAGTTCATGAGTTACTGTCACCCAAAGATTTCAAAACAAACTTAAAATATAAATTAAACCAACATGAGAATCCAACTAAGGGTTTCTCGACAAAATCATGCCATAACCTGGCATTTTGAAACCCAAATTTGAATCCATCATAAGTAATACAATGCAAACTTAGATGGATTTTCAATGCATGTTTGAATGCTACACTTATTCTCTGTCTAGATATCATTTTTTAAATGGAACCATTAGTCAAGCCCACAGTCCTTTTTATGTGAAAAATTTCAGCTCTATTTGAGCTCTTTTTTGCTCCACCACCTCCATAAACCAGTGTTACATGGGGTCTCGCCCCCCCCACCTAGGGGTCTAGATTCCTCGCCCCCTCGCGCTCCGGGGTCTTGGGGACTTCTAGGGGATGTTTCCCTCACGCCCCCTCACGCCCCCGCACACCCCCTTTCACGCCCCCTCACGCCCCCTCACAGCCCCCTTCATGCCCCCTCACGTCCCCTCACCGCCCCTTTTAGTTTATGGTTTCATGTTAAAAGTTGATGTGCCACTTAGCATATTTGAGAATCCAAGTGATTCTGATTCAGATGGTGACATGGTTGATCTTGATATATTCGTGCAGAAGTTGGATGCAGAGACTAGTGGGGAATTAACTTGAGCATTTATGCTCATTTATCAGTATGATGATATCATTTGATATTCATATGTTATGTTTTATGTTTTATGTTTCAGACATAACTTATTTGCGTTTAAGTTTTATGTTTCAGACTTGAGTTGTAAACTTCAGTTTAAACTCTATTTTGAATCTTGATATAATATGTCATATGTTATCTTAAACTTTATTTTCATTGTACATTGTTAGTAGTTACATTAATGATTATATAGTTACAAACTTACAAACTTACATGCATGATTGTATGATGTATGTTTTAACTTTTAACTTTTTAATTTGTTTCAATTATATGATTCATCATTCATCGATTTGTAATTTTATCATTTATGATTTATCTTTCATGATGCAAGTGTATGATGACTGTATATACATTTCTTGCAAAAATATAGTTACATTTTAAATATTAAATTTTATAATTTTTATGACCCCGATGTCCCCCCACGTTTCCCGAAAATTGGTAGGGAGCTTTTGCATAGGCCGCTCCCGCGCTCCCTCGCCCCCTCGCTCCCACCTCCAGGGGACTTGGTGGAACATTGCCATAAACATATGCAAACATATATCATGATCTTGGAATTCCATTACATATGTATGTGCCAATGTTCCATAATCATGCCCTATCATCAATTTAAGAAATTTCCATTGAATATCAAATTATGGAGGGGGGGAACTTTTTGCTGCAACATTTGGCTCAAAATCAGGGACCATCTCCGTATGAGGTGAATGAGAACTATAGATATTTGAAGAAGCAGATTAGTGCCTTTTCCTCTGGCCATGGAGTCATATACAGTCACCCATCACAAAAATTTGTCTTTGTTCATTCTCACCTTGAAAGTTGCAAAAAATCATGCCCTAATTGAAACGACACTAAATTTGAAAGATATAATAAAAATGCAAGCTAGAAGTGCCCTATTAATACAAAGGGAAAACCTTCCTACCTAACCTAACTGAGATAAATTTTGATTGAATAGGAAACATGATATTTCCTATGGAGTTGATCCAACAACTTGTTAAATGTATGGGACTAAATCATGCATTTGATTTCCAGGGAAACATGCGCATGAAGAGAAAAGTGCAGAATTAATGGAAAATCCATACATGCCACTTATAAAAACTACACCGAAAGGTCAAAAAATACTTAAGGCCTTAACTTAATTTGAATCCAAAAATGACAAAACAGGATTAGTAAAAACACGAGAGTGGTGTGGGTGAACAACATAAATAAAAAGTGAAGATACCTTTCCCCAAGATGCCTTTGTCACCGTTGTATGAAAACATGTTTTCCTTTCCCTTTATACATGCAAGTGAATGCATTATAGGTATGGTGTTTTCCCAGAATAGGAGAAGCCTACTTAATATCATTTGTGGATTGAATGTTTCGGTGCCTTAATGTGCAATGACATGTTTCCAGGACTGAATTCAATGCAAGGCATATTTGAAACTCTAACTCTGTCTTCCGGTGTCTTATTAGAAATTATTTCAGTTTTCATTTTGTGTTTTCAAGTTAGATATTGTTTTCAAGTTTTTTACATTTATAATTTTATTGCAATGTGGCAGACTGATTAGGGAAGTACAGGAACAACCCCGAGACGGGATGATCGCGGAAAGAGGCCAGCGGTAGAACATGTAAAGTGCCAGCATTGCTCTATCTTCAGGTATTTTAGTTATTTACATAATTGAAATAATATTAATTTTGTTCAAATATGCAGACACCTAGCCATGGTACGCCCGATGATTCCCTCTTTGAGGAAGAGCTTTCTTCATCCCTATCTCCAGTGTTCTTGTTGCAAAAAAAGGCACGAGATGCAAGGTCGGAATTTAATGCTTTGATAGACGCACCTCAAACACCTGAAACAGAAGAGAGGATACAACATCTTATGAGGCAGCTAGAAAGATATCAGGTAATAATAAAAAGTCAAAAGGATATATTTTTTGTTCTGCATGAGATGAATTGTGATAGTTTGATTTTTAATTTTTACATTGACTAAACTAACAAAAAGTTCTTTTGTATGTAGCGTTTTCTGGCATTTGCTGAACCCGATGTTGGTGGTAGTGGGACACAAGGGCAAGAGATTGCCCAAAAACCCTCTCGTACACCTTCTACTCCTTTAGGTGCTAGCCAAGAAACACACCCTGCCCAAGCAGACACCCAGCCAACTGCTGAACGTGTTGGCAGTGATGAGGCTGATATGGCCAACTACATTATTGCGTTTCCTGGAGCTACACGTGTCAGCTCCACAGGGACCATTAATGGCACGTTGTTGGTGAACGATGAGGGTGTCCCTATAAAGCATGTACATCTCCCAGGTAAATTTTAATATTTTAACTATTTCATGTACTTTATCTAAAACATATTTATCATGATTTTTATTTTTAAATTAATGATAATATATATTTTTTTTTTCTGTGTAGGAAACAATGAGTTCTACAGGTATCTGGAGAGCCATGCGTTGGTAATTTTTGGCCCAACCATACGCACAGGGTGGAATTCCCAGAGTTCCAACCTGAAAAAAGAACTTCGAGATTATCTAGAAACCCTTTTTGGGGTCGGCATATTTGATAGAACAGCGGTGGCTCAGGTTGCCGGCAAATATTTGAAATATACCAGGGACACCTATAGGACGCAATTGCAATTTAACCCTAGATATGAGCGTCCTCTCGCAGCTTCAGAGAGTGAGTGGAGAGCACTCATCCATGACGGAAAAGAGAAAAGGGCAAAGAAAGAAGGAAAAATGCCAACTGGACCCGCAAGGTAAATTACAACTTTAATTCAATAGCTTTAATTTTCTTTATGTCTAAAAGAAAAGTGTGCTACGTCATATCCGACTTCAATCTTTTGATGCTAGGTTTCCTGACACCTCAAAGGAAACCAAAGCTAAGATTGAGAAAAAGGGCCATCACAAGCTCGATCAGGGTGGCTACTTGAAATTAGTTGCAAGAATTGTAATTAAGTAGCTAAACATCTTATAATTAATTGTATCGCCTTCCAATGTTTTTGTAATCCTATCAGATATGATTAAAAATACACAATCATATGTAATGTAGGGTGATGACTTCGGAACAGAAACTACAGAGGAAGATAAAAATATCGCTTTCCATTTCGGCTATCAAGTTGTAGTTGAACGTCGCAGAAGCTTGGGGCAGGTCCCAAGATCCATAATGCCTGATAAGGTAAAACATTAACCTTTCAATATGTTTGTTTTCGTCCATAAATTTAATGTCTAACAACTTTGTTTAAATCAGGGGAGCAGCACTACCGACGAGGCAAATAACCCAGTTTTAGAGCCAGATGTAGATGATCCTCTCATGCAACCTGATCATTGTAGTGGGGACCAGGCCGACAATGCTGCTATTAGTGAGGGCCGTGACGGTAATTAATTTCCACTTATAATTTTTTCTAATTATACCTTGATGGTTGTCCTTATAATGTTTTTTGTTTAAATGACAGAGAATGTTTCCCTTGAGGATCTTACCACGAGAGAGGAAGACAGGGCAACAGTCTCAACGACGACAACTGGTGCAGCAGGTAAATAATCTCATTGGAATTTTTTTTATTAATATTACCGAACTAGTTCAATGATATTTAAAAACTGACAATTAAAATTTAATATTATCTGTTTTTGTAGGCGATGCCCCATCACTGGATGAGACCAGACATCGTGACTACGCAACTAGGTCAGCGGCGACAATTGGTGCACCAGGTAAATAATCTCATTGCAATTTTTTTATTATTAATATTACCGAACTAGTTCAATGATATTTAAAAACTGACAATTAAAATTTAATATTATCTGTTTTTGTAGGCGATGCCCCGTCACTGGATGAGACCAGACATCGTGACTACGCAACTAGGTCAGCGGCGACAACTGGTGCAACAGGTAAATAATCTCATTGCAATTTTTTTTATTAATATTACCGAACTAGTTCAATGATATTTAAAAACTGACAATTAAAATTTAATATTATCTGTTTTTGTAGGCGATGCCCCGTCACTAGATGAGACTAGACATCGTGACAACGCAACTAGGTCAGCGGCGACAACTGGTGCACCAGGTAAATAATCTCATTGCATTTTTTTTTATTAATATTACCGAACTAGTTCAATGATATTTAAAAACTGACAATTAAAATTTAATATTATCTGTTTTTGTAGGCGATGCCCCGTCACTGGATGAGCCCAAACATCGTGAATACGCAACTAGGTCAGCAGTGCGGGTTGAAAGGCACGAAACAGGAGCAGAGCACGATGATATTGATGATGTAATTAGGAGCTTTAAAAATAGGAAGAAGAAAAAGAAAATTTGACAACGTAAAATATTGTATTATTATAAGACAAACGTTACCATATTTGGAAAATTTTTTGCGTTATATAAAAAACTCATTTATCATACTATTTTTATGTCAAGCATTAATTGCAATGTTTCCTTGCGTACTTTTTGTTGAATTGTTTTTTTATTAGTTATTGAATATTTTTTTTATGCTCATGAAAGTAAAAAATGAAATATAGATTGGGTATTGGGGAATTGAGAGTGATGTGAGGGGGAGGGGGGGCATAAGAGCTTCCACCTTCACGTGGTTGGCCCTGTTTAGTAGAGAATAATTTATTGGAGCGATTTAATCTTGGAGCAAACCTCCCTCGATCCAGTGTAGCAACAAAAAAGTCACTGTTGACTTAGTTGCTACTCTTTCATATCGTGGGAGGCTTGTTCCAAGTTCATGCGACTCCAATAAATTGTTCTTGAAACGAAGAGGAGCTTATTTAGGTATGTTTTGACATTTTCAACATATGTTCTAACATTATCATAAGAATGCATCTTAGAGTAAAAAATACTACTTCAATTACTTGTATTTATTGTATAGATAATGATGGATTTTGATTGACTTGGCAGTGCAGGTACAAATCCTCTTGCATCATGAGCAATACAACTTGTCAACCAGGGTCATGTCCAGGATATTTTTGCTTATGCGCTTGACCAGGTTCGTAATGTCACATTTTGTAAGTTCCTTTAAAGTTCATAATTCAATATTAAGCTTGTTCATGATTATTATCTAGGTTTTTTGTATGTGTTTTTTCATCTATTTGATTGTAAGCAACTCTGCATGTTTCCTGTTGTTCACTATGATTTATCCGATTACCACTCCCAGGATGAATCTGACCTTATTGTTACATAGGTTACTTTATTGTTACTATGATTTCTCCATTTACGATTTCATAGGTTACATCATGTAAAGTTGTCAATCTCAGGTTGGTGATGAGCTTTAGTTCTCCAGATTTGGGGCTTTTCTGATATTTTCTCCCTCGTGTCATTCCTACATCACCTCGTTGTTTGAGCATGCCAATTTTCTACCACTTGTACCAATTGGAACATGTCAATCTCTGAGTGGTGCCACATTTCACCTATTTTCAGTGAGAGTTTAGGGTTTCTCTAACATAGCTTCAGAAATCCGATTCAGTGCATGCTTGAATATTGTCACATAATACTTATGGTTTGGATTGATGAGCATGTTCTGAATGGTTGGTTGATTCATAAGAACCACCCATATAGTCATCTTGAGATATTTCAGAAGGTTTCTCGGTTTTCCTTTTTCACCGTTTCTAGTGGGTGGGATGGTGTGGGGTGATCCATCAATACTGGTGCTCTTGTAGTAGGGAATTTGTTTTTGGGGATATAAAGGAGCATTTGATGTAGATATCTCATTGGATGCATTCATAGATGGGCATGAGAGGTCAAGAATTTAAATTAAAAATATGCAACCTCTAGCATGGCAACCTGAAGGCCGCGAGAGACACTGGTTAAAGATTGTTTTGTGCCGGCCTTAATATAGTCGTGATTTCTTTCTATTATCTTAATGCAAATATATAGTCCGGTCTCATTAAAATGAGGATTGTGGTTGTATTTCTCTTTGGTTGTTTCTCTCTTAATGCTCCAAAAGTTGCCAAAAGTTGCGATAGTTGTTTAGTTTTCCTATTACAACTTAAAAGTGGTTTTTAGCAATGGGAGTCATGTTTTTTAAGGTTCATACTAATATGAAGATCTTGTAATTTTATATTCAGCATAAGAGAAGATGGCCTCTGCTTTGGGCGGTATGAAAACAATTGCCACATCTACCTCATTGGGTAACAATGGAAAGGGGAAGAAGTTGGGTGCCATGTTTGATAATTATGGCAGACAATTGTCTTCTCTTTCAGTTTTTTCACCCATTTCCTTTAATCGCTCAAGCAGAAGAGGGACTCTGAGATTACGCGACAGAGAGAAGGTAGTTAATACAAGAGCTATGGAAAAGGAGTTTTACTTCAACAAGGATGGCTTAGTGACAAAAAAATTGCAGGTCAGAGAAAAAATTATGTTTAAAGGAAGGTCACCTGCACGTGAAACTTCACTGCGATGGATCTTTCCTTGTCCACTTATATTTGCTTTTAATGTGTTATTTTAATTTTTCATGGAGGGTTGTTTTGGCATATGGTCTGGCATTCAATTGCACACTTACTGAAAGCATTGTCAATTTGTCTTGCAGGCGGTGTGAACAAACTTGTCGATCTTGTTGGAGTCACCCTTGGGGCGAAGGGCAAAATGTTGTCTTGGAGAGCAAGCATGGTTCTCCGAAAATAGTTAATGATGGTGTGACAGTAGCTAAGGAGGTAATTTGTAGATGTGTGCTCTGGTTTTCTTTTTAACGTTGTATTAGTTCCCCCTCTTAAATGTCTTCGATTTGGTAGGCATAATTTGAAAACTCAAAGGTGAAAGGAAACATATTTGTTACCCAGTGGTCTACTTGGCCTATGGACTAGCCACATTAGAGTAATGCATAAATCTTTTCACAACAATAAAAGGAAAGGGTTATGGCCGAGTCAAATTTTATTGTTATTGACAGTGTAATGAAATGTATCTCAATGCTATGGTTTTGGCCTTTTTATTGGTTGAATTAGAGGACCTAGTTGAAAATATTGGGGCCAAGTTGGTAAGGCAAGCTGCGGCAAAGACAAATGATTTAGCTGGGGATGGAACCACAACATCTGTTGTTCTTTCACATGTTGGAATATTGAAAAATTCCATAACAATGAATGGAGAATAAATCTCCCTTCCTCTAACACAGAGAAAATAAAAATTTCTTTGACAGGAGACAGAGTTTCAATACTTTGAAAAAAAACTTCTATTCCCTTCAATAACTCAAAAAAAAACTATTACACTACTTCCTCACTGAGAGGGATTACAAAATTATGACTGCTACAAAACGCAGTGCATAAAACCAACTCACTGTCTGTTCAAAACAAACATACTCTGTCTCTAAAACACTCTGCTGTGTTTTTCCCTTTCGCACTGCTGTGCATACACACTTAAAAAGTTACACTCAGTCTTTCACTTTTTACACACTACTGTGTAATAAAAAATTTACGTACTGTCTATAAAAAAAACTACCAAGCTTTTTTGTCCTTTTTATTTTATATGCCGTAACATATAAAACATATTATAATAAACCCTCTTTTAAAAAAAATAAATTAAAACTAAATTCTATGGCCCACCTTTCATTTCGCATATGATATATATATAACATATGTTTAAAACATATGTATATATTAAAGCATACATAAAATTAAACTATCAAAACATTAAAGAACCCTTTCCGTTGGACTTCAAAAGTCTGAATAGATTGAATTTCAAACCAAATTCGCGTTCCAAAATGGGATGCTGACGTCTGCCTAATTTTAACTCGAATTCTCAATCCAATGTGCCCTATAAAAAATTCGGGTCCGGTTTTCAGGTTTTCAGATTCCCTTCAATTTCATGGGATTCAATATTAATGCTCCACGTGTCCTCCTTTTGAATTTACAAAACTGTCGGGTAAATTTCTGTTTGTTTAATTTCTGGTTGGTGAATTGCGTTAATGCTGGTTGTTGTGTTTAAATACAATCCTGTACAGAAATATGGCTGCGGCCGTCTACAAAAAAAACTTCCAGGAATTTTAAATGCTAAATTAAATTTCTGGATGGCATGCAAGCAACCTCCAAAAAAAAATGTTGCTGCTGCATCCGTCCTTCTGCTGCAGCAGTTGAAGTTAAAATTCAACAGCACAGGGTTTAATAAGTGAGGGTGTAAAGGTAACTTTTTGTCGATAGTACCGGATTAAGATCATCTATTCATTTTTGTAGGGTCTTATGGTGTTTGGTTTTTTAGTTTTGGGTTGGGCTTATTGAGTCTAAGATAGTTTTTGAGTGAAAAAATTGCTATCAGGTATTAAAAAAATTTGGTTCTTTTGTCAAAATTTATGAGCTTGTTAGGAAATACAAAACTGACAATGGTTGTATCTTAAATTTATGGAAAATAATTTGAAATGAAACCTTTTTGTTTAGGTTGTTGCAGCAGGTGCAAACCCCGTTCAAATTACTAGGGGCATTGACAAGACAATAAAGGCCCTTGTTTCGGAACTCAAAATTTTGTCAAAGGAGGTAAACACTTGCCTTTTGAGTAGGCTGGTTTTCCTTTTTGCTGATGGTTTGGTGTATCTAATTGAATTAGTTGCCTAAGGTATTTTTGGTTGCAAACTCCTTTTAATTTTTCATACAGTATTGGCCTTGTGGAATACATTTTATTGTGTGGTCTTGTTAGATCTACAACATTTGTAGTTGTTTAGTCTTATGGCCGAGGTGCATTTTTATTATGGAAATAGTTGATGCAATATTGTCATTTAATCCTTACTGCAGGGTAGCATGTTGAGAAGTTTCTTGTGAAACATTTGGTATTCAAAATGACACTTGATCCTATAAAGCATCATGCACTTGACTTCAAAATTCATATTCAAAGTGTGCCAAACAATTCTTGCAAAATTTCAAATGTTTATGTTGTTTTAAACCATTATCTTTTTCATGTATTGGATGCTGAAAATGTGAAAAAGAATTTGGTATGAAACCAACTGGTGAATAATTTCCAGCACAACAACCACTTCCAAGACATGATTTAGAAGTAGAAAAAATGTGCTTATGAAGCATAGAAAGATATCCTTGATGCATCGTCAATGTTTGGCTAGGGTTATTTTTGGAGAAAATAACTCCTTATTCCTAGAATAGTGATCTTCAATACAAGTAAATGCCAGAGAAGAGAGATCATCGTGTGACGCAACAAAACCGAAATTGGACCCCCAAGGAGAGCTGGTGTGTCTACAATCGCTGTGTCAGCATTTTCCCTTGGTGTACCCCGTTCTTTTCCTCCAGCCTGAGTCTTAATTGACTTCTTCTTTCTTCGGGTTTATTTATCAAATTCGTAGAATTTGATAAATAAATACTATCCACAATGGCTGGACTTTAATTTATATTCCCGACTTTATATTATCTCCAATCCTTATAACCAATGTTTAACTTTCAACACTTTGTATTTATACTCCACGTTTCTTTTTAAATAAATAACTTGTAATGAACTTTCGGTTCTATATTTCACCACCCAGCCTTACAACAATCACGCTCCAGACTTATGCTAATTATCCGCCAATCGTTTAATTAAACAATTTCATTATACTCCGGCCCCACCTATATATATCAATAACCAATCAAACACTCGTATCGTACCTGGTTATCCTCCGCACACCTTAGTTAACCTCCGGGCAAGTTCAACGTGCGACCACCGTCCGATGGCCCTTCTCCAAATCAACGACTCTTGGAAATTTCGCTCGGCTTCCAACGTCGGGCTTTAACGTGCGATGGCGTGGGTTAAACGGTGGTTTTCCGGGGGTCACTTCGCCATGTGTCGCATTCCCTATGGAATCGCTCGCGAATAGGAAATACCGCCTACTCCGCAAAAGCGGTGCGATATGGGAAACCCGCTTTTGTGATTCCGCTCGTGGTTTTGGTAGAGGGCTTGACCACGGGTGCATGTCTGGTTCCACTATCCTTTTGTTTGTTAACTCATGTCCAATCCTCGGGTTAGGTTCCGAAAGCACAACAATTTTGTCTCTTTATTAAGCGGGATTTTAATATTTGAACAGCTTTCATTACCACCCTTACCTCTACAAAGACCTCGCTTCGTGGGTGAGTCAACACAGTGGTTATCCAACAATTGACTTTAGAATTCAAAGACAGAAGAATGGAATTATCAGTACCCAATTTCCTCACAGTTAAACAACTCTTCACAATTAGCGGTTCGAGATAATTCAATGGCAACTAAGCTTGGAAATCATTTAACCGGAAACAATTGTTCACACACAGAGGTTTATTGCAGAAATCCCCTCTCTACTCTCCTCTTCCCTCTCTACTTTTATTCATCCGAGGAATTACAATTTTACATAACATATGGCTCTTCGGTTCCTCTGAGAGGACCGTTCTAGAAATCAAAAGGTCTAATTATAATAATTCAACTAACTGAAACTGTTCGACTCCTACAACTCTAACTAGTCTAAGTAATATAGTCAGCTGAGGTATTGACACCTAACTGTTACAACTTAAATGTTTTCGAACCCTCCTAGCCACAACATGTGGAAAAAACCTCCTACATTGTTGGCTAGTGCCTAATGCCCCTGCATCATCGTGTGACATAAACCTATTAACAAAAGTGAATTCCTTGAATTTCACCAAATATTTTCTTTGAATTCCTTGCTTTTAAAAGCCAATGATATCCCTTATTGTGTTAATGTTATGGAAATTCCTTGTCCTAGTGCCTCACACTCTACTATGAATGTTTTACCAAAAGTAGGTGCAACCGATGTTGGTGTAGAAGACATGGCATCCATTGAAAGAGAGAATGCCAAAGTAGCCTCATTATTCCATATAAATAATATTTTCTTCAAGAGATATGTGAGTGGACTTGAAATGCATGCATAATTCTTAACAAATGATCAATAATATCATGTAAGTTTAAAAAATCTTCTAAGAACCTTGATTTTCTTAGGAATAGGTCATTTTGTAACAGCTTGCATCTTTTGAGGCTCCAACTTCACTCCTTCCTTTAAAAAAATATGAACCAAATACTCAAATTTTATTTCCCAAAAGAACATTTGGATATTTTTACATAAAAATGATTAACTTCAATAATTTATATAACTTTTCCACATGTTTAGTGTGGTGTTCCCATGATTTATTATAAATATGTGTATTATCAAAGAAAACCAACACAAATTTTATAAGATGGGATCAAAAAAAATTGTTCTTAAGTCGAGCCTGCCGGACTTCAAACGACGATAAACCATAATTCAAACCAAAATCGCGTTCCAAAATAGCCTGCTGACATCGGCCAATTTTGTGACGCGAAAACCAATTGAATTCTGCCCTAATATTTTCGGTCCGAAGTTGGGTCAAGCAGGATTGAGGGAGAGTTGTGACGCGACTTATCACCTGGCCCCTAATACTCCTCGAGTCCGGATTTGACGACCAGTGTTCTAAACAAGATCCGCTCTCCAATCACTTCTCACACAATCTCACAAAACTTGCCCCGTCTCCCACAAGTGTGTATTCGATGGTGTTTAAGGTGATGGGACATGGATATGGTGATTTCATATCAATCGCATTAACATTTAACGTTGTTCAATTAAGTTTTCACATCAAATCCGCATTAATTAATTTTTAACACTGTTCAAGATCGACCTCCACTCCTCTTAGTGATTCCGCATGCTCCAATATGATCCGACCTTCGGCTCTCATTATTAATGATCAGAGATTAATTATGATGGGCGTCCTTTGATTGCATTGCAGTCAGGTCGAGAAAATGGCTTTTAGCTATGGTTTTTCAGATGAGACGGTTGCTGGATTACACTGCCTGCTAACTGTGATGATAAGGAGAAGTGGCCAGCTGAACTGCTGCCTAGACCTTGCAAGAATCGATTTCTCTCGCTCTATTTCCTCATCGTCTTCTCTCAGCACTGGAATCTCCGCTCTCCGCCTCTTCCGCCACTTCGCCCGAGACCGACCGATGTGTTTGTGTGTGCGGGGCTACAAGGATGCGCTTGCCGCAGGGGGGAGCACGGAGGTCAACTGCGGCTCCCTCCACCAACAGAGTCGATCGGCCACTCCAAGATTATTGGGCAGTCGGTATCCAAACACAGAGGGCGGTCGGCTTGTAGCATCTGGCCACCGTATGGATTTCCCTGCTCCTGGCTTCCCCACCGCTAGTTCACCTTCTCCCACGACGCGCACTGCGCAATTTTCCTTTGATTGCACTCTCAACCGCCCGCGAATCACAGCTGTAGTCACTGTGGTCTTCTGCGAGGAGGCCCAAACGGAGGAAGAATGCACCCATCCGGCGGGTCTGAGCTCGGAAAAAGCCGGCCAGCATTCGGGCCTTCAGGAGGGGAGCCGTGGCATGCATGTGGAGGTAGCACCTAGCGATCCCGGACCTTCCGAAGGATGGTGCCGAATCGTGGAGGAACCACCGGAGGAGTAGTTTGGTTAATTTGTTTTTCTTGCTTAGCAGGCCCACTTAATTGGGCTACTTTTAGATTATTTTACTGTGCTGGACCTTTGTAATATTTTTGAATTCTGTAAATTAAACGTTCAAGACTGGTTTCCCCGTATGAGGGCAGTCTTCTTAATTTTTTGATGACAAATTTACCATGAGTCTGGCCAGGCAATGTTTTTGACTTCGGTGTAATTTTATTCACAATGTTTATAGATTAACTTTACTTAGAATTCTCACATGATTAGTGTTTTTCTTGATCTGTTCAAGGATTTTGGGTACTTTAATTTGTATTTGGAACAATGGACGTCGGTACTCTATCTGTTGCTTTACTGTTCTACATACTGCTATTTCACTTTCTTATAGATGCCTCGGGCATATTTGGATGCTTTCTTCGCATTGTCGATAATCTCCATGTGGACTGCTTTTACTTCATATAATATATTTTCCTAAACAACATTTTTTTCTCTTTGTGAAAAAAAAATGATTAATGTTTATCACTCGTCTTCAAAACTAGCGTATCATGGTCTATGTTGTCGTATTTATTGATATGTCAATGGTCTTTTTATATTTGGGACATATCACACTCCTCACATGATTAGCGTTTTTCTCTGTTCAAGGATTTTGGGTACTTTAATTTGTATTTGGAACAATGGACGTCGGTACCCTATCTGTTGTTTTACTATTCTACATACCGTTATTTCACTTTCTTATAGATGCCTTGGGCATATTTGGATGCTTTCTCAGATTGTCGATAATCTCCATGTGGACCGTTACTGGGTTTTATATCATGTCCCTGTATGTGACATGGGGTATTTTTCTATCATTGTCTCGGGTGGGACTTCCACTTTTCTGGATGGATATTTGGGTTCCAATCTTCAGATGTGAAAATGTAATGACTTCATGGACTGTTTTACTTCATATAATATATTCAAACAACGTTTTTTCTCTTGTGAAAAAAAAAATGATTAATGTTTATCACTCTGCCTTCAAAACTAGCGATGCTGGTCTATGTTGCTGGTTTATTGATATGGTCTGATGGTCTTTTTATATTTTGGACATATCACACTCCTCACATGATTAGCTTTTTTCTCTGTTGCAAGATTTTGGGTACTTTAATTTGTATTTGGAACAATGGACGTCGGTACTCTATCTGTTGCTTTACTATTCTACATACTGCTATTTCACTTTCTTATAGATGCCTCTGGCATATTTGGATGCTTTCTCAGATTGTCGATAATCTCCATGTGGACCGTTACTGGGTTTTATATCATGTCCCTGTATGTGACATGGGGTATTTTTCTATCATTGTCTGGGGTGGGACTTCCACTTTTCCGGATGGATATTTGGGTTCCAATCTTCAGATGTGAAAATGTAATGACTTCATGGACTGTTTTACTTCATATAATATATTCAAAACAACATTTTTTCTCTCGTGAAAAAAAAATGATTAATGTTTATCACTCTGCCTTCAAAACTAGCGATGTTGGTTTATTGATATGGTCCGATGGTCTTTTTATATTTTGGACATATCACACTCCTCACATGATTAGCGTTTTTCTCTGTTCAAGGATTTTGGGTACTTTAATTTGTATTTGGAACAATGGACGTCGGTACTCTATCTGTTGTTTTAGTATTCTACATACTGCTATTTCACTTTCTTATAGATGCCTCGGGCATATTTGGATGCTTTCTCAGATTTGTTGATAATCTCCATGTGGACCGTTACTGGGTTTTATATCAAGTCCCTGTATGTGACATGGGATATTTTTCTATCACTGTCTGGGGTGGGACTTCCACTTTTCTGGATGGATATTTGGGTTCCAATTTTCAGATATGAAAATGTAATAACTTCATGGACTATTTTACTTCATATACTATATTCAAAACAATGTTTTTTCTCTTGTGAAGAAAAAATGATTAATGTTTATCCCTCTGCCTTCAAAACTAGCGATGCTGGTCTATGTTGCTGGTTTATTGATATGGTCTGATGGTCTTTTTATATTTTTGACATATCACACTCCTCACATGATTAGCGTTTTTCTCTGTTCAAGGATTTTGGGTACTTTAATTTGTATTTGGAACAATGGATGTCGGTACTCTATCTGTTGCTTTACTATTCTACATACTGCTATTTCAATTTCTTATAGATGCCTTCGGCATATTTGGATGCTTTCTCAGATTGTCGATAATCTCCATGTGGACCATTACTGAGTTTTATATCATGTCCCTGTATGTGACATGGGGTATTTTTCTATCATTGTCTGGGGTGGGACTTCCACTTTTCTGGATGGATATTTGGGTTTCAATCTTTAGATGTGAAAATGTAATGACTTCATGGACTGTTTTACTTCATATAATATATTAAAAACAACGTTTTTTCTCTTGTGAAAAAAAAATGATTAATGTTTATCACTCTGCCTTCAAAACTAGCGATGCTGGTCTATGTTGCTGGTTTATTGATATGGTCTGATGGTCTTTTTATATTTTGGACATATCACACTCCTCACATGATTAGCGTTTTTCTCTGCTCAAGGATTTTGGGTACTTTAACTTGTATTTGGAACAATGGACGTCGGTACTCTATCTGTTGCTTTACTATTCTACATACTGCTATTTCACTTTCTTATAGATGCCTCGGGCATATTTGGATGCTTTCTCAGATTGTCGATAATCTCCATGTGGACCGTTACTGGGTTTTATATCAAGTCCCCGTATGTGACATGGGGTATTTTTCTATCACTGTCTGGGGTGGGACTTCCACTTTTCTGGATGGATATTTGGGTTCCAATCTTCAGATGTGAAAATGTAATGACTTCATGGACTGTTTTACTTCATATAATATATTCAAAACAACGTTTTTTCTCTTGTGAAAAAAAAAATTGATTAATGTTTATCACTCTGCCTTCAAAACTAGCGATGCTGGTCTATGTTGCTGGTTTATTGATATGGTCTGATGGTCTTTTTATATTTTGGACATATCACACTCCTCACTTGATTAGCGTTTTTCTCTGTTGCAGGATTTTGGGTACTTTAATTTGTATTTGGAACAATGGACGTCGGTACTCTATCTGTTGCTTTACTATTCTACATACCGCTATTTCACTTTCTTATAGATGCCTCGGGCATATTTGGATGCTTTCTCAGATTGTCGATAATCTCCATGTGGACCGTTACTGGGTTTTATATCATGTCCCCGTATGTGACATGGGGTATTTTTCTATCATTGTCTGGGGTGGGACTTCCACTTTTCTGGATGGATATTTGGGTTCCAATCTTCAGATGTGAAAATGTAATGACTTCATGGACTGTTTTACTTCATATAATATATTCAAAACAACGTTTCTTGTCTTTTAAAGTTTCATTTTTTTTTTTAAAATTGAACCCGCCGTCGGTATACCAACACATTGTAGACGTCGGAATTGCGACAAATTAGAAACGTCAGAAGAGTGACAGTATAAAAATGTCGGACCACATTTCGTCGGAATTGCGACAACTTACAACCGTCGGACGAGCGACGTCCAAAACGTCGGAAGAGCGACGTTAAAAATGTCGGACCACATTTCGTCGGCATTGCGACATCTTACAAATTTCGGAAGAGCGACGTCCAAAACGTCGGACCACACTGCGTCGGAATTGCGACCGTTTACAAACGTCGGAAGAGTGACGTTCAAAACATCAGACCACATTTCGTCGGAAGTGCGACCGTTTAGGAACGTCGGAAGCGTGACGGTTCGTGAGACGTCGGAAGAGTGACGCTTGTTCGGAAGCGACGGAAGAAGTGTCGATAGTGCGACACTTTTTAGGTGCATAGGAACTGCGACGGCATGAAAAACCATGTTTTTTCCGCCCTCGAACTGTCGCTCTTGCGACGAATATGTGTCAGAATAGCGACGAATTGGCCGTCGGAATTTCCACCAAATTTTCTAGTGGTGGTGAGTCAACATCCTAGGTGTCAACTAATTTTTTTGAAGATTATGGGGGAGTTTCAAACTTCGAAGCTAATTTTCACAGAGCGTACATCAAGGCGCGAAAGGATATAGATGAGGTATGGTACCATTTTCCATACTTGGTTACTGGACTTGGCATTGTGCAAGTCACAAGGACCCAACTGATAGACTCACTCGCTCCACCCACTAGAGGCACTAAGACATAACCTGTAGGAACCAGTGGAAAAGGTACAGAAACAAGAAAAGACATAGAGAAACAAACAAAGAAGGATGACGAAGAAACCAGAGGAAAAGAGCATGAGTTGGGTGGCCAAGACCCTTCAAGAAAAAAAGAACATGAGGAGTCCCCATTTATTGTGAAGGGAAGGGTCCATGCAACATCTACGCCAGTTGTAGGGAAGAAGCATAAGGAAAATAAATCCACGCGCGTAGAGCGTGACCCTCATGTAAGGGGACATCGATGAAATTGGTGATAAGGTTGTGTATATCACAAAGGACACATGGAATAGGATTTAAGATCAGTACAAAGAAATATTGACAAAGGTGAAACAAGTCATGTAGGAGCTTAAGGTGCTGGCCCAAACAAGACCACATGAACAACTAACCATTCAGGCACCACAAAATAGCCAGTAGGTGCATCCAGAGTGCCTATTGGAAACAACTTTTGTGTTCGAATTTTTATGTACCCAGAGGAGCACTTCAGTTCGAAGCAACCGAGGATAGGGAATGTGCAAAAGGGTGGGAAAGAATCCCCATGAACCTTTCCGTGCTCTCCACCCCAACACTACATGAATTTCATCGGGAGATAATCGAAGAACTGAAAGGTCAAGAACAACACGTGTTGCAGGCCAACAAAAAAGTGAGACAGGACAACAAAAATTTAATGAAGGAACTTGATTAGATAGTGAAGGAGTGGAATGAGGAGTAAAAAAAAAACAAGTAGCTGGAGGATGCCATAGTAAATACTTGCAGCGAGAATCAAGACATCAAGGTCCACGCAGAGGAAGCCCCAACAGATAAGGTTGTGAAGCTCGCCTTCGTGACCAAGGAGTCAAAGAACAACATGGAGAAGATTAAGTTTGAGTACCAGATGCAGATAACTAAGCTGGAAATGAGGCTGCAACCAACCACACCGCAGAAGGTATGCGAGCAGAGGGAAGAAGACCTTAAGACCACCTTAGAAGGTATATCCAGCGTAGTAAAGGACTGCGACAAGATATTGGATGATAGACTAGAGATTTGAACCTCGCTGTAGGAGGATCCAAATATTATGAGGATCGAGGAAGAAATGTAGGCAAAGCAGAAGAAGCTAGATGAGATTTAGACCATTGTGATGAATTTAGCACCCACACAACAACTCCCTTGGATCACTAAAGGGAAAAATCTGCAGAGCTAGATTGATGCTCTGCGATGGAAATAACAACTGATCACCGCAAGGACTCAGCGCTGGTAAGAAGAAGCTATCCAAATTTCACATAAAATGGATGGAAATATTAAATATATGTGGTAGAGGCAGAAAGACGTGCTTTAGAAGATCACCAGGCTGACGTTTAAGAAGTTATTAGAGGAAGTGCACCACGAAGAGAAGCAGTTTGCTAAAATGATTCAACCATTGAATACAACCTACACCAACATTGTAGAGAAGGCTCGGGGTGCACCAGTTGAGTGACTTGGGACAAGTCACATGTGAGTGTTGGAGGCCTATTAGGTATGGCCCAACTTGGTCCAATTTTGAGTCAAAGACTCCCATTTTGAGGAAGCGTAGTGCATGGTCCAGCGAAGATGAATCTGCCGTGCAGAGGTTTGGGGCTTCAGGGCAGGTCAAAACCCCTATTTTTGTAAAGGGTTCAGGTTTATTTGTTAATTTTTGTCTAGCCATGGTATGTGGACCATGGTATTGTATGTATGTAAAGGCTATATAAAGCAATGTAATGTCAAGTCAAAGTCATATATATATTTTTTTGGTAATTATTGATGGGAATGAACTGTTGAATATTTGTGTCTAATTTTGTTTTGGGCCTAAGGGAAGGCTCCACAACTCTCTGCGCGGAGGCCTTGAAGAGTCTATATCTTTGTGCGCAAACCACCTGTAACTGTGTGCACACGTCAAAGAAGTTATATGTATCGAAGATATTTATCATAATAAAAAGAAGAGTTTTGAAGGTATCCTTGTGTTTATGTGTTTTATTTTCTTATTATCTATGTTGCGCAGTTATTTTTATGCTTAATATTGTGTTTTAATGATAAAGGCACAGTGCACACAAGTATTTCTTGAAGAATAAGGTATAAAATGTTAAATTATATAGGTACATCTGTGCAGTTTAGAATAAGCATAAGTTAGCAGTATATACACATCCTATTGTCCCTCTTGATGCAGAAACCTGGTTCTGACATCCCCCAATATTTCCTCAGGTGAGACCGTGATCTGCGCTGCAGGTCGTTGCCGAAAGGGCTGGTAATAGTGGGTTTTGTTGGTGTGAAACTAACTCTGAACTTGGGTCGAGACCCCTCTCAGCCAACACTAAGACTTGAAAAACAATGAATACTTAAAATTAATATCTATCCCGGGAAATACTATATAAACATATGTGATCAAGAAAATATTTCATAGACAATACGACAATGTAGATTATCAAATGATTATGAAGCTAAAACAACATATGATAGATAAATTTAATTAAATAGTTAATTAAATTTGCTGATAAAACTTATCACATGTATAGGATTTCATTGTTTATACATATAATTTATAATTCCAATCACACATATCAAGAATGAAAACGTACGATTGCTGTAACACATATATGATAAAAAAAAACGAAAATACCATCAAACTCTTAAACAAAGAAATAACACATGGATAGTAGTACCTGATATATTATTACTCTGCTTATGAGAAAAATAGTTGTGGTTCAACTTTCTATTAAGATAAACTTGAGTTACAATCGTGCAAACAAAAATATTCTTTCAAAAATTCATAACCCATTCTCCATTCAAATGAAGGGGATTTATAGTTTTTTAATCAAATATGAATATAACCATGCAAAATAAAAGTCTGAAGAGGTTTTAGCAAACAACGCTTAAAATAAAACAATAAGACAATTTTATACTTTGTTGTAACAACTCGAATAAGACTGTGAATAAGACTTCCCTCCTATACACTGGAGTAGTTCGTAAATATATGTCATGGGATTCAATTCAGGTGGAGGCCATGGCTGCATCCGCATTTGAACAGTAAATATAGCATCCTTGAGTGTTGGAAGCATATGAGTGGTTGAGTTAGATAAGAATTTAAGCAATAGCCATTGGCTATGAGGCTTAACTAAGAAATGCCAATGGCATTCTACATCAATCTTTGATATCTTTTCAATATTCTCGACCTTTTTCTTGGACAATTCCTGCCATGTTTTTGTCAACAATTTGATATCAGGTAGAGTTCCCCTAGGGTTATTTTCCTGCAACCAATTATGACCGATGGATTTGATGAGGTCATTGGAGATGTCTTTACATTGAATACTGCTATTTTTGTATGTTTGAGGTAGATTTCCCATTCTCTAAAGACTATTTCCTTCTATGATTCCTCTATCCTTGGGAGATCGGCTAATATCCCTTCAACACTGTCTTACCATGTTATGTGGCTTGCAATTTTCTCCTCAATATCATCAAAGTATGTCCTTAGGTCAGACAATTCATCTACCAATGCATTAGTTGTTTGACAAAAATCGTGAATGATGGATAATTTCTAATAGAAAGTGACCTGTTGCTAAGCAAGGATGGTATTTAATTCTCCCGATTCCATTTTAAACTCAACTAATTTAGGATTAGCTTTTAGATGTTTAATCCTGTGTTGTAATTCTTAAATTTGAGCATCCTGAATCCTCAAATTAGAGTCATGTTGAATTTTAAGGGCGTCGAAACTTTTCTGGAGTTCTACAAGTTGTCCTTGCCATTGTTGAGAAATAATTTTCTTCTCATTCTCAAGGCCTTGTTCCAACTGCATAATCCTGTAATATTTTTCCTTCAAATTATGTTGTATCTTGGTGGCTTTGTCCATTTTTGTAGAAACATAAGCTCATATGAAATGTGTGAGTCTTCTATGTTCCTCTACAGGGGTAAACTGTGAAACTTTCCATACTACTTCAAAAGAAGTGTTTCCAGGGAGTAAGGCCTAGGATTGATCCATGTTTATTTTCTTTCTTTGTCTCTTGATGACGACTTTATGCTGAGGAATGTATAATATGCCAAGGGGAGGAATCTATTTGACCCTTAAAATGACCTTAGAGGTCGAGATTTCTGGTATAATCTCTATGTCATCAATCTCTAAAGGCTTGTCAGAAGCCCCAATGGTAAGTGAGGCCTTCTCTACAGTTTAAGAAGTGTCTAATACCTTCACCTATGATGGATTATTAAGATCCCAAGGCCTTGTATCTTTAATAACCTGATTGAACAACTCCCATATTTCATCAAGCTTATTAGCAGGAAAAATTTCTTCAACCTAAGAAAAGGAGGAAGTACCTGTCCCTTTTGTCTAGGGTATATCAATAGTCTTTATGGAGCTAACAATTATAGAATCAAGTTTCTCTATGATTTCTTGAGCTAGCCTCAATGAATCCATAAGAATATTAGCAATCCTTTTATCCCTCTATTGGTTGAATTGAGTTATCTCCTCAGGAGTCAACTGTGCTGTTGCTAGTTTCAAAACCAGTGAATAGGCAAAGGTTTTTTCAAATAGGTCATCAAACTTGTCTAGATCATTAGAAAATTTCCTGATACTTGATTGTGTAGTGAGTATTTTTTCAGTTTGATTGGGATCATGCTGTCTGTTAGGAATAGTTGGGAAGTCAAAATTTTTAATAGCATCAATTTCAAGACAAGCATGCTTGTAATTATCAAGAGCATATACACCACACTTAATAGGAAAAGTAGGCCACATTTTCTTATTGAACTCTTTTAGGATTTTTGAAATACCATTTCCTATGGTCTTGTATGCTATTTCTCGGGCAAGATTTTTTTCAAGAACATATAGAGGCAAGACGTGGGGGTTTGCAAGACTACCAAAATTCATACATTATTAAATGAATCTGCACCAAATCAATTTCCAATTAGTAGTAAGTCATTTTCAGCTTCTCGTGAAACCCTAGGAGCTTTCTTTTCAAAGACGCTTTGGTGAATGAGAAACATTACTCCAAGGAAAATTATATAGAAATGAGGCTGATACTTTGAGTCCCAAAGCATATCATGATAGATGTGGATAGGGGTCAAGTATTCTAAAGTCAATTTCCATCCCATAGAGGTGAAATCATAGGTAAAACACAAAGCATCCATTATGTAGGAACTCATATAAAAAGGAGGAACTATATTTTGTGAAACCTTGCGTTTACTCCTATAATTCAAGATCTGAGTAGATATGCTGTCAGATAATATATTTCACCAATCCATGATATAACCTTTAGAAGCAACATCAATGAGTGGTGCCAATTGGTTGGAATTTTTCTGTGCATTAAGGTAAGCATAGATTCTACATAACATAGCAACTATTTAAAAATATGGGCCAACAAGGGAATCAACTGCATACATATCATTGTATTATCGTTTATGATTTTCAAGATCTCTTCTCCATTCAGTGATGGGCTCTGATGCATAATCATGTTCGCTCATGAACTTCTCCGCCAAAATGTCTGTCATATTTTTTCCGGGGTTGTGGAAAATGGTACATTTTTCTCAAATCACTATTGGTGAATGAACCGATGACTGATTTCCTATGTTTTAGGAAATTCCTTTCTGTAATTTTCACATTGTCAACAACCCATCTAATCATTTTTGTATAAGGAAGGATTTTGGGCCGAGATGCAATCCTATGTAAGAATTAATTGGCTACATCAATGTAAGTAGTATTAGAGACGGGTAGAATAATGAACCGTAATCATTCTTTTTGTCTCCATAGGTCCTCCATTCTAAAAAATCCTATAGATAGCTTCCCAAGAAGTGCTTCCAACATTTAAAGAATAGATTGTGTCAGAAAATAATCCAAGAATTTCAGTGTTTTCAGTTGGAGGAGCAACCAATTGTTTTTGAGCTACAAGTTTCTTCTTCACTCTAGTTTCCTTAGACATATCTACTTAAATTTTCTTATCGAGACCATGCTATAATGGAAAACACAAAACTAAGTGATAATTCCTTTGCCAAAAATTCCTTAATGCAAAAAACTATTTTTCATAACTATTTATTTCTAAAAGAGGAAATAATGATAATATCAAGCTGTGATGAATAAGTCGTTTAGAACTTCGAAAAACATAAATTCACCACTTTTACAAAGTAAATGATAAATTGAATTCATGTGGACCCTATACACACCAGTGTATCGAAATATTTTTATCAGATAAATCCTATGGTCATGCCTTAAAACTTACGATATTTGAGACTTCTGATATATATATTATTCAAATATATAACAGTTATAAGTGTA
Organism: Pinus albicaulis; assembly: GCA_034641835.2. Classification (NCBI taxonomy): domain Eukaryota; kingdom Viridiplantae; phylum Streptophyta; class Pinopsida; order Pinales; family Pinaceae; genus Pinus; species Pinus albicaulis. The sequence goes on from CM076577.1 coordinate 316,448,352, forward strand.
GGCGAGAAGATACATCATAGATTTTATATTAGGGAATGAAGTATCAAGTATTTTAAAGAGTGAAATCCGATATGAAAAGTCCCAATATTAGTAGAGACGAGAAGATCAAAGGATTGAGATATTGGAGGGGAGGAACATCAGATCAGATATTAGGAATGTGAGGCATGAGGAAATTGTGATATAAAGAGATTTATGGATAGCAGAATGGTTAAGTGTTGGAGATATCAGATATCAGTGTTTTTGAGATGGAATTCTTTAAAAGTTACGATATAGGGGAGTTACGATATGCCATGTGGAAATATTGTGGGGCTGACGTTTCTTAAAAATATTCATTTATAAAAGGAAAAACATATGTACTTTATATTAGATATCAGGAAAGTTTAATCGGGGGATGTTTTATCGTAACTTTCCTATAAGGAATGTTACTATATTGAAGTGATCCGATAAAACTCTTCCGATGATGTGTTTTTTAAGTAAAAAAATCCTATCAGGTTTTTATGAATTGTAACACTTGTGTAGTTAATATCTGATATGTAACTTCTGATAAGGGAAGTCCTCATGTAAGAAGCTATTTTATTTACAAAAATTAAAAGTTTTCTTATTTTTATTAGAACTAAAGAATTTTCTTAGAATTTAAAAGGGTCCCCATTATTTATTAGTTAACTAAAAAAAAAAAAAAATGGGGGGGTTGTTGAGTACTACAACAGGTCACAACTAACAATAACACATCGTGGGGGGAAAATTAAAAGCTTGATTCAAATGCAAGGGAATTAAACCAAATACAAAAAACCCTTTGATATATCCCTCAAATATAGGTATAGTCCTCCCAAGTGGCCCCAGAGTGCCATAGACAATGCTAGTACTGTTTCTAATACGTGCTAAACTCCAGAAATCCTTGCAACCCAAAAGTAAGATAAATGGGAAACATCACCTTGCCTATCCCCAAGTGTGACCTCATGATTAAACCTAGTGTTAGAAGGGATTACCAGACTGCACTACTGAGAGTGTATTTTCACTCCCTACCACAAGCTGCTAAGTTGGTTTTGTGGTCTTCGAGCATTTTACTCACACACCTAGCTCCAAAACCCTATCCTAAGAAAATGTTGGTGTGATACTAGAGAAAATATAAGGTAACTCTAATAAATTTTATTAGATAATTTATTTTAGTGGTTTTTATTTACTTAGTTTGGTAGTGGCATGAAAGACAGATGGTCTGATAGACTCTTGTTAATCCTAAATGCAACTATATAAAGTTGCACTCTTTTTATTTTATTTTTTCAAATTTGATGAAAACTAACTAGAGAAGGGAAAGAGTCTTTTCACTTTTAAAAAGAAAAAAAAATGCATACCAAATGAACCTCTCACTTATCCTAACATGAAATCCCCAAATTTATAAAATCCTAGACCCAAAATACAATTCAAAAATAAAATCCAAAAAGAGGCCAAAATGTCCCCAAGCTAGAACAAAAATCACTCAAAAAATGTCAAAACTTGGAATCAATTCCAAACAAATACTCTCAAGCAATCAATAAGGTATACAAAATATGGAAAGAGGAAGGAAATTCAAACAATATAGGGTTGTAGCACAATGTCTCAATGAGAGGCAATGTTGTATACGGTCAAAACCAAACTTTAATTGAAGGAAAGACCAGGAAATATTGAATGGGTGCAATAAAATGTGAATCTGAAATAAAGAATAGACAAAGCACACCCAAATCAACACAGTGGAGTCATCGGTTCTATTATGGCTATGTTTTCACAACCAATGGGAGATATTTATTTGTAGTCTCGGGCCTAACAAGAATATCAGATAGAGGAGTATATGGAATGTGACAAGAAGTGTACAAATAAATAGATCCCCAATCCATAAAAGCAAATCAATTATCCATGCATAAATTTCCCTATATAGGGTTTGAGTTTAATACTTGATATCCATGCAGGTTGATGGAAAGTATTGGATCTAATGCAAATAATTCCTGCTCCAGCTAAGAGATCCTGTCCTCTATAATAGATCTGAATCCTTCACACAATCATCACTAAACAAAGCACACAAATTGCCTTTCACGAAGGACCGATAGCTCAAAAAAATCAACACGAACAATTGATTACAAACACATATTTAATGGAAGGGAATATTTACTTCTATTTATCACAAAATTAAATAGATACAAATAGCATTATACCATCACATATGGATCTTATCCTTTAGATCTCAACATAGTATCCCCTTATCCAAGCAATATGACCTTGAAATCAAAATAACTCACAATCTCTCGCATAATAAAAATAGAAGAATCACTCTCCAACTCTGGAATTAGCCCAACCCTCAAGGGTGGACCAATATATAGAGACCTAGAGGTCTTGCAAGGAAGACAAATGTAGATGCTTAGGGTTAAGAAAAGTTAGGAAGCTTCTCTAATAATGTAACCTATCCAAATCGAAGAGATAAGATACCATGTGGATTTGAATTAATATCCTAGGGAAAGTAAGCCTATAGAACATGAGCCAGGGTTACAAGGATTGAACTGAGAAACTTCAACCCCAGTCACCATGATGCTAGGGTGAACCATGCGACTCTAAGGCTAGGGTCGCCCTGTTAGACACTGGGTCCCAATGCCTGTGGACAAAGCTAGGTCAAAAGAAATGCCAAAGTTCAGGAAAGTGGTGAAAAATAAAAGGACTCACGAGTGCTGATTATAGGGAGAAAAATAGGCTGATAACACTTTTTGCAGGTTCCCCTCTTAAGCTTTCACCAACTTGGCTTCTTATTCATCAAATTCATGACTAGAATTTGCTTGATTCTCATGCATTCTTCCTTATTTGGATTCTTTGAATGTTGCTTCCATGATTCCTGTTTTTTCCTTCTCTATCCTTAGATCATATACATATTTGACGATTCTTCAAGGGATGATAATTTTGGATTAAATATTGATGGAAGAGATCTCAATATTTTTCAAAAAAAAAAACACCATCCTTGATTTATTCACCGATACCTCTAATAGAGTTGAGAATCTTGGCTACTCGAAGAAAATATGAAGCAATATCCTCATCTTCTTCCATTTTCAAAATTTCAAATTGAGCCCTGTATGTTTGGAGCTTGGCTTCTTTAACCTTCTTTTCCTCTTCATAAAAAAGTTTAATCTTGTTCCATATATCATGGGTTGATTTCCAATACATTACTTTAACAAACTATATATCTGAAAAACCACTCAAAATATAATTCTTAGCGCTTAATGTATTAGATGTATAAAGAGCCTTACTGGCTATATTTGTAGGAGTGTAAGGAACTTTATTCAACAGTTTTCCAAGCATCAACTCCTAAGGAAATGAAATATCTGTTCATTCTTATATTCTAGAAATCATAATTGTATTTATCAAACAAAGGAGGCTTGTTCAATGATTTGATGGTGGCTATTTTTCCTAAAATCAAACTTCTACTAGTTAATTGTTCCTGAAGGTACCTACTCTGATACCACTTGTTAGACCAAAGATCACACTAAGAGGCAAGGTGAACTAGTGTTGTGGAAAACTTATCATTTCAAAACATTTCATAAATAAAATAACTATATAACTGTAGAAATTATACAAACAACATGTATAATAATGGATTCAATCTGATCATGCGATATGCTAAATCAAGATGCTAAATCCTTCTACAAATTAATTGCGGAAAATAAACACGATTACACAATCACACCAAGTAAGAGAAAGAAGAAAAGAAATACACAACACAAATATTTTTCCTGGGGAAAGATTGCTGCTCAAAACCCCTCTATCTATATTTTATAATGAACCAAGGAATCAAAAACAATAAAATGCATTCTTGGTCACAAGAATCTTCTGCACTCTCCCGACTGTCTCACACTAATCCAGACAAAATTGGGCCAACACTTAGCCAATTCTCAGCCTGTCTTCAACCTGCCTTGCTCACGCAATTCCTATGGAATGCAATCCCTGTTCTTTAGGAATTTCCACCTTCCTTGACTGCGTAATACATCATGGGCATCCTATGGTGTATATAATTGCGCCCATGCAATTTTATATAAATAAAACTAATAGATAACTTCCCTTTAACCTCTATCTCAACTGGGTCTTCATCAGAACTGAAATGCATGAAACTATTAATGGTAAATCATCAGTCACTTGAATGATCACTGCATGTGAATTAAATTTGATTTAATTCACTTGACCTCTCACTAGTGCAACAAACAGTTACAACTAGTTAAACTGATTTTGACTCAATTAATTGAGTTAACTGATTTCTCATGCATTAAACTAATGCACTAACTGCAAATTGGACTTCAAAACAAATAGAATCACTCTACATGCCTCACCAACCACCCTCAACTCAAATTTCATGAGATAACTGAGTCTATCACACTCAGTTAACTATTACAAGTGATCATGAGATAATATTACAATTTATTCTCCAATTTATTTAAGGGATAAATAGATTTGACAAATATTTCTTCTAATTTAATTAAGAAATAATTAAATCAATAGCATCGATGGGAGCCATTTCTGGATGCCAATTTCACTTTTTCTTGTTGCAAATTTCAACACTCCCTCTCAACAAGAAAGGAATCAATTTATCCCGACTTGGTACCTTTGGAATGTTCTGCATGCAACAGTGCTCTAGTGTTTTTTGCACATGCAACTCTCATGAAATTGAATAGCCTCTAAATAGTTGAATCAATATAATGCATCTGTCATCAGAGTCTTTTGACTACTACTATCTATTGAACATGTCAAATGGAATCTCTATGCTGCTCACATCTGCATCCATGCACTATGCACTGCTACCAACTCTGATCTGTGCTCCAGTATCTTACACCTGTCACTCTGATTTCTGTCTTCCTAACATATGACTGCATCAATCTAACCGATCCTTCTTTCTACTACTGTACTGCGGGTTCCTCATATCCAGTTTCGATCCATGAGACACACCATCTCAATGAACCCTGCCCAAATTTCTTCTTGGGATTAATTCTGCACATTGCTCCACCTCAACCCTGGAGGTATAGCTACATGTACTCCCTCTACCCATATGGATCTAAATTTCACCCTCCTGGAGGTCTCTGTTGTGCGCCTCCTACCATGTCTGGTGGATGGCTCTGCATGATTGGTTTCTGCCACTCCACGATCCTCCTCATGTGGCTGCTCCACATCTTGAGGTTCATCCTTTGGAACCAAGAGTTCCTCATCTACATGCAAATCAAGCTGCCTCTCAAGGGACAATCACATGGCTTTCTCCTTTTTGATTTTCCTAAGCTTTTCCTTCAGTGCCAACTTCCTTTGGTCGTTGTTGTTTTGAAATAGATTTGTCAAGGCCTTCCTTATTTCATATGGAGTTGCCTTGCCATGGAGACTCGAGACAATGTGATCTCAAACTCCCTCTAATAAGATCCTCCTCGCCCTTGCTACCTTATTTTTCCAAGCATCAAGAAGAGTGGCGTCTGCTGCTGCGGGCTTGGGAATATCATTGTCTATGAATTATTTCAACCCATTGTCCTCCAACACTATCTCCAATCTGTCTTTCCATGCAATATAATTAGAACTACCCTCAAGTGCATATTCCAATATTAAGACATTGAACGCCATCTTGATCCGCTTGTCGCTCCAACGAAAGTATCTGAAAGTTTGAATACTGTTCAACACAAAGTCAATTTCTTCTCCACTATTGTGATTTATGGCACTCTGATACCATGTAGAAATTATACAAAAAATATGTATACCAATGGATTCAATCTAATCATGTGATATTCTAAAGAGAGATACTAAATCCTTATACAAATTAATTGTGGAAAATAAACATGATCGCACAATCAGACCAAGTAAGAGAAAGAAGCAAATCACTACAAAAAACATATATTTTTCATGGGGAAAGAATTCTGCTCAAAACCCCTCTATCTATATTGTATAATGAACCAAGGAATCATGAAACAATACAATGCATTCTTGCTCACAAGAATCTGCTGCACTCTCTTGAATGTCTCACACTGATCCAGACAAAATTGAGCCAACACTTAGCCAATTCTCAGCCTATCTTCAGCCTGCCTTACTCACGCAATCCCTGTGGAATGAAATCCCTATTATTTAGGAATGTCAGCCTTCCTTTACTGCGCAATACATCATGGGAATCCTATGGTGTATATAATTGTGCCCACGCAATTTTCTATAAATACAATTAATAGATAACTTCCCTTTAACCTTTGTCTCAACTGAATCTTCATCAGAACTGACATGCATGCAACTATTAATAGTAAATCATCAGTCACTTGACATATCACTACATGTGAATTAAATCTAATTTAATTCACTTGACCTCTCACTAGTGCAACAAACAGTTACAACTAGTTAAATTGATTTTAACTCAATTAATTGAGTTAACTAATTTCTCATGCATTAAAATAATGCACTAACTACAACTTGGAATCTAAAACAAATAGAATCAATCTACATGCCTCACCAACCACCCTCAACTCAAATTTCATGGGCTAACTAAGTCTATCACACTCAATTAACTATTACAAGTGGTAATATTAAAATTTATTTTCCAATTTATTTAAGGGATAAATAAATTTGACACATATTTCTTCTAATTTAATTAAGAAATAATTAAATCAAAAGCCTCCATGGTAGCCATTTCTGGATGCCATTTTATCGATGTTGTTTATGGATGCCAATTTCACTGTGTCTTGTTGCAAATTTCAACAATAACAATGTACCATAAAATTTGCATCATAACAATAAATGAAACCATGCATTAATAAAACATCATCATATCAACACAAGAAGACACAAGATTTTACGTGGAAACCCTTGTCGGAAAAAGCCACAAATTATTTTCTTCTTCTTCTTCAAATCATTTACATAGATATGCAGGTTATGACCTACTGGAGGCACCCACCACTAATATGTGTAAGCAACTAATTACAATAAGATACAACCTGATTGAGGCACCAATCTCGAAAATGTGCAAGGGTCCACTTGTAATAGGCTACAACTTGATTGAGGTGGTCACCTAAAAAATGTGAAAAATTCAAGTTGTTGTAGGCTTCAACCTAATTGAGGAACCAACCTTGGTGGAGGCACCCGCCTCTTTATTCAACTTCGTGTGGATCACTTTTCACAATATTTCAAATTGGATCCACATGCTCTTCAAACAATATATGTATTCAAAACTGATAATGGTACTGCTATGAAAATGTTGTCATCAACTTGTCATATCTTGATCATACCCTGTTACAACTTGTTCATCAATTTGGTCACATCAAACTCTTATTGAAACCCGTTTTGGTCATCTACACAACACTTGCTACAACATTCTCATAAGCCTCCAAAGCATATAAAACTAATCATGGACATCAAATGTATAAAATAAAGGCTTTTCATACCTTTATAAATGTTCATCATTGAATCCTAATCATCATGTTTCTTTCGAAATTCAATTTGGCTTCATAATGACCCTAGAAACCATATAGAACTATATAATAGATTAATCATTTCACAAAATGGAATAATTTGGGAGCATTATACAACATGACATATTATGAGATCTACAAAAATGTTTAACTATTTTATAAATTGGTCAATACTAATATTTCAATAACCCCATATGTATACAAAAACTGACCAATTGTAATTGGACTCAAATCCACAACCTTCATGGAGAAAACCAATCCATATGGACAACTGACCTAATTGATAAGTCAATACCTATCAGAAAATAACATTCACACACACACACACACACACATCAAACATTGAAGTTAATGGAGCCCAAAACCACAATACGTATAGGTATTAACCCATCTTAGTTCATAGGATATTTTACTAGTAACCACATTATATATGAAAATATAGGTTTGTGAGTTCTCAAAACATCGACCAACCATAACATAAAAACTTTAGATACACCAAAACAACAGAACTTGACCTCAGACTAATGATCATAGATATATTTTTTCTTGATCAAATGTGTACCAATGGTCATAGTCATGTATATATACGCAGTTATGTGGTCCCAAGGCTCATGAGAGTTGAAATCGAGGCCATTTTTCATGTTGAAAATCCTATAAATTAAAATCATGTGACCATTCTTAACCGACCATATGACCAATGGTATGATGAGGAAACTATAGGTTAGCCCTCTCACTACATGACCATGCATTACAAGGTCCTTATGCGTCCATGGTCATCGACATGATGACATCGTCATGCCACATAATGGCCCTCCACTGGTGTCATGTGTCATTCATTTTCACCCTTTTCACCAATCAAAATGTGCCAATTGTACCTGCTACATGGAAAACCTTGGTGGCACCATGTCACCTTGCTGAAATCATGCTAATGATGTGTCAAGTCACGTCATCACCACATAATATTTTCTTCCACACCATATCTTCTCAACCTATAACCAATTGCCACATTTCACTATGTTGTCATACGAATTTTCCTCCTCATGGAGGTGTCAATGACACTGCCATGTGATCACCTTGTTGCTATGTCATCTCTTCTCAACATGTAGCTAGCTACCACATGTCACTATGCTATCATCTGGATCTTCCACCTAATGGAGGTGCCATGTGGCACTACCATGTTATCACCTTGCTGCCATGTCATGATCTCCTCTCAACATGTAGCCAACTGCCACATGTCATTGTACTTCCATGATGTCACCACAATCAACCACAATATGACATGTGTCACATTCATTCCACGTCATCTCTTTTAGCTAACAAAAACTTACGACGTGTTTGAGCTTCCATATAACTGTGCAAGAGGGCCACATCATTGTCACATCATCTCCTTTAACCAACTAAAATCCACCATGTGTTTGAGCTGCCACATCATAGATAAATTTGAAGGAGGGCCACATGTCATAGTAGGATTGGGCCAACATGGAGGGAAGACTCTTGTTAAAATTTGAGAAAATTTGACATTTCATCCGTCTTTCAATTCTTCATCTAATTGTTGGATCCACTAGATCTAAATAGAGTTTCTTGATCTTTAACTAAATCAAGACCTTGTAATAATTTATGTGATATCTACCATAGATTTTACCACATAACAATAGATCATGTTGTTTAACAAATTTGATTTTTTTCAATAAATTTGGTGTTTTTGGTCCTCATTACAAATTCCAACTTCAAACGATCATAAATTTTCATTTGGGATGAATTTTTCCAAGTGTGATATATCATTAGAAACATATCAAATATGAATATCCAAGCATACCATCCATAGATTCATTCAGACAACATAAATTCAACAAAAACTCAATAAAACTCAAACCTATTTGACTTTACTTGATGAGGGTAATTAAGAGATTAGGCTATCGTACTCCTTCCTTTGAGATAGTTATGCTTCCTTAATCATCCCCTTTGACATCAATGACACTTGTTCCCGTCGATGAGAAAAAATTGTGCAATAGACAATGCTTTCGTTATGACGAAATTGCGTCACTTGAAAGATAAGATAAACAACATCATTCATAATATACACATAATCATGTTAAATAAGTATATTTAATTTTAATGGGCCATTTATTCCTACCATATCGATTAAAACAATATTCCCACCCACATGATAGGAAATTAAAGAAGAATGCCCAAAGACTCACTAGGTTTTCTATTAAAACCCAATAATTGACTGGCAGTTGACACAAGCTCAGGGGAACCCAAAGCTTGCCAAGATGAGGAGGAAAAGGCTCCTTCATCTATTATGCATTGAAAAACATTTTGGAATTAAGCCCAACCCTTATATGAGTGTGGAATAATTAAGGAAAGGCTTAATGTAACACATCCCCTTATCTACACTAATAACCTGAGGTGGTTATTATGCTAACCCGATTTTTCAATTCGCAGTTAAAAAAATGGGGTAAATTTTTTTACCTATTTTTTACTATGCTACTACTTATGTTTTGTTAAACATAAATATTAATTTCACCTTGTGCCCCATTTACTATCCTTAACAATATTAATTTAGGGATACTCCCTTGTGTTGAAGGAGAGCCATTCTAAATTGAGAAGATAAATTATGTGGTAACATCGACATCCATGTTGAGATTCCCTTTGGATAGAACTGATATTATAATTTGGATTTCAAGTGCTATATTGAGAAATATTAGAGTCCACACTCACATACTGTAACCCCGAATAATAATCCAATGTTTCGGTGAAAAATTTCCAAAATGGCTTTACAAAAAAATGCATAAGCCAAAATTTCCAAAGGGAACATGGAAATTAAAACCTAATTCTAATGAATAAATTTTATTCTTCCTACACAAATCTAACATAGGGAAACATAGGGAAATGCATGTATTAGGTGAAATGAAAAATCAAATGCAACTGTTGAACCATCTCATAAACATTATGAGATGTCCCACTGTATTTGGTTATGAACCAAAATAAGTTTACATCACAAATCCATAGAATTCATTCCAAAAGCTTAACCTTCGCAAAGAAGAATCTGAAGTGAGCCCACGAAAGTGGGAAAGAAGTAAAAAATCATACAAAAGTCTGAAATTAGCAATTTGAAGGGGTTCAAAGTCCGGAAATTATGAAGAATATGTAATGAAGAAATTTCTTGGGGATTTACGAATGAAATTATATTTTGATTCTAGCTCTTGGGTAAATTGTAACATTTGTTATTTAAATTATGTTTTTGTTCTCCTCGACAAGTGTACGTAGAAGCATGGCCTTTTAAATTGGGAGTATGAATTTACCTCATAAATGGTATTCGTTTTTAAGTTTACTCGTTTTAAAGTTTAAATTCCTTAATGGGAGCTCCACTTCCAAGAATTCATAAATAATTTCTTAGTCTTTTCACTTTTATTTTTTCAAGTTTTGAACTCATATTCTTAAATGCCTCAGTTCTAAAAACTTGTTCTCTCTTCATTTTTCACTAGCCATCTCTTTACTTTAATTTCTGCAATCCTCAATGGTCTTGGTCAGTCTGGTTTTGAATGATAGGTTTATGAACTAGATTATTCATTGAAACTCTCATAGTCTCTCTCTCCATCCATATATTTAAAATATTTAAGAAATTTTATGGATCTCCTAGGAACTAGTTCACTTGCAGCCAATAAATGCCTCCAGGGAACAACATCAACTTACACCATTGTTGGGGGAAGATTTCAAATATTTTCCCTGGGTTTATAAAAAATTATTTCTGGTTCTTGAGGGTGACAAGAATTGTAGAAATTCCTTGTAAATTGAAATTGCTAATTGTAATTTGCTAAAAAAATAGACTTGAATATACTCTACCAATTGAGGAAACTAATAAATGATTGAGAAATCACAAAGTATACAAGAGAAAGAATTAAATAAACACATTACACAATGATTTCCTGGGGAAATCCACAACTAAAAACCCCGATATCTATATATTTCATTAGTCATAAAATATGAGATATTACAATGCTTTTCTCCAACCTGAGAAACCTCTGCACTATCTCTATATGTCTCAATGCTCTTAGACAAGCCTAGGCCAATACTTAGCCAATTTTCTTCCTTCCCAGATCCCTATTTTCTTGCGTTCTTTCCTTGGGTAATTAGCCCGTATTAATTGGGGAAATCCCCACCCAATACTGCACAATCCATCTAGGGCCTTCTTCTGACTGCATACACCACCTGTACAATTTGGATGATTATACAACTGATAGTACACTGCTCTTGAACTCCAATCTCAACTAGGTAACTCTCTATTCTGACATGCATGAGTTATTTATGGCTGAATCATCAGCTAACTGATATATTATAGAGTGCATAACTCACTACTAGATCTCTCACTAGTTCCTCCAACAATTGGAACTAGCTAAACTAACTTTAACTTAAATAAACTAAATTAATTAATCATAACTCAAAATAAACTCATTAAGGCTCATAAAAATTAGGAACCACTCTACATGACTCAAGTTAGATCCTCAACTCAAATTAAACCCTCAACTCCAAGTATCTGGACCAACTAAGTAAAACTAACTTAGTTAACTCATACAAGTTGTCATGTGATGTGGAATTAAAGTTTTATGCTAATTGAATTCAAGGGGAAATTAAATTACAATATTTCTTGGTGACATTTTCAATGCTCCCTCTTAGTAAGAAAGGGATTATATGGTACCCCAATCCTGCCTCTATGGAACTCAAATTTTCCTCTTGACAATGTCTTTGTCAAGATGTCTACATCCTGTTCCTCTATAGGAATTTACTCTAGCATCATGTCTGCCTTTGCACATAATCTCCGAGATGGTGATACCGAATGTTGATATGCTTGGACCTATCATGAAAAACTTGATTCACCAAGAGTTTGATGCAACTATGGTTGTCATAATAAATCACCGTGGGATCCATTTGTTGAAAAAAAATAACAACAAAGATCTTCCTCATCCAGATAGCCTCACAAGCTCCTTCAATATCATCCATGTACTCTGCTTTTGCTGAACTGAGCGCAACTGATATCTGCTTCCTACTGTACCAAGAAACTTCTACTGACCCAATACTGAAGATCTACTCTTCATGTCTGATGGACTCCCTGCCCAATTTGCATCTGTGAATCTTTGCAACTTCACTCCCTTTGTCCATAAGTAACAAATACCAAGCTAAGTGATGCCTCTAAGGTATCTCAAGACATGTTTGGATCCTTTCCAATAGATTTTGGTTGGCTTAGCCATTGCTTGACTGAGCTGTTTAACCTCATAAAACTTCTTCGGTCGTGTGTTCACCAAGTACATGAGTGAACCCACAAGCTACCTGTAAATGGTAGCTTCTACCACTTTACCTGAAGTATCATCTTCCTTCCTCCAATTCCCTACTAGAGGAGTCTCAATGGGTTTTCTTCTTTCCATGTGAAACTTCTTCAATATCTCGTTGGCATACTTTCCCTGAGAGACAAAAAAAACCACCATAACTTGCCAAATTTCCAAACCAAGGAAATGATGCAAGAGCCCCATGTATTTCATCTCGAATTCTCTTGCCAAATATTATTTTCAAGATTTTATCATATTTTCATCAAATGTTATAATTAAATCATCAACATATAATACTATAATCAATAATTTACGTTCAACCACAATATGGTAAAGGTTTGCATCTGCTTCACTTTTGGTGAAACCAAACCCAATGAAATATCTTGGTGTACCAAGCACAAGGTTCTTGTTTTAGTCCATATAATGCTCGCTTGAGTTCTTGTTTCAAATCCTTTCGGCTGCTCTATGTACACCTCTTCCTCAATCACTCTGTTTAGGAAAGTTGTCTTTACATTCATCTGATATATCTTCCATCCCATCTGCAATGAAATTGCAAGAATATATATGATTGAAGAGTAACTTGTTACTAGAGAAAATGTATCCTTGTAATCTATTCCCTCCACCTGAGAGAACCCCTTGGCCACAAATATGGCCTTATGTTTCTCGACACTCCCATTTGCTACTTGCTTCACCTTGTAGTTACACCTGGATCCTACAATTGACTTACCCTCTGGTCTTGGGTCAAATTCCCATGCATTTTTCTTGATAATGGAGTCTTACTTCTCTACCATAGAATCAACCCATAGGGTTTTCTGCATGATGTCTCAGTATCTACACTAGCACTCATAAGAGCCATGTATCTAGTGTATCGATATGGTGAACTTATCTGCCTGCGTTGTGATGTGGGTGTTGCCACATTCTCTCTAGCAGCATGCATCGACCTGTCATCCTCTCTGGTGTGCTTCCTTCCATCTTTGGATGTCTCTAGATGAGTGGGTTCTTCCACTCTCTGCTCCTCTTCTTGTGGTTTCTCCACATCTTGAGGTTCTTCTTTTGGAGATAAAATCTCACCATCTGCATGCAACTGAATCTCCCTCTCAAGGGAGATTGACATGACCTTCTCTTCATCAAATTTCACATCTCTATGAACCACTTCCATCTTGCGAGATGACACTACATCCTGTGAGATGACAGGTACACCCGATAGTTTTGAGGTGTATCAGTGTACCCCAAAAATATTCCCAAATTTGTTGTTGGTTCTAGATTTTTCCGTGCATCCTTGGAAACATGAAAATAAACTGATGAACCAACAATTTTAAAGTGCGCCACATCTGGTTTCTTACCTGAAGAAGGTTCCTACGGTGTGCTCATCTTAAGAATCCGATGAGGTATCTTGTTCTGCAAATATATAACTATGTTGCATGCTTCATCCCACAAGTACAACGATAGGCCCTGATCATGTAACATCGCTCGTGCAACTCCCACAATGCTATTGTTCTTCCTTTCTACAACCCCATTTTTTTGTGGGTTATGGGGTGATATTAAATCACATCAAAAGCCTTCTGATGCACATAAGTTCTTGAATTCATTTGACACATATTATTGACTGTTGTCAATCCTAAGATCCTTCACTTTCTTGTTTGTGTCTTTCTCAACAAGTGCTTTGAACTCACAAAATTTTGAGAACGCCTAGTCTTTCTTACACATGAAAAATATCCAACAATTGCATAAGAAATTATCTACAAAAATCACATAATACCTGTGCTTTTCCATAGAGACTGTCGAGAATGGTCCACACACATCTGAGTAAAATATTTCAAGGATAACTTGTGCTCGAATGCCCTTATCATGAAAGGTGGATTTGGTGTACTTACCCAATGTACACCCTTTTCATGTATCACACTAATCAAGTGAACCCTTGGGAAGTCCTGTAGAAATTTTTTGCATGATCTTCAAAGATCTCTGGTGTAGATGGCCCAATAATCTATGCCATAACTCACCGATGTCTAAGCTCTTCACCTTCTCCCCTTTTATTCTCAAGGAATCACAATATTCTACATCCAATTTGTAGAGGTTCTTTACTTGAACCCCAATCTTCGTCATCTGTCCCGTGGCTATGTTACGAAGGAACACCTTTCCTTTGTTAAAAATCACATCATAGCCACAGTATTCCAACATAGAAACTGAAACTAAATTCTTCTTCAAACTTAGAACATACATGACATCTTCCAATGTGAGAGGAGAACCAAACTCCCTCTGAAAAGTAACAGTACCAATGTCGGTCACGCTATACCTTCCATTGTCTCCCATCTCGATGTGCATCATCGATGACACCATGCATGCGATGAGGGGGAAATCCAACTTGAATAATGAAGCAAGAGCTTCACCTTCCACTCCTCCCGAGGGCTTCTTGACAACCTTCTTGTGCGGAAACTTCGTGGAATAGTGTTCCAACTCATGACAGTGAAAACATTTAATCTTCGAAAAGTCCTTCTTCTTGCCTTCCTAAACATAATATGATCTGGATGGGATGAATTACCTTTCCCTTTATTTTCGTTTCTATCCAAGGAAAAATTCTCCTCATCATCATGCTTGGATGAGGATCCATATTTGGTGTTCCACCTAATCTCTTTTGCACCAAGTCGGACCACAAACGCTCCCACTTTGGTAGCTTTTCCATCCCATTTACCGAATCCTGGTAGTTGTGCCAACTCTTGGGAAGACCTAGAAGTGCTGGGTTCACCAGATCATCTTTGGCAACTATAACACCAACACTTCCAAGTTCATCACAACATTGGGTGAGCTTTTTCAAGTACTTTGGTATTGTGTCTATCTTTTCCATCTTGATTTTCCTAAGCTTGTCCTTCACTGCCAGCTTCCTGTGGTCACTATTATTCTGAAACAAATTTGTTAAGGCCTTCCACATTTCATATGGATTTTCCTTTCCATGGAGGTTCGAGAAAATATCATCTCGATCTCTTTCCAGTAGAATCCTTTTGGCCTTTGCTACGCACTTCTTCCACTCTGCTAGATCTCGTGCATCATTTGGAAGTATTTTTAGGAAGTCCTTATCAATGAAATCATTTAATCCGTTGTCTTCCAAGACTTCTTCCATATGGTCTCTCTAAGAAATGTAATTCGAGCTACCCTCAAGGCCATACTCGAGCCTCAAACCATAGAGCACCATCTTGATCTTACTGCTAGATTTGGAGAAGAGATATGCAAAAATTGTTTCTCCAACAACTACAAAATCATATTATTTTCTTCTATAATGATTTCAACTCTGATACCATGTAGAAATTCATTGTATATTCAAACTTCTAATAGTAATTTTCTAAAACAATATACTTGAATCTACTCTACAAATTATAGAAACAAATAAACAATTGCGAAATCACAAAGCATACAAGAGAAAGAATTTAACCAACACATTGCACAATGATTTCTTAGGGAAATCCACAAATAAAAACCTCGCTATCTGTATATTTCATTAGTCGGAAAATATGAGAAGATTACAATTCTCTTCTCCAACCTAATAAACCTATGCACTATTTCTATCTGTCTCACTCCTTCCTAAACAAGTCTAGGACAATACTTAGCAAGTTTTATTCCTTGCCAGATCCCTATTTCCTTGCATTTTTTCCTTGGGTAATTAGCCCCTATTAATTAGGGAAATCCTCATCTAATACTACACAATCCATCTAGGGCCTTCCTATGACTGCATGCACCACCTGTACAATTTGGATGATTATAAAACTGATAGTACATGGCCGTTGAGCTCCAATCTCAACTGGGTAACTCTCAGTTCTAACATGCATGATTTATTTATGGCCGCATCATCAATTAACCGATTGATCATAGAGTGCCTAACTTACTACTAGACCTCTCACTAGTTCCTCTAACTATTGGAACTAGTTAAACTAACTTTAACTCATATAAACTGAATTAATTAATTACAGGTCAAAATAAACTCAACCATGGCTCCTAAAAAGTAGGAACCACTCTACATGACTCGAGTTAGACCCTCAGCTCGAATTAATTGAACCAAGTCAAACTAACTTAGTTAACTCGTACAAGTTGTCATGTGATGTGGAATTACAATTTTCTTGTAATTTAATTCAAGGAAAAATTAAATTAGAATCTTTAGGCTTGGTGCCATTTTCCACAAGAATCAAGCTTTAGGATGTAAATCTGCACCAACTGTTCTTACCTTTGGGCATATTTATTTTTCTTGGTTTGGAAGATGTCATTCCCTGCATCTTTCGAAACAAATATTCTCTAGAAAAATTATTTAGCTGCAAATCAACCCTCATAAGTTTTATTTCATCTATGATTTAGATGGAGGGTTGAATTTTTGAGAAGATGCTTTGGTTTGTGACTCGTATGATTCAGAGCAGTAGTTTGGCATAGGTCATCAAGAAAAATTACCTAGAGGTTGTTATCATGAAGAAGTTGATAAGGAAATTTCTTGCTAGGGAGAAGATAAATTTTCTGAAATCACTGTAAGCAACTTTCAAACATTTGCTCATATGCATTTATTTTCAGAAAGAAATAATTATTTTTGTAGAAGGATCAAAGTTGAAGGACAACAAAATGATTATGGTTGTTTTGAAGAAGATGATACTTTCAACTAGCCTAAGGAACTTTTTTATTAAATATTTTCATGGTATATCTCACCAACTTGTTACAGAACCCAAACAAATTCTTGAAGTTGTTGATCAAGCTTGTTTTTTATTTCATGCTTATCATGACCCTATAGCAGTTTATATGGATTCAAACAAAATCTCAAAGTTGTTGATCAAGATTGTTTTTTATTTCATGCTTATCATAACCCTATAGCAGTTTATATGGATTCTTTAGGAAATCTATAAGTAAAATTTCTTTTGCAGCTAATATCTATTCCTTGGTACGCACCGATTCTTGTTGGTGAATGATTTACATTTGAGTTCTTTTCTTTTAAGAAACAAAAACGAGCTGGTGTAAGGTCAAGCACCCAAAAATTAACATGGTGCCATTAGAAAGATGATTTTACTTGATTGAAGTCAACATTGTTTACAATAGAATCATGTACATAAATAAGCTCGGAATTTAATCATTTAGCTTTTAGTTTTCCATAAGTTTGTAATTTCGGTTCGTAGGTTCAAGAATAAGAAAAAGACTTCCAACAAATAAAGACTTCAGGGATAATTTACATTTCAAGGGTTTCAGAGAGTTTGACTCCATGCCCAATAAGGAAATTGTTCTTATTCTTAGTTTCTTGCATGCCAAGGCACTGTCCCCCGAAGGAGCTAGATGTTGTAACCAAAATTTGCAGGGTAAAATTTTGGGTTCAAGGATAGAGTTTGCTATTGTTGGTTGCACATTGAAGATAATAAAAACCGTGATGAAGTGAATGCTACTGATTGATTCCAAATGGAATATTTTAGATTCATATATTTTTCAGTTTAATGACAACATCTGTGTGTATGAAAGGTTCATTGGAATCCCATCCCATTGTCCTAGCATCACGATTTTTAGACATGTCATTGTCGTCATCTTAACAAACTTGAACCATGGCTTTAACAAATTATCCCATGCTTCAAAATTTATTTGATTCACATTGCAAGCAAGGAAGCGGGAGAGGAGATTGTAAATAATACTTATGTTGTCAATGAAAATTTCAACAATTAGTTGGTCCAAGAAACTTATTCAATACAAAGAAATACATGCAAAGGAGGTCTAAATGGGGTCTTTTGAACATGTTCAAATTCACATTTAAGAGTTTCTTGCCATTATTTGAGGTCAAACAACACAACATCCATGTACATGACGCATGAGTTAGGGTGTTTGGTGATATGGCATGGGTGACATTAAAAAGAGTTTGTCGATGGATTTGTGGAGCTTTTGCTGACTGCTAATATTTATGAGTTTCATAATGGGCAACGGTTCATGGTTCATCATCACAGTTTACCCACATTTGACATGGGCATAACTGAGCCTATGATTATTTCCATAAACAAGTTAAAAATGCACGACTTGGATGTGTGAGTTCTTCATTTTTCTGTCTATAGGGAAAATCTCATCACTGGAAGCGTCATTCACTTCAGTTATAGTCAGAGCATGGGTTTCAAATATTGAAAAGTTTTAAGTGTTTCCGATTGGTGTTTCAAGCGTTAAATTTTAAAACGACCACAGTGGAATGGATCTAAGAGCATATTTAATACCATGCTAATTGTTTCCCTCTCCTCTTTATATAAACACACATATTTAAATATTGTTGTGCTGAAATAAAACTAAAGAAAATTTGGAAATGAATTCGATACTTGGTATCCAGAGTGCGCACGAATGTAAATTTTATATAATGACGGCTAATGCATCATTGATGTATTACCCACCACTTGTTTAGTCAGCTCAACCTTCGTTCAGAGAGACTCCTCTAATCTCAGAATCATGAAGAAGATGGACATATTGATGACAAAGAGAAGTAAGAACTAGAATTTATACTTCTTGCGGGTGCCAAAGAAATCGATGGAATCATGAAGAAGATGGACATATTGATGACAAAGAGAAGGAATAACAAGAATTTACACTTCTTTAGGGTGCCAAAGAAATCGATGGTCCACAACATTGCATGCCCAAGTCAACAAAGTTCGGACAGTTTGAAATGCACAGAGGGAACCGTGGGAAAATGGATTGCCCAAACAACGCATCACACGATGTACGATTGTGATGCATTCCGACGGTTCTCCCCCACTTTTCCCAAACCACTATGACGACTGTGAGAAGGTTGTTTATGGTTTCACTGAAACCACTCATGACAATAGATGGGACCTGCACAATCTTCACCGACTGCCAACGTTGTTTATATATGGTGGATGTCATGTTCATCGAACTCTTCGTATATGTAAGCGAGCATGATTTTATTTAAAAAAGAATTATTTTATATATATATATATATATATATATATATATATATATATATATATATATATCCAAAATTAACAAGGAACCGTTGGCACTATTTTATTAGCTTTATTATATATATATATCCAAAATTAACAAGGAACCGTTGGCACTATTTTATTAGCTTTATTTTAAAGAAAGAAACAGTTTCATAAATGTCTAAAGAATTAGTTTCATAACTAATTAGATTATGGAAAAAATAAAAGTTTGAAATTAGCAATTTGAATGGGTTTGGAGTCTGGAAATTATGAAGAATATGTAATGAAGAAATCTCTCATAGACTTATGAATGAAATGTAAATTTGATTCCAATCGTTGGGTAAATTGCAACATTTTTTTTCTTCTTGTTTGTTATTTAAATTATGTTTTCTTTCTTCTGAGCAGGGCATTTTAAATTGGGGCTATGAATTTACCTCATAAATGGTACTCATTTTTCAGTTTAAATCCTTTAATGGGTGCTCCACTTCCAGGAATTCATACATAATTTCTTAGTTTTTTTCACCATTCTTTATGCAGAGTTTGAACTCAAATTCTTAAATCCCTGAGTTGTAAAACCATGTTCCTCTTCATTTTCCCCTACCCATCTCTTTACTTTAATGTTTGCATTCATTGGTCTTAGCCAATCTAGTTTTGAATGATACGTTTTTGAACTAGATTATTGATTGCAACTCTCATAGTATCTCTCTTCGGCCATATATTTAAAATATTTAAGAAATTTTGTGGATGTCTTCAGAACTGGTTCCCTTGCAGCCAAGAACTATATTCGGGGAATATCAGGGGAAATCATAGAAAATTTAAAAAACACTCAAAACCAGAGAGACAACAAAAGTCCCCAAATTACTCAAAGACACTAAAGGTATAAACAATTGGACTACTACAAATCAATAAGAAAACATAAAACCATTTTACAACGACATCAAATGAAGCCAAAAACTAAAACTAATCAACAACTCATAAAACATATAAAGATATCAAGTGTTTTCAAACAAAGATATGAAAGAAAGGAAAGAAATTTTGAAGCGTAATGGTCACAACATATTAAAATTAAGAAGGGGAAAGCCAAAAAAAATCAACAAATCCAAACAAAAATACAAGGGAAGGAGAATATCCTAATAGCCACCTACAAGGGTGGTTGCGCCTGAACATTGTGTCACAGAGCTACTTCAAGAGGTGGTTGTGACTGTGATAACTAGCAGACTATGACCAATAGTGATGGTGTAGGAACACAACTCACAATTGTGTAATAGTAAAGGAAAATTTCAAACTTTCAAATTCGATACCAATAACCTAGACAATCAGGAAATTTAGACCAAGACTGAAGAGTAAACTAGGTTTAAGGAAATGCGTGTCTGGAGAAAGAGAACTAGTTCATTCCCTAGTGGGGTTGTCAATTTTCTATGGAGAAAAAATCACCTATAGACAAATAAGCCCTCCCTCGATTTTTCTCGTAACTCGAGGAAGACGAGGGTCAAAACACTAGATTAAAACAAAATTAACTTGAAATAAGCAATCCATCAAGACATGTATGGAAAACTAAAGTTATTAGGGGTTCACCTTTTTGTTGTTGGTTGTACTTTTGTATCATTGGATGAGGTAGCTACATAGATCTAAGATCCAACTCCTATGGCTTGCTCCCTACAAACAAGAAGACAATAAATACTTTCAAAATACTTGTAAATGATACTTATTAGTAGAAAGAAATCCAAACCTACTTATTATAACCAAATGGAAATAATCACACATGTAAATAACTAAAACTAAAATCATAAGATACCATGCATAAAATGAACAATAATCAAATGAGGGAAAACCTTATATTAATGAGACAAGCAATACAATTCATACATCAAATTACCTCAACCAAGAAGAGGTCTTCTCTAACACCTTTCCTTTGTCTTTCCTTGAGCATGTCATTGAAGTTCAACAACATAAGCTTACTATAATTCTTCCTCCCGTTCCCTTGGCATAACATTCATTACATAAATGAAGAAGAGATAGTTTTAGGATTAATGGATGTGTTTGAAGGCATTAATGAATTGGACGAAGCTAGAGTTGGTAGGCTAGTTTACCGGTGATGTGTATGAGGCATCATTTGAATCTCACATAAATTCTCCTTGGGATTTTCAATTATGAAGGATGCGAGAGAATTCATAATATGGCAGTAGTGAAACCTACAATTGTATCATTTTCAAGTGGTGCACCCTACGATTAGTTGAACTCCACTCTAAAGGATTGGTGTGATCATGCTCAAAAATATGTTGACAATAGAAAATGATGTAATGTCTCAGTATTTGATATGGTTGGATCCTACAAGGCTCATAAGGATGGTTTTTAAGGCTATAACACTTATGTAACATCCCTTTTTAATCCCCCAAATTTTACAAAAGTAATTAAAATTTAATGTTGGATAAAAACCCATATATCATGTCAAATTTTATTATTTTGTAATTTTTTTTAAAATTTATATATTGTTAGAGTGGAGGAAAAGGAAAACCAACATATATCTCGATGCCCATAAAAGAAGCTTCATTGAGGGGAAATTTGTGAGGGGATTGAGAAACCTTCTACGCTTCTAAATTTAAGTTGTGCCTACTTTTTTCTAATATGGTCGATGATCTACCAAATATAAATAATTATGAGAAAATGGGGGAGAGGGTACAAAAATATCCTAGAGAATTGAATACATACAACTCTGGAGTTTTCCAAGAGTTGGATCACAACCTAAGGCAATAAAACTGGAATTTGAGGTTGGGAGCAACACTTGTGGGGGTGGATAGAGGAGAACAAATGGTGATTTGCATACAATAAAGAACTAGTGGCTTGTGAATTTAGTGAAAAATAAATTTAAACCACATGGGTGTGCAAAATGATGTGACTATGAGTAGGAGGTGACTATAATGCCTTCTAAGTCACAACAATTTATGTGGAAGTGAGTTTTGAAGTGAATTTGACTAGAGAACTGTGAGAAGCCTTAATTTGAGGTTCAAAGCCCTGGAAGAATTTATAAATGCTTTGTTTGTTTGAGGCATCTAAGGAATTGGAGAAGGGAAGCTTTGAGGGTCTTCTAGATCAATGAAGGTCTCCCTTTTTTGTTTTTTAAGCCCTGGGTGGCTAATTTTTATTGTGTCAAGAATCCCTAACTTTCTATATAGGTGCAATCCTAAATCCTATGCATGAATGAGAGTGGCCTTCATGCCTATTTTCTAATTTTAAACCTTGAACAATATTGAGTGAAGCTTTCTTTAAGGCATCCTATCTGGCTTGTGGTGGCTATCTACAAGACAAACTGTAGTGTAACTGAGCCTAAGCTTGGGTGAAGGGTGGCTCACCCTTCCTTAGTTTCCAGGAAGTATGAATGATTTAGATAAGTGTATCTACCTCCTCTTTATTAAATAAAATTAAGTTACAAGGCTTTATGAATATTATTATGTTGATCATTGCACTTTCTTGCTCTAATGAATTGATAGATGTTAGAAATGTATGATAGGTATGTATGAATGAATAAATAAAAGTAATGTATAATTTTATTTAATGAACATCCTATATTCTTGAATGAATGGATGTTGTTTAATTCTTCATGATCATGGAAACAATATTCAAGTTCATATGCATATCGTTGAATGAAATTGACAAATGTATATTGTGCTCAGTTGCTAGGCTATTATTTCCCCCTATTAATGAATCATGTGTATGGAGATATAATTTGGCATGTTGCCTTGAATAGGAAGGAAGTGCATTGCTTGAGAAGAGTGTGCATAAGTGTTATGATGATTTGTTGAATTTGTATGAAAGAAGAATTGGAAGTATTGCAAAATAGTGTTTGGATCATGATGAATACTTCCTTGATAAGTGAATGCTAAATGTTGAGTAAATTATCTTAAGTGATCTATGAATGCTATGAGATGCATGAGGTGTGGGTGGTATGCATGTGTTGATTCCAACCTAAGGTTTTTCCCTTGTATTCTTTTAACATGACCAACCTCTCTTGTGCTTGTTGTGGAACAAGAACAATTGTGTCTACATTCCTATTCCGAATAAAAAGAATTGAAGTTCATATATACTCTAGAGAACTCTATATCTATGGAGGTGAGCCAATATATTGGCCTCATTGTCTTGTATTGGATGAAAGGAGAAAAAAATTCTTCAATTGTGAGGAGTTATGAATTTGGGCCATTGGCCATATTTTCTCTATTATTAGTGAAGAGGCTTGGTTGAAGGTAGTGTCTCTAGGAGGGATCACTAGGTTGGTCACACTTGCTAAGTTTGTTGAAGCCTTCATGGTAGCATTAGACCCTATCTAAAATTAATTTTAGAACTTTGGAATAGAATGGAAGGCTCTATCAAACCTTAGATAATTTTGGGATGGACCCCTAAGTTTTTTGGATGACCTTCCTTTTTTTTGGGGGTTGTATCATTCGATTTTGGAATTTCATGGATAGGAAGACCTTGGCATATCCCTTCGTCATGCGGCTATCGAGAGTTGTGATAAATAGTTAATGGGAAAAGGGGATTTCTGACCATTATTATTGATGTATTGAGTTATTGGGTTCCTGGGGATAGGATGTTAGTCGAAACCAAACCATTAAAAGCCCATGATATTAATAAGTTTCAACGAGTTTATCGAATGAAAAATATAGTTCCATCCCTTTCCATCTATGATTTTTTTGAAGGAGAAATTGGTAAGGAGCATGGTTATGGAATTTTGGGGTTCAAGGCTTTGGCCCTATCCTTGATTATATGGATTTATGGGGGGTTGTAACTAAGACCTTGGATAGAAGGGAGATTAGTCATAGAATATTGGGTGTTAGGAAAGCATATAATTTCACCCATTATAAATCCCCCATACAAATGGACCAAACATGTTTGTCAGTTGGTGGATATCCCTTTTCCTATTACCTATTATCAGATTAGGAATAAGTACCACATATTATCATACAATTTATTGGTATCAATGAGGTAAGTTCATGAGACATATAGAACCCATACAATTTTTCATTTCAGGAAGATCATGATCCATTGATTAACATGACTAGGTGTTGGGTGTTGAGCTTACGAAGGTCATAGGTATGTCATGGATGGATCATTGTGTATCCTTGATATTGATGGACCTAGAAATTCCATTAGCTAACAATAATCATTCCATTAACTAAAATATATTTATTGGGATAGAAAACAATGGTGAACTAAGCTTCCATGTTTGATTGTTAGGTATCAAGTTATTGGGATGCTCGACCTTTGTATTGGGATGACCCCCTAATGCTAATGGGACTTGGAACTTGTTTGTTCTAGAAAGTTATTTATGTCACTAGATGGTATATGGCATGGTTGGTATGTAAAAATTTAGGAATCAGGGGAATAAATTGAAACCATCAAGGCTCCACTCAAATTTCCAAGCCCAATAAGGAGCATGCTGTGGCACCCAAGTGATGTGGAAAATTTTTACATGTATGATGATGTGGCATGGTGACACATGGAAAAATCATGCCACGTGTCTACCATGTGGAAATGGTAGAAAATCTAAGTGGCACTTGGAGGGAAGATCTCCATTTAGGCATAATGTCTTGTCCCAGACTCGATTCTAGCCAAAATATGTATCGTTGGAAAGCCCTTTGGTGAGCCCTAGTATTGCACCAAGAGTGTTGCAACTCCTAACTCCTAGGGGCTGCCCTACTTTACTTTATCAACTCGGGGTTCGTACAAAATTTCAAGTGACAGTGCTATATACACAACAAATGCACTATGTTCATGTCATCCTCTTCTACTTTACAAAAGGGTGCTATTTCTCAAACTATGATAAGAATTGAAAAGTAAATTGCTGAAAGGAAATGACAGAAAGGAAACTAAACTAAATTTCTGAAAAGAAATGACAAGAATGAAACTAATTTAATTCACAGAAAGGAAATGATAGGAAGGGAACTAATTTAACTTGCTAAAAATAAATGGCAGAAAGGAAACTAATTCTAAATGACACTTAACTTGGAAAATTAGCTAAATGCACTCTACTTATCCTATAGTCTATCTAACGTACTTTTATCTATGCAACTAAACTATCCATGACTTAATTCCACTTGAAAAGGGGTTGATTTGCAGCTTGGCGGGAAGAAAAGGGCTAAAGTGGCGAATTGAGGGCTTAGCGCATGGAACATGGCTTAGAAATGGAAAGCGGGGGTTAAAACCTTATAAAACCTTATAATATGGTAGATATGGCTTTGGAGCTGAAATGAATTCAAAAGTGCGATGGCGAAGTGCGATGGAGGACAAAAGTTGCGATGTGCGATGTCGCAATCGAAAATTCACAAGTTTAAAGGGATAGCGGTAAAGGTTAACAGAATGAACTAAAATGTGTGAAGTAAGATTTGCGACACGTGACATGGTGGAGTTATCGCATTGGCGGAATAAGTGGTAAGTGTTATGCGAAAAGTTAAATGATTCGATTTGCGATTTTACAATATCACAATCGCAAGAACGAGTAGTAAGTGTTTAAAGGTAAACACCAAATGATGCAAAGTGTGAATTGTGATGGGCGACGTGGCGGTGGGACCAACAGTGGGGTGCGATCGCAATATCGCAATCGACCATAACAATGGTAAGTGTTAAGGGAGAAAGGAAAAAGTTGCAAGATGCCATTTTCTATAGGATAAGAACTACGGGATGTGATTTGCGATAGGATAAAAAAAACTACGGGATGTGATTTGCGATAGGGATGACGTGGCGGTGGGATCAACGACAGGTGGGATTTCGCAATATCGCAATTGCAAGAACCAACGGTAAGTGTTAAGGGAGAAAAAGTAAACGGTGCAAAGTGTGATTTGCAATTTCGCAATATCGCAATCGGCAAGATCGAGCGGTAAGTGTTAATGGGAAAAGCTAAAAGTTTTGATTTGCAAAGTGTGATGTACGGTGGCAAGAGACTCAAGGAGAAATGGTGGAGGTCGGGTTTTCAGTAGTTTTGAATGGTTTTTCACGTGTTTTGCATAAAAAATGTAAGGCGGCCGTGAACGGAGAAAAACAGAGGAATAAGGCTGTGAAGGGCTTAAGTGCGTTAGGAAAAGAAAAGGTAAGTACATCGTTAATATGAGAAGAAAAGGAGGGGAATGGAGGCGCAAGAAAATCAATTTTTGGGTTTGTGGGAAGATTCGCCTTCCTCAAGGTCTATTGACAGAGATGAAAGGGGGAGGCTTGACCACAACTTTTGGAGCTTTTCCCCTCTACTATATTACTCATAAGAAAATAAAACTACAACAACGAACTGAAAGAAAAGACTAAACAACCATGAAACTATCAGAAGCAGATCTAACTAAATGGCAGAAGTAAAACTAGCTAAATGATGTAAGGAAAATATAGTAACAGCAGAGAAGCTAAGGCACATGGGTTGGGCCCTAACCCACGAGCCCTGCTCTCTAGAATTAAATAAGTAAAATGGAGTTTGTCTACTCATTGCATTAAGAATACAGTCTTATTTCATCCCAAAGGTCTCAACAACAAAAGCCTAATTGCTTGCAGTAAAAGTTCTAAATGGAATCGAAGAATAAAATGGAATCGACTAGAATCAACCCACTGGCTAACTAACTAACTCCCTGTTGGTCGCTTTAATTGCTTTCACAATTCAAGCTCTACATAAATTGTCAACCCGAGGAAGTCTTTTTATTTCAAAGATAATCACGCACTGGATATGCTCAATTTCAAAAGCAGAAACAATGTTGTAGTAAAAAGCCACACAATTATCAATCACACAAATCTACTTATTCACACTCGTTTTAATCAAAGCTGAAGTCACTTAAGTTATAGCAGAAATAATTTCTATGTTGCAGTTAAAATCCAAACAAAGGAAAACCAATCTGCAAGAAAAGAAATCAATCAACCATAGCAGGAACAGGACCCTATTCCTTGGTTAGGAACTTCAGCACCTGCTGCCTGACACTTAATCACACTGTAGGAAAGGTAGCTTCAAGAGACCAAGACCCTATTCCCATGAACAGGAACCTTCAGCACTTGTTCTCTTGTTTCTAATCACACTGCGGAAAAAGAAAGGCAATTAATGGGAGCAGGACCCTATTCCTTTATACAGGAATCTTCAGCACCTGCTTCCCAGCATCATACATTCATACAATCAATAGAAATGGATTTCTCAACTTCCAAGAGTGAATGCATTCAATACATGCAGCGCTAAAGAAACAGAGTATTACTGAACTGTGTAACTAGTATCCAACAACAGAATTAAAGTGAAGTGCAAACAACGTAAAGAATTAAACAAATTACAGGAACCAAAGGGTGAATCTTGTGAGGAAGGCGGGCCCTTTCCCTCACACAAGATTCCCCGGGGAGAGAATTAAATTGGAGCGCTCAGAAGAAGAATTTATTCATCTGTCAAAGTAAATGGTACATTACAGATGGAGTCTAGCTCCAGTTCTCAAACAATGTTCTCCTGTAGCTTTACAAAAAATGAACCCTCCTCTAATGATGATGTCTCCTCTTTTTAAAGAGGAGACATCTTTTACAATTGCATGAGAGCAAATCTACGTTTATCCCAAATCTGTTCTCTTTCTCAAAACAGGACTATTCTGTTCTTCCAAAAAAAGATACTGTTACAACAGAGACAACAAGAATGCTATCTTCAGGATAATCCAGGTAACCGTGTCTTCATGCTGTTACTACTATTCCACAAAAGATTCTTCCAGAATCGCAAATTACGCATGACGGAATTTGCGTGCTTGACGGCTGTTTCAGCAACTGAGTCAGCTGTTTCAGCAACGACCGCTTGTTCCTAGCAACGCATATAACTTATCTGCGATCTTTTGGACTTATGTTAGCAACGATGCACTTCAATTAATGATAAAATATAAGAGTATTATGGAATTATATGTAAAACAGATTAAACATATAATAAAGAAGAGGATTTTATATACCTTGGGATAAAGTAGATGAAAATGATAATGGAATCCTTTCTAATCATGGTTATAAAAGTAAAATGGTGTCAAAGTATATAGCAAAAATGATACATAGTGGAGTCCTAACATCCCCCCCAGCTAAAAATGTTGCATGTCCTCAGGCAACCCCTAGTCTGAGTCAGAGTCTGAGTACTGGTACTGAGCATGCAAATTACTCAAGCAGTAGCTGGAGAAGGTGGCATCTGTAGGAGCTCTGAATCCTCTGTTGTTCTGCAAGTGCTGCCATGCTAAAGCTTCATCTCTGTCAGTCAATTGGTAATGACACTGATATTTCCCTGAAGGCAGCCATAAAATTGGAAAATGAAAATGATACCCGATCTAGTTTACTCCACAATGTCGAATGCATCCAATGTAATTAGGTACCCTGGAAAGTGCAGCTTGAAGATTGTGAGGGTTAAAAGGGTGATAATCTTGTCTTTCTTTACATGACTGCTGCCAAAACATAGTGTTGGCCTTCAATGCAGCAGTCCCCTTTACTCTAATTTGTTGTTGACACTTAAAGAGTGTTGAAGCCTGTAATTGTTGTATATACTTATGCATTCCTGGCTTCTGTAAGAATTTATGATATTGTGCTATGAACAAGGCTGGACTTAAAGGTTCTGGTCTAATCCAAAGGAGTCTATTCTCCTCATTATGACTGCTTGCAGTGAACGCAGTTTGCCAAGTGAGCTGGTTGGCCAAAAATGAAACAAATGCCCTTATTTGTATATCTCCTGCAATTGGAATAAGATTAACTCTTCTATTGTCGGGAATGGCCTCATTATGAAGGTAGAGTTCGCAAAGCAAATGCTGGTCACTCTCGGGGGCCTCATTAAAAGTCTCAACAAATTTATCTGAAGTAAGTAACTCATACGGTCTGCCATCTTTTATTGCTTTTAGTTGAAAATAAACTAATCGTTCAGAAAGAAAGAGAGAGTAGTTTACAGAGGGTTTGCGCGTAGCCATCAACTTCTGGACTAATGAAAACATCAAGGCCATATTTTCCTTAGATTCCTTGACTTCCTTTTTGGAGTCCTTGAGCTGTTGCATCATTTGTTCCCAACTATCCCAGTTGGCATATACGTGGTTCTGCCATGCTAGCTTATGCTGGCGTAATATTGTATCTTGTTCTTCAGCATATTGTTTATTCCATTTGTTCATCTGTTCCAATTGATTCCATGGCAGGGTCTGTGTCCTGGCATGAGAAGTACTGGGTTGGGACGTTGTTTGAATGGCTACACTGACTAACTTAGGGCGAGATATCTGTGGTGGTGCTTCTGTCTGAGTGGATGCATTAACTGGCAAAGGACGAGATATCTATGGTGGTGCTTCTGTCTGAATGGCTGCATTAACTAGCACAGGGCGAGGTATCTGAGGTTTAGTTTCTTTTTCTTCCTTTATAGAGAGCCCTACTGGTTCTTGTGGAGCAGTAGGGCATCCCTCTTTTATTCCAGCTGATGTAGATGCCTCAGATACTTGTATTTTAACTAGTTTGTAGCCTGCCTCCTGGTAAATATTGCCACACTCATGGCACATGTATTCCTTGCATGGCTCCTTATTTTGCGTTGAGGCTGTGTGTGCTAACATATAGAGATTCAGTTCTCTATCAAAAGCCTCTCGTGCCAAGGTTAATTCATTCTTGTAGGCTTCCAATTTAGACTTCAGGAATTCATTCTCCTCCAATAAAGATGTCATAGTATGCAAACCCTATGCGCTGGTTGATTCTGCTGGGGTAGTCTGCTGATGCACAGTCGTAGCTGGTTCTTGTGGGACAGCTACTGCTGGTCTCCCACTATCATCATGCTTGGTGTATTTTTGTACCACAGTGGCTGGTTCTTGTGTTTCAGCCTCTGGGTAAGTGACTGGTTCTTGTGTGACAGTCACTGCTTGAGACATAAACAATGTCGTATTATCCCGCGGCACTGGTTCTTGTGTGGCAGTGCCACCGGACGAGACGGGTTGGGGGGTTTGAAATGGGGATGAAGATTGGAGTTTTAACAGAATAGTGGCAGGGTCAGGGGAAATGGAGGTGAGTCCTGTCTCAACAGTCATCTTCATTTTTCTTTTTGGTAGGAAAGCAGCAAAGTCACTGCCTTTCCTTTTCTTTGAGGGGGAGGATTATTCTCTGGGGGAAGGGCTTTCAGAAGAAGTGAGAATTTGGAATTTAGCCCTTGTCCGTCGCTTGGAGACTGAGACTGTTGGGGTTCTTTTCTTTTTATAAGTGGGTGGGGATGGGGGTGTTAGAGAGTCGTCACTAGGGACAGAAATAGTGGGGACAGTTGACTCTGCTAAGTGAGACGAGCTCGGGGTTGGGTCAACTGGGGAATATGGAATATCGTCCCGTTGTCCTTCATAAGGAATTTCAGGAGTATCATGGGAACTTTCGGGTTGTTGGGACGTTTGAGCCTGCTGAGGAATTTCAGGCAGCTGGGGAACAGGGAGTGGGTCATGCAGAGGGGGATTTTGCTGAGCAAAACCCCTCTGTATCAATAACTGGCATAAACGATGGTGGGTGAGGGATAACATTGGGAATTTAGACCGTCTACAATAATAAGACATGTTTCTAATACAACCAAGCAGATAATAGGGGATATTAATCATTCGTCCATTTCTCAAATGATTCATCAAAACAAAGTCGTGATTGTACACTACCTGGTAATGCCCTTCACATGTCAAGTAGTGTTTGATGAACTCTGCCACCGATGGCCATGGTTGAGGAAGTGAGTGCAGACTAACCCCGCGGCCTTTGAGTTCCACTGGCTCATCTGGACGAAGAAAATCTTGCTGTGCATTCAGAATAACCTGCTTTCTGCTGAACCAGCGAGTCCCAATAGCTGGCAACCCTGATACCTGAACTATGTCCTCCTCTGTCACTGAAATGCGAACCCCTTGAACCACTGAAAAATCGCCTTGAAGGTTTTGTGCAAACTCTAAAACTTGTTCCTGGTCAAATTCACCCAACCTTTCAAAATATACTGTCCATCCCGCTTGTTGGAAAATCTGATAGGCTTCGGGAAACAATTGAAGAAGATTTATGGAGCCGGGCTCGTGTCTGATGGCCGACCCTCCCATGGCTCTAGCTTTGAGTTATACGCAGAGGCACAGAAGACAGTAAACACAGACCCTGATCGCGCTAGTTGTTGCAACAGAGGCTGCAAGGTCTAAATGACGGCGGAAGTGGATATGACAAGGGACAGAGGATTGGTTAATGAGAAATGATTGTTCAATTTTTGAAATCCCCCCCCCCCTACGTATGGTGTAATGATGATTGGGCGTGTAAAGATTTGTAATCATTATGAATGAAATCCTCTCTTTAATATAATTTAACTGAATTACATTAAAACCTCATACCTTACATTTTCACCTTTGGTTTAATAATTCGAAGTGTCGAGTGCTTCAAAATGGATTAGTACACATGGAAGAATCTGTAGATTTCTCTGAAATTTAGAACAGGAGTGTAATCGGATCTGGTCAGTGCTGAATAATTTTTCACCCAAAGGATCTGAAGTATGAACGTGGAGAACCAAAAAGCTTATATAACAGTGAAGAGAAATGATGCTTTAAAGATAACAGGTTGCTGAAACTGGTGTTTCAGCAACAGAAAAATGAACGATACGTTGCTGAAACTGGTGTTTCAGCAACGGGAAAAATCAGAGGAATAGGATAAATGACTTGGGTCTGTAAGAAGTAGGGAAAGTATTTGATAAGGGATAGTTTCAGCAGTAAGGGATGGGAAATACTAGCTGAAGGAAGACATTTCAGAAATGGTAGGAGTGGGAAAATGGAAAAAATGGAAATAATGTAGAAATGGGGATGAAGGGATATTACTAGGAAATGGGGTAAAATGATGGGAACAAGCTTCTGTGATTGAAGCTTCAGATCTTCTCATGATGAATCTGTCCTCCTTAATGAGCTTTTCCAGAATCTACAAAATTCAATTGTAATATGCCAATCCTTGACAGGGATTATTAGTGCTAAATCTAATCTAATACTAAAAATACAGTGCAGAAAATTAAATGCTGTGAGGAGCAGAAGACTCCCCTAGAAAAAGATAATGAATATCAGTCATGCAAGCAGTCTTGAAATCCTCTTTAGAAACAGGGCGCTGATATAGACAGAGCCTATGACCATTGACTAGTAGAGGTGTTTTAGAATCATCAATTGTTAAAAGTCTTACCGTTCCATTTGAAAAAACAGCATCTACCTCATATGGTCCAAGCCAACGTGTACGTAGCTTACCCTGAAAATTTTCAAACCGAGAGTCATACAACAAGGCCCAATTACCTTTTTGGAACTGCTTGTGTTTGATAATTTTGTCATGCCACTTCATCCTTTGTTGTTGTATCATGGTTGTTTGATGGATGGCATCTAATCTCTTTTCATCCAACTCCAGAAGCTGCTGCAACCTAGCTGTCTGCACATCAGTCAAATCAAGATTAACAGCTAAAGCAGTTCTTAAAGTTTTAATCTCAAATTCCACAGGAAAAACAACATTTTTACCATAAACAAATTCATAGGGAGAAAAACCTGTAGTGTTTCTCCAAGTAGTTCTGTAAGCCCATAATGCCTCAGGGAGCCTTTGGGACCAATCCTTCCGGTTGTCCTTCACTGTTTTAGTTAGACTGGCTTCTAAAACTTTATTTGTGCTTTCCACCTGCCCATTGGCCTGGGGGTGGTATGGTGTAGTCATTCTATGTTGAATATGATATTTGTGAAGGGTATATTTAAAACCATGAGAATTGAATGGAGGTCCTCCATCAGTAACTAGCTCTCTAGGAATTCCAAATCTAGTAAAGATTTCTTCAAATAAGAAAGCTAGGACAGCCTCTTCATTGGCTCTAATAAGTGCTTTGGCCTCCACCCATTTAGTCATATAGTCTGTACATACTAATATATAAGTTCTTTGATTGGATGGAGGGTTAATGGGTCCTATAAAATCCAAGGCCCATCTTTCAAATGGTTCAGCAACTACCTGGGGGTTTAATGGCATTTGGTCTCTATGATTGGGTTGACCCATTCTCTGGCAGCTGTCACAAGCCCTTACATATTTCTTTGCATCCTTGAATAATGAGGGCCAATAGTAACCCATCCTCAGAATTTTGTGTGCTGTTCTCTTATCGGCAAAATGCCCTCCACAAGGGCCATCATGACAAGCTTTCAATATATCATACACTTCATCTTCTCTAATGCATCTTCGGATCTCCTGATCAAGCCCAGTGTAGAAAAGACACCCGCTTATCCAGCTATACCTGGCACTTTGTTGAATAATTCTTCTCTTTTCTCTGTATGACAGGTGTGATGGTAATTTTCCTGCAACCAAATAATTAGCAATATCTGCATACCATGGAGAGTGAGCAGAAACTGCAAACAAATACTCATTAGGAAAAGAATCATCTACTGGAATATCATTGTCAGTTTTTAACCGTGAAAGGAAATCAGCCACCACATTTTCTTTACCAAGCCGATCTACAATTGTGATATCAAATTCCTGCAGTAATAATAGCCATCTGGTAACTCTAGCATTTGTAACAGATTTGTTCATTAAATACTTAATAGCCGAGTGATCAGTGTGGACAAAAGTAGAATAACCAGTGATATAATGTCGAAATTTATTAATGGCATAAATTACTGAAAGAAACTCCTTTTCGGTAACTGTATAATTAAGCTCAGCAGGGGTCATATTCTTACTGATAAAGTAGATAGCATAAGGAAGATGATTTTCCTCTTGTCCCAAGACAACTCCAATTGCAGTGTCTGAAGCATCAGAAGATATATGAAAAGGGAGATTCCAATCAGGCCCCCTCAAAATAGGAGCAGTAGACAACTGATGCTTGAGTTCTTCAAAAGATTTCTGACAAGAATTAGTCCATTTAAATTCAGCATTTTTCATAAGCAACACAAATAATAGAGAAGCTATCTTAGAGAAATCTTTAATAAATCTTCTGTAGTATCCTGCATGTCCTAGAAAACTTCTCACATCAGTTTGAGTTTTAGGAATAGAAAGATTCTGAATGACCAATATTTTAGATGGATCTACCTGAATACCTTGAGATGAAATAAAATGTCCAAGCACTATTCCTTCACTCATCATCATATGGCATTTTTCAGTACTTAGGGAAAGGTGAGCTTGTATACATCGTTTAAGTACTTTCTCAAGGTTTTGTAATGCATCTTCAAAAGACACACCATAAGGAGTAAAATCATCCATAAATATTTCCATAGAATCATTCAGCATATCAGAAAAAATTCCTATAACAGCTCTTTGAAAAGTTGCTGGCGCATTACATAGCCCAAATGGGAGAACTCTATAGGCAAAAGTTCCCCAAGGGCTGGTGAAAGTGGTCTTGTCTTGGTCTTGGGGTGCAATTCTTATCTGATTATACCCACTGAATCCATCTAGAAAAGAAAATAATTTCTTCCCTGCCAGACTATCCAACACCTAATCAATGAAGGGTAAAGGAAAGTGATCCTTTTGAGTAGCTTTGTTTAAGGCTCTGTAGTCAACACATACTCTCCATTTCCCGTTTTTCTTAGGGACAATTACTAATGGGGAAACCCATTCACTGTCAGATATAGGGTATATAAATCTTGCATTAAGCAATTTTTGAAGTTCTTCCTTAACAATTTCTCGTAAATTAGGATTCATTCGTCTTTGGGGTTGACAAACAGGTCGGCATCCTTCTTTAATGTAAATTCGATGAGTACATAATTCAGAAGAAATACCTTTCATATCCATGTAATCCCATGCAAATGCTTCCTTATATTCATGCAATAACTTCATTAATTGCTGTGTTTCAGCATCTGTTAGATCAGGATTTATGTTTAATGTCTTGCCGGGTTCAATTTCAACTGTTATGCTTTTAGATGAGATGGTGGTTAATGTCTGAGATGAGTCTTTAGATTCAATCTTTTCTTGTGTATCAGTTTCAAAAATTGCAGTTAATTGATTGTGTGTTTCAGCAATGACAGAAGAAGGTTCACAAATAAAATTATTAATTATCTCATCCTCTGTATTGTCTTTAAGAGTTAAAGCTTGTCCAATAGTTAAAATAGGCTGAACAGCATTATCATCATAATCCATCCATATAGAATCTTCATTATTAATTATTGGTGTAGCATGAGGATAAAGAGTAAGTTGTTTTGTTTCATAACCATTAGAAATTGTCATTGAACCAGATCTGCAACTGATAAAAGCATCAGCTGTGGCCAGCCATGGCTTTCCTAGAATTAAGGGATGTCCCCCCAGCTTTGTTTTAGTCTGCAATACAACAAAATCAGCTGGGTATTTCCAGGATTCAACTGAAATAAGTAGATCCTCAACAACTCCTTCAGGTTTAATTGTAGAACGATCAGCCAACTCTAAAATGGTGGGTGTATCTTTGATTGTGTTATTCAGCTGTAACAATTGTGAAGTTTCAAGAGTCATTATGTTAATTGCAGCACCTAAATCTACCAGAACTTGGGGAATCATTGTTTTACCAATCTGAACTGTCACTGTAGGATGGCCGGGATCACCATATTTCACAGGAGAGGCTTTTCCGGACATTAATGCAGACAAGTCCCCCATCACATGTACTGTAAGGGGGTCCTTAGTTTTCCTACCAGTATTCTTAACACAAATATCCCTTAATGTTCTGGCATAAATTGGTACATCTCTTAATGCTTGTAAAAGTGGAATTTTAACATACAAATTTTGCAATTCCCCTAGAAGATTAAAAGCAGGTGTTTCAGTTGTTCTGGTTAAAACCAAGCGCTCGGGGAATGGTGGTTCTGTTATTTCAACATTCTTGTTAGGAGGTGGTTGTGCTTTTTTATGTTTCTCAGTTTCCTCTTTATCAGAATCAGAAGAAGTTATGTCATCAATAATAGGCTCTACTATTTTTCCAGATCTCAAATGAATATCGTTACATTGCATAGTAGGAGATATAGACTGATTCTGAATATCAATGACTTGCACAACTTTATTATTGGGGTTAGGATTTGGTTGCACAGGTAGCTGGGGTCTCATTTGGTTATTTGGCGGAGCATTTGATGGCAGAGGAAGTGGTTGTTGATATTGAGGCAATTGATTTGGATACAGAAGTTGTTGGCTTCTCCAATTTGAATTCCAAGGGTTAAAAGAAGATGGTTGCTATGGAGGCCAAGGAGTCCACATTGAAGGATCAACAAAGGGAGGGTTTGATTGCTGCATGGGTGGGAAATTCATTTGATTGAAGGGTGGGTATTGCATTTGATTGAAGGGAGGGTAATTTGTTTGACCGAAAGTAGAATAATTGTTCCAACGATTAAATGGCATACTAGGGTTCATACCTTGTCCTTTTGGTTGCCATTGTCTTCTTCGAGTTAACAGGTAAACTGCTTCCGCTTCTTCTTCCGTTGGCTGCAATGCTGCCTTTATTCCTGGTAGAGATGGACATTGTTTTGTTTCATGATCTTTCTCACAAAGGGTGCAAATTGGTATTTTATCCATTGGGCATTCCCTTAGTGGATGTTTGTCTCTGCACTTTGGGCAAAAGACAGCCAGAGTTGCTTCTGCTTCAGCCTACTTCTTCTTAACCTGCAAAGTGTCAATTTGTGAAGCAAAAGAACTTAACATCTCAGTTTTAAATTCTTCAAGTAAATTACCTATTTCAGCTCTTGTTGCTCCTCCACTGGCTGATTTCTGCACTCTTGAATAGGTGGAATTTCTTGTTCTGTTTCTTGCAGCTCCCCTAGAACACCTCTTAGAAAGTTCACAAATCTCATCATATGATTCCTTAGATATATCTCCTTTGGCAAGCATATTTAACATATCTAAACAATCATCCCTTAAACCTCTAAGTAATATTGTTTTGCGAATTTCCTTACTTATATTCGGATGATCAGATCTCTGTATATTGTACTGCATCCTTTCTATATAGTCCTCCGGACTCTCATCCGGTTTTTGTGCCATATTGAATAGTTCATCCTTCTTTTCTCTCGTCCGGCAGTAGTCTTGATATTTAAGCAGAAATTTCTGTTTCATCTGCTCCCATGTTGTGATCACCTGACTTCCAAGGCTCATGAACCATCTTAAAGCATTCCCTTTTAAGGTGGCTGCAAACAGTTTCAACTTTTGAGCATTAGTAACATAATCATAACTTCTGCATAATATATCAAATTCAAAAAGAAATTCATCCGGATCTTCAGAGGATAAACTATGAAAGTTAGGTAAAGCAGACAATGGAATGTTTTTCATAGGAGTTATCCCTGCAGGGAGATCACTGATAGGAAATCCCAAGGTAGAGAGGGAATTTTCATCCCTTCTTTCTCCTTCAGGATCTACACGTCCTCCACCAAAGAAACCATCATTGTTTCCTTCCATTGTTGGCTCTCCTACTGCACTTGCTCGATCGTCAAGATCTTTTATTGGCTCTTCAATGTTTTCCACTGGTCGTCCAACGCTTTCTATTATTTCCTCAATGTACTATGCTGATTTACTAACGCTTTCTTCTGACTCTCCAGCACTGACTGCTGGTTCTTCTATATTTTCAGGACCCACGACTTCCTCTGTTTTGTAATCTGATTGAGGGGAGTGCTGAAGTTTCGATCTTCGAGAACTTAATCTCTGTGATGATTCAGCCTTTGATACAATCTCATCAATAAAAGTCTTTCTTCCTCCCCTTCCTTTGCCTTTGCCACCTGTGGGGTTAGTTTTCTTCTGGTTTCCGCGTCCTCTCATACAATCTGCACATTTAAAAGAAAAGATTAATGCTTTTGAAATCTATAATTACCTTCCCCGGCAACGGCGCCAAAATGTTGGTCGCTTTAATTGCTTTCACAATTCAAGCTCCACATAAATTGTCAACCCGAGGAAGTCTTTTTATTTCAAAGATAATCACGCACTGGATATGATCAATTTCAAAAGCAGAAACAATGTTGTAGTAAAAAGCCACACAATTATCAATCACACAAATCTACTTATTCACACTCTGTTTAATCAAAGCTGAAGTCACTTAAGTTATAGCAGAAATAATTTCTATGTTGCAGTTAAAATCCAAACAAAGGAAAACCAATCTGCAAGAAAAGAAATCAATCAACCATAGCAGGAATAGGACCCTATTCCTTAATTAGGAACTTCAACACCTGCTGCCTGGCACTAATCACACTGTAGGAAAGGTAGCTTCAAGAGACCAAGACCCTATTCCCATGAACAGGAATCTTCAGCACTTGTTCTCTTGTTTCTAATCACACTGCAGAAAAAGGAAGGCAATTAATGGGAGCAGGACCCTATTCCTTTATACAGGAATCTTCAGCACCTGCTTCCCAGCATCATACATTCATACAATTAATAGAAATGGATTTCTCAACTTCCAAGAGTGAATGCATTCAATATATGCAGCGCTAAAGAAACAGAGTATTACTGAACTTGTGTAACTAGTGTCCAACAACAGAATTAAAGTGAAGTGCAAACAACGTAAAGAATTAAACAAATTACAGGAACCAAAGGGTGAATCTTGTGAGGAAGGCGGGCCCTTTCCCTCTCACAAGATTCCCCGGGGAAAGAATTAAATTGGAGCTCTCAAAAGAAGAATTTATTCATCTGTCAAAGTAAATGGTACATTACAGATGGAGTCTAGCTCCAGTTCTCACACAATGTTCTCCTGTAGCTTTACAAAATGAACTCTTTTATAATGATGATGTCTCCTCTTTTTAAAGAGGAGACATCTTTTACAATTACATGAGAGCAAATCTACGTTTATCCCAAATCTGTTCTCTTTCCCAAAACAGGACTATTCTGTTCTTCCAAAGAAAGATACTGTTACAACAGAGACAACGAGAATGCTATCTTCAGGATAATCCAGTTAACCGTGTCTTCATGCTGTTACTACTATTCCACAAAAGGTTCTTCCAGAATCGCAAATTACGCATGACGGAATTTGCGTGCTTGACGGCTGTTTCAGCAACTGAGTCAGCTGTTTCAGCAACGACCGCTTGTTCCTAGCAACGCATATAACTTATCTGCGATATTTTGGATTTATGTTAGCAACGATGCACTTCAATTAATGATAAAATATAAGAGTATTATGGAATTATATGTAAAACAGATTAAACATATAATAAAGAAGAGGATTTTATATACCTTGGGATAAAGTAGATGAAAATGATAATGGAATCCTTTCTAATCATGGTTATAAAAGTAAAATGGTATCAAAGTATATAGCAAAAATGATACATAGTGGAGTCCTAACACTCCCCCCTTCCTAGCTCTAGCTCTTCTCTATTTATTCTATAGGGAAACTACCAACAACTCCCTTGAAAATGGTGATTGAGTCCACTTTGACTCCAAGTAAACATAGATTGAGTGCTCTTCATCTTCAGTTGATTGGCTGCCTCTTGGAATTCGATTTCTCGAGACTTCAAGTGAAGTATGGCTTGAGTGCACTTGGTATTGAGTTTCTTGGCTGCCTATGGAATTCAAATTGCTGGAGGGGGATCTCATGAGGATCCTTTGGCTACTTTTGAGAGTTAAGGAGGGTGGACAATCCCTTTGAATCTCTCCAATATTTCTCCCTAATTTCCTGATGTTGTGCTCATTTATTCTCCAATCCTGATCTTTCAGTGGCAGGGAGCAAGTCCCTAAATCATCTCCTTCTTCAAATCTATATAATCTACCAAATATACTCACAATATTCTACAAAAATAACCAATATTAAGAAAAAATATGAAACTACCTTTAATCCTTCCTAAGAACATATTAAAGCATAAGAAGACATTATTAAGACTTGTAGAAGGAAAGATTTAATATATCCTTTTATGTGCATAAGGAAGGTAGATGGGCCTAAGAAAGGTTAGATGGGCCTTATTTTAAGTCTAATTTAGAGGTCCATCATCACCCCCCTACTGAAAATGTTGCTCATCCTCTGAGCAACCTATTCATCCTCCTTGCCTTATGATTCTTCCTTCATGCTGACTTATTTCATTTTCTATTTCTTGGGCTATGCGCTGCTCCCCCTGTTAATCTTCTTGCTATTCTGATTGCATTATTTTTGTAGGTGCTGCATGGAGGTCCTTAGGTGCCTTAAGTAAATCTGTTTTGCATGCCAAGAGGTGGTGGATCCACCTTTTATTTGATTTTTTTTTTCTTTTTTTCTTTTTATTGCTTGCAAAGTAAACTCACTATTCTTTTTTTTCTGTGAATTGAGTTCAACCTTGGTTACCCCTTGGCACTCCTTGTCCTCTATTACAATGAGCTTCTTACTACCCACTTACTCAAGTCCTTTTTACTTTTGTCTTGTTCCTTTTCTTGGTGGAAAAAGTGAGGTTAGTTCCTAGATAAGGCCGAGGTTACTCTGCTACTGATTTTTGCTATATAAAAAAATTTTTCCTTCTCACACTTTTAATGTTTTATTAAGATAAAATAGATTTGAAGAAAGGGTTAAATGATTGCATCCCTGAGCCTTACCATTGATTTGTTTTTGCATGTGATATTGAATCTGCTACTGATATGGCTATTGAAGCTGTTCTAAAGTTGCATATGATAATCTTCTTGAGTTCCTTTCAGAGCTTCTGAGCATAGGAGGAGGAAGTCCAAGTTTCACTATCTTTGACTAAAGTATTGACCAAATTTTATTTTTGTGCCAACTTGCTGTTTTTCTGCTTGCAAAGGTTGGAGAGCACCTGCATTCATTGGATATATATATATATATATATATATTAAGGCCTACTAGCTGTCTCAATGAGGTTTTCCACTAATAGGTCTTCCTAGGCGCCTGCCTGAGGGGTTTCCTAGGATACCCCATATATATATATATATATATATATATATATATATATATATATATATATATATATATATATATATATATATATATATTCAACCTAATGACCGCCTCATGGAGGTTTTCAATCAGTGATCCAATCTCAGATGCCTCAAAAGAGGTTTTCACCTGAGATTTTATTCTTTCCCTTTTTTTTCACTTTCCTACTCTACTTGAAAAAACAAAACCTTTTTTTAAGTATAGGAATACTTCCATGGAGCCATGTACACATAAATATGACATATAAAATCATGTGCGCACTTGGAATACATGCATTGAAATGTACATGAATATGAGAAATGAATTGCTTTGACTGAGATTGTATCAAGTATTGTTGGAGAAGAGTGTGTTGCTGCAACTCAATGGATGTTTGGAACCATATGTAAATAGAGTTGTGATTCCCCTTGTCCACTTGCTAAGTTGGATAACCTTTGATGTCCTCTTCTATTATGAAATTCAAATCTTCCTCTTTTTTCTGATTGTTCTCTTGAACACATGGAGGAAATGCTGGTAAACATGAGGTAACTTTCTCAACGTATGATTCTAGTGTGGGCTCTTCATCAAGTGCAACCTTTGATATTTTGATCTCCTCATTTGGATTTTCTTCTTCTTGATGTTTTCCTTCAATGACATTGAGAAAATATCTTCGTTGCAATACCTTTCTTGAACTAAGATGCAAACCATTTAGATCAACAGGATATGTTTGGTAGTGTTGTACCTCAAAATTGTAAGTGGGCTGAGATACTTCATGGTGTGGGCTTGGAAATGGTGGTATAGGTAGTTGAGTGGGGGTGGATATATGAGATGGATGTGGTCGAGGCTGTTGTTGTGGTGGAGGTGGATGGTAGGGATAGCATGGGGTTGGGTATGGAGGATATGGAGGGAAATATTGAGGATATTGTGGAATTTACCAATAAGGACCTTGCAAACCATGCTGCCAATATTAGTTTTGGGGTTGAGATTGCTAAGGTTTCCAAGGAGGGAGTGTGTCCCAATTAGTTTGAGATGGATGTGAATAAGCTTGAAATTTTTAAGTGGGTCCTTCATCATATCAATTTGACTAGGTTTCTAGGGTCTCCTTGGAGTTACATAACATAGCTTCTTTGGTGACTTCCTTGCTCCATTGTCTTCTTGGTAAACTTCTTTAAACCTGGGGAATGATGAACAAAATTTAGTAGCATATGATTCTGCATGGATAAAAAAAATATCAACATCTTCTTTTTGCTAATTTTGCATTCTTAACATTTCTACTTGTTTACTTAGATTGCTGAGAATCTCTGTTTTAAAGTTATCAAGAAAATTTCCAAGTTCATCTTGCCTTACCAATGTTGATGTTGATTTACTTAATCTTTCCATTCCTCTTGATATGCGCTTGCATGTTTAACAAATTTCTTCAAATGACAATTTTTATACATCTCCTCTACTCATGATATCAAGGAGATCAATCCACTCATCCCTAATCGTTCTAAGTAAGAGGTTTTTTAGTGTGTCAAATCCTAGATGATGCAAATTTTCCCTCTTAAAATTATACATGAAGCTGTTTATTAGATCCTCAAGGCTCTCATATTATTCTTGGTTCATTCTAAAAATTTCTTCTCTAAGATGACAAACTTTATATTTTTTTAGAAATATTTTTTTCATATCATTCAATGATCTTATTGAATTAGTACCTAGAATCATGAACCATTTAAGAGCTCTATCCTTCAATGTTGCAGGAAAAAATCTCAGTTTTTGAGTGTGTGATAAGTAGGCATAAGACCTACAAAGTAACTCAAATTCAAAGATAGATGTTTCTGGATCCTTTGTCCTCATACTATGGAAGTTGAATGAAAGGTGGAGGGATGTTCTTCATAGGTACACTGATGTCCATATCTTGAATGGGAGACCCAATAAGATCTTATTCATTGTAATCATTGTTTGGTCTCAATCTAGTCTCCTAAACTGAGCTCATTTAATTGTCAACCAGGATTTGTAAACTGCTGAAGTGAAGTGTACTGTGTGTACCTAGGTACTTGTTTCCTAATGCGTTGTGTGTAGTGTTTTGTGATGTTTTTGGTCTTTTGTGGTGATTTATGATGTTTTTGGTCTTTTGGTGGTTTTATGTTCACAAGGAAAATGCCTAGAAAGTTGATGGAAATGAGCTGATGATTAAAAACAGAGTTAAACCTAATTGATGGATAACAAACGGCAAATGCAATTGGAAACACTGAAACAGAATCTAAACTATGACTAAATAAAAGCAAAGCTTGATAATGACTTTCAAACAAATGATTCAAAACACAAACTAAACTTGAGAAATGATCACTAAGTATGCAAATCCTCTAACTAAACAATGAAACAACTAACTTACAATGATGCAATATTTTGTCCTTGATTAGAGATTTGAAACATATTTAGAGGAAACACATTGTTATCATCATAAGATCTTCTATTCTAGAACTAGTTCCTATCTCTATTCTGCAATTTAATTGAATGTCACAAAACCTTTACTCAAGAGTTATTGATTTCTTTCCAAAGTAGTCTTTTGAGGAGGAGCTCTGTTTATAAAATGATGAGGAAATTGCAGAGGTACTTCAGGCCTTAAAATGATGTTGT
Source organism: Pinus albicaulis (assembly GCA_034641835.2). Lineage (NCBI taxonomy): Eukaryota > Viridiplantae > Streptophyta > Pinopsida > Pinales > Pinaceae > Pinus > Pinus albicaulis. Next base: position 316,492,342 of record CM076577.1, read on the forward strand.
CTTCTGTTCATATGGTTATAGATCAATTATGGATTTTAGAACAAGAAGAGGTTTGTGAATAATGAAGGCTGTTTTGTTAATCCTAACAACTAAAATAATCTAATGTGCAGTGAATAACAATTGAATGTGGAGTGCAAATGCAATGAGTTGAACTACAACCAAACCTAAGGTGTCACTAACCTAAAGCAGTGTTAAACTACAAGTCATTATCAAACCCAAAATAAAATAACTGAATCATGAATTAAGTGCAATGAAAATCCGGAGCATCCTAACTATGCTATCATGCATTATTCTATGAAATTACACAATCTGTTTGTCCATCATTATTGATATTTTGGAATAATTCCTTCTTTTGGAAGAGCTAGAACAATTCTGACTGTGTAATTGAGTGCAAATGAAAATATAAAGGACTGAAAGAAAATGAAAAACTAAGATATCATATCCATATCCTACTCGTCATTATGATGTCTTGGGCAAGTGTTTAAGAGAAAGAACAGAAATGATACTTAGTACAAACACACAACTAAATCATTCATTATCACGGTCATGTCTTGAACTTCTTAAGAATTTCTTGGAAGAGTTTCTTCTTGTGGAAGAGTGATTAGAACAAGTGTAACTGTGATAGTGAACACAAAAACTACAACTAAATCCTACAGTACTATAGCCATTCATCATTCATCATTATAATCTTTTGGAAGAATTTCTTCTTGTGGAAGAATTAGAATGAGTACAACTACAGTAGCTAATTAAAAACAACTATGAATTCAACTTCAAATCCTACAGTACTATAGTCATTTTCCATTCATCATTATAATCTTTTGGAAAAGCTTCTTCTTGTGGAAGAGTTAGAACGAAGATGACTACAGTAGTTAATTAAAACAACTATGAATTCAACTCTAAAAACGTAAAGGCAGCTAGAATACTTATCTAATTTACGCAAATAAAATCCGTGCAAGAGGCAGGGGCCCTCTACCACCTGACGGAATTCAACTCCAAATTAAATCAACGCCTTCACAATAACACTGTCTGCTTCATTAAAGATGAAATAACTTGAACATAACACTCTGCGTCTTCAGAAATGTAGCACAAAGTCTAAACAAAATCTAGCATCAAATCTAACATAAAATCTAACATAGCTCTCGGTTTTCCAAGTGTTTATAAAGAAAATGCACATAACAAGACTTGCAACAATTCAGGAACACTGTCTTTCCTTATCGGAATCACGTTAGGACTCTTGAAGTGGCTGCGTGAAGAGGAAAAAGACATCTGGACTGAGACAGTCCTAATAGAAGTCTGCTTTCCTAAATGTGTTCCCACGTTCCAAAACCGTACCCAGAATTCGTTTCTTCCTCCATGATGAGCAAAGAACCATGTAGACATGACGTGGATTATGCCCATATGCGGTTTTCCTTGAGAGGCCACCTGGAACATACTCAAACGTGAAGGCAGCTGCAGAATCGTCGGTTAGCTACGGAATGTCTGCATTCTGCAGCTAGTTCCGGTCAAAATGCTTTACAATGGAAAAAATCACAAAACTTAGCAAGTCAGTCATGTAAATCATTCTAGAAGTAATTTTAACTATATTCATTGATCAATTGGGTCTAGGATAGCAATGGACAAGGGAAAATGAGGTAAAATGAGGTGAAATAAAGAACAATTTTGAGGCTCAACATACCCCCACTGCTGTCTCTTTGCATGTCCTCATGCAAATTATCCTATGAACTCAGAGGCTTCTGCAAGGACATCTAATCCTCTTCTTCTCCTTTGTCTGGAAGCTAGAGATCTTCTGGGTTTTCTGATAACAATTTTGAACCTTAGGTTGGTGAGTGCCCTGATTAGCTTTTTGTTCCTTGTCTTCAACTTCTCATTGGTCTTCTCCACTTTGTCTATATGCAGGGATAAGTTTGAGTTCATATCAGTTTTGAGCTTAACTTGATCCTTGAGAATTTCATTCTCATTTTTGATGTGTCTATTCAGCAATTCCAACTCATACCTATCCCTTCTTAATATATCTATTTCAGACAGTGGAGGACTGGGGGTTCTCTCTCTGCTTTCTGAAGCTCTCCTCTCCAAAGTTTCCACATAGTCATAAATTTCCTGTTGAGCAGGGTCAATTTCAGGGGTTCCTTCATAAAATCCTCTTCAACATCCTCTTCAATGGATGTTTCTTCATCTTCTATATTGATTACCCCTGTTTGTTTGATTAGTGTTTTCTTCAGTTTCCCTTTTAGTCTGTGGCTTCTTCTAAGCTGAGAAGATCCCTCTCCTTTCTCCATGGCAGATTTCTTGATTACCTTTTCTTCCTTAAGTTGCCTCTTGATTTGAGTCAACTTTTCTAAAATGATTTCCTCACTGCTTTCTTGGATTGTTTTGTCAATTTCAACTTCTGAAGCCCTCCATTTTCTACTTCTTTTTGTAGGCTGTGGTTCAGGTGATAGTTCTTTTGCTTCTTCAAAATGATTTCTTATTAAGAAATCGTCCCATGTATCATTTTTTTTAGCTAGATGATGTTCAATCAGAATTTTGACCAAACCATGATGATATAGGGTTGTCTCTAAAAATTGAACCCTTATCTGAACACAGGAAGCCATCTTCTTCAGACTTTGAAGCAAGAAATATGGTATGTTTAAGTCTTCCCCCAGAAAATGCATTATCAGTCTAATGTGGTAGACATAAAATGTTCCATATCTACCCTCACATGTAATAAATTTTTGCAGAAGAAGTAGTATATTTCTCCATTTATTTTTCAATGCAAAACTGGGAATTCCTTTCTTAAATACGGTAACATCCATACCTGGTGATTTTAAAATTTGTTTCCAGGAGTCATTGTGGAATTCTCTATTTTTGAACCATCTCTCTCCAGTTCTGAGCAATCCTGTAGCCTCTGCAATGAAAACTTCAGTGACAGTAAATTTGACATCTCCCACTTCAACTTCGGTTCCTTGAAATGATCTTGCAAATGTTTTAGTGACTTCCTTGTGGAAGCCATGAAATTTCTCCAAAAATTGAAGCCTCCTATTTGTTGTAACATTTCTTTGCATTGAGGGTAGCCTTCTAAATATTTTGAACCCACTGGTTCAGTCCTTACAATGAAACCCATGATTGCTTCTTCAATGTTCAAATTAACACTCTTCTACCCATAAAAACAATGACTTTCACTTTCGGATTGAAATGGCTTTAAGTTCTAAATGGAAATGGCTTCAAACTTCAGAATGACATACCTCTGATTAATAATGGCAACAGCTTCAAAACTTCGGGCTGATATGCCTCTGTTGACAATTGAACTTTGGACTGATATGTCTCTGTTTGACAGTGACAACTAGCTTCAACTTCTTCATTGCAATACCTTGGCTCTTGGTAGCAAATGGTTTCAAATTTAACACTGCAATACCTCTGTCTTCTAATGACAAAAGACTTCAAACTCCACACTGCTACACTTCTATGTTTAAATTGAAAATGCTCAATCTCTGCTCACAGTGATACTTTGTCTGCCCACGGAATCAAGTGGCTTCAAGTCCTCATGCTGTTATGCCTCCAAATTTACCCTTCTGCTCTGCTCTGCGTTTATAATGCTCAATGCTATTCAAACTAATATCCTTTGGCTCTGCTCTCGGTGAGAAGAATATCTCTGTCTACGGAATGAAATGCTGGCTACAGAATGGAGTGATGGCAGTGGTCACGGAATGAAGTAGTGGAGTGAGGTGGAGGGAATGAATTAATGATTGAAGAGACAGCGGAGATTTTTACGACGGCAGAGGGAATCATCATTGAATGATTTGGTTAAGAGTCGTGAAGAATTCAAATACCTCGACCATTTTAACCGCTTAAATGATGTCGGATATGGAATTTGAATTGAGAGGTTTTAATCCAAAGTCTGTGGAGGGTTTATTGGTCTTGATCAATAAAAATAATTAAAACAACCTTTTCGAACAATCCATAACTAAAAATATGCTAAACTTTTATGAAATGCCATTATAATTTAAACTTGTTACCTCTGCCTTTCATTTGATTTTTTTTTTGTAGTCTTTGTCTTCTTGTTCATCTTTGGAAGAGTCTTCATAATTTTCTTGATGCTTTTGATTCATGGATACACTGGGTCATTTTGTTGCAATTCTAATGTCTGCTGATTGATGCCTTCAGGGTTTGTAGCTGCGGAAAGACTATCTGGCTGCAGAAAGGCTGATCAACTGCAGAATGTCCGCTGAGCTGCAGAATGTTCCTGTAGAGAATTTTAATCATGAAAATGGAGTGTTTTTGGAATATGGGTGAAATTTTATATGGTATGAATGAATATGGATGATGGATTATGATATGTATGAAGTGGATGATGAAATGGAATGGATTCATTTTATGAAATGGAGTGAAATAACATAAGAACTGTACTACAATTCATGACATGTTTTATTCACTTACAGAAAGACATCAAATTTTGAATTTTGTCATGAAAATGAGATGGATGGAGTATGGAATGAGATGAATGAAGTGTGGAATGGAGTATGACATGAATGAATGAATGAAATGGAGTATGGATGGATAAATGAATGGAGTGAAATGAAATGAGATGAATCATAAGCACTATGGATCTGAACTTATGATTTTTTTGTAACAGCTGCTTGTAAAAACAAAAATGGGAAAAGTTAGAGTGTCAGAGAGACTCTGATTTTCACCCTATCTTTTCTGTATAAACATGCCAATCAATGATTGGTTTTCATGTTTATACCTTTATTTTTTTATTTTTTTATTTTTTTTTTTCAAAAGAGAAATGCTTCAGAAAATTTAATCAAGTTGATGAAGAAGAGAGACTCTTCTTCATTATCTTCACATCATTGTCTCCTTGGAACTTCTTGACAAACTCTTCTCTTGAGAGTGGCTTGTGGTATAGCTTCAGTCTATGGCCATTCACAAGAAAAGTGACCTCCTCTTCATCTATAGTTCTGATTTTTACTGCCCCATTATCAAAAATTCGAACAATTTCATATGGCCCAAGCCAGTGTGTCTGAAATTTCCCTTGAAAATCCTTGAATTTTGAATCAAACAAGAGAGCCCAATCACCCTCTTTAAATTTCTTCTCTTTGATGTACTTGTCATGCCATCTAGCCCTTTGCTGTTGGACTAGACTTGTTTTCTGAACTGCATCTTGTCTGATCTCATCCAATTCATTAATTTTCTCCAGTATATGCTTTTGTGCCTCTGTTAGATCAAGTCCTAGCTGAACTGCCATCTTGAATGTTTGAATTTGGAACTCTATAGGAAACAAAACTTGCTTCCCATAAACAAGCTCATAAGGAGTATGGCCTGTTGTGTTTCTCCATGTAGTTCTATAGGCCCATAAGGCTTCAGGAAGCCTATCTACCCAATCTCTTCTATGTAGATGAACAATCTTTGTTAGGATTCCTTCAATGACTTTATTAGTAGATTCCACTTGACCATTTTCTTGTGGATGATAAGGAGTAGATGTTCTATGTCTGATTTTGTACTTCTCCATCATTTGCTCCACTAGCCTTGATGTAAATTGAGCTCCTTGATCTGTAACAATTTCCCTTGGGACACCAAAACGGGTAAAAATATCCTCAAAAAGAAAATTAACTACAGATGATTCATTAGCAACAAGTAATGGTTTAGCTTCTACCCATTTAGTAACATAATCAGTGCGAACTAATATATATTTCTTTTGTCTTGATGGAGGACTAATAGGTCCTACAAAATCCAAAGCCCATTTTTCAAAAGGTTCAATGTGTACCTGAGGTTGTAATGGCATCTCACCTGAAGGAGAAGGTTTCCCTACCCTTTGGCAACTGTCAAACCTTTTGACATAATCCTTAGCATCTTTAAACAAGGATGACCAATAATATCCTAAATTAAGGATCTTATAGGCTGTCCTCTTATCTGCAAAGTGTCCGCCACAAGGCTCATCATGACATGCCTTAAGAATCTCAGGCATTTCATCTTCACGAACACACCTTCTAATGATCAAATCTGGACCTGTCTTGTACAACTCATTAGCGACCCATGAATAATTTGCACTATCATTAATGATTTTTCTTTTATCCCTTGCATTCATAATTGAAGGAAATTTTCTTGAAACTAAATAATTAGCAATATCGGCAAACCATGGAGTTTGAGTAGAGATTGCAAAAAGATATTCATCAGGAAATTGATCTTCAACCGGAGTGTCATCTTTGATATTTTGGATTCTAGACAGGAAATCAGCCATAGTGTTTTGTTTTCCAGGCCTATCTAGAATAGTAATGTTGAATTCTTGCAATAGTAACAACCATCTTATAACTCTGCCATTAGTGATTGATTTGTTCATTAAGTATCTAATTGCAAAATGATCAGTGTGAACAAAAGTTTCATAGCCTGTTATATAGTGTCTAAATTTGTTTATGGCATGAACAACAGCTAAAAAATCTTTTTCAGTTACAGTATAATTTAACTCTGTAGGAGTCAAATTTTTACTGGTATAATAGATGGCATAGGGAATCAAGTCTTTCTGTCCCAATACTGCTCCTAGAGCTGTATCGGAAGCATCTGTCGAGATATGAAAAGGTAACTTCTAGTTAGGTCCCCTTAATATAGGTGCTTCAGAAATTTTGGTTTTTAGGGTTTCAAAAGCTAACTGGCAATCAGAAGTCCACCTGAATTCACAATCTTTGGTGAGTAATTTGAAGAGAGGAGATGCTATTTTGGTGAAGTTTTCTATAAATCTCCGATAATACCCTGTAAATCCTAGAAAACTTCTAACATCTCTTTGACAACTTGGAATGGATATGTTAGAAATGACTTCAACTTTTTCCTCATCAACTCTAATCCCATCCCCTGAAATGTGGTGCCTTGCTTACCTAAAACTTTCCATTATTGACCAGTATTAATACCTTCGGTGAACATCATAAAAAAAACATTTTCTGGACTAAGAAGTGAAAGGTTTATGTGACATATTTTAAGACTTTTCCAAGTTTTCTAAAGCCTCTTCAAACAAATGTGTCCCCATAAGCGTGAGAATATCATCCATGTACACCTCTGCACACATGTACTTTCATGTTAGATCAGAAAAAATTCCTATCCTTTGGAATGTTAACGGTGCATTGCATAACCCAAATGGCAATACTCGGTAGGCATAGGTACCCCAAGGACAAGTAAATGTGGTTTTATCTTGGTCTTCAAGTGCTACTTGGATTTGATTGTAACCACTAAACACATCTAGGAATGAAAAGTACTTTTTACCTGCTAATGTATCTAATACTTGATCTATGAAAGGTAAGGGAAAATGGTCTTTAAGAGTAGCTTTATTCAGTTCTCGGTAGTCAACACACACCCTCCATTTTCCATGACTATCTGAAATAGGATAGATGAAATTAACATTTATCAATTTTTGCAATTCTTCCTTGACAATTTCCCTAAGATTTGGATTCATCAGTCTTTGAGGCTATCTGATTGGTTTGAAATTTGCCTCTATATAGATGTGATGAGTACAAGTCTTGGGATTTATCCCTTTCATGTCAGTGTATTCCCATGCATATGCAGAAGAATGTCTCTGTAATACTTTGACTAACTCTTCTTGTTGAGATTTTTCTAGGTTCTTGTTTATATTCAAAGTTTTGCCTGGAAATATCTCACTTGTAGAGCTGCCAAATTTATCCATAGAATGAAGAGACATCTGCCTTGATGACAAAAACTCAATATTGGATCCCTCTTGAAATGATTCATGTTTATGTTCTAGAGAGGATTCAAAGTTTTCTAGAGTATTCAGAATTTGATTATCTTCACTAATTTCTGAAATGGTGAAGAGTGGTTGTAAATCTTCTTCATCCTCTATCCATTGAGTGTCATCTAGATCTGTAATTGTCCTAGCTGGAGGATATAAAGTGAATCTCTTAGTTGAACTACCATAAAAAATATACATATCACCGGACCTACAACTAATAAAAGCATCAGCTGTAGCCAACCAAGGTCTTCCTAGTATAACAGGATGGCCTCCTAGATTATTCTTGGGAGTTAGGATCATGAAATCCACAGGGTATTCCCAAGAATCTAGGGACACTGGAATGTATTCTATTACCCCATCTGGTCTGATCACAGATCTATCTGCTAATTGTAATAGTGTGGGTGTAAAGAGAAGATTAGGAAGTTTCAGTTTGTCCATGATTTGTCTACTCATGATATTTATTGCTGCTCCTAAATCAATGAGTGTGTTTTGAATTTCAATTCCATTGATGTGAATTTTGACAATTGGATTTCCTGGGTCAAGATACTTTGGAATAGCAATCTTGCCCATCATAATGTCTGCTATTTGTCCAACCAGTTGAATTTTCTTGGTTTCTCTTATTCTTTTTCTTGTTGTTTTCATACTCAACTCCTTTATTGTTTTGGCTAAAATTGGGATTTCCTTGATGGCTTGCAATAATGGAGTTTTAATGCAAACATTTCTCAATTCATCTAAGAAATCATAATTAGGCACCATGATTTGTTTTTCTACACCTTTATCAATTTGTAATCTTTCCGGGAAGGGAGGTATAGAAGTAGATGTGGATGGTTGCTCTAATACAGGAGTTGGATTTATTGGATCTTTTTGTTTTAGTTTTTCAATGTTTTGGTCTTGAAAGGATGTATCTTCCTCAAGAATTTTATTAACCCGTAGGGAGTCTTCCTCGGAATTATCTTGTTCTTGTATGATCACAGAAGGTTTCCTCTTCTCAAGTATCCTTCCAGACCTAAGTTGAACATCACTAAGGTCTAGAGGAGTAATTAAATAAGTTGGAAATTGTTGACCTTCTATCATGTATGTATTATGAGGGTTCTTATTATTGGGGTTTGGTATGGGCTGAGCTGGCAATTGATTGGATTTTTGAGGGAATGGTAATGGAAGTGGTTGATTTTGATGTGGTTGGTTCTAATGATGTTGTTGAGGATTTTGTTGAAAATTTTGTGGAAGATTTTGAGGAAAATTTTGTTGAGGATTTTGAGGATAAAAATGTGGATATGGTGGATAGGATGGTGGATACTGGTAATATGGAGAGTATCTTCCATAGGGATTTTGTGATCCTTGTGCCCAAGCTTGAGATTGATTTTGAAATTGGGGCCAAGGTTGCTGCCAAGAATTCCAAGGTGGAGGTTGATTATACATTTGATCATGGAATCCTTGTGTCTGAGGTCCCTACCAAGGTCTTCTAGATACAAAGTTAAGAGATTCTGTGGAATCTGTAGGAGTTTCTTCCTGAAAAACAGCCTTGAGACTAGGAAGAGAAGGACAATTCTTGGTCTCATGTTTCTCAGAACAAATGACACAGGTTTCTATAACTTTTACATCCAAAGGACACTCTCTTAGGGCATGTTTCTTTCTGCATTTGGGACAAAAGATTGCCAAAGCATCAGATTCAGCCTTCTGCTTGTTTTGTATCTTAAGGGTGTCTATTTGTTCACTAAGACTCCCTAAGATATCAGATTTAAAGTCATCAAGCATATGTCCTATTTCTGATCTACTTACTGTCCCAGAAGCAGATTTACTTGCCCTTGCAAGAGCAGGATCTCTTGGACCTTTGGCAGTTTTAGATTTCCCTCTTGAAAGGTTAATACATAACTCCGATATTTCAGGTAATGTGAGTTGTGATATATCCCCTTTTCCCATCATGTTAAGGATATCCAACCATTCATCCCTAATTTTTTTCAACAAAAGAGATTTTAAGGTGTCTTGATCTAGATTTTCCATTTTTGCCCTTTTTATGTTGTATTTAAATCTTTCCAACAAATCTTCTAAGTTTTCATCTTCTTTTTGTAACATCTTGAACACTTCTTCCTTATGATTAACCGACATACAATAATCCAAGTATCTCTCTAGAAATGCTTGTTTCATTTCTTCCCATGTTCTAATAGAACTACTGATTAGACTCATAAACCACTTCAATGCTGCTCCCTTCAAAGTTGAAGGAAATAATTTCAGTTTTTGAGCATCTTGTAGGTAGTCATAAGTCCTACACAACACTTCAAATTCGAATAAGAAAGTTTCAGGATCTTCAGTTTTAAGTCCATAGAAGTTTGGAAGGACAGAAGGTGAAATGTTTTTCATGGTTGTATTGGTTTCTTCATCAAGTATAGGGAACCCAAAAGAGTTTCCTATTCTACCTCTTCCTCCATTCGCACCTCTACCTTCTTCTCTTCTACCTCCTTCTTCTCTACCTCCTTCTTCTCTACCTCTACCTCTCCCTCCAAATAGTGTGTTTTCTCCATTAAAAACTCCTCCTCCCCCTTCTTCTGCCATGGTTGAATTCCCTATGGAAGTGGAAAGGTTTGTATCCCTACTAGGAGTCTTTAGATCTTCTTCTATAGTAGGTTCAGTGGATGAAGTGGAAGGTTTCTCTAATGGAATAGTTGACCTTAGATCTTCTAGAAGTCCAGGATCAAGGGAGGATGGAAGATGGGTTTGAGTTGAAGGTGTACTAGCTCTGGATCTAGATGAAACAAGTGGTACTCTAGAAATCAAACTTCTGCCTCTGCTGCTTATAAATCTTCCCCTTGAATCTCTCTCCCTACGCATAAAATTGTTTTTGGATGCTAAGAAACAAAGGTTACCTAGTTTTCACTTCCCCGGCAACGGCGCCAAAATGTTTGGTCTCAATCTAGTCTCCTAAACTGAGCTCATTTAATTGTCAACCAGGGTTGGTAAACTGCTGAAGTGAAGTGTACTGTATGTACCTAGGTACTTGTTTCCTAATGCGTTGTGTGTAGTGTTTTGTGATGTTTTTGGTCTTTTGTGATGATTTATGATGTTTTTGGTCTTTTGGTGGTTTTATGTTCACAAGGAAAATGCCTAGAAAGCTGATGGAAATGAGCTGATGATTAAAAACAGAGTTAAACCTAATTGATGGATAACAAATGGCAAATGCAATTGGAAACACTGAAGCAGAATCTAAACTATGACTAAGTAAAAGCAAAGCTTGATAATGACTTTTAAACAAATGATTCAAAACAAAAACTAAACTTGAGAAATGATCACTAAGTATGCAAATATTCTAACTAAACAGTTAAACAAATAATCTTACAATGATACAACATTTTTGTCCTTAATTAGAGATTTGAAACAGATTTGGAGGAAAAACATTGATACCATCCTAAGATCTTCTATTCTAGGACTAGTTCCTAGTTCTATTCTGCAATTTAATTGAATGTCACAAAACCTTTACTCAAGAGTTATTGATTTCTTTTTCAAAGTAGTATTTTGAGGGAAAGCTCTGTTTATGGAATGATGAGGAAATTGCAGAGGTACTTCAGGCCTTAAAATGATGTTGTCTTATGTTCATATGGTTATAGATCAATTATGGATTTTAGAACAAGAAGAGGTTTGTGAATAATGAAGGCTGTTTTGTTAATCCTAACAACTGAAGTTAATCTAATGTGCAGTGGATGACAATCTGGATGTGGAGTGCAAGTGCAATGAGTTAATCTAAGAATGAACTTAAGATGCCACTAATCTAAAACAATGTTAAACTACAAGTCATTATCAAACTCAAAATAAAATAACTGAATCATGAATTGAGTGCAATGAAACTCCGGAGCATCCTAACTATGCTATCATGCATTACTCTATGAAATTACACAATCTATTTGTCCATCATTATTGATATTTTGGAATAATTCCTTCTTTTGGAAGAGCTAGAACAATTCTGACTGTGTAATTGAGTGCAAATGCAAACATAAAAGACTTAAAGCAAATGAAAAACTAAGATATCATATCCATATCCTACTCGTCATTATGATGTCTTGGGCAAGCGTTTAAGAGCAAGAACAGAGATGATACTTAGTACAAACACACAACTAAATCATTCATTATCACGGTCATGTCTTGAACTTCTTAAGAATTTCTTGGAAGAGTTTCTTCTTGTGGAAGAGTGATTAGAGCAAGTGTAACTGTGATAGTGAACAACAAAAGCTACAACTAAATCCTACAGTACTATAGCCATTTCCCATTCATCATTATAATCTTTTGGAAGAGCTTCTTCTTGTGGAAGAATTAGAATGAGTATAACTACAGTAGCTAATTAAAACAACTACGAATTCAACTTCAAATCCTACGGTACTACAGCCATTTTCCATTCATCATTATAATCTTTTGGAAGAGCTTCTTCTTGTGGAAGAGTTAGAATGAAGATGACTACGATGGGCCTTCAGTTAATTAAAACAATATGAATTCAACTCTAAAAACGTGGCGGCTAGAATAATGATGCCACTCTACTAACGAGCCAAAATCAAGTTTTAGGGCGAGCCCTCTACCACCTGACGGAATTCAACTCTAAATCAAATCAACGCCTTCACAATAACACTGTCTGCTTCATTAAAGATGAAAGAACTTGAACATAACACTCTGCGTCTTTAGAAATGTAGCACAGAGTCTAAACAAAATCTAGTATCAAATCTAACATAAAATCTCTAACATAGCTCTCGGTCTCCCAAGTGTTTATAAAGCAAATGCACATAACAATACTTGCAACAATTCAAGAACACTGTCTTTCCTTATCGGAATCACATTAGGACTCTTTGAAGTGGCTGCGTGAAGAGGAAAAGACATCTGGACTGAGACAGTCCTAATAGAAGTCTTCCTTCCTAAATGTGTTCCCACGTTCAAAACCATACCCAGAATTCGTTTCTTCCTCCATGATGAGCAACGAACCATGTAGACATGACGTGGATCATGCCCATATGCGGTTTTTCTCAAGAGGCCACCTGGAACATACTCAAACGTGAAGGCAGCTGCAGAATCGCCGGTTAGCTACGAAATGTCTGCATTCTGCAGCTAGTTCCGGTCAAAATGCTTTACAATGGAAAAAATCACAAAACTTAGCAAGTCAGTCATGTAAATCATTCTAGAAGTAATTTTAACTATATTCATTGATCAATTGGGTCTAGGATAGCAATGGAAAATGGAAAATGAGGTAAAATGAGGTGAAAGAAAGCACAATTTTGAGGCTCAACAATCATATCCATCCATCTCTTCTTCCTTCAAAAGTGTATGGTTATGTGGTTCTTACTGCACCACATGGTCAAGTGGGGGGGGGGGGTGGTGTTGGAGAAGTATTAAAAAAAAAGATTATGAGAATCCCTACTCCTATGAGGCATAAAAATCATAATTTTTTTATTTTTCAATATTTCGAAAACAACATGAAAAAGAAAAGCAAAAACTAATTCTAAAACAAAATAAAAGAATCTACTATACACCTCCCCAGCAATGATGCCAAAAAGTGGTGAACCCTGGTATTGCACCAAGGGTGTTGCAACTCCTAGGGGCTGCCTTAATTTACTTTATCAACTCAGGGTTCATACAAACTTGGAGGTGACAGTGCTATATACATAACAGATGCACTCTGTTCATGTCATCCTCTTCAACTTTACAAAAGGGTGCTATTTCTCAAACTATGATAAGAACTGAAAAGTAAATTGCTGAAAGGAAATGATAGAAAGGAAACTAAACTAAATTGCTGAAAAGAAATGACAAGAATGAAACTAATTTAATTCGAAGAAAGGAAATGACAGGAAGGGAACTAATTTAACTTGCTAAAAATAAATGGCATAAAGGAAACTAATTCTAAACCACACTTAACTTGGAAAATTAGCTAAATGCACTCTACTTATCCTATAGTCTATCTAACATGCTTATATCCACGCAACTAAACTATCCATGACTTAATTATACTTGAAAAGGGGTTGATTTGCAGCTTGGAGGGGAGAAAAGGGCTAAAGTGGCGAATTGAGGGCTTAGCGCATGGAACATGGCTTAGAAATGGAAAGCGGGGGTTAAAAACTTATAAAACCTTATAATATGGCAGAAATGGCTTTGGAGCGGAAATGAATTCAAATGTGCGATGGCAAAGTGTGAAGGAGGACAAAATTTGCAATGTGCAATGTCGCAATCGCAACTTCGCAAGTTTAAAGGGATAGCAGTAAAGGTTAACGGAACCAACTAAAATGTGCAAAGTGCGATTTTTGACATGTGATGTGGCGGATTTATCGCATTGGTGGAATAAGAAGTAAGTATAATGCCAAAAGGTAAATGATGCGATTTGCGATTTACGATTTTTCAATATCACAATCGCAAGAATGAGCGATAAGTGTTTAAAGGTAAGCGCCAAATAGTGCAAAGTGTGATTTGCGATGGGTGACATGACAGTGGGACCGGCAGCAGGGTGTGATCGCAATATTGCAATTGATAAGAACAATGGTAAGTGTTAAGGGAGAAAGGAAAAAGTTGCGAGATGTGATTTGCAATAGGATAAAAAAATGTGGGATTAGATTTGCGATAGGGATGACGTCGTGGTGGGATCGATGACGGGCATGATTTCACAATCACAAGAATGAGCGGTAAGTGTTAAGGGAGAAAAGGTAAACAGTGCGAAGTGCGATTTGCGATTTCGCAATATCGCAATTCACAAGATCGAGCAGTTATAAGTGTTAAGGGTAAAAGCTAAAATTTATGATTTGTGAAGCGTGATGTACGGTGGTAGGAGACTCGAGGAGCAAAGGCGAAGCTTGGGTTTTCAGTGGTTTTGAATGGTTTTTCACGTGTTTTTCATAAAAAAGGTAAGGCGGCCATGAACAGAGAAAAATAGAGGAATAAGGCTTTGAAGGGCTTAAGTGCATTAGGCAAAGAAAAGGTAAGTACAACTCTAAGATGAGAAGAAAAGGAGGGAATAGAGGCGTAAGAGAATCAATTTTTGGGCCTGTGGGAAGATTCACCCTCGTTGAGCTCTATTGAAAAAGATGAGAGGGGGAGGCTTGACCAGAGATTTTGGAGTTTTTCTCCTCTACTCTATTACTCATAAGAAAATAAAACTACAACAATGAACTGAAAGAAAAGTATAAGCAACCATGAAACCATCATAAGCATATCTAACTAAACGACAGAAGCAAAACTAGCTAAATGATAGAAAGGAAAAGATAGCAACAACAGAGAAGCTGAGACACATGGGTTGGGCCCTAACCCATGAGCCCAAATCTCTCGAATTATATCAGTAAAATGGAGTCTGTCTACTCATTGCATTAAGAATAGAATCTTATTACATCCCAAAGGTCTCAACAACGAAAGCATAATAGCTTGCATCAAAAGTTCTGAAGGGAATCAAAAAATAAAATGGAATTGACTAGAATCAACCCACTGGATAACTAAATAACTCCCCCCTTCCTAGCTCTAGCTCTGTTCTATTTATTCTATAGGGAAGCTACCAACAACTCCTTTGAAAATGGTGATTGAGTCCACTTTGACTCCAAGTAAACATAGATAGAGTGCCCTTCATCTTCAGTTGCTTGGCTGCCTCTTGGAATTCGATTTGCTGGAGAATCCAAGTGATGTATGGCTTGAGTGCACTTGGTCTTGATTTTCTTGGTTGCCTCTGGAATTTGAATTGTTGGAGGGGGATCTAATGAGGATCCTTTGGCTGCCTTTGATAGTTAAGGAGGGTGGATAATCCCCTTGAATCTCTCCAAAATTTCTCCATAATTTACTGATGTTGTGCTCATTTATTCTCTAATCCTGATCTTCCAGTGGCAAGGAGCAAGTCCCTAAATCATCTCCTTCTCTAAATCTGTATAATCTGCCAAATATTCTCACAATATTCTACAAAAATAACCAATATTAGGAAAAAATATGCAACTACCTTTAATCCTTTCTAAGAACATATTAAAGCATAAGAAAACATTTTTAAGTGCAGAAGGAGAGATTTAATATATCCTTTTATGTGCATAAGAAAGGTAGATGGGCCTAAGAAATGCTAGATGGGCCTTATTTTATGTCTAATTTAGAGGCCCATCACCATTGCTGAGTAAAAGAAGATGGTGATGTGAGAAATGGGTTTTCAATAAGTTAGTGAAAGAGGAAATTTTATAGTAATATCTCCATAAAGTGACCTAGAAGGTTGCTATTGGATGCCCCATTTCCCAAATCAAGGATTAGGATGTTGGGTGTGTTACACATGGTATCAAAGAGAAGGTTTAACACTTGAACTGTATGGAACCAAAGGATAGAATTTGAATTGAATTTTGGTCATTGTTAAAATTTTTTGTAGTATTAGTTCCATTTTTTTTCCAATTTATCTAAAATCCATATTTGAGTATGTGTTGTAGCAATAAAAATATTTAAATTTTAGATAAGAAGAAATGTTAGCAGTAGAAAAAATAAGAAATATCTAGTAGAATGGTACAATACATCCCGGAGATGATCTAACATAATAGAGAATATGAATTCAATGAAAGAAAGGAAGCGGAAACCCCTTCATATTGGATGGAAAATCTTGGCATATTGAGAGAAAAATTGAGAATTTACAAGGTAGATGATCCGGATTTTATGCAGGAACGCAACAGAATAAACATATAACCATAAATACAGAGATGCAGCGGAAATAATGCTTCATTTTATTAATGAATGGATGACTGCAATAAGCTTACAAACATAATGGAAATAAGCTAGGCGGCGGCGAAGTGGCGTATCTCGAAGATGTAGCGTCTGCCCCCCCCCCCGCCGGGGGGGGGCCTGCGAGCGCGTACATTGAGGCTCGCAGGCCTATTACGGACATAAAGGAAAAGTGTCCAGATGAGCTAGGGTACTGGCAGCGTATCCCTGAGAAGAGATGTGGCGGCTACCAGCCCCTGAACTGTGTTACAATGCAGACATAATGGAGATGTGGCGAGCTAGGGCACTAGTAGCGCTTATCTCTGAGAAGAGATGTATCGGCTCCCAGCCCCCTGAACTGTGTTACAATGAGGCGCGAGGGCCTATTTATTATTGAGAAACAATGGAGAACCCTAAACATCCCAAAAACCTAACCCTAGGAGATGAAGCGCCAAAACTATGGGCCCCGTTTGGGTAAATTGGTGTTTCAACTTCCCAGGGACGTAACTTTGGCATACTATCTCCGTTTGACGCATGTGATACATCATTAGAAAGCTCTATCCGAGGACTACAGCTGTCGGGACAAATTTTATCAAAAAATTCGCTGGCGCTTTCATACCCAAAAAACGTCGTTTAGGGCCTCAAAACGGCTCCGGAAGTTCAGGACCCGAAAAACTGCTAAAAATAGTAAGTTATGCCAGAACGGAAAAACTGAAAGAGACAATGGTGGGGGCCCAAGTGGAATAGGCGGGTGGCCACCAATATCCATAGTTAACTAATGCCCCAACGGCTAAGATTGTGCGGGGACCGAAACACCTTATAAATATTGTATTTGTCTTTGAAGCTGAAAAATGAAAGAATTATTAACTGTACATGCTGTAGGTCCAAATGGAATAGGTGGGTAGCCACCGATATCCACCTGGATCATTCCTCCCTCCTTAGGAAGCAATGGTCCCCATTGCGTTGAGATCCTCCATGAGATGAGGCAAATTCTGTTGAACTGAGTATTATATGTGTTGGAGATGTCATGGACCTGCGGGTGGGCATGCTGGATGCGTTTAGTAAATTTGGTTTCTTTATCGGCCTCATACAGTACATGTTTGGATTCTGTATGTGT
This sequence comes from Pinus albicaulis, assembly GCA_034641835.2. NCBI lineage: Eukaryota > Viridiplantae > Streptophyta > Pinopsida > Pinales > Pinaceae > Pinus > Pinus albicaulis. The sequence continues at coordinate 316,509,828 of CM076577.1, forward strand.
AGTTGCAGGATGTATGGCAACATCATGTGGTGGTGCATTGGGAGTCAGATCAATGGAGTGCTTGTCCTGACAGTGTAGAGGAACCTCTATGAGTGAGGAGAAATTGTCATCGTATTCCTCCATGACTTTGTCCATCTGCTGCAGCCGTGAAAGGGAGCCCTGTTTTGAGGTTGTGGCCACAATATTCTTCTTTCCCTGTGAGCGAGTCGTAAGGAAAATGAATTTCCTGGTCTGGGAAACAATCTTACTGCGTTGTTTTGCAGTAGTCAAAGAGATGGCAGGAGGCGGTACTACCTCCCGTATCCTGTACAAGTTATTTCCCAAAGTAATAATAACGGCCACGAGGCCTAGACTCATACACGTGACGTGTCGCCTCCACGAGTATGGTTACCGCCCGGCCCAATAATACATCAGCTACATCAGAAGGGAGCAACATCACCACGATACCTCATCTAGTGAATGGCGTCACGTATGGAAGTCGGCAACGGCGGATGCAGAGATCTCTCCCTGGGTGGAGCCACCCGATGGTATACGACTGTGGGTGTGCTATGGTTGGTAAGCCGAGCTGCTTTATGACCTCTGCTGAAATGAGGATCTTTTCGCTTCCTCTATCGACGAGAAATTGCAGCGGAGAACCCTTTACCCACATCTGCGACTGGAAGAGGCGCTCCCCCTCCTCTGGATCCTCTGGACCCTCCTTCTGGATCTTGGTGGTGGCAACAATGGCACTGGGATCCGCATCGATGATCTGCTTCCCTTTGTCATTGCCTTTGTCTGGTTCTAACTCAGGATCAGAAAATGCATCTGATTCGGGTGCCTTTAGTTCAGCCACCAAAGACTGTTTGGCCCGACACTCGTTTGTCCTGTGAGTGGGGCTGTTATGAAATTCACACCACTTCCCTGTGTCCTTCTTTGGATTTGTGGTGTTGTTCACAGTCCAGCAGCCCTTGCTTGTTGCTACTATGTTCCTTTGATTAGGAGGCTGTACCCCGAGGTTCCATGGTCTGAAAGTCTAGTTTTCTTACGCTAATTTCTGCTCGATCTTGTGACATAGCGATATCGTACTTAGCGATGTAATGTCAAGGCACTTTCCTCTGTTGAATGTGTTTGTGCGGAGACGACGCGGTACTTGAGCACCAAAGGTCTCTGAATCTTTAATACCCAACTTTGTGCGCAGGGTATGGAACAGATTCGTCAGTTCGTGCACATCTTGATCCTTTTGTTGCCGCAGCGTGGTCCATTGGATGTATTTGTCTTCATAGCTCCCCACAGGGTAATATTGTTCCTTGATGCCGTCTCGGAACGAATTCCAAGTGGGTGTGGTCGAGAACAGAGAGGGTTCCCCTTCGCCCTCTTGCTCACGGTAGGTTTCCCACCAGTCTTTGACATGGGGGGCGGCTTTGAGGAGTGCAAAAATAATCTTTTCTCGGTCATAGAAGTCATGGACCGAGAAATACCCTTCCAACAAGTTTAACCATCTGTCTACAGCGTCTGCATCTATTTTTCCTTCAAATATAGGAATGTCAAAGTTTACCTGTACCTTGAAGGGAGTGGCGCCTCCAGAGTGGCTGTTGGATGCAGATGCGCCATATGTGGGCAGTTGTTGAAGGATTTGAGCAAAGTTATCCATCATCGCGTTCCTTTGTTTCTCGAGGGCCTCCTCGAGCAGTATTTTGATAGGATCTCCTGCTCCCTCGTCTTTCTTTTCTTCCGCCATGGGAGGTCGTCGGGTTTTGCGAGGCTGATCTTGCAAGGGTTCAACCAGATCGAGCCCTAACTCCTTATACCCTGACCGCGTTGGGGACATGCAAAGAAAAACAAAGAAAGAGCAATCCCTCTCTGATACCACTGATCCGGATTTTATGCAGGAACGCAACAGAATAAACACATAACCATAAATACAGAGATGCAGCGGAAATAACACTTCATTTCATTAATATCAAATAACAGAAAGATGCTTACAGACATAATGGAAATAAAACAGCTAGGGTGCTGGTAGCGAATCTCTGAGAAGAGATGTGGTGGCTACAGACCTCTGAACTGAGTTACAATGAGGCTCGAGGGCCTATTTATTATTGAGAAACAATAGAGAACCCTAAACATCCCAAAAACCTAACCCTAGGAGATGAAGCGCCAAAACTATGGGCCCCGTTTGGGTAAATTGGTGTTTCAACTTCCCAGGGACGTAACTTTGGCATACTATCTCCGTTTGATGCATATGATACATCATTAGAAAGCTCTATCCGAGGACTACAGCTGTCGGGATGAATTTTATCAGAAAATTCGCTGGCGCTTTCATACCCAAAAAACGTCGTTTAGGGCCTCAAAACGGCTCCGGAAGTTCAGGACCCGAAAAACTGCTAAAAATAGTAAGTTGTGCCGAAACTGACAAACTGAAATAACTGATGGTGGGGGTTCAAATGGACTCGATGGGTGGCCATCAATATCCACCTGGATTATTAATGCCCCAAAACGGCTCCGGGTGTGCAGGACCCGAAAACCTGCTATAAATAGTAAGCTGTGCTGAAGCTGAAAAACTGAAAGAATTGCTGCTGTGGGTCCAAATGGAATAGGTGGGTGGCCACCGATATCCACCTGGATCAGTAGACAATGAGAGAATCATTAGAGCCCAGAAAAGAAAGAAGAGGTAAATGTAGTGGTGCTAAAAATTTTATCATAATTACAAGGAAAAGACAATATGAACTAACTATGAACAACATGGATCCATACAAGTCCAAACAAGTTCCTAATCCATCTAACATTTAGAAGAACACACCACAACTAGTAAGACCAAGGGAAGTAAGTAAAGGATAGGAACATGAGCGTAAACAAGGTTATAACCCATGAGGATTCTCAAGAAGATGCCTATGAGGATGGAACTAATAGTTCTAATAAGATGTCTAACACACCAAATAAATTAGGTTTTCACAAGAAAAATAATAATAAGGCTACCAAATGCTTGTTGCTGGAAAATTTCAAGAAGGATAAACCTCCTATATTTGATGGGAAATTCAAGAAGAGTGAGTAGGATGAAGCATGAATTTTGGGTCTAAAGAATATTCAAAGTGCATAACTAATATAAGAATATGAAGGCAAGGGTAGACATATTTATTTTGAGAGGTAAAGATGATGTATAGTGGGAGGACCTCAAGTATGTCAAAGGAATTCTGTAAATGAAGCTAAAATAGAGTAAATTTGAGAAATAATTTAGGGATAAATACCTTTCTAAGAGATAATATGATGGAAAAATCAAGGAATTCCATGAACATAAATAGAGAAAGCTCACTATGGAGGCCTATGCCAACTAATTTATAAGACTATTGAGGTATGTGTTATACATCATAGATTAGAATGTGAAAATACAATGCTTCCTCAACAAATTTCCATAGTTCTATCATGAAATATTATATTTCGATTAAACTCAAGACATAATAGATTTCGATGAACCAAGGACAATTGAAGGAACTATTAGAAGGGAAAAATATTATTATCACCAATCCAAGAATAGGATAAAATCATGGATGTAATGCAAAATATGGCTTCGAGAAGACAGGGGAAAAATAATCATGGTACAAGTAGTCTGGGAAGAACATTAAGTTTAGCATGCTAGCTAAATGCTAGTTCCCCATAATGTTTTAGCTCCAAGTGGGGATTAATTTGCTAGAACAACAGATTTAGGGGTAGAAAAACTAAAGAAAAAGGCATTGAAGTCCTTTGGTTATGGGAAAAAACACATGTTGAGAGACTGGATCCATAAACAACAAGATCAAAAAAGGGTGTACAACATCCCAAAGGTCACAACGATTAATTATGTGGTCAGGAGCATGCCCCAAATTTATGCAGATATAAAAAACATAAAAGCAGACCACCAAGATTCAGTGGTGGAAATGGAAGGTATAATTGCAAAACACCCTATTTCCATTTTATTTGACCCCCATTCTAACTATAATTACATTAGATTTAAAATTTTCAAATCCCGTGTTTTATAAAGAAAACAACATGTAAACTCATGGTTGGTTCAATTAGTTGATGGAACCAAAAGAAAGGTGATTGATGATATTGAATCACTCCAGTTTGACTTGAGATACTTACACAAGATGATTTAATGTGTTTCCTTTGTGTCATATGTTTTACTATTTGGAATGGCCTGGCTAGCCATGGATAGAGCCAAGTTGGACTATTTTAATAAAAATTTAATGTGCATGGATGACAAATGACAAAAAAGGTTATTGCAAGGAGCACAAAATCATATGTCCACAAGGTAGATATCATCTTTGTAGTTAAAGAGGTGTTGTAGGATAGGATGTCCAAAGTATACCATACATGTGGCAAGTTTAATTGAAGATAGCCAGCTAATGGTAGAATATCATCCCATATTACATGAATACATAGATATATTTCTTGAAGAGATACCTAGGTTACCACCCAAGAGAGACTTTGATTTCTTCATAGAGCTCATACCAGGGGTTGTGCTGGTGTCTATAGCACCATATAGAATGAGAAAGCCTAAAGTAGTAGAGATAAATATTTAGAGGAAGGAATTGTTGGATGAAGGGTGTAATAGACTGAATGTATCCCCTTGAGAAAATCCAACACTACTTATCAAGGAGAAGGATGGTACCCTCAAGTTATGCATTGGTTACAAACAACTAAACAAGATGACTATTAAGAATAATATCCATTTTATAGGATATATGATTATTTGGTTGTGTTTATTGATGATATTTTAGTGTACTCAAAGACTAGGGAAGAAAACAAAGACAACCTCAAGATAATGCTACAAGTGTTGTGGGAGAACTACTTATATGCTAAAATTTGCAATTGTGATTTATTCAATCACAAATGCATTATTTGGGTCACATTATTGAAAGAAGGAGTGGTAGTTGATCTTGAGAAGAGCAAGGAAATTATGCAATGATATTTCACTCGAAATGTAGTGGAAATAAGATATTTTATTGGATTGGTAGGATACTATCGAAGATTCATTCAAGGATTTTTGAAAATTAGGCACCCAATTTCAACACTTTTTTTTCAAGGAAACATGTAGCATTTTTATAAATAAAAACTAGAAACATGCCAAGTCCCTTACATTCAAAATTTTCCCTGTTTCATAAATTTGTAGAGATAATTCTAGAGGGTATCTAATGCTACCCCTTTTAGTTATAACTATATTGCTTATATCATTTATACTATAGACCCTTCAAAAGACATCACGTAGTTTAACAAAATGAAAAAACATATAAATTGAGAGGCAAAAAACTACCCACTTCTTTCCATTTTCCCCATCGTTTTATCCTCCTGGGTTGCTTCAAAAGTTTAGCTAGGGTCCAAGTTCAACTTAGGTCCATGATGCTCCTATTATTCCACCCCCTCAGCCATGGGAGTGGGTGAATCTCTCAAGCCTAAGACCTCCTTGAGCACTTTGATAGTAGATGCTTCCACCTTGATCTCAATATTGTCCACCTTAAAATTCAGGTTAATCATTCTAGTATTCAAATGACCCATTTCTTTATGGAGTAGTTCCAAATCCTTTCCAATTCCTACCACGTGGGAAAAAACCACCACCGTTTGCTCCTGAATCTTCTTAATAACTTTCTTCCTTGAATTTTCTATCAGGGCCTTGATGTTTTCACTGCTCATGTTTCCTTGTTCCTCAACATTATCACACCTTCTGTTTATGTTTGCATAAGCAATTTTATGAGCTATCCTTCCCTGCACATGAATTATTTCATTATTTATTTGCATCACCCATTTCCTTAATATAATTCCTTCCCTAATGTATATCGAAGCACACATCCTATCACAATTAATGTCCTTCCCCATCTATAACTTGGACGAGGCACAATCCTCCATCCTCACCACCACCATATTGCATTGAGAGTGAAATGATACCACTCAAATCTGCTGGAGGAGTGTACTGTAGTTTCCTTCACCTGCCTTCATATTTAATAAGACACGGAAGGGATTACGCTTGGTCATCATCATGGATCGAAGGATCAAGAGCCAAAAACTGTAATTAAATTCTCCCAGCTTCTAAATCCACCTCACAAGAAATTATTTCCCTTCCCTAAGACATAACACGAGCATAAGAGCATGATTCCAAGTGTCTCCTAGTGGAGAAGTAATTAAGCGATAATTTATGGGACATGACATACGTGATTGGAATGATCGATAATAAATAATCCTTGATATAAATCAACACCCAGATTGGATTGATAATCTTCCTCGCGGTTGTTCTCCCATTTAACATGGTAGAATTTGAATTCATCTAATTTTTTGAGTTCCATAATCCTTATAATCAATGGAGAGGCTTTAGATTCTATGAGATTCATGTTCTTGGAGAGCCTTAAACACTTTTGAATGAGAACCATTGAATCACCAACGATAGTAAGTTGCCTTATACCTTTGGATATAACGATCTTCAGAGTTTTCCAGAGCGATAATGATTCAACTTGATTGTTCGTATCTTTCTCCAATCCCTAAGTGAACCTTGTTTCAATTGTTCCGACGAGGTTATAAAGCACCCCTCCCGCTCCTTCCTTCCCGCACCCAATTACAACACTTCAGAAGAAGGTGGTAAAGTTTAATTCGATGTTAGAGTGTGTAGTGAGCTTTGAGAAACTGAAGCATATCCTAACCAATGGCCCCATTCTAAATATTGTAGACATTGATGCTTTTTTTTGGTGTGTGCAAATTCTTGCAAGGAAGGGCTCAATGAACTCCTCATGTAGGATGAACATGCAATTTGATATGAATCTAAAAAGATAAATGAACATGAGAATATTTAATTTGAACATGATTTGGAGCTAGAAACCATGATGCACACTTTAAAAATATGGATAAATTATTTAATTAGAAGGAAATTCACATTGAAAAACCATAATGGGCTGGAATATTTTTTTGAGCAACCCAAACTAAATGCTACACAAGCCAAATAACTAGCCATTATCAATGAATTAGATTTTGAAATTAAGAACATCAAAGAAAAAGAAAATTGAGTGGAAGATGCACTCAACAGAAGGATGCAACTTGCACACATTTCATCCATTAGAACATGAGAGATCAAATTAAAAGAAAGAATTAAAGAAGCACCACAAGGTGATGAAAATTTTAAAAAAGTAGATGCTTGAAACAAGAGACCAAGGGGCCAATGATAAAGAAATATATTGACAGTAGATGATTTATTAATGCATATTGGAAAACTGTAAATACCCAATGTAATGTACTTGATGAAGCTTATAATGGATAAGCTTCATAAAAGGACTTATGTTGGTCACCCAAGTATGATAAAAATGACCAAAAAATTATATTTTTTGCCTAGGATGAAGGGGAAAATCATTGAATATATTTCAAAATATCTAGAATTCTACTAGGTTAAGTTGGAACACAAACAACTAGTATGGTTATTACAACCAATACAAATCCCAGAATGGATGTGAGAAGCCATATATATGGAATTCATCACTAGATTTACAATGAATCTGAAAAAAATTGATGTAGACATGGTGATAGTAGACAAGTTGATTAAGGAACCCCAATTTATTGTTGTTAAATTCACCCAAAAATAAATTGACATTGGCCAAATTTTTATGAACAATTTTTTTAGGTTGCATGGCATGCCCAAGAAAATTTTATCGAGTCAAGATTCCAAGTTTACTTTAAATTTTAGGAATTATTTATTTTAAATTTTTGGGATATATTGGGAATTTAGCACCACCTACCATCCTAAAATGGATGGGAAAATATAAAGGATAAACCAAGTGCTAGAATAAATGTTAACAATTTATGCCATGCATCAACCCAAGAGGTAGGAAAATTATTTTCCTTTGGTGGAATTTTCTTACAAAAATGTCTATCAAGAGTCACTAAACGTGATCCCCTTTGATGAATTAAATGGAAATAAGTGCAATGTTCCCATAAAGTAGGATAATATAGTGGAAAGAATTACACTTGTGCTAGACATGTTGAGAGAAACGAAGTAGGAAATGACGAAAATAAAACATAATTTTAAAGTGGATCAAGATCGATATAAGAGATATGTAGACCAAAGAATATCACAAGTATTTTTTAGTATGAGATCATATGTATCTCCAAATTAGACCCAATAAGAGTTCCTTGAAATAGGGACCATGTGCCAAGTTGGCGCAACAATATTGTGGACCCTCTAGAGAGAGTGGGGCTAATAATGTTTACGATTTCCCTGCCTCCTACCATAAAAACAGATGATGCGTTCCATGTATATTTTATCAAGAAGTATATACATAATGATAATTATATTATTCATTGGGATTTGATATAGGTGGAACTAGAAGGAGATTTCCATCCAAAACCATAATGAATACTCAATAGGAAGGACCTATGCTCTGAAACAGAGCCATCATCCAAGAAAAGTTGTAATGGAAACACTTTGGAGCAAAGCTACATTGGAGATAGAGGATGCCATGAACTAAGGAATATCAATTTTTATTTTCTATATAGATTTAGTTATACTAATAGTAGAACACCAAAAAAAATGTTCCTTTAAGGGGGAGGGGAACATAACATCCATTTTTAACCCCCTAGATTTTTCAAATACAATTAAGAATTTCAATGCTTGATAACCAAAATTGATATTATACTATATTTATTATTTTGTAAATATTCATTTAATTTATATATTGTTGGAATTGAGGAAGCGGAAAACCAACAGAGATCCCGAGGCCTAGAAGAGAATATTCACTAAGTGGAAACCTATGGGGGATTGGGAAGACACTTATATTTTTGGATTTAAGTTGTGCCTTGTTTTTCCTAATCTGGTAGTGGATCTACCAACTACCAATAATTATGAGAAAATGTGGGAGATGGTATCATACTGTACAATGTATGGGAGATGTACAACTCTAGAGTCTTCCAAGATTATACCCACAACCCAAGGACGAACTCCTAAAATTTGAAGTTGGGATAAGTGCTCATGGGGGTAGATGTAGGAGAATGAAAATATTTTTGCATACTAGAAAGAACTAATGACCTGTCAATTTAGTGAACAAAAAAATTGACCTAGAAGGGTGTACAAAAGGATGTGACTATGAGTAGGAGCTGATTAGAATAATTATAAGTCACAAACACTCGGTGTGGAAGTGAGAGATGAAGTAAAATGGATCAAGGATTAGTGAGAAGTATTCATTTTAGGTTCAAAGGCCTAGAATAATTTATATACATTTTATATATTTGAGGCACGTAAGGCATTGGAGAAGGAAGCACTAAGGGAATACTATATTAGTGAAGGGTTCCCTTTTGTGCTATGTGTAATAACCCCTCTATGATTTTCCATGTAAAAAATATAAGGCTATGGTCATGGGACATGTATTCCAAGCTGAATGGTGGGAAAAACATCCTAGTGTGATCAATTTCGATTTATTTATGTCTAAGGAAATTGGAAAAGGCCAAGAGGCATTAATTGATATTTATTTATGAAAATAAAGGAAAATAGGAGAAAAGGGAGATGAAAGGTAAAAAATTTGCATGAGAGGAAAATTGAAGGAAAAATGAAGTAAAATGAAGAATTTAGATGCCTCAATGATAAAAATGCTTCTGAGCATCAGTTCATAGATTTTTTTTGGTTAGTATTTTGTCAGTTTATCTTTGGAGTTATCTTCTACTCTCTCATTCTCTCATACTCTTGCACACTTAGAGTTTTCTTGGAGCACTCTTGGGGAATTTTGGCATGCTTTGGATGTGGAGGAAGAAGGAAAAGAGAAGCAGGAAAGTGCAAGGGAACATATGGATCAACAAATACAATTGGATTTCTTTGTAGGTAACAAGTTGCATGTATGTTTTCCTTGCTATTTTTGGCATGCATGGTACATGCATGTGGTTTCTTGGTTATGTGTTGTTAGTGACATGGATATTTTCCTAGATTGATAGCAATTTTAGCCCTGCCTTTCCACTTCTAGGATAAACATGGTGTTGTGGGTTTTTCCACTTGTTGTTTTCTTATTAGTGCTCATATTCCTTATCACTGTGGGTTGAAACAAACATTTTGGAATCCATGGAAAAAATTGGGCTGAGTTACTAATCCTGGAGCATAGGTTGGAAAAATGATCTAGATCCCTTAGTGGGTTGCGTTACTAGTCTTGGAGCTAGGTTGGAGCTCTGGAACCCTGGAAGGTTATGGGTTGAGTTACTAGTTCCTGGAGCCTTGTACAACTAGGGTAAAGACCGATCTGGATGGTGTTAGTGATGTACGACTGTGAGATGGAATAATTGGTTGAGGGTTGAGGTGGTTTGATCTCTAGAAGCCTTGGTTTGGTTTATTTATTTATTTATTCCATGAGATCCCACATTCACACTTGGAATATGGCACGGGGGTGATTGACTAAAAGAGATGTTTGGTTTAGCCCAATCTATGGTTGGGTGGTACGTGGAAGTCATTGACTTGGTTGGTAATTTCATATGTTAATAAGAGCTATTATTCTATGTTGATGCATGTATAAATGTTGGTAATATTTTGGTGATATTATGGTTCGGTTGCCATGGTTTATATGTTGGTTACTTTTTGGTTATATGTTGTTTATATGATGTGTATCTTCTATGGTTCATGTCATGAATTTCTTAGATATTGATCAGTTAATGAATGTCTATACTAATAAGTGTTATTGAAACTATTATAAGATGGAATTAGACCTTATTGGCAAATCTTATATAAGTTTCAGACTTCAATGTTCATATATGCATTCATGACCTATAGATTACATGTTCACCATATGTTCGATGAAATGACCACCATGGTTAGGTCTAGATAGGTAAAGTCCTTGATCAAATTTTGTATAAATGGATTTGTCTTGATATTATTTATCATTCTGGAAAGTCTCTTTGAGTTTTTGGTAGTGGACTAGAGGCTAGCCTGAAATGGTGGCTCAGAATATTAGACCTCACCCTCTAAACTAGAGAAATTGGGATGCAACCACATGGATGCAATGTTGTGCATGCGGTTGGAGGCCTTGTTTTGGTGCATTTGTGGGCCCAATGTAGATAAATAGAGGTCCAACTCAGGTTTGGCCACTTGGGGTGGTTTTTCAACTTTTGAGTGACTTGTAGCCCCTGTGGGATGTTGTGAGTTGTTAGTTTGTCATCAGTAGTTGTCCCAAATTCCTTAATTGGATCTTGGAGGTCAGGTTAGGTTATAGTATCTATTCCTCTCATGTTTACTTTGATAGGCCAGTGAAACTAGGTAAATGTGGGAGGGGTGGTTACAAGGTGTTATCAAAGCTCCCAGGTTCAAACACTTGGACTGGAAGGGAAGAATGTGTTTTTCATGCATGCATTTTGGTTTTCTATGTGATTGTTATGCAAACACTGTGATATTCATTCTTGTAGTTTGTGTCATCATGATGCTGATATGTTGGCTGAGATAGAGCAAGAGAAGCAGATTATCAAAGTGAGGTTGCAAAACTGGACCTCAGGGTAAGAGCAGATCGTCATACATGTTTGTATGTTGGGCATGCAAGTATGATGGTTAATGGTTGTTATATGTATTATAATTATATACATGTATTTCATTATATTTTTTTTTATGGTTACACGTATGATAGGTGGTAGTTCATTAATGCGATCATATGCACATGCGTTAGATAGTCATGCATAATAGTTAACTTGTTTTTATATGCATTGCAGTCATACACATGATGATTATGGTAATTGCAGCTAAGATATTGATGTTATATGTATCATGCTAATCTAGATAAACATGTTCAAATGATCATGATTATGGTATTTAAGTATAATTCGATATACTTGTGATATTGTGTCGTACTAATTTGGACTAACTTGTGCAAATGTGAAATCCTCCCCTAAGATACATTGAGGTATGAGTTTGATTATGCTGTTTGTTTGGTTTATCTAACATGGTATGTTTACATGTTTCTTAAATGTTTGATTAATTACATGATATGAGTATGTGTCTATAATATTGCATGATATTATTTCAAGATGGTTGTACTAGCACAATATGTGCTCATACAACTAATACGCACTTGAGTGTGAGTGGGTGCTAATTGTAGTATTATGACTAATGACTGTGAGTTGATTATGACATGGTTGCTAGCCTTAGTAAATAATGATTTCAAATTAATAGACATGATGTCTTGATCTTTGGAACATGTGACTCATATGCATTAAGATTTGCAGGGAAACATGCTTGGTATTAGCATGACAAGGTAATTTGATTTTTTTATATAACTAAGAGTTGGGTGATGTGATAGATCATAATAAAACTCAATTGGAGCAAGGTAAAAGTTAAAATAAAGTAACTGGGTGAGAATTTCTTTGGCTATGTTTGGAAACCACAATTCCAAATGAATGAGTGCTTTTCATGAATACAAGAACTAGTATTAACCTTGATTTTTCCTGACATTATGTGGATATGTGCTATATTCATGAACATGTATTTTATAGGTATAAAAACTAGTTTTCAGTGATAGCTGGATTTGTCAAGAGAATTGGAGTTCCTTGATAGATGATATATGTACGTGTTTAGTTATAGGGAAACATGATGGGTACAACCATGTAAGTTAATTGGTATATTGTTATGTATATTTATGCACTGACAATTATGTGTTTAAGGCAATATGATTCAGGGAATTGCATGGAAAAAAAGGCTACCATGAAATATTGAAGAAGGCTCAGGTTGAGATTTACTTTGGAAGTGTTGATAACCATGGGGGCTAAGTCATGGTGTTTGTTGCTAGTTTTTTTATTTCAGTGCTTTGTGATTTGTGTTCACTTGATTTGCATTTGTGTTTATGTCTGGTGCATGGCCATGCCACTTTGTTTATGGTGTCATATTGCTATTGGATTTTTGTGGTTTTCTTCTTGTTTCTTTCTTTTTCTTTCCTTGTATGTTTTTAGGGTCTTGGGAATTGGTTGGGGAAAGAGGAAAGTTAATGGAGCTCGAGGGGATCTGAATGAAACCAATTAGGCAATATGAGACCTAGATGAAGCCCGATGCATGAGTAAAGGGTAGTTGAAGGGAATAACATGACAAGAAATTGGATTGGTTGGTCCAATGGGATAATTGGACAGTGGTAGGATAGTTAGGAAAAAGGTAACATGAAAAGTAAAGTAAATATATTTGAGCCATTAGATGCCTTGGACACATTGGGAACTATTGTTCTCAATGTTGTGCATGTATTGTATGAATAAAGGGAGTTCTCTTAACCTTGAAATTACACTATCTGATAGTTGTAATATGATCATGATAATGCTAAGATATATATATATATATATATATATATATATTCACTTGTGTGTGTGTGTATGTATGTATGCCATTTTTTGACAAGTTTGTCAGGGCTCATGGTTGTTTTATGATATTGTTCATATGTATATAGGTATGCATGCATGTCATTTTCTGATAGGGTCATCAGAGACCATTCTTGTGGAGGAATGGTTTCTTATGCTAGTGAATGACATGAAGAGGATCATGGTCTATGAGGAATCAAGTGGGAAAAGTATCCTTGATAGATCTATGAGGTCAGTATCATGTGGATATGAATTGATATTATGTGTCTATACTATGCCTATGTTTAGGTTATGGCAGGTAACACCGAGGGATACTTCATCAGAATAAAAGAAGTGAAATCTATGACATGATGGGACAAGCATGGATACTAGAAATATACTAGAGGAAAGGGTGCCTGGTAGATAAAGTGTGGTCTCTGGATGTGCAATAGTACTATTGTGTATATGTTTTACATGTTTTACTTGAGTTGTCATGTATAGATGGTGATGTGCATGTTGTATATGCAATGTTGTGTACAAATGGTGTTGTTTACATGTCGTATATGCAGTGTTGTGTGTAGATGGTGTTATGTACATGTTGTATGTGTGGTGTTTGTACATGTGGTGAGGTGTACACATTGTACATATGGTGTTGTGTACATGTTGTACATGCGGTGCTATTTACATGTGGTGTTATGTACAAGTGGTGCTGTGTGTGTGAGGTGTTGTGTACATGCCGTGCAAATGGTGTTGTGTACATGTTGTGTTGGGTACACGTTGTGTAGGTGGTGTTGTGTACATGTGATGATGTGTACATGTTGTGCAAGTAGTTTTGTGTACATGTGGGGTTGTGTACATGTTGTGAAGGTGGTCTTGTGTACATGTGGTACTATGTTATGCACATTGTGTAGTCGTGGTACCATGACATGTGTATTAGTTGTGTTGTACTTTGTGCCCGTATATGTATTGTGTTGTACACCGGGTGTATGTGTATGTTTTATTTTGTACACCGGGTGTAGGCATATGTTTTGTTTTTTAAACTAAGTGTAGGTGTATGTGTTGTGTTTTACATTGGGTTTAGGTGTATGTGTTGTGTTGTACAATGGGTGTAGGTGTATGTGTTGTGTTGTGTTGTACATCGGGTGTAAGTGTATGTGTTGTTTTGTATGCCAGGTGTAGGTGCATGCATTGTGTGGTGTTGTATGTTGTATGTGGGTGTATGCATTTGATGTACAATGTGTGTATATTTACGAGATTGAAGAGAAGGAACTGGGTGCTTGTCTGGTTTGGAAACTGATCTGATGTGTGTATGAAAAGGAAAAGAACAAAGGTTGAAGCAAAGGACCGATTAAAGGATAAGTATTAGTATTTTATTTCAGTTTTATTATGCATGTGATTTATGAATTTTATTTATGATGGTTACATGTGATTTATGATGGTTGCATTTTGAGCTAACCAGATGTGATATGTTTATACATGATGATTGATCAAGGAGTTAGTTTGACTTGTTGTGATAGGAAGTAAAAAAAATTGCATGTGTACCTTATTAACAAGTTACCAATGAGGTATGATTTGAATTTATTTCAATTCATTTTGAATCTAATGAAAATTATGTGCTTGGTACAGGAAACCATGGAAATTATCGGTTTGGGTGGTTGAAACTGGCTGCTAGAATGTTAGCAACAACAACGATAGGAATTGGAACATACATTAGTATGTTGGTAAAGCATTTCATGAGCACGGCCATTGTGGGTCACTAGTACCAAATAAATTCCATTTATTTCCATGAGCATTCTATGATCAATATGATGGTTTTGAGGCAGGGATATGCCTTGGTTTTTGGACCTTTAGATGTGAGAAACCTTGATAAGGGATGAATCACCCAAGGGACTGTGTAATAGAGAAGGGGATGCCAATGAAACTTGGAAGGTGTGTGATTGCATGGTAGGGGGTGACTAGATTTCCCAAGGGACTATGTAGCAGAGAAGGGAAGGTAGGGGAATAATTTTTTTTTGTTCATTAGGATTTCAAGATGGAATTGAAAGCACATTGGGAATGTGTGCTAGAAAAATGTGTTGATAACTGTTCACTAAGAGAAAAAGTACCACAAGGATCGTAGCATTGGACACTAGATGCAATTTTGACTTTGGCAGTGGATTTTGGACTTTCTGGGAAGGAGATGAATCCTGGTACTAATTTTGAGGGTGGAGATGTCAACCTATGTATTATTTCGTTGACTAATGCAGGTATCACATCCTTTTATTTACTAGTTAGATCAAATGTGCATATGTATATGCGTATTTTATTGTAAATAATGTATTCGAGCTATGGTTATAAGGCTCCATATAAAATATCATTATTTTTTGGTTAAATAAAATGTGTGTGTGTATATGTGGTTGTGATTGTAAATACCATAATGAGTTGTGTTATAAAGTGTAATGTTCCTACTTAGCCTTAGCTAAGAGGAGACATTAAATTTTGATTTATTTTATGTTTTATGAATAAATTAATAAAGGAGGACATGTAAAACTCCTAGTAAATCAATGCCCATGTGAAAAAAGACAAATCTGGGCTATGTAAATAATCACTTGTAGGTGTGAAAGAGGGTTGAGCCAAAGATTGGGTCCACCTTGACTAAATCAACTGTGCTGTCTAGGTTCAATGCATCTCCAAGAAGGACTACGCAGTTTTAGAAGGGAGCCTCTAATGTGAAGAGGGGTGACTCATCAAAGTGGTTTAGAGTTTGAAAAGGCTTTCTCATGCTATAAAAAGGAGGAGAAGACACTTGAAGAGGTTTTTGATGAATTATATTTCTGAAGTATTTGTTTGCTTAGAAAAATACCATTCTCTGCTGTTTAGTGGAGGATTGTGATTGGAATTCCTGTTTAGGAGTTTCATCTCTTCCCTTGAGAATCATTGGAGGAGTTCTTTGCTGAAGTTGGCCACTATCTGGTTTGAGACCAAGCTCTATCTTTCATGAGCAGCGCTGGCCCATTGAGGGTTTTGTAGCTGATATCTTTTGTAGCAAGTGGCATTTTAGATCTGCTTAGATCTAGTTGTTTTTGGGAGGATGCATCTGTTGGAGAGTGTTCTTCAGCCTCCAAGGAGTTAGATGATCTATATTTTATATCAGATCTGTAATTTTCATTCCATGTATTCAATCTCCTTCACCCTCTCTGCAGTTTTTGCTTCATACTGCGTTATTTTGTGAGAGGGTTTTGTTATTTTAGTTTGCTATCAGTTTGGAGGAAGATCTCTTAGTGTTAGGCTTACATTCCCTTGGTGATCCATGGGTTGGGTTGCTGATACATGTCTCTACAGATCTGATCTATTTCAGTAATAAAATTTATCTTTAGAAATTTCTGGGTTTTCTGCAGCACAGTATATTGTAATTCAGATCTACAGCTTAATATGCAGTATTTTGATGTAATTCCAATTGGATCTTATTCTTAAAGTCTTGTAGCTTCCAGATATGTAATATATCTGATGTTTCATCCATAGATATTTCATAGGTCTGAAATTTAATGTACAACAGCTGAACCATCTAGAAAATAACGTTGTCTATGTAATTCTGCAGTTTACTTCTAGTTGTAGCTCTAATTTCTGAAGGGATCTTGCCCTAGTTCTTTTTGTAATCAGTTGTAAAGGAAATAAAATAATTTGTAAATCTGATTTACTGATATAATACTGAAGTATCAGATATTTGGCTGACCTCCTCTGATTTTTAGTCAAATCTGCGCAATTCTAGTAGCTGGGGTTTTCATGTTGCAGCAACTTTTCTCTTTGGCTGATTTCTAGCTAGTCTTGTTTCCGGGAGATCTGTTTAATGTGCTTAAACTTATTTGTTTCTACTGAAATTGAATATATATGTCACATAAAGCTTGAATGAGGGGATCCTAGCCCTGATCTGTGTTTTTTTTCTCATATTTTCTTATACAGCGTTTTCATTGAAGGCCTTGTTGAGATTCTTGAATTGGGATTATTCCAAGTTCTATAGGCAGAGTCTACAGTTGGCCAGGTAGCCTCTGGTTCTCACCCTCTTTTCAGAGGTGAAATAACCATTAAATGCCTCTGTAGTCCATCTCTGACATAGAATCTTGAGAATCCCCAAAAAGGGACATTACAGTGGTATCGAAGCTCCACTCTTGGCACAACCTATGCTAGCTTTGGAGCCTTAGTCATGCTGCATTTCGAAGAAGAAGATCCTATTTTTGAGAGGGAGAGGAGATACCAGAATAGAACTCATAGAAAGTATGAATATACTATTTTTGACCTTGACAAGGGTCAAGACAAGGGGAAAGCCCCTGAATTGAATGATAAAGATAAGGAGGCAGAAGAGTTTGCAAAAACTCTCTTGGAAGCTCTGAAAGATCTGTCCAAGGGAATAAAGGAGATGAGGATAGATCGAATGAGGGAGTCCCTTGGAAGACTCCATCAAGGGCAGAGTTCTAAAGTGTCTCAGTTTGGGACTGGTCCACCGGTGAGCTTGCCACAAGCTCCACAAATCTCACAATGCTCTACAATGCCTACCTTCTTGGCTGTAGAGAATGAAGGGCTTCAAGAGTCACCTCTTTGGAAGGCTACTTTGCAGAATATGATTCACAAAGTCAAAGGTTCAAGGATAACTTGAGCTTTCAAGATTTTTGCCATCTCAAGGACCGGAGGAGGCCATTGCAGTAGTATAGAGATGGAGGTTTCCTTCATGGGAGGCACCACACCATGGGAAAGTTATTCTTGCCTAAGTTTGATGGATCAACCTCTTGTTCAGCTAAAGCATGGGTGGAAAATTTGGACATCTACTTCCAGCTGAATAAAGTGCACGAAGCAGAAGCCATTAAGATTGCTGTGCTGCATTTTGATGGAGAAGCTCACAACTGGTGGTTTCATGGACTTTATACATTGGGACACAACAATGTGTCCACTTATGCTGAGTTCACTAGGATACTAGTGGAAATATTTGATCGGAAGGATCCGGAGGCCCCTTTCATAAGCTTGGAAAAGCTTAAGCAGACAGGAGATGATGAAGCCTATATCTCTGAATTTTTGAGGCTGTCTGTAATGGTTCCTGATCTTTCAGTTGCAAGGAGAGTTTATATGTTCATAGATGGTTTGGAGGAACCTTTGCATGGGTTGGTCAAGTCTACCAAACCCACCACACTGCATGATGCCATGTAAAAAATATAAGTCCTTGGTCATGGGACACATACTCCAAGATGAATGGTGGGAAAAACATCCTAGTGGGATCACTTTTGGTTTATTTATGGCGAAGGAAATTGGCAAATTAATTGACAAAGGAAAAGATAAATTAATTGACATATGAAAATAAAGGAAAATAGGAGAAAATGGAGATGAAGGGTCACAAATTTGCATGATAGTAAAATTGAAGGAAAATTGAAGGAAAATGAAGAAATTAGAGGCCTCAATATTGATAAAAAGGCTTCTGAGGATCAGTTCATAACTTTTTTTTGGTTATTATTTTGTCAGTTTAGCTTTTAGTATCTCTTCTACTCTCTCATTCTCTCATACTCTTGCACACTTAGAGTTTTATTGGAGCACTCTTGGAGCATTTTGGCATACTTTGGATGTGGAGGAAGAAGGAAAAGGAAAGCAGGAAAGTGCAAGGGATCATGTGTATCAACAACTACAATTGTATTGCTTCGTAGGTAGCAGGTTGCATGTATGATTTCCTTACTACTTTTGGAATGCATGGTACATGCATGTGGTTTCTTGGTTATGTGATGTCAGTGGCATGGATATTTTCTTGGATTGACAATTGTTTTAGAATTGCCTTGTCATTTATGTAATAGCCATGGTGTTGTGGGATTTTCCACTTGTTCTCTTCTAATTGGTGCTCATGTTCCTTGTGGTCATGGGTTGGAACAAACGCTCTAGAAGCCATGGAAAAAATTGGGTTGAGTTACTAGTCCTGGATCCTAGGTTGGACAAACATGTTGATTTATTAGTCCTGGAGCCAGGTTGGACAAATGCTCTAGAGCCCTGGGTTGAGTTATTAATTCTTGGAGCCCTATACAACTAGGGTAGAGACTAATGTGGTTGGTGTTAGTGATGTCCGACCGTGAGGTGGAATCACAAGTTGAGGGTTAAGGTGGTTTGGCATATGGAAGATATGGTTTACTTTTGTTTGGTTTATTCTATGATATCCCACATTCATGCTTGGAATATGGTGTGGGGGTGATTGGATGAAAGATAGATTTGGTTCAAATTAATATATGGTTGGGTGGTACGTGGAAGTCCCTGACTTGGTTTGTAATTTCATATGTTAATAAGAACTATTATTATATTGTGATGCATGTATAAATGTTGGTAATATGTTGGTGATATTATGACTGGGTTTCCATGGTTTATATGTTGGTTACTTTATGGTTACATGTTGTTTATATGATGTGTATATATTATGGCTCATGTTATGAATTTCTTAGCTATTGATCAATTGATGAATTTATGTACTAATAAGTGTTACTGCAGCTATTATGAGAGGGAATTATAACTTCTTGGTGAATCTTAGATAATTTTTAGACCCCTATGTTTAGATATGCATTCATGACCTGTAGATTACATGTTCACCATATGTTTGACGAAATGACTGTCATGGTTAGGCCTAGATAGGTCAAGTCATTGATCAAGTTTTGTATAAATGTATTTGTCCTAATACTATTTATCTTTTTGGAAAGTTTCACTGAGTGTTGGGTAGTATTCTGGAGGCTAGCCTAAAATGGTGGTTCACAATCCAGGACCACACCCTCTGAATTGGATAAATTGGGCTGCAACCACATGGATGTAGTGTTGTGCATCTGGTTGGAGGCTTCCAATCACATGAAGGCCTTGTTGTGGGTGGCGCTGTAAGCCCAGGGCAAAGAAATAGAGTACCATCTCATGGTTTGGAAAACTGGGGTGGTTGTTCAGCTTCTGAGTGACTTGTAGTCCCTATGGGATGTTGCGAGTTGTCAATAGTCAACCCCACTTCCTTACACTACAAGAAAATACCCTCTAGCAGATGTTTTTGAGGAACTCCTTATAAAAATACCCTAGACATCCGTTTGTAGCAGAGGTTACTAGAGGAGGTTGGCAGGTGGAGGTTTTTGTGGATGTTTTTCTTCCGGTGCATTTATCATCCTAAACCGCACCAGTGTGTTCAACTAGAGAAAGCACCATTGCGCACAAAACATTGGCACACCAGGACACCGTGTGATCAGTACAAACCCGCCCAGTACGTCTTATTAATGTAGCATGCTAGTGCTTTACAAATATTTCGCATCGGTGTGTCCTAAAACCTCGTGCCAAAATTGAAACAACCCGGTGCGGTCTTAAGAAACTGCACTGGTGCGCCTATAAAACTTGCGCACTGGAACATGGTTAAATAAAAAAAATTATGGCCAAAAATTCTCATTTTTCACTTTTCAGTGCCCCAGATCTCTCAAGCACCGATGCAACTTTACCTTGTGTGAGGCACCCTGCCATCAGTGCTCCCATTTCACGCACTACTGCTGTCCATTGCCCACCATCTAGATTTTGAATTTAGCAAAATGGTGGGAAAATTTAGTTTTGAAAATTCTACAGCCAATATGCCTCCTCGACGGCCAAATGTATAGGTATTTTCCTTATTTTTCCATAAATAAACCTTTTAGCAGATTAATTTTTTAAAATGGAAAATTCACTTTCTTTAAAAAAAAAAAATTCCCGCGCGGTGTGCTCAAGTCGTTTGGCTCGCACCGATTCGCGATGTTGCCTGTAAATTTACAGGCTGCACCGTGACCGGTGCTAATGGTATCTGCATCAGTTCTGGGGTGGTATTGGAAGGTGCACCATGATTTTTTAAAATTTAAAAAAATTACGGTGCAGTCGGTTACCCGGTCGCATCGTTGACCTTGTTGAATAGCGGGAATGCGGTGCGTTGACAAAAATATCCGCCTTGGGGTGGGTAATTTTGTCAGCGCACCGTATTTCAAAAATTTGACATGTCAATGGCGCGGCCTGGTAAAAGACCACATTGTTGACCACGTAGTGATGTAAGGAGAGTGGTGCGCTGACCAAACTATACGCCTTGGGGCATAGAGTTTGGTCAGAGCATTGCCCTCCCCACACTGGTCTATAGTCAATGGTGCAGTCCATTATACCACTGCACCGTTGACTTTGGAACAATTCTAGGACGTTGGTGTGCTGAAAATTTGCAGGTGCACCGCCTCCAATGCACTGCAAATCTTCTGGTGTACGGCCTTCGGTCCGCAACAAAAAAAAGACGCACCGTTACTAGTGCATGCCTGTTTTTTGTGGCGCACCGACTGTTTTTTTTTTCAAAAAAATTTATATATGTATATTCCTAAATACATTTCTCATTTAATAAAAAAATTGTATTTAATGTGTCAATCATTAAGTGACGTGAAAGGAGAGAATAGAGGGAACAACAACAACAACATGCATACTAGTATAACATGGTTCACCTGTGGGAGGCACGAGAGAGGGAGAGAGATGCGTAACCTCGCCCTATTACAACAGCTACCCAGGGGCTCCTAAGGCAGGTATGCCTCCTCAAGTTCTATGAGGAGGCTACATCCCTAAAGGGTCATGGTGTTTTTTTGCGACATCTTATCTGTAGGTGGAACACCCACCTACAGGCTTTCCAAGTTGGTCCTAACCAGTGTTACATGCCCACTGAGGAGGACATCTATTTCATTACTGACCTATCAAGGAGAGGGGTGGATTTTCCCTTGCTCCTAGAGGTTCCAGTTGGCTATGCAACAGGGAATAAGTTGGTGTACTCCTAGAGATACATTAGCGCAGATATACTGTCTCCTTCAGATTTTCAGGTCTCTAGAGGTTAGTTACGCATTTATTCATTTGGTAGTGAGGAGATGAGGTGCCTCTCGATTATGATTTCGACCATTTCACACAAAACTAGCGATGGGAAACACATTAGTTGCACGCTTCTATTTTATGTTGATTCTTTAGTATAGGAGCCATGACTTGTGAGGTGGTCTGCCATTTTTTTGTGGCAGTTCTGTACAACTTTAGATAAATGTCGTGCTCATGCACAAGGGAAGTTTAAATTCCCTTTTTCTTCAGAGCTATTTTGTTTATTTTTTGAGAGGTTTCCAATGATGAGGCCTACTTTTGTTTGGTAACCTCGTAGGCCGACGCTACATGTACGGATGAAAATGTGGGGACATATGATGCCCAAGAGAGGAGAGACTGAGTTTTCCGCAAGGATATCGCATGATGGACTGGAGTTTCTAGCTAGTGTTGATGAGCATCCCTTCGTGTTGGTCCCCTGTCCTTATGCTGATTTGGATTGGCGAGGGTGTGCCAACTTCTTCTTCATAGATGATGAGCTACCGTATGATAGAGGTAAAATTACTGTTTTATTTAAATTTATTCTAACATTTTCTTTAACTTGTTTTTATTAAAATGTTTAATGAAATTGTCTTATTATTGTTGTGTACTTATATATATTTTGCAGACATTGGGTCTTTTGATGGTGATGATATGCCAGCGCCACCAAATGATCCATGTGTGGATCTTGATGACGATCAGGATATGGCATATGCCGAGGATCATGAGGTTAGTGCAAACATACCTGCTCCTCATGGTGCGCTGGTACCGCCTTTTTCTAGGCGTAGGCTTGATAGTAGATTGAGGATGGAGTTGGGTGACCAAATCTGTGCATTTTTTGTTGAGGCAGGAGTCAGGCCCACCACTATGAGAGATATACAAGTCGATGCTAGGCTGGTACAGATGTGGAGAGGAATGTCGCGTGACATGTTCAACCTGATGCGGCATGTCGTAGGAGTTACGAGCTTTGTTACACGATTGAGGAGGGCCATTCAACATTATAGGCGTGGTTGAGATGTAGCACTTTGACGGGTCCCGGCCGTAACGCATGTCGGTAGTCTGTTGGGGGTGGTCATCGTTCTCCTCGCACTACACCGAGATGAGCAACCTACATGCGTACGACCGGCAATCGTGATGGGCTGGGCCGGGAGCAGCAGCCGCGATCGTAGTCGGCCCAGAGCTTGCATCTCGGTACGTGCTGCGGTCATGAGTAGGCTAGACCATCGACCTAGGATGAGGCCATCCACGCGGCGTGGTTGATCTTCGGTCCCTGCAAATCATACCGATAGGATCAACGAGCACGTGATGGTCGACATGTGCTCCGAGCTTGTCGATGCGCGGCATTGACTATGCGGGTCTCGACTAGTGCGCTGTCAGTGATGCTTGCCACCGGTGATATTTTACATTTATATATATATATATATATATATATATATATATATATATATATATATATATATATATATATATATATATATATATATGGTCCATGTATTTTATATTCATGTTGCAGTTGTACTTAATTTACATGTTGGTGATCATCATGATGTGTATATTGTTAGGTCATGTTAGATATGTTCATTTAATGTGCAGCTTGCAGATAGATGTGTATGTGATAACAATTATTTGACATGAGATGTATATTTGATGTTTGTGTTGTGATGATGTTATACATTGCTAATTGTGTTTTGTTAGATGATTATGATCACGATGACGTTAGAAAATTTGAATGTGTTTTTTAGTTGAATATGATGTTTGTACGATGGTTATCATGATCGTGATGTTTATATAATTTAATATTAAATGATCATGATATTTATTAAATATTATTTCGTGATTGTAATTGAAATCTTAATTTTAATTGTATGTAAAATTGTATTTGTATTTGTAATTGTAATTGTATGTAAAATATTTGTAAAATGTTAATTGTAATTGTAATATTTAATTTATTCTGAAATGATTGTAATTATAATTTATTTGTAATTGTATATATGAAAAATTGTAAAATTGTAATTGTAATTCTAATTGTATGTAAAATTCTAAAATTGTAATTGTATCTGTAATTGTAATTGTATATAAAATATTTGTAAAATTTTAATTGTAATTGTAATATTTAATGTATTGTGAAATGATTGTAGTTGTAACTTTAATTGTAATTATATTATGAAAAATTGTAAAATTGTAATTGTAATTCTAATTGTATGTAAAATTCTAAAATTGTAGCTGTAGTTGTAATTGTAATTGTATGTAAAATATTTGTAAAATTTTAATTGTAATTGTAATATTTAATTTATTAAGACATGATTGTAATTGTAATTGTATATATGAAAAATTGTAAAATTGTAATTGTAATTCTAATTGTATGTAAAATTCTAAAATTTTAATTGTAATATTTAATTTATTGTGAAATGATAGTAATTGTAATTTTAATTGTAATCATATATATGTAAAATTGTAAAATTCTAAAATTGTAATTGTACGTGAAATTGTAAAGTTACAATTGTAATTGTAATTCTAATTGTATGTAAAATATTTGTAAAATTTAATTGTATTACTATGAAATGATTGTAATTGTAATTGTAATTGTATGTAAAATTCTAAAATTGTAATTGTAATTTTAGTTGTAATTGTGTGTGAAATTGTAAAATTGTAATTGTAATTGTAATTGTAATTTGAAAATTTTAATTTTATTAATGTGAAATGATTTTATTAAAATTTGTAAAATTTTAAGTAATTGTAAAATAATAAATCTAGAATAATATGAATTTTTGTAGCATAATAAGTTTAGAAAATAATGCAAATAATTCAGGTACTTTAGAATTATCATTACTTTATTATGATCTTACATACAAAAAAAAAGAACTTTGTACATTACACCATTGTTTTTGAGATCAACATAATTGCAAATTATCAAGTGAAATATTGATTTTAACATTAACAAAATGCAAATTACCAATTAATTCAAAATACATTTTATAATGTTTTGAAAAGAAGAGCTAGCTTATAAGTTATAAGGTAGTTAAGTCTTCTTCTTTATAAAAAACCGTCTTAAAAATTATAAATATTGATGAAATAACACATGTACCATATCACTCTCGGTTCTCATGATCACTCTCATTATCTTCCAGCTTGCATGGCATGATAACAGTATTGTTCTCAGAAATGTGTTTTGATCTAGGGTCATGTCTCAATACGAACCACTAATCCCTATCCAACACATCTGGGTTAAAAAAACACTTGGTTGCAGTGTTTGGGGAAAACATGGGGCTCCTTAGCTTCATCCCACATCTTTCTAGAGTTGATACATATCAGCCTACTATGGCGATCTTCCTTTACATTATTCTGATCAAATGTGTCCCACCGCTTTCACCTAAAAATAACACATTGGAAAGAATATAAATCCACTTGAATGATCTCTTGTATCTTTCCGATGTAACCTAACGTCCCTTGTACTAGGTTTTGATCACGGTGGCTAGATCGAATAGATTGATCGAAATCGGCTTCCACTCCACAGTCTTGTGTGATGTGTCCATCATCGACATTTTTCTGTGCGAAAATGGTGTCCATATGCTCACATAGCTGGCGAAAAATGCACCTATAAAAAAAAATCATAGTGTCATGTGTCTTATAATAACCCAACAATTAAAATATGAAATATAGATGTAATTACATATGAAAGATGCATTATTAAGTTTCAAATGTAAATATAAATTAAATAGATTATCACTGAGTTGCTGGACCCAATCCCTACGTTTAGCACATCCTCTTCAGCACACGGGTAACGACTAGCTGCACCGTATTTCTCTCTGACTTGGTCAGCAACCCAACTGTTGGGGCATATTTTTGGCATATTTTATTTTAAATGACCAGGATAAGGCACACTTATACCATTCAACCATCTGAATTCTTTCATGTTACTATCCCATTTCATCCTCTTTTGTTTGTATAATGCGACCCACAGTTGTGTCGCTTCAGAATTATAAAGAACGAATTTATTGATTGCTTCAATTTCTGCATTCGCTGATGAAATCAAACCGACATTATATAGTACATAGAGATCAAAATATACGTTATATCAAAGTTCAACATGAATATTTAATTTGTGTAAATTTGAAAAATTATAAGTCGCCTACTCTTTATCAAGCGCTTTTTTCCATTCGTTTGGAGCAACTCACCTTCTATTTTGTCTTCATCCCTTCCATCATCCCAAATCACCGCACTTGTTCTATTTTTGATCTGCTTGTTGTACTCACTAGCATACTAGAAAGACTCATACGATATGTACCCCTCTGCCATAGACCCCTCAAGTTTTTCCCTTTGTCAAACAAAACCTTCAATTTCTTCATGTACCTCTCTAAGAAGAACATCCAATGACAAGAAACCATCCCAACTAATTCAACCTCATATACTAGGTGGATTAGAAGATGAACCTGAAAGTCCATGAAACTCGTCGGCAGTTCCTTCTCAAACATACAAATAATATCAACTATCTCTTGATGCCACCGTGGAATGCTAGCCACATGAATCTCCTTTGACGTGATCCAATGTACAAATGCAAATAATTTAGATATGGAACGTCCTAGGTCTTGAGAGAATTCATGTTTCACATACCCAAATATGAACAAAGGAATAATGACACTGCAAAGTTATAAACAAGTGCAATAATATACAAAATTAGTTATGTTTTATGATCCCCGCATGGGATAAAATTTATATTTTGACATTATACATACTCTTAGAAGATTCAAATGGTCATGCAATTTCAACCCCGACAAATGGTCATCCATGATGAAGCAACGTCGTAGTGAAGACCCATATGAAGATGGCACCCTCACACCCATTATAACTTCCTTTTCCAAAGAAAGATCATCTTTTTTTAAAATACATGGGACATCACCTTCTTTGAAATACCACGAATTAGAGGGACCAGTGCCTGCCTATGATCTTGTACTTTCTAATCGTCTTGACCAATGTTTCTTTTTAGTTTTTCAAGTAATAATATCTTTCTTAACAGCCAATGTGTCACTTTGTTTCGATGGTATGTGCCTCCATAAAGAAGATGAAACATTTTTAAATATATGCATGGAATATAATAAGTGGGCAATCTTAAGATGCTCCCAATATGGGAGGTTATAATAGATAGATTTCCTTTTCATACCAATGGGCAATTTCTCAACATAGGTGTTGAAGAATTCTGGATCATCGAACATAGGCTCCTCGTTTGAATCGAAAATTTCTATGAACTCCTTCTCCTTCTCTCTCTCATATGATCTAATCCATTCAGCTCGTGTCGTTATTGGAGGCCTTTGGGTTCTCTCTTGTTTACCATTGAAATCGAATGCTACTCTTCTGTAAGGGTTTTCTTCTGTGAGGAATACCTTGGAGCAATCATACACTGGCTTTCATAGGTCCTTGGAACATCTAGCTTTCAGAGAAGGTCCACAACATTTACATCCAAAATACCCTTTTGTTATAAGACCTACGACATAATTTATACAATTTATATGCATGTCACATTAAAGAAATCATGAAGATCATAAAAATTACAACGAATTAAATAACTAATATGCGAAAGAATATTGTTACGTATATAAACAAATCAATAAACATGTAATTTATTAGAGAAAAATACTAAGCCCAGATAATCATGTGTCGTGTAAGCACATATTCCATACAACATAAAAATCCTCTTTGTTGTGATGGGTCTTGATACATCGTATACATTTATCCCATCCCATAATTCCTTCAATTCATATACTAGTGGTTGTAAGTATACATCCATATTCTTCACTTGTCTTCTACCAGGGGCTATGAGAGCCAACATAAGGTGTTCATTCTTCACGGACAACCATGGGGGGATATTGTTATTGATCACTATTACATGCCAAACATAATAGTTGGTGTTCTAGAGGGAATATGGGTTGACACCATCCATGGTTATGCTGAGTCATAAACTTCGTACTTCATCCTCGAATTTTTCGGGCCATGTATCCTCTATATGCTTCATGGATATTGAATCAGTTGGGATTTGCATAACTCCCAACCCATTTCTGTGTGGGGCATGCCATCCCTGAAACATAGCTAATTATTTGCAATGAAAGAGCCTTTGAATCCTTGGGATTATAGGCATGTGCCTAAATATCTTAAAAGGAGGACCACATGATTTACCCTTCTTTTTTTATTTATCATACCTGTCATGCCCATATTTCGAACATATATCTTTGTCTGCATATTCTCCTCTATATAGAATACAATCATTTGGACATGCATGATATGATATGTACTCAACACCCAACATTTTCAACAATTTCTTTGCCTCTTCGCAGCTACCAAGCAAGACATTATCACTCGGAAGAACCTTATCTTTGAATAATCTGTAGTTGGTGATCATGGAAAATATTAAATGTACATTAATGCTGATATAATTATTAACGTTCATAAAATTGACCATTTGTGATGTTCATTGTGTGATTATATTTCTCAAATTTATATAAGGGAGGACTTTATGGT
Organism: Pinus albicaulis; assembly: GCA_034641835.2. Classification (NCBI taxonomy): domain Eukaryota; kingdom Viridiplantae; phylum Streptophyta; class Pinopsida; order Pinales; family Pinaceae; genus Pinus; species Pinus albicaulis. Next base: position 316,538,442 of record CM076577.1, read on the forward strand.
AACTTACCTCAAAATTTCCGAGAAACATGCACTAGAAAAGCCAAAATTTTCTTTCAAGTTGTACAGTAACATCGTTGTCCCCAACTGGGTAGAATTTGACTGACCGCCAAGTCCAAAGAGAGGGGTAGTGGAAGAAAATTTAAGGCTTTCGAAAAAGGTGTCAGTGATATGAGCATCATCCAGTAGATGATCATCATTTTGAAATGCATCTAACAACATTGTCTCCATGGAAGTCACATCCCTTAAGTAATCATCCATAAAAACCTCTACTTGGTTACCTCCATTTCCAACTTCTGAAGAACTACTATTGCTGTAGTCATTCCTAATTGGTGAATCTGAACGTAGCGAGAATTAAATTGGTGGTTGATTTAACCATTCTTGGTATTGTTCCTCTTTGATTTTTTCTCTTAATTTAGCCTTCTATCGATTTGACATTTTCGTGGGGTGCAATGGAAGATAGTAGGTAGGTCGCTCATCATCACTAGAATCCTAATAATTTCAAAAAGTATATTTGAACATGATTAGTAAAAAATCTATGATATAAATTAGCAAGAATGTTGACAATGCCTGATTAATTTTTTTGACGTTGAGATAATTACATTAATATACCAAACAATTATTATTACCATCATTGTCCCGGGATTGTGGCTAGAAGATGCAATATTGTCACAATTGGCAGGGTGAAGCGGTTGTCCATTTTCATCTACCAAATGCGCCTTGTGGTATGCTGCTCCCGATAAGAGCTTCCGATGTTTTGGAGCTGTTTGATTATTTTTTGCATCTGAACTTGATTCTGAATCTGCATGAACCTATAAATTTGTATACATTATAAATTTTATTAAACTGATTGACATGGATAAAAAACATAAATTCAATTAGATAATGAAAATATAAATAAAATATGAAGTAAATATTACGTCTCGAGATGGATAGGGAGAACTCTGCGATGGACTTTGAGAAATATTATGGAATAAGATGGATTTTTAAGAATTTTCCATTCGATATAATTATGATATTTTCTCCCTGCATTTGAGAAAAACCAAAATTAAATTTTAGCGCACACACCTAAAAGTAATTTCGGTGCCTTAAAAATTCACTTATTGTCATTGGAGATTATGTACAGATAATAACACCGGTGCTGTTTTAGTTACTATGCACTGGTGACGTGTTATTAACTGACGCACCGGTGCAGTGTTATTAATTGACGCACCGGTGACGAAAAACCGCAAATAAAAAAAAAAACACAACTTTATTTTTTTAAAGTGAAAAAAATTAGTAAATTGAAAAAAGGCCAACAAAATATTTTCGAAAATATACTTTCATAAAACAATTCTTTAAATACTAAACATTTTTCATTATTTCACTATTTTTGCAAAATTTTTCAGCCAGAGATTTGCAGGAGACATACCTGGAGCAAGAGAGCACGAGAGCACTGTGGAGCAGCGAAATACTTTCAAATAGAATTATTTAGACAATCAGAATTCCAAACCTCTGGTGATTCAAACCCTGTAGCATAGAATTTCAAACGATCTCGTGATTAAATTTTATTGTTTTTTTTACATTTTTTGAATATTTTTTACGTAGTAAGTAAAATATTTCAATTTGTTGTTCATTTTCAGAAAAAATCCATTTTTACCCTAAGCCCTTCATTCTTTTTGTTTCTACCCTTGCTTCTTCCTATTTCTATAATTTCAGAATTAGGGTTTTTCATTTTAGATTTATAGGGTTTGTATTTCTATATATATAGGCCTATGACATCCAACCGACGAGACGACTTGCACAGTCGGATCCCAATCCATGTCGGCCCTTGCGTGAATTTAAAAAAAATAGATTTTTTTAAATCCATGCGCCCTGCGTAATCTAGCGCACCAGTGCGCTAGCTTATTCTAGCACACCGTGCACATACTGTTTGATAAAAAATTTAAAAACAATTTTTTTAATCCGTGCGCCATATGGAATATAGGGCACCGGTGCGCTATTTCATTATTGCGCACCGCTCACGCACTGTTAGGAAATTTTTTATTTTTATTTTGTGTTAATTGGTTCACCATGTAACATATAACGCATTGGGTATCCTAGTTGACAGAGAGCATTTTATGGTGGCCCCTTGTTTGCGTAGGGTGTTTATAAGGATATGCCACACCTCCCCCTCCACGACACCATATGCTACAAAAACTAACATTAGACGATTTTTATTATTTTGCCTGTGTTAATCAGTGCGGTGGTTAGCATATAACGCACTAGTGCTCCTTATTTACATAGAGCACTGTACGGTTTTTTATACTGTTTGGGCTGTGCATTTATAAGACCACCATGCATAGACGTTGGTGCGTACACCATGAAAAGCGCATCGGTTTCTTGATTTTTTTTTTTACCTGAAAAGTTGATAATTTATTTATAAAATATATTAATGAATGATCTGGTACAAATTTCATATTGATAAAGAAATGGCTGACAAGAGATCAAGTAACAAAAATACTGATGACAAATCAAGAAAAGCAAAAAGGGCAAGTTCTTTGTAAATTCTTTACAAAAAATATTATTTTTGAAATATAAGTAAGTTTAACTAATATGTATTGTTTACAGTGTATCATGCAAAGCCACACAATGACAAATCTCGATAAGATTATTTATGATCTAGGACCAGAAGAGTGTAAAATCTTGATGAAAAAATTGTAAAAGGATGAATCAAGTGAATGAAAAAATACTATCGATCCAATATGAGTTTCTTTTTTTAATTTTCATTAATAATATAATTAAAATTATTAGATAACATGTTTCAAACAATCTATTAATTCACATATTTTTAATGTTCTATAGGGACAAACAACTCAGAAAAGGATTTTTTTCTAAGAACATATAAAAAAATAGAACATGCAAATGAAAATGTATTTCTCCTTAGCTCATCTAGAGTGGTGCTGGAGGTTAACAAAAGGGGGAAATTTTTTTACAAAAGTTTGAGGGATCTAGTGGAGCAAATGTATAGACGTTATTTCCACTTACAATAAAAAAATCAATCCAATGATTCCAAGAACCAAATTTTATCTAAACTACAGGAAGAGTTTCCGAAGAATTGGTCAATGAGACATGTCAGACTTTTAATAGCAATAAGGTACAACAACAAAAAAGAAGGAATGAAAAAGTAATATTCCTTTAAACGTTTTTCTAGAATTATTTATAAATATCATTTATGAATATCACTTTTTTTATATTTACTTTTCATATATCAATATAAAAATTAAATATTTTATTGTCATGTTACATTTTTAGGAAGATTGAGAAAATCTCAAAAGATGAACTAGTTGATATCATAAATATGCCAGTAGGAATGTCCAAAAATTTGTACAAGGAGATGGTCAAAGAAATGGACAAAATTACATCGCAGGAGGAGCCATATCAACAACAATGTGCTTCAAATGTAATATGTAATCATTGAATTTTCGATCATTAGGTACAATAAATAAACAATTTAGCATTAAATATTAATTTTCAAGTATTTTCTTGCAGAAAAGAAAAGAAAATGGAACCCATTCAGCACATAAAACAGGACGACAAGGAAGAAAAGGGTTGATATCTAAGTTTGTGAGTAATTGTTACTTCCTTATAACAACCTAACTAGATTTCATTTTTGTATATTTTAAGTTTTTTTTACGAAAATCATCATTGAATGTCTTCAAACATGTGCTAACATACAAAGAAGAACCATCATATGAATTGATTGACATTAGGTTAAATATGGGTTGCGAGTATATGTTGGCATATTAGAAATTAATTGTGGAATTTGTAAGCATCTATTGATCTTGTTTTACTTAGCTCCGTCTATAGTTAATAGAACAAAAAAATATTTTATATTAAAAATATGATTTGTTATGGGGTATAAAACTTGCAGGAAATAAAGTATGGAACCATGCCAACGGATGAAATCTTGAAAGATGGCATACTACATGGTTTTGAAAGAATGTGTATAGTTCATGAGTCAATTGTTTCTATGGTATGTCATTTATTTCAATTTACATTGATGTATATTATTTAATATTGCAATTTTCATTATTCTCACCAATGTATATACACTCATTACAATGTATTTTTATGTTTGTAGATGGAAGGTGAAGAAGAAGAAAAAAATCAGCACTGTGAATAAAACATTCTTTTAAATAACCCAAGTCATGGAAGTAGCTCGAGCAGTGACAACAATTCAAGCAAAGAATGATGATCATTATGTTTGGATATCAAAGCAAGGCGTTGTATTTTTTGAAATATTTGTCTGTGAAATCAGACATTTTGTTTAATGTAATGGACATAGTGTCCCAATTGAAAGACAATGGGATACCATCACTTCATCCCCATTTTGTGCGTAGCCAAGAATACATCTTATTCATATATATATATATATATATATATATATATATATATATATATATATATATATAAAATCAAATATGTTTTAATTTATTCTATTGCGTTCTACGTTGTCACTGTGAAATGTAACACCATTGATTAAATTTATGCATGATTAAATATTATAATGAAGAGATATGAAATTTGATGATATGATATAACAAATTAATCCAAACATCACATTCAAATGCACTAATAAAAATTTAATTGATATGAATACTGTTATAAGATATGTGCCGTCTTTTGATGAATAATTAATTTAAAAAAAATCACAATAATTGTGATATGATATAACAAATTAATCCAAACATCACATTCAAATGCATTAATAAAAATTTAATTAATATGAATACTTTTATAAGATGTGTTGATTTTTGATGAATAATGAATTTTAAAAAATCACAATAATTTCACTGTCATAGGTCGATGTTTCTAAAAAATACAAAATGAACACCGGTGTGTGTCAGTTACTGTACATCGGTGCATTTCGATGATACAACGCATCGGTGCATTTCTATGACCTATGGGCACCATACAAATACCAATACCAATTATAAATCTCGGTGCGTTTGTGCGATATTGTGCACCAGTGCGTTTAAGTGAGACTATGCACCGGTGCGTTTGTAGAACCTATGGGCACCGCACAAATACCAATACAAATTAGAAAAATTAGTGTATTTGTCTGATACTGTGCACGAGTGAACTTCTATAAGACTACGTACCTATGCGTTGATATGACAGATGGGCACCGCATAAATCCCAATACGAATTAGAACAATTAGTGTGTTTGTCTGATACGACGCACTAGTGTGCTTCTATAAGACTATGCACTGGTGAATTGATACGACATATGGGCACCTCACAAATCCCAATACTAATTAGAATGACCCCATGCGTTGTATAATCTATAGTGCAATCGGTGTGGTTTTAGACCTTTATGGCCCAGTGCATGCACCTTCGACCGCCCCGAGCCGACTGTCTATTTGAAACACACCGGTGCGTTGACACCTTAGTAGCGCATCGATGAAAATGTAGAAATTATATATAAATTATGTGTTATATGTCCAATATTCTCTTGATCTCACACTATTTTAACTTCATGCAAAATACAGAATCTATTCCACCATTGATCATTTGCGGAAATTAAATCATGATTGCAATGCACACATGAAACAATAAAAATTCACACACATTAACGCAATTGTTTAACGGGAAAACCTAAAGCTGAAAACCCCAACTATCTATATATAATATATGTCATAGATATCATGTAACAATCCTCATACAAAGCTGATCATATCAAGCTCTCAGTACAATACAATCGCTACACACTAATCAGGCCTGATCTTGCAAATCCATGCACCGATCTTTGCCACCTGCTAGCCTGCCTCTACTGCGCAATCCCTGCTGAAGAATGGATCTGAATTAGTTTTAATTACTCTAGCCTTGCTCACGCAATCCTCATTGGCATCTCCACTGAGTGTTGGATGCAATCAATGCATCAATATAGTCACACTTTCCCTTTCACCTATCTCTCCACTGGTCTCCACTGAAACTGCCATGCACTATAGTTAACTGATGTATTTTTCAGTTGATTAATGAGTTATTATTTGTGAATTAATTAACTAATTAATTCACTCCATTCTCATTAGTGTATCAATCAGTTAGACTAGATACAACTAGCTCAACTGAGTCTAACTGAGTTAAACTAAATACAACTCGATAACTACTTCTTCCAACTGTGTCATAACTCTGCTGCTTGAGTTATAACTGAGTCCTCCATGCAATAGCTCTAGTAAACCCTCAAGAATAGCGTAATTCCTTCTGTTAGCTGTTGTGCCACATATGTGCACTAAACTGAAGTGCTCCAAGAGAATAAGATAATGTTTAGAGTCCAAATATTATTAAGAGCTAATAATATTCGACATATCTATTTTTAGACTGGCAGTCTAAAAATAGACTCCGCCCAATATGTCAAAAAATAGAAGTCCATCTATTTTTCCAACTTGACAAACCATCCACAAATAACATCCTGCAACTCATAGAATATGATCAACATGTCTAAAAATAGACAGTCTAAAAATAGACTTTGTGCCAAAAATAGCCTGCGGACCCACTTAGTGAAGGCGACTCTTTTCACTAAGCTCATCATCTTGTTGAATCTCAACACTCCCTCTCAATAAGATAGGGATTATCTACCACCCCGATCCTGTCTCTATGGTATTCGAATTTGCTTCTGGTGAGCACCTTCGTCAGAATATCTGCATCCTGATCTTCCGTAGGAATGTAAGAAAGCAACATTATCCTCCGTTACAAACAATCTCTGATATGATGGTACCAGATGTCAATATGTTTAGATCTATCATGAAATACTAGATTAATCGAGAGTTTAATGCAACTCTGATTATCATAATATATCATAGTAGGATCTAAATGAGAACCGAACAAACTGACCAGGATATTCCTCATCCATATAGCCTCGCATGCAGCCAAAATTGCTGCCATGTACTCGGCCTCCGCTGAACTGAGTGCCACGGATATTTGTTTCCTGCTGTACCAAGAAACTGTTGTAGATCTGATACTAAAAATCCCTCCAGATGTGCTCTTTCTGTCTGTTGGGCTTCCTGCCCAATCTACATTCGTGAATCCATGCAACTTCACCTCATTTGACTGTCTGTACCACAATCCATACCCAGATGTGCCCATGAGATACCTCAGGACATGCTTGCCTGCCTTCCAAAAGAGCTTGGTAGGCTTCACCATCACTTGTGAAAGCTAGTTCACAGCATAGCATATGTCCGGTCGTGTATTGACTAAATACATGAGCGTACCAACCAACTGTCGATAAACAATGGCATCCATTACCTCTGCCGATGTAGCATCCTCTTTCCTCCAACCACCAGGGAGAGGAGTGTCGATAGGCTTGCAGCCTTGCATGTGAAACTTCTCCAGTACCTCCCGGGCGTACTTGCCTTGATACACAAACAGTTCACCTTTCCGCTACCAAATTTCCAATCCCAGGAAATAATGAAGGAGGCCCAAGTCCTTCATCTTGAACTCCTTTGCAAGATCTGCCTTGCATGAGTGTATCAACAGTTCATCACCTGTTAGTATTAAATCATCTACATAAAGTACAATGATCAAAAGCTTACCCTCCACCACAATCTAGTACATGTTTGGATCCGCCTCACTCTTGGTGAAACTAAGTCTGGTGAAATAACTGTCTATTCGTGTGCACCAAGCACGAGGTGCTTGTTTCAACCCATACAACACTCTTTTGAGCCTGCACACATGCGACTCGCTGCTGAAGATTTCGAATCCTTCAGGCTGCTCAATGTACACCTCCTCCTCAATGATTTCGTTGAGGAACACAATCTTCACATCCATCTGATCAATGTGCCAACCCATCTACGCTGAGAGAGCAAGGATGGTCTGTATGGAAGAATACCTTGTGATAGGTGCAAAGGTTTATTCAAAGTCGATCCCCTCGATTTGTGAGAAGCCTCAGGAAAAAAATCTTGCCTTACACTTCTCAACACTCCCATCAATAGCTTGCTTCACTTTGTAGATCCATCTCGAACCTACCACTGATTTCCCTTCCGGCCTTGGGACAATCTCCCATGCACTGTTTCTGACAATCGAATCATACTCTTCCACCATGGAATCTACCCATGCAGGATCCTCCACAGCTTCCTCGAAAGAGGATGGCTCAGTCATGATACGCTTGCTCATCAGAGCCATGTATCTAATAAATCGGTCAGCTGACCGTCTCTGTCTGCGCTGTGATGTAGGAACTCCTACATTCTGCACTGCATCAAGATTCAGTCGCTCAGCTTCTATAGTGCACTTCTGCCCTTTGATTTTTGGCGCTGCATGAGTGGTTTCATCCACTCCATGAACCTCCTCTTGTGGCTGATCCACATCTTGAGGCTCATCTTTAGTAAAAAGTAGCTCCTCCTCCGCATGCAAGTGTAGCTCCCTCTCAAGCGACAACTTCATGGCTTTCTCCTCTTGAAATTTGATATACCGTCGCACGACAATCATCCGGCTATATGGAAAATACACACGATAATTTTGGGGTGTTTCTGTGTACCCCACAAATATCCCAACCTCTGCGGTCGGCTCTAGCTTCTTCCTGGCATCCTTCATCACATGAATGTAAACAGGTGAGCCAAAAATCTTAAAATGAGAAATATCAGGTTTCTTACCAGAAAACACCTCTTCGGGTGTACTCATGCCAAGTACTCTATGAGGACAACGGTTTTGCACATAAACCGCAGTGTTGCATGCCTCATCCCACAAGTGTATGGGAAGGCCTTGATCATGCAACATCACCCATGCAACACCCACGATCATTCTGTTCTTCCTCTCTGTGACCCCATTCTGCTGTGGGTTATGAGGCGCTATGAGTTCTCTTCGAATTCCTTCTTTGCTACAGAAGTCTTTGAATTCTCCAGAAATGTATTCACCACCATTATCGCTCCGGAAAGCTTTCAATTGCTTCCCTGACTCTTTCTCAACCAACACCTTGAACTCATATAACTTTGAGTATGTCTCGCTCTTCTTTTGCATGAAGAATATCCAACACTTACGAGAAAATTCATCAACAAATATCACATAATACCTATGCTTTGCTGTTGAAGCAACCGAGAAAGGTTCAAATACGTCTGTGTGAATTCTCTCAAGGATCATCGAGGCAATACTATCCTTCTCATGAAAAGTGGTCTTTACGAATTTTCCCAAAGTACATCTTTTGCACTAATCTGACTACGCAAGTGTACCTTTTTGAAGCCCGGTAGAAATCTGCAGCAAAATTTTCAAAGCGCCATGGTGAAGATGGCCAAATCTCCTGTGCCACAATTCACCCTCATCTCAGCTCACCACTCCTTCTGCTTTGCCTGCCATTGCAGTGCATCCATCTACCTGAAATTGATAAATATTATTAACTCGAATCCCTATCCTCCTGGTTTGACCAGATGTTTTATGGCGCAGGAAAGATTTTCCCTCACTAAAAACAACATCATAACCCTTGTCTTCCAACATCGCCACAAAGATCAGATTCTTCTTCAATCTTGGAACATGCATGACATCCTTCAAGATGAAAGGTTTACCAGACTCCCTCTCAAAGGAAATGGTCCCGATACCAGTCGCACTGTATCTACCATCATCGCCCATCTCGATGTGCACTCCAAGATCCTTTTCCTCCAGATCACTAAAAAAATCTTTTTCTCCGGTCATATGCAAAGATGCACCACTATCAAGAAACCACATCGATCCCATCACACTTGAAACCAAGCATGCGATCAAAGAAAATTTGAGCTCAAACTACGAGGCTAAGGCCTCTCCTGCTGCAGAACCAACAACGCTCTTATTCTTCTTCTTCTGTGGACAATTAGTGGCGAAATGCCTGTGCTGGTGACAGTGAAAACAATTCACCTTGGACAAATCCTCGTTCTTGCCTTTAGCTTCGGATTTGGAAGATTAATTCCCTTTTCCTTTGTGTGATTTGGTAGCCAATGTGCAATTTTATTCATCTTCATTCTTCGATGAATATCCATCCCTCGTACCCCGCCTTATCTCCTCTTGCACAAGATCCGACCAAAGTTGCTCCCATCCTGGTAGTTTCTCCTGTCCATTGACAGAGTCTTCATAGCTATGACAACTCTTCGGAAGCCCAAGGAGAGCCAAGCTCACCAAGTCTTCTTCATCAACAGTAACCCCCACACTTCCCAGCTCATCCTTGCAGTGGACAAACTTCGTGAGGTATTTTGGTATAATGTTGCCTTTCTCCATTTTTATTTTTCTGAGCTTGTCTTTAAGCGCCAACTTCCTCTGGTCACTTTTGATTTGGAACAAGTCTGTCAAAGCCTTCCACATTAAGATGGAGTGGATTTACCTTGAAGTCTGGACACAATGTGGTCCTTCACACCTTCCAACAGAATCCTTCGACACTTTGCTACCTTCTTTTGCCATGCGTCAAGTGCGACTGCATTGCTAGAAGCAGGCTTCAGAATATCAACATCTATGAACTCCTTCAACCCATTATCATCTAGCACCACCTCCATCCTATCCTTCCATGCTATTTAATTCAAGCTCCTGAACGACACCTCAATCGCAAATCGTTAAGAACATTTCAAATGGAATGCTCATAATAAAAAGAAAAAGCGTAACAAATTACTAAATTCCTGGCACCAAACTCTTTCCCGATTCAATAATTGAAATCTCCTCCAATGATCAATACTGCTTTGATATCATGTAGAAATTATATAAATTATGTGTTATATGTCTAAGATTCTCCTGATCTCACACTATTTTAACTTCATGCAAAATACAGAATCTATTCCACCATTGATCATTTGCGGAAATTAAATCAAGATTGTAATGCACACATGAAACAATAAAAATTCACACACATTAACACAGTTGTTTAACAGGAAATCCTGAAGATGAAAACCCCAACTATATGTATATAATATATGTCATAGATATCATGTAACAATCCTCATACAAAGCTGATCATATCAAGCTCTCAGTACAATACAATCGCTACACACTAATCAGGCCCGATCTTGCAAATCCATGCACCAATATTTGCCACCTGCTAGCCTGCCTCTATTGCGCAATCCCTACTAAAGAATGGCTATGAATGAGTTCAAATTACTCCAGCCTTTCTCATGCAATCCTCATTGGCATCTCCATTGAGTGTTGGATGCAATCAATGCATCACTATAGTCACAACTGATAGTCACACTTGCCCTTTCACCTATCTCTCCACTAGTATCCACTGAAACTGCCATGCATTGTAGTTAACTGATGTATTGTTCAGTTGATTAATGAGTTATTATTTGTGAATTAATTAAATAATTAATTCACTCCACTCTCACTAGTGTATCAATCAGCTAGATTAGATACAACTAGCTCAACTGAGTCTAACTGAGTTAAACTAAATACAACTCCATAACTACTTCTTCCAACTGTGTCATAACTCTGCCACTTGAGTTATAACTGAGTCCTTCATGCAATAGCTCCAGTAAACCCTCAGGAATAGCGTAATTCCTTCTGTCAGCTATTGTGCCGCATCTGTGCACTGAATTGAAGTGCTCCAAGAGAATAAGATAATGTTTAGAGTCCAAATATTATTAAGAGCTAATAATATTCGACATATCTATTTTAGATTGGCAGTCTAAAAATAGACTCTGCCCAATATGTATAAAAGTAAAAGTCCATCTATTTTTTCAACTTGACCAACCATCCACAAATAGCATCCTGCAACTCATAGAATATGATTGACATGTCTAAAAATATACATAGTCTAAAAATATACTTTGCACCAAAAATAGCCTGTGGGCCCACTTAGTGAAGGCGACTCTTTTCACTAAGCTCATCATCTTGTTGAATCTCAACAGAAAAAAAACTGTAATAACCTCTGACTTCACAGATTTTTTAGTTGTGTTGAAATTCCATTAAAAGCTCTGCCAAAACCTTCGTTACCAAAAATGGATGTTGTAGCAAATGTTTTTTTGACAATTTTGGCCAATTTTATAACACTAAAAACCACCTTTATAACCTCCGCTACAAGGTCTTTTCCTTGTTGTGTTAATTGGATCTAGGAGGTGAAGTCAGGTTATAGTAGCTCTTCCTCTCATGTTTACCTCGACAGGACAATGAAACTGGGTAAATGTGGGTGGGGTGGTTACACTGTGAATTCCTTAGGTGGCTATATTTTTCTATGTTAAAACACCCTAATTTAGTATCAACGTGAAATCATGAATGCTATGCATGAAGGAGAGTGGAATTCATGCCTATTATCTAATTTGAAGCCTTGAATAAAACTAAAAGAATCTTTATTTAGGGCATCAAATCTTGCTCGAGGATGGCTAGCTATAAGGCATATTGCATTGTAGCATAGCATAAGGTTGGGTGGAGAGTGACTCACCCTTCTTTAGTTCCAAAAACTTTACATGATTTGGATAAGTGTATCTACCTATATTTACTAGAAAGTTATCATAGTATAAGGCTTTATGAATATTATTATGCTGATTACTATACTTGCTTACACTGATGAACTAATAGATGTTAGAAATTTTTGATGGGTATGTACGAATAAATAAATGAAAGTATTATTAAAAATACTATGCATAGTTTCATCCAGAAATCTTCTACAAATTATATAATTTTATTTAGTTAATAGATTGCATTCTTTAATGAAGGAATAATGTTTAATTCTTGAGGATTGTGTATTATGTTTTTTCCTGTGTACATTGTATAATGATACAAACATATGTGTATTTTTCTTAGTTAGTAGGCTATTATTTTACCCTGAGAATGAATTTTGCATATGGAGGTAAAATTTGGGGCATGCTACCTAGAATAGGAGGGAAGTCCATGGATCGATAAACATGATGCATGTATTATGATGGTTTTTTGAATCGATATAAAAAATTAATGGGAACTAATACATAGTAGTGCTTGGTTAATGATCGATAATTCCTTGATGAGTGAATGACGAATGCAAAGGAAATTATTTGAGGTAAGTGGTATGTGAAAGCTATGAGATGCATGAGGTGTGAGTGGTATGCATGTTTTGATTCCATGCTAAGTTTTTTCTCTTGTATTATATTATCATTATTTGTCCCTCTCAAACCTATTATGGAAAAAGAATAGCTGTGACTACATTCCTATTCTAAATTAGGAGAATTGAAGTATGTCTCTACATTAGAGAAATTTTCACCTATGGAGGTAAGCCAATGTACTCACCGCATTGTCTTCTAAGGGATAAAAGGAGAAAAATCTCCTTCAGCCAGGAATAATTTTGACTTTGGGACACTGACCATCTTTTGTATATTCTTAGTGAAGAGGCTTAGCCAAAGGAAATTTTTCTTGGAGTCCTTAATAGGTTGATCAAGCTTGCTGAATTTGTTAAAGCCGTCATGGAAGAGTTCAACCTTGTCTAAAATAGATTTAGAACTTTGGAATAGCCTAGAAGTCTCTACTGAACCTTAGAGAATTCATGGTTGGAACCTTGAGTTTTAAGGATCCACCTCCCTCTGGTTTTTGGTATTGTACCATTGGAACTAGAGAATTTAGGGATAGGTAGTCCTTGATGTGGCCCCTAGTCATTTGGCCTTCAATAATTATGACCAATATTGATTGAGAAGATGAGATGCCAAGATGTTTGGGCCATCAATATTAACATTTTGATCTATCAGGTCCTAGAGGACCAGGAGTTTGTTGAAACCAAATTATCACAAACCCTTGATATTGATAGGTTTTAGTGAGATTTTCAAATGGTGAAGATTTGTTATTTCCCTTATTTTTTATCATCCATTGGAAGGAAACCTTGGAGAATAGTGGGATCTATGGAAATTTGGGGATTGGGGATTTTGGACCTAGCCCCTAATAATTTTTCATGCTGGGGAATATGAATGGTAGCTTGGACAGAAGGGGGTTTAGTACTAGAATATAAAGTGTTGGGAAAGCATAGAATATCACCCATAGTAAGCCACTAAAACATGCATAACAAACATGTCAATCATTTGGTGGAGAGCACTCTGTTTGTTGTTACCCATTATTGGATTAAGAATAAGTGCCACTAGTTATCATATACTTTATTAGTGAAAATCGAGAAAGTTCCCAAAATATAAATAACCCACATTATTGATTATCTAATGAAACATTAGGAGTCATTGATTGACAAAATGATGTGTTGGTTTTCAGGCTTCCGAAGGTTGGAGGTTTAGCATGGATGGATCATTGTGAATCCATGATACTAACAAAATTGACAAGTTTGTTTCCCGATAGGAATTATTCTATTAATTGGAATCCATTTATTGGGATAGGAAAGTGATATGAACCGATCTTCCATGTTCTATTTTCGAGTGTTGGGTCACTGAGATGCTAGACCATTTATGTCTAGTTGACTCCTTGGTGTTCATAGGAATTTGTTGGTTCTCAAATTGTTCCTATTGGGAACCACTCAAGAACACATTAGTTGAGGATTATGAAATTCTCTTGCTTTAGGTGCTTCAGGCTGGTCTCATGTACATCACAGGGGTATTCCCTAGCTATAATAGTAATATTTTCAATATGCAAATAAAACATGACCAACTATTTATAAATGGGACTTTGTAGCAATAATATGGCATAGATAGAAGAAATTTAAATCAACTATTTTTTGATGAATAATATCTCTCATGCATAAAAGACGAAAACTCAAACTACAATGATAAAAAAAAAAAAAAACAAACATCAAAGAAATATCACACACACACACATACACACATATATTCCTATATATATATATATATATATATATATATATAAGACACAAATGCTATCTCAGTGATAAAATGAAGAGAAAGTTGTAACAAGTACAACCATTCTTTCCTTCTTAGGCTAATCCCACAATAACTAATGAACTAGTAATAAATATCAGAACAATTAAATTGTAAGAATCAACATGAGACCATAATTAAGTTAAGATCCATTTTATATCATAAACACAAAATTTTTATGCACACTATAAAGAAAAAAAAACACAAAAATTTAAAAGTTTATCAAATAAGAGATCACTTCTCAGTTTCAAAGGCAAGCACATGGAACTTAAACTTTCAATCAAATACTCAATATTTTAATAATTGGATTCAATAATAAATATTATAATACCAATAAACTAAATAAAATGGATGTCACAAAATGCGAAACAAGTCTAGTATTCAAACATTTTAAACTGTTGTAAACAAACACATATATCAAAAGGCGATTTATCAAGGATGCAAAAATATATCATTCTACCAAAAGTATATTGTGTATCAAGTACGTTTGGATCCAATAACATAAAAAATTAGTTCTTCTATCAAAAACCCCCTCTAAATGAGAAACAGGGTATTAAATAAGGTTTAAAAAAATAGCTTTCATAGTAATTACTTTTTAAGTTAATCAACATTCAAATTAAAATAGCTTAAATTAAAAGTGAATAAAATAAACTTTTATGAATGCCTTCGTAATTTGGACGTTTTAGCCCTTTTGGGTGTGGAAACAGGGGATTGGCCTTGATATACACTCATCCTTGCCATAGGCATCTGAGGTGTGATTAACGTCACCCCACCCCAATCCTTGTTAATTTTTCTTAAGGATATATTGTTCTTTGCTTTGATAATTTAATTTCATTATTTCCATATTAAATTCACCCCATAACATCATAATATTATTCAAATTTACATCATTATTTATCAACATATGCAACTATGTAGAAATAACAATATCATCGTCAATGTAGCGGAACATAGAGGAACAATAGAAGATAAGCATTCACACATAGAGACACCAGGATTGGTTGGAGACCAGGGAAAACCCCACTATGGGGAAACCCTTTCAAATTCTTCTTCTTATTATATTTTTATTAAATGATTCAAAAAAAGAGAGTAAAATGATCCATATCTTTAATCATAAATCTATCCAACAAAATCAACTAAACAACATCCATGAAATGAACCTAACAATGCTCATATTCAAAAACCCTTATTCAGAAGCCTGTGATGAACTATCGTTGTTTGTGGTCAACTGTCGAACATTGTGGTCAATGAGCGAAAACTTTGGTCAACTAGAAAAACAACCTATAGGTTCCAGTCATAGGGAAGATGTGCCATGCATGCAGATGAAATGACTCAGCCAAATTTTTTCCATGACATGCCTGCGACTACAGTAGAAATTTCTCCATGACATGCCTGTGGATGAGACCAAAAAGCCTAAAAAAAGAGATGCGAGTTTTAGAACTTGCAATTTTGGACCTGTTCCAACCAATCAATGTGAACTTGCCTCATACTTGTGCGAGCCAAACCAAATAAGAGAATACAAGAATGATCCATTATGATTTCCAAATGAGGTTGAGGTCACTTATATTTATAGTCTTCCAAGGGCATCCGATTTTCTTTAGGGATGACCTGATAAAATGTGCACATGTGGGATTTAATTCAAAAATAAACTTTCCCTTGTCCAAATTAAGTGCTTCAATAGTCAAAATTAGTCCTCTAAAAAAGAGGAATATTATCCCATGGTTGGAATTTGTCACTGGGATACAAAATTAACACTCCTCCCGTTGATATGTAACTGATTGCACTAGGTGGACTGGTTGGATTACTTGAGTGTTGGAAGCAGCGTATTCCAGGATTATGTTTCATTTCAACTACTTCTTAACCCTCACGATTTTGTCCCAATGGACTGGTGATAACCAAGGTAGATTCTTTTACTTAGTTATTGCCACTATATATTAGCTTTCACCTGATATGGTAGCGATTCACAGTGAGATTTTGGATCAACTTGTTTATCCTGACCAGTATAATGAAGTCCCTACATAAGCCATTAATAACTAAATGAGGTTAAAAAAATTCTTCATTATGTATTGATAGAAAACTGAGATCTTGTTCAATAGCCTTTAATTTATCACATAATTATTCATTTGATATTAACCAATTATCCTTCCCCCAAAATGAAGGAACTCCAAACCTGCCCAAATAATTCCAGTCATTTCTGAAACATTCAATTTCTTTAGTAAATATCTCAAATTCTTCCTTCATGAGTTACATGGGTTTACACTTTTCTTTGATCATGTATAAGGAGAGGATGCACTCATCCCTCTTAGGAAGGTTCATTTGAGTCAAAGTATCATCTTCAAGAGTGTTAATAAAATCAATGAGTTGATCTATATATTTCAATATTTCCTCAAGCACAGAGGAAGTACTCTTGGCCTCCAAATTAGCACTTTTAATTATTCCTTTCTCACAATTTGAGAGAATCGCCACATAAGATTGAACTATTGATATTTTATGGTTTATTTCTCTCCATATCTCCTCCTTCACATGTATAATAACTTTCCTCCTGGTGGTAGTCACTCAGATAACTTCTTGTAAGGACATAACTTCGTTTTCTTTCTCTTTTTCTAACTTTGCTTCATTGAGTTCTTGTTCCAATTGTGAAATATTTAATTGTAAGAACTTCATTCTTTCAACATCTGATGTTTGAGGAGTTGTGAGGTCTTGATCAACAATAGATTTATATTCTAGAATTGTTTTCAAATGATATTCTTCCTTTGCTAAAAAATCCTCCTTCAAGACTTCTAACCGAGTATGTTTTTTGCTAAGTTCTTTCTCCTTGATTCGAAAGGATGTATGCATCTCATGTAATTGATTTTCAATTTATTCTGGTATTTCATAGGCCTGTATAAAAATATGGGTGTCATAATCAAGGATCTTAGCTATATCCTGAATACTTTTAATTTATTTTTCCTTTTCTTCTAATAGCTTTTTAAAGGGCCCAATTTCCTTGAGTTACCTAGCTTGTCCAATTACCATATCTTCCAATTCCTCAATTCTGTTAGCTTGGGTTCTCAGAGCCACTTAGTGCGATATGCAGTTGTTCAAAAAGATTTTTCAGTATAGCATGCATTTTTCTATTGTTAGCTATGGAACATAGTAATTGTCTAGCGATGATTTCCCATGTATGTTTGTGACAATTCACCATTTCAAAATTAGATAACTTACTTAAATTAATAACCATAAAAGAGACATAGTAACCAATTAGTTTTTGGTTCTCATTCACTTCTGACTACACCGCTGTGATATTAAATGTGTTTGTTTCAAAATCTAAAAATGAAATAAAATTGGCCCAACAGTGGTGGCCATTCTTTCAGTACTATATCCTCTACCAACTGGGCTTGTTATGATAACAATATTAGTTTCATTCCCAATTTATGCATTGATTTTTTTTCAATAAAACTATGTATGCCATCTAATGCTCGTGCACAATAGTCTTTTGACAGAGTTCCATCAATGGTTTGCTGCATTTATTTTTTTAATTGTTTGACATTTTGCTTGAATTCTTCAATATCCACAACACCTTCTCTTGATTTTACATAGCATAGGGCTCCTTCTGAATCCAAAAATCATATTTTCTCTTTGTAACTTGAGCAAGTGTGGCTACCATAGGTTGTGTAGGTTCTCTTTCCAGGATACAAAATTCGACTGGTATCAAAGCCTGGCCATGCATTTCCTTGTCACTTGTTGGTATTTGATTTTGTTCTCTGTCTATTTTCATCATTACTTGGATGCGACCACAAGGTGGGGAGAGAGTATTTGTGAGATTTTCCATATATGGTTTGCTTTCATGAGTGTAGGCTAATAGCCCTAGTCATTTTCTTAATCCAAGAATTATTGCAAAGGGGTCATAATTCCAACATTTATCACGTATCAATCCAAATGACGACATTTATTTTTCAATTCCATTTGTTGAAATTTTATTTTTAGCATTGAGAGGTTGAATAGAGTATGTATAACTAAATATTGGTCCCTTCTATTTATATGAAAAGTGTAACTCATTAACAACTATCCTTTGTCTCAATAATTCATAAGTGACTATTAATGGTGTAACAAACTCAGGAAACCAAAAAGGTTCTCTTTCAAAACCATACAGTCTAATAAGGGAAAATTTCATGTAAAGGAACCAACTTCCTATGATTTTTTCCTTGGTAAGTCTCAAAATTATCCTTGTTCCTCTGAAACCCTATCAAAGGCTTCTCTGACCAATTTAACCTTTATGTAAAATGAAAAATTTCAATGTAATGAGTATAGGAATTATGGAGACTTCTTGGGTAAATTGTGTTTTTCCAATGGTAAACTTCTCTCTCTTTTCCACTTTCATCCTTGACATTCGTGAGAAACTTAGTGGACATAAAAAAATCGGGGTAGTTAAATAAAACTAAATGAATAAGATATGTACAATGGAGGAAATATCTAACTAGTATGGAAATTGTGAGGTAAACTATAATATCTATAGCTAAATATTTCGGGAAATTAATCACTAGTTTATCAGGATTCAGAGTAACAAGTTGAATGGATAGGAAAATGGATTCATAAAATTTTAAGTCGTCAACCAAGACAAAAATAATAGCAAAAAACTATGCTAAGGTATGGTAAAAGTGTTTCAATAAGTTAGAATGAAGATGGAATTCTAACTTTAGGTTTGGGTCGGGGCTTTGGAGTAAGCCTTTGAGGAATCTGACTTCATCTTCCTCTGCCCATGTGACAAAATCTTGGTCTAACCCTTTATCAGTAATATCTATCTTGAAGGCTGGTATTCCTTACAATTTGGACATAAATTTCTCATTAATTTCAAGAAATACCTATTGGTATATGGGAGAGGTGATGGCATGAGTTTTAGAATTGAAATATTTAGCAAGCAAAATAGTAGAATCTGGGTCAAAATATAGAGGAGTGAGTGCAGCGGCTAAAACCCCAGATTTCTTAAGACACTGGTCTTCTTTAGAGCTAAGAGAGGGAAAATTTTAGGTTCTCTTTAAAGTGAGGACATCCGTAAGGTAGGTTTGTTTATATATGATACCGGCTAATTCGTTAATAAGTGTTTCTTTGGAAAACTATTTAGGAACTTCTTTCTTTATTTAGAGTCAGACATACGAAGAACTGTAAAATGAGATGAAACAAAAAAATATAACTTACTTGGAAAGGATGATAAATGGTTAAGCTAAAATTTATGACCTGCACAGGAATGGTACCTGCTACAATTTTCAAGTTTCACAGCAGTATGCAGGAGAAAAAGACAGAGACGCAAGGGAGAAAACAAGGAAAAGTTGGAAAATGAGAGTGTTTAAATAGTGTAGGACATCTCTTAATGGTCGCTGGACAAATGTCACATTTTGATTAACCAGCTAAGGGATTGAGGACAGGTCCCATCCATTGGGTGTGGCAGACGAGATAAATTTCATGCAAGTGTGGGACTGATGGCCATTGATCGTGCCAAGATACATGGTTGAGATCTCATCGGGGGCAGGGGGCACACTAACACACTCGCATATTTAGGCCCGATGTAGTGATCTGATTGTTCGATAAATTTTGGATAGATGGCTGCAATAAATTGGGAAAAAATTGAGCACTTAAAGTCCTTGATCCTTAACACCCTATGATGCATAAGGACCATCAATTGGGCTAGAAACGATATGATCACCGAGAAGAGAAAGGGGAGTTAAAATCATAAGGAAAATGGGTGTGATTGAAATACATGTAGGTTGTGGTATGAGGAATGAATGGAAGCTATTGATATCTTTGTAGAGTGTGATGATAATTAAAATCACATTTCCAATATCCACACCTCGCTTATATAAGCATTATTTACATATATTGTTAAAATATGCTTAGCGTTATTTTATGAAGAGGAATTCAAGTTTAGGCTTAGGAGAAAGAGAGGGTTTGGTGATAACAAGCTCAAAACCGTTATTGTTGCTATAAAGGTATTTATGTCATTATGAAATGGTATGGTGAGGTTGGGAAAAAAAGTATTTTTAACGTCTATGAGGCCAAAAATAGCCTATGGGACAGATTGCTTCTCCATATGGCTCTTGTGTTCGACCCTTTTCTTGTGAATTTTTACAATAACGGCTCCAAGCTTCTTGACAAACTCTTCGCTGAATATATTATCCCAAAATCTAGCTGTTAGAATACTTGCATAATTTTCGTTGCTGTCTTTGAAGGCCTCACATTCTAAAATGAAATGTTTTTCTGTTTCCACTTTTCCAGAAGAGAAAAAAATACATACTCTTTCCTCCCACATTTCTTTTGGCCTTTTCCAGCGCCATATTTCACAACGAAGTGGATGAGAATTAGTCCTTAATTGAGCAAAAAGAATTTAATTAGATCTCTAAGAAATATTGGCCCCTATGTACACCTTTTGTTGATGGTTATGAGTGGGGTTAAACTCTTCAATGTAGTGTTTCTTATTTCTCCCTAGCTCTTTCTCCCAAGTACGTTTGTGGAACTTATCCATAACAAAAGTTTTTATCTCTTTACTATTTGTAGGACACATGCTCAAGCAAATATCCCATTTACTAAACCATTTGCTATTTTTCCACATTCAAGTCTTCTTTATTTTGCACAATCTGCCACCAAACACAACATTAGGCCATCTACCCTCTTCCATTTGCTCAATTTTTTCAAATACCTTATGACTTGCACCATAGAAATTGCTTTAATAGGAGCAGCTTGTGTTTCACTTAACATGATAGCATACATAACTGCACGTTTAATTTTGAATTTGTTTGTAATCACACTTCTAAATTTTCTCAATTTGTTTCCACTGCATCTCAGTTGTGTTGCTGGCCCATAGTTCACAACCATAGAGAATCACCGGAATCACTAGAAGCCCAAAAAGAGTTACAGTGGTTTTCTATTCCCACAGATCTGCCTCTTTACACCTATTTTGAAGAGCATAAAATGCTTTCCAACCCACTAAAGTTCTTTTCTTTCTACAACCATCCCAACTTAAATTTCTATTGAAGTCAATTCCGAGGTATTTGTAGTCTCCAACTTCTTCTGGAATGCTACCTTCAAAGTAGAACTTATGCTGGTTATGCTTTCTTTTGTTATATAAAACCACTACTTTTGTTTTTCTAATATTGAATTGCATGCCCACCCTTCTACAAAAATTCTCAAGGGAACATAAGTGCTCTTGCAAACCAAGAGTCGATTTAGCAATCAATATAAGGTCATTTGCGTATAAAAGAAGCCTTATAACGAACTTGACAAATGGATATCATCACCCCCTTGCGAATTTAGCCACTCTTCAAGTTTGTCAATATATAACCCAAAAAGGGTAGGAGACAATGGGAAACCTTGCTTGACAACGATATCACTTCTAAAACTTTCAGAAATGCTTGCTGAAGTTCTAATTTTGAATTTCACCTCTTCATACAGCCTATGCACAGTTGCTCTCAAATTCCTGGGAACCCCGAGTTCCTCCATTCTACCCCAAAGATTATCCCTAGGAACCGTGTCAAAGGATTTTTTGAAATCAACAAAGCAACCAAAAACTTCTTTCTTTTTTTCCCAAAATTTTTCAATGATGCGCCTTAAAGTTATATAATGATCAACTGTGGAATTGTTTAGGTCTAAAACGTGCTTGACCTTTGGCACGTTTATCTCTTTCTTCTACTCACTTGATGATTTTATTTTCTAACATGCTTCCAAATAAATTTGCAAACAAGGGGTTTATCATTATGGTTCTATAATTGAAGGGATTATTTACGTCACCACCCTTGAAAAGAGGTATTGCCATACTATTTGTCCAATCTGTGGGGAACCCTGTTGTATGATGTTGTTGAAAATTTTTGTGATGTGAGGTGAAAGAATTTTTCAGCCCCATTTTAGATACTCTGCTTGGATTTCATCTAAGTCTTTTGCTTTTCCAACGCCCAACTTCTTGATACCCATCTCTACCTCTTGCACCATGATGAGTTTTGCGTCTGTGTTGACCAAGGGAGGAGGGTCAACCTTGGGATACTTCTCATAAAGTTGTCTTGCATAGTCGAACCATTTAGAAGTTGTAATGTTGTTTTCAGTTTGTAGCTTTTTCGGTTGGAGCTCCTTCCAGAATAATTTGGGATTATTTTTCCCAAGGAAGATTAATTCTTCTCTCCTCGAAACCATGAAATCAACCTTTTTATTTCTTACTATCTGCTTGTAAGCTTTGAGATTTATGTTATCCTTGTCTGATTCCTTCCACCTTCTCCTTACCTTTTTGCATTCCTTGTCAAAAGAAACATTAACCGGAAAGTAATTTGTTTCAGACTTCTTAATTTTTTCTATTTTGCACTTAGCAAGTGCGCCATTAGGGGAATTTTGAGGTTTAAAATGGGTCTCCTAAGGAAAATGTACAATAAAAATTCACTTTATGAGAACCATTCACATTTTAGGGGATAACATCATCCCTAATGGTTGAGGTGCCATTGCTTGAGTTAAAGGTATTTACTTGTCACATTCTCAATGGTGGATAAAAACTCATGGTTAAACATGGTAGTGCTCTAAGTATTTTTAAAGTCATAAAGTAAAGTACTCATAATAAATGTCATTTCACACTTTTTGAATAAAATAGTATTATTGTCATTTCATATTTTTTGAAAGAAACAATGCAAATCCCTACACAATCTTCATGTATTTACACACTTTTCAATAAATATTATACTTCTATATTTTCATATATGTATTTTTGAATTATATATTCATCTTATTTTATTTAATATTACAATTTCAAATTAATTATAAGTTAATATATATACATATATATTATACATATGAAATCAAAATAAGTAAAAATATAACATAAATCAAATCGATAAATAATATCATTATTATATTAATAGCAATACAAACATATTAAAATTAAAGAAAAAAAAAACATTTTAGTTTTGTAGGATGAAAACAGGTATTTTAATTTTGTATGTTGAAAAAAATATATTAAGTTCAACATAGTTTGGGGCAAAAAAATACTAAATTTCAATGTATATAAATCTTATATTATACTTAAAAATATAAATTAAATTTATTTCAATAATTTATTTCTTTAATTTTAAATAAAACTCAATTAATTTCATTATGATTATATTAATATTATATTTTAATATATATAATATTATGAAAAATAATCTAAATGTTATAAAATATATATTATATTCCTTTTTATATTATATATTATTTCTTTTTTTGTTATAAATCAAATCAATTCAATATGTAATATAAAATTCATACATAAAACAATATATTACATATACTATATTATATTATTTTTATATAGTATATTAATTACATGTTATTATATAATTTAAATAATATAAATTTTAATTAATAATATATTATATAATTAATAATTTAATAATTTATATTTATATTTTATTTTAAGTTATTTAAGTACAAAGGACAAATGCATTAGTTGTGCAATGATAATAACTTTTTCTTGAAAAAATCATTCTTATTTATAGTCACATCAATACAATTTTTTTATTAATTTTTTTTGGTACAACTTTTGAATTTAATTTAACCATGGTTACATGGATTTTGGTGCAAAAAGTGAATTGCAAATTCATAAATATTATTTTATTGGTTTAGCTATTATTTTATTATTTCCTTAGGAAGCCCATTTTAGATCTCAAAATTCCCCTAATACTTGAATTAAATGTGTTAATCTGTGACTATAAAGGCCATGAAATGAGATTTCCTCCTTCTCAAAGAGTCTCTCTAGCGTTATTTTGAAGGTATTACAATTCTCTGGAGTCAAAAGAATTATGCCCTTTGGGGGATTTTGTTGAACACACTGAGTTTTTGACCCTAATTGCTTCTTTCTAGTCCAAGCGAAACTTAAATAAATTGGCTTGTGATTTGATTTTAAGTCCCAAATTTGATCTCCAATCAGCACTTCCTCCATTTTCTCAAACAAACTATGCGAGCAAATTACATAATCTACTACACTTGCTCCATTGTAAGTATTGAAAGTTAAATTACTAGACTTTTCCCATCTAGTCAAACTATTACAAATGACTGAATCGAAAGCCCCACATAGTGTAAGAAATTGTTCTCCAAAGAGATTGCAGCCTTTATCCTCTGAAATTCATTCCCACTGATGATTACTCTCTTCTGTAAGCCATATAGGGTCAAAGTCTTCTTTACAACAACAAATGCTAACTTGTTCACCTGCAGTTCTAGCATTGAAATTCCAAATTTAAGGACTTCACCTCACTGAGAATATATTACAATATCTGTTTTTAGGGCTGCAAAAGGATCTTTGTGGTCAAGCCCTCTACTTTTGTAGATTTTTGAAATTTGCGACGCAAAATAGCATGCTGTAATTCTGATGTGATTTCCATTTTCTGATATTTTAAGCCAGACAAATTGCTTATTTGGGTCTTCTTTTTCTAGCTGAATGAAACAACCTTCTTTTTCTCTTACTAATACCATGATACCCCCATGCCCTTTTCCATTCCCTGCTGCCTTGTTCCACACTACTATCTTCCAATACCCTTCAAACAAAGGTGTCTTGCACCTTTCATTCTCATGTATTTCTATAAGGAAAATTATGTCTCTAACTTCCGCAATAGGCCCTAACCCAGGTCCTCGTCTCCATGGGTAACCCCTATAGTTCCAAAAAAATAATCTTAAGGAAACCTGGGTACAAATTGATTGCTTTTTTTTGACATGCAAGACTCATAATTGAGTCTTTGTCCCTGCTTGTCGATACTGACCTTGCTTCCTCATTTCTTCTGAAGAGTTTGCTGCCTCTTCCTTGATATCATTTTGCTGCCTTGTTTTCGAAGGAGGTCCAAATTGCGCTATCACAAATTTACCTTTATAAATCCATGCTCTTTTTTCCTCATCTCTTGTTGCCCTAAATTTTTTCATTTCGTCCCTCCTTTCCTCTTGTTGTCTTACAATTAAATCTTCTTCTAGAAAAAAACTTAGAACCCCTCAAGAGCTGATTATTTCTTAGAATGATATATTTATCTCGCAAGCTGGGAATGAGGACATTTATGGGCCTGGATCTCTCACTGTTAAGATTACCTACTCTCCATGCTTGACATATTTATCCTTGCCATTGGAGCTTGAATTTCAAGAAGTCTCTTGCAAGGTCAAGAGTACATTCATTTTTCCCATAATCTTTCACCCCTTTAATAATTATGTTTGCTGCTCTATCCTATCTATCCTTGCTTTCTTTATATTGGATGTTGTCAACCTGAATTTTTGTTTCTCCTTCCCTCTTAGTAGAATTTCTAATAACTTGAGCCCATGTTTTGGAGAGTTTTGCGGAATCTCCTTTCCTCTCTTCTCTTGATGTCTCTTCATTGTTGTCTATTTGGGCAACTAATTTCCCCTTATCCTGGGATGGTTCAAATTCATTACCCCTGTATTCTCCACTGCAAATTTATTCATGTTTTTCACCTCCGCTTTCATGCGCTGCCATTATGTTTTCCCTATTCGGAGAGATTCCTGTACATAGCAATGACACTTTCTCCTTCAAAACTTTTTTTCTTTCTGCTAAAGCTTGGTTTTCAGCTATTATTATATGGATTGTACAATCTCTTTCCAGCTCTTTAGATTCTACTACTTCTAGCCTTTCTTTTACATTTAACAGTTCTTTCACATAAAGATTAGATGACCAAGTGAGAGGCGTGGATCTGGGACTATATAAGGCATAATCATCAATGAATTTTACTTTTCCTTTGGACTTGTTTCCACATGCTTGTAAGGAGGACTTGTTTGAATGTTTTTTATTGCAAAGGACCCAAGTACTTTCCCTTTGAGACCTTTTTTTCCTTATCTGCTCCCATTTTAGATGAGCTAATATCCATTTTAAAATTCCCCGATACTGTTTGGCATTGACCCAAACCCACTTCCCAGTTTTGGCTGATGAAGCAATTTTCACTTTCCCTATATCATTTGTTTCCACGGGTTCTAAAGTTTCTTGTCCCATTATCATGATGATATTAAGGGAAATCAAAGTATATGCCCAAAACTGACCCTCTGTTTTATGCTTAACCCTTCAATATCTGTTGGTATGACCACTGAAAACTTGCTGCTCTACCCTTGCTGCTCTACTCACTACCCCTGTCCTCTGTGTTTCTCTCTCCACTGTTTGCTACTATCCTTTGTGCTGATTTTCTGGTGCTCTGAAGAACCTCTCTCTCAAACCATCTCTGCAGTGTAAGAGAAAATTCCTCATAGGTGCCGCTGATAAATTATCATTTCGGTAAAATTAACTCTGCAAACAAAGTTCCATTCGACTCCATGGAAAGTGATGGCTTGAGGATGTTACAGCCTAAATATTGTCTTTTCCTCCATAAGTTGTTTTCAAACCTCCTCCAATGTGCCTGTGGGTGCCATGAATTTTCGAATTTCAGAGCGCAAATCCCGCTAGAGTTTGTACGGACGTCAGAGCTTAATCATTAGAATAATAGTCTAAAATCATCAAGGTTCCTCCCAAACCTACCAAGCTCAATAAGGAGCACGATGCATCACCCAAGTGACATAGATAGGGTTGCAACATATGACTATATATCATTATTAAATGTGGGTAGGGGATGCCACAAGTATGCCATGTGGAAACGATACAAAATCCAAGTGGAAGTTGGAAAGAAAATATCCATTTGGGCATTAATTCTTGTCCCAAACTTGATTCTAGAAATTTTTTTTATTGTTGGAAATATTTTGATGAGTTGATGACAATGGAAATGTGAGAAGTGAGTTTTGAAGAGGTTTGAGAAAGAGTAAATTTTATATTCCTATCTTGATAAATTAATCTTAGAGGTTGGACCTAGATGCCCTGTAGCCCTAATCAAGGATTAGGGGGATGGGTGTGTTACACCTTAGGTCCTGGTGGACATTAATAAATTATTTTTGAATGGGGTCTAAATAAAGCAACAAACAATCACGCTAAATATTTTTCTTTAACAAGGATTCAAGATTCTTGGTTGAAGGTTTATTAAGATCTTGATTTTTATTAGAGAATTAATCATTACAGGTCAAATGCATTGTTTCTCCACTCCTTTAGATTGAAATTTAGCAAGTCTTAGCTCTAGAAAAAAATTGAGGTAAAGAGGTTTGAAGGGGTTTATTTCTTCCATGTTATATGATCTAGGAATCATCAAGTAGACAATTTAGTGAATGAAGACTGTAACCTAGAGGTTGAGAAAATAAGGATAAATGGGGGAATTATCATATGCTCTATTCCTTAATTTTAGTCATGGGCTATTATCCAAATTATATTATACATCCAATATTTGTTAATGACTGGAAACATGAATTCATGATGGTAGGTCACAACTTAAAGTGGAGCAACTCATTGATACATTCCCAAAATTCATATTTGATGTGGGAATAAGCTCATATGGTTTTAGGTTTGTTGTCAACGGATGCATGCGGTATATTATCAAATCCTAGATTTGGAAACTTTTTTTGGACATTTGACTATGAGAAATATTTTTTGTTGTAATAACAATTTAATGAGTGAGCAATAAAAAATGTAACTATTTTTTTCAACAATAAAAACAAAAAAGCATAACACTAATGAAATTATGTTATGACACTATGTCCACTCTAAAGGGTTGCACATATTAGTAAATAATAAATCAACATGGTAATAAGCCAACATGAATAATGAGAGAACTAATACATATAAGAGGTTAATGAAGTCATTATTTCACATCTTGATATATGATTGTTCTATATAAATGCATTTGAGAATTATTCAAAGCTTTCTTAATATTTAGGGAGTTTTTGTGTAACTCATTGCAATAATATTTTGGAGGTTGTTCTCTATATTCATATTTGGTATATTTCAAGTTTATTATTATATTATATTAGATAATTTTATTATAAAAAATCATGGTATAGGGATGGATTTAGAACTATTGAGAGTTTTCTTAATATTTGAGGAGTTTCTATGAAACTCATTATAATAATATTTTTGGGAGTTGTGCTCATATCTATATTTCATGTATTTCAAATTGCCACATTATATCTAAGAGTTTGTTCATAAATTAATGGATTGAGTGTTAACAAGACGAGTTGCGAAGCAGCAAGTCCCTGCCATATAGTCTTGTTGTTGACTTGCAGGCATGGAAGAGTAGGAATAATAGGCATTTTTTTGATGGAGAGGATTTTAGATTTTTTTAAGGCATTATTTTTTCTATTAATATGTTTGGTATAAGTGATCTATAGTATTATTAGAGCAATGTTCAAAAGCTCCATGTCACAAATTTGAGACTTAATAGAAGTCTTATTTTTCATTGGAAAACAAAAATTTAAGGACATGTACAAAGTGAGATCTAAGATATCAAAATATTACAAAATTTCTTTTTCATTGGACAACAAAACTTCAAGGACATATACAAAAGTGAGATTTAAGATATCGAAATTTTACAAAATTTCTTTTTCATTGGACAACAAAACTTCGAGGACATGTATAAAAGTGAGATTTAAGATATCAAAATATTACAAAACTTTCTTTTGCATTGGAAAAAAAAACTTCGAGGACATGTACAAAAGTGAGATTTAAGATATCAAAATATTTAAAACTCAGAACTAGAAAAATGGACTAGAAAAATGATTGAAGATATCAACTTTGCTTGAAATTGAAAATGATATTATCCATGGAAACTGTAACGGTTCCCTTTAGTGAAAATGCACGTAGCATAAAAACAGTTGCAGAAATGTTTTTTTATATTTTGCAAACGATATTTGTAGAAGACTTGGAAATAAGTTTTGAAGGAGGTCTTTTAAGAAGATACAGTCCAACTTTCCATTTGCATATTTTATTGTACATTGTAAACTGTGCTCATAAGAGAATAGCTTTTTGTCAGTATAGTTTGTGCAATATAGCATGTTATCAATCGGGCAGTCTGTTGTTCTAATCAGTTGTTTGTAGTTGTTGCAAAATGGCTTGTATGGTGGACATAACAGATCAGTTGGTTTGAGAATGCCAATAATCTACAGTAGCTCGATTGAGAATACAAAAGAATACAAATATTTTGGTTAGTGTTATTCAAATTGTCTATAAATAAGAAAAAAATGAAATGCAATTGAAAAATTGCCTGTAGCTTTGTTTTGGCAAGAGTTTGTAGATGATATTTTGTGAGTTCATCGTCAAGTGGCTCAAAGAATCTTGATAAGCACGTCCGTATGCTATGGGATTCTCTTGGTCCATTTCGAACCATGTTTTTGAAAAGTAGTAAGATTGTTTTTCCCTTTGCTATATCTTGTTGTAACTCGACAAATTTTTGTTTGTGTTGTTTGGAAAAAAACACCTGAAGAATAAGGGTTAAAATTTTGATTAGTTGTAACAAAGAAATAATCAAAACATAGATCCTTTTAGGAACAAAAAGGAAAGATGGAGAACTAAGATGGAAAGCATAATAAAATACAAAATTTGAAAAAATACTGCGGCACAGTCGCTGTTTGTTTCACTGTCTTTGACATATATTTCCAATTGGAAATTGTTTTGTTGGCATCCTATGAAAAGTGCTGGAAAGATTCCAACTGAATAATCTATATTTTCTTCTAAAAGCATTACAATTTTAGTGTCGGAGTAAGTCGACATTCAGAACAAAATATTGGTATCTCCTAAATGACAGATGTTGAATTTAGTGAGATGTAATGGCTAGCATCACCTCTTTCATATTTTCTTTTTTTGGTCACGTTGAATCCTATGATGCAGACACTTCTGCCAACAGAGAAAAATTAGACAAATTGAGAGATTAGTTTATCACTTATGTTTACAGTTATTGTAAGTTGGCCATGGACATCAACAAGGTAGGCGTGTACAAATTGCATCTTTGGTGGTGAGGAGGTTTCTGGATTAGAAGCAGGGCCATATAACACTAACACATCACCTTCAAAAATATTTTTTATACTTCCCATGCAAATGTTCATTATGGACGACGACATTATTTCTTGCTTTTCTGTTCTTTATTTGCTGTTTTAGAAAAATTAAAATGGAAAAAGGAAAAAGAAAAATTAATTAGTGTATAAATATGAATACTAAAGAGACTAAGATGGAAAAATAAAAAGTAAAAATTAAATAATGTACAAGTACAAGACTGGTTGACTTGTTTTTGATTGTGAAAGGAAAAAAGCCAAACCATTTTTCGTAATGTCTAGATTCATTCCTGCTTGTTGCACTGTCTGCTTTATCATTGGATTCATTTCTTCTTATTGCACTATTTTCTTTAGCAGTTGAAATTTATTCTATTGGTATACCTATGAAAATGTAAAGAGGAAACATAAGAGTTAGATGTTTCAAACACTAGCTATGTAGTTTAAACATATTTAAGTTCTGGCACAAATTTTTTTTGAATGCAAGTACGAAGCTATAGAATAAAAAAACAAAGAAAAAATTATTGAAAACAAAGAACAAATTATTGTACCTAAATTGTTGCAAATGAGGGATGTAGACAAGTTTGGCTATTATCTGACGAATATTCAGTTGCAAGATTTATTTCACATTGCTCAATAGGAAAATATGTTCTGGTCAGAATTACAATAATGCGTATACCATGTTTTGATTAGAGTTGTAGAAAATAATAAATGATGTTATGACTTGACCAGTATGCATTTGCAAGATTTATTTCACATTGGTCAATAGGAATATTTGTCCAAATGTGATCTATTGTTGTTTTTTATCATGGACATAACTTGCTTGTTATTTCTTGCAAGTTTTCAGTTTTCTTATATTCTGTAAGAGCTCGATTGTGAGCTGTTTCTAATTGAATATCAATATTAAAATCACTGATGACTAAACAGACACAATTAACATATGTAGTTTGGGATTTTTCATTTCTAATCATTGATATTATTGTAGAAACATGTTTGAATGGTGCTGAATAAATGTTGATTAAGAAAATTGGTTGTTGGAAGTAAATTTCAATTAGTGTTAGTTCAATCTTGTTGTTACAAAAATATTTTTTTGCTTTGATCAATATCTTCTTGTTTACACAAGTAAGTATGCCATGAATGTAATTTTCTATGGAAAAGTTGAACGGTAGGAATTCTTTGTTTTTGGGTGGAATGTACAAGGGTGTTTCTTGAAGACATAGAATCATATTGTCCAATAAATCAGTCTCATGGATCGGCAAGATGTGCATGTAGACTACGTGTATTTAAAGTTGAAACTGATAAAACATTTGGGCTGCTAGGAGTTTTTTTGGTAAATTCTAGTTTCCATGAAGCAATTGTTTCTAGTCGTTTCATTTCATCCAATATCTTGTTTTGTACATGAAAGTTCTGAGGTGTTAATTGTTTAAGCAAGTATAACGAGTCAATGGTTTTAACACGTGATAGTGCAATGTACACTAGCCCATGTTTGGTGACACCAGTTGGGTCAAATGCAATTTGATCCAATGTTAGTCCTTATGTGCGGTGTATTGTTCGTGCACAAGCTAATTGTATTGGGAGTTGTTTTCATATTGTGATTTGTGATTTGTTGTGAGACATTGATAATTATTTTGCAAAAAAATTGGTGTCCAAGTTGGCAATATGTTTATGTCATATAGTTTTTTGAATTTGTTTCTTTGATGCTTTCCAGTGTTAACATCTGCATATTCTATCCAAACAATGTCAATTCCATTGTTATTGGATGAGTAGGATCTTAGAATGCTTTTGGTGCCATTGACTAATCCATCATTGGTATTGTGGTTTCCTGCATATAATTAAGCTAACATGTTTTGTTTGACTATTATTTTTGATGGTAATGCTATTTCCTTCTCAAAATAAAATTAGTTTGAACCAATGATTTCATGCACATCAATAGCATTTAGTGTTATTTTTTGATCATGTGCTAGTGAAAGCATTTTTGTATTGTGATTATGAACATCCTTGTTTCAGTAGAAAATGTATGGGAAAAGTGAATTTCAAGGTGCTGGATTATGGCAATCGTCATTAATGTATGCAATATCTTTATCAGTTTTCATGTTTAATCTCATCCTATTTAGGAAATTGATGAAGATTGGGTATTGTTGACGCATCGATGTATATAATTGATAACATTTTATCTTCTCTGTCCAAAAGTCATATGAAATTATGGTTTTGTTGATTCTTGGGTTTTCAAATATAAGAGAGTCTCTTACAAGGCTTACTTGGTACAAATCACCAGAAAATATCATGTAGATGTTAGCAAAGTATGAAGTTGGTGTATGCAGGATTTGACAGAGTCACTTATCAATTTGATAAAGCATTGTTGCACCAACAAGCGATGCCTCGTATATAAGAAATACAAGAAGTTGTTCGAAGTTATTTGATAATGTATCTAACTTTTCATTGTTTAGTGAAGAACAATCATTGTTATTAAAGGGTAAATAGAATGCAGAATGAAATGTGACACTGCCTG
Source organism: Pinus albicaulis (assembly GCA_034641835.2). Lineage (NCBI taxonomy): Eukaryota > Viridiplantae > Streptophyta > Pinopsida > Pinales > Pinaceae > Pinus > Pinus albicaulis. The sequence continues at coordinate 316,571,547 of CM076577.1, forward strand.
CATTGAATGCAACTTTTCCTGTATGCGTAGTGATTATTCCTTTTAGTTGTGATGGATTATAAGCCAATTTTCCATTATGTATGTGTACTAAGGATTGGAATATTGATAGTGCTGTAAATGTTTTTCCCCTTCCTGCATCTCATGTCAAAAAAAAATGAATTGGCTCATCTGGCCTATATATTTTTCTCGCTACCACGTCAGTGAATAATTTTGCTTGTTCAAGGTTTAATTGTTGCATTAACTTGTAATACTCTATGTCTTGTAGTATATTTGGTTGTTTGAAAATTTCATATGGCCTTGTAGATAGTAGAGTAAGGTTATTTATATGTTGAAAATGTTGCAACTCACTTTGGAAATCATAAGTTTCATATTTTTCATTGATGCATTCATCAAACGTGTGTTCTCTGTTTCGTTTGATTTTAGACTATCTATGTCAAAATATTGTTCTGTATGTGTTTCTATTGCATTGATTGCATCATCTATGTCGCCCCATGCTAGTTCTGTAACATATCTAAATTTTTGTTCATTTCGCCTAATTGTTTTTTCCAATGCAACATATGTAGATTGCCAAGTTGGGTGATGTTGTTTGATCGTAGCTTCATTGAATAGATACAGATAGTATAACATTAATTGTTATCTACAATAATTTTCAATGTATTTGTGTTTGTAATATCTAACACACATTATGGAATATGGCTTACTTACTTGTTTGCATTTTTTCCCTTTGTTTGTGTAACTAGATGCAAAATCTGCTAAACATATCACATTAATAGCTACAGGTCGTAGAATATAATAGTCAATAATTGATGGACACATGATGTCCTCAGAGTCATCTGGTTCCTTTTGAGAGTCTTTTTTTCTTTTCAAAATAAATGCACGTTCCTCTATAGGAGATGTGTTAATGAAAATAAATTTTCATGAACTATTATTTAATGGAAGTGATAGCACAATGTGCACTGCTTGTTGTGCAGACATTTGTTGCATGTTTATTAAAGCCTTTCCTAGACAATTGATAGTGTTCATTATGTCCGATATTGTTTTAAGGTGATGATCGTGTATGTTCTTGAATGTTGATGTAAGTGTTTTATATTCTTTTTTCATATAGGAACTACAGTACATTGCAGCAACATATGAATCGAGAAAAAATTGAGAGTCAGTGTTTGCAATCCATACTGATGGAATATATCGAGAAAAGTTATTTTTCTAGGTGTTAGCTGGCTTTCTTTGTAGTAGCAAAGTTGTGCGATTTAGTGTACATTGGATAACATTTATGTATTCATCATTTGTTAATCCAATGTTATTCAAGAAACTATCAAATGTATCATTTTGATCAAAATTTACATTATTTATTGTGTTAAATATTAGCTTTGCATTTGTTTTCGCTTTAGCGTTATCAAATTCAAGTGTCGATTATTTTTGTTGTTTTCATTGGAGGCATTGGGAAATTAAATATACAATTAGAATTTTTATGTTTCCTACACGTTCTTGTGTGACAATGATGTTGGACGGTTCTAAGCTCTTTATTCAGAACCGATGAATCAGTTGACAAGTATTTATCAACAAAATTTTCAACATCAATGTTTCTATCATTACCATAGATTGGTACATATTTTATCCATAATAAGCCATGTTCATGATCGCTCCCTCTATTTTGGAATTTTGTAACGTAAAAGTAGTCATCGATTTCTCCATAATACTTGTAATCATGAGCCATTAGTTGATGCAAAGCATCCTTCATAGATCTATAGTAACGTGCACAAGTCACGTAATCATTTCCTATTAATGAGTGTGGCTCATTATGCTCTAAATCATTTTTGTTTGGTCTTGTTTTGTTTTAATGCATTCATCAAAGGCTCCCAAAGATGCTCTCCACTACTAAAGGAGACGAAGAAAGTAGGCGGACCTAGTTGTCGAATAATTGCATATAGTTTTTTACGTATTTGTTGATGGTATTCTAGTGAAGTGCAGATTGTTTTTAAGTCCATGTATCCAATGTCATATTTCAAAATGCAATCTAAATTTGGCTTGGATTTGACATCTTTTGCAAGGAGTTTTCTTCCTTTCAACTGATCTTTTCTAATTCTAATCCAGATAACGTTTAACACCTAGTTTATGATTATGCGAATTGCTTTATAAAATAGATATGTTATATGGTAAGAAAAGTCATGATTTTTATGTAGCACTTCCCATCGACATATTTTTTTATATGTAAATTTTTTCAATAGAACAGTTGGTCATTTGTTTCCATAGAATAATGTTGGAAAACTCATTTCTTCTGAGTATTTGTCTTGGAAAATTCTTAACGGTACATAGCCTGCAGTAGGTGCAATATTAATTTTCTTATTTACAAGGTCATAGATAATATGTGGATTAGTGAAACCATGAACCAATGTTTTTATGATCGGTTCATCAATATCTTGATTATAATTTTCAGTATCTTCAATGTCAGATGTACTATTGTATGCTTCTTTGTTTTCTATGAACACTTGTTTCCAATTGTTATCTATGTTGGAATTTGATGCAACAATTAGGACACAAATATTCATTTTTGCAGAGTTAACAGAATTAACCCTACATTCACCCATATTGAAACTATGAGGTTCATATTTTAAATAAAAAATGCATGCAGAAGCTTTCTATCCTAAGTGGCTCTCAGATTTTAACCCTTTTTTATATACTTTTACCTTTTTACCTTTCTGTGCCTTCACCTTACCTTATCACGTGCATGGTTTCCACTTTAACCAAACCCGTTGACCTTGGTTTTCGACCCACATAAATTTTCCCTTTACACGTAGCAGATTTATTTCTTCAGATTTAAATCCAACATACATACATTAGCGATTCAACAATGCTTAACACATAACCGAAACCCTTACAAATACACAAAACAGGGTTCTAGGGTCCTACCATCCACACACCAATCACAATATGTCGCAATCACTTGCTCGCAATTTACCACTCTGTCGATAAAAATAAACCATAAGATCGGTGATGAGCGCTAATGCGTAGTTACAACACGTGGCTCCTTCCATTGCATCAAATCCTTCAATACTTACCACATCACATCGCAAATTATCTTGGTTACCTTGTGAAGTCTTTAACACTAAACTTTAAAATCGCCGAAGCACGATGTTGTGGAGTGCCGACACGTGGCACCTCCCTTTCGCTGCATCACAACTTTCGAATGTTATCGGATTGCAAGTTATTCAGTATATCTTGCAAACCCTTTGACTTATAAACTCAATCATCACCGATGCGAAATAACGCCATGGTGACACACGTCCACTTTGTACTTTTTGCTTGCTTTGATCTCTACCATAAATTACTAAACCCTAGATACTGCGATTTAATATTGTTCGTTCATTCACCTCTTTGGAAATCTCTAAGTTTTCTCTGCCTTCATCGATTTCTCTATTTTAAGCCGCTCTTCTGCTCTATTTTCTTCTCGCTACTCCTCCTCTGTTGTTCAGAATTCTTCCATGTGAATTTCTCCGTGATTTTATTCTGTCTTGTTTAACAGTATTTATAGCTTGAACACAGAGCACCCTCTATATTACTCCTACGAATCAGAATTAATTGATATATAGATAATTTATCTGCACAAATTTAATCCCATAAGCTTTATTCTCAGCTAATTAATCCTAGACTAGAATCTACTCAGATTATACCCAGCCATAAGTCCCTTATCACTCAAAATGACGTATTCAGTCAGCTAGAATTTGATACTGATATTGAATCCGTTCTATTATGGTTCACTCAACACACAACAGAAATGACACACAGTCAAACGAGAATTCAATTTCTCATTAAAAAAATAAATGTACAAATACAAGAAAATCTGTTTACAATCTGGTTTTGGCCCGATATGTCTTTACATGGCCCTCTTCTCTTCCTCTCTCTCTATGTCCGTAGGCTAACAAATCAAACCTCCTATCTAAGAATAATGATCTCTATGCCTTTAAGGCTTTATAATTATATACAAAAGGTTATCTAACCAATTTTGGTTTAGATCCATAGGTTACTCAATGAAATCCTAATAATCCTCCATAAATCATGAACTACTTTCTAATCTAAGATTTAAAATATTTTAGAATATTTTAATCCACCCTAATCACTCATTAATCACTCATGTTCTCCTACATTTGAGAAAATTTACAAATATGCCTCTCAATATTTAATTAAATCCTATTCTAAATGTCTCACATAAATCACTCAAAATATTGAAATTACATTAATTAAATACTTAGGAAAACCAACTCTTTTGAAAAACATAAGACCCCCTAGATTCTACTAAATGTACACATTTTCAAAACCATGATGCTCCTTCATCAGACTCCCAGGGTAGAAAATAACCATGATCTCCCAATCATGTGCTTCCAATCTTTGTCCTCCTGTATCCCATACTTTTTTCTTCAGTGATTTCCTTGCTTCTTTCAACCATTTCCTATGTATTCTGATATATTTCCTTGTTTCTCCTAGTTTCCATATCTTCGTTTGTAACACTCCATTCAATTTTACTTTAATGTTTGTTAAAGTCCAGCCTTTCATACAATTGATTATCTGTCTTCTCTATCTACAAATCCTTTCCTTATGTTCATTTCTCATAAGCTTCATCAAATTCTCTATTTCTCTGTCCAAATTACTTTGTTGCTGCTATCCTTTCCTTTGTGTAAGAGCTTCAAAAATCTTTTTGTCTTCAACTTCTGCTATTGCTCCAAATAATATTGTTTTAGACATTGCTGCAAATATTACTCCAGATATTTCTGCCTCCCAAAATTCCTGAATATCTATTAATATATCTCCCTCTGCAACATCCCTCTTCTGCTCACTACCTACAATTTTACTTTCAAAAAATAAATTGTCCTCCAAATCCCTTTGTACTTTTATCATCTCGAACACATCATCAATATGTTGTTTATCAATTCCAACATATTTTCCTTCCTCTTCCTTGAAAACCCTCAGTGATTTCCCTTCACTTCCTTGACTGATTCTGACGTTCAATTTAACTTCTTCAAGCACGGTATCTTCATGCTTTACATATTTCTCATCATTATGTCTTACTTGGAAATTTCCAGTCTTCTTCAGTTCTAAAACTGAATCTCCTTCAAAGTGAAACATGTTTTCCTCATTTTCATCAAAACCTGTAATCATAAAACAATTATCAGAATTAAAAATATAAGGCCTCATTGCCTTTTCCTACTCTGGCAACATCTCAATATGCTACTCCGAGTTTTCCTATAACTCCTTTGTCATCACATCAGTATGCTGATTTAAATTCTCCAAAGAATCACAAGACTATTAAATAATCTCTCCTCCATATCATCTGTTTCAAGGATGTCTCCCTGCTCTGGTTCACAATAATGAACTCCTTCCTATGTAATGTCAATTTGCGGAACTTTTATTACCATTCTCTCTTCTTTATGATTTCCATTCATGACAATCTCTTTGTCTTCCTTCTTCAGCAATTTATCCTGAGTATATATCCTCTGCTTTTCTAACTTTCTATATAACTCAACAATTTCAATTGGAGTAGAATTTGGAAAATTTACACAGTTTTCTGTTACTTCACTTGTTGTTGACCCATCATCAAATGGTCCTTCTTCCTCTGCTAAATCTAAATCATCATGCTTAAAAATTCCAAACTCATTAGGCACAGTAAATACCTTTTCTTCATCTTCATGTCTTAACTCATATTTTCTATTACAATATTCACTATTACCAATCCCAATATTCTGCTGCATATTTCCATGACACCTTTCTGTCTCCTTTAATTTTTGAGATATTTCTATCTTAGTCTTAATCTGAACAGATTTTAGATTCTGCTCCTTCTTTTCAACAAATCTAAAGTTTTTTCATCATCTTGTGATGTACTTGCAATCATACACAAAACATTAGTTTTAAAAATACAAGACCTTTCGGTCTCATTTGATGCTTCAAGCACCAATATTTCATAATGTACTTTCTGGATTTCAAGAGATCCTCTTTGCTGTGACTCAACTCCATTGAGTCTCTCCTTCTCCAACAAGACAATATATCTCTTCTCAAGTTCTCTAAACTCATTTATTAGTTTGAAATTCCATATTTTTTTTAATAGGTTCCATCTAACCCGTTTCCTCATTCTCCATCCATGTCTTTGTTATTCATTCTCTTTCTCTTGTAGCCATCCCTGTGGTACTTACAACTGTACTCTCATCACTGAAATATGTCTCTATTTCTCCTTATTACTCATATTACCTTTATGGAATTCTCTAGAACCCCTTCTATGACCTTCCATGACCATCTTCCTCATGAACTCATCCATGCTTGATTAGTGATCTACAACATAACCTTCTCTTGTAGCAATCTCCTCTTTGCGACTCAATACCCTATCAAGCTTCCTCTCTGATCTTGATCTCTTCCTAGGTATTCTCTCTCTTGGTTCACTCTCTTGAACCTTTTAGAGCTTCGTTGATCCTCTAGATTCTACATTCAGTCACCTCTCTCCTTTCTTCCAACCTCTAGTTGGATAGGTTCATTTCCATCATCATCAAAACTCTGCTTGTTATTGGCTACAATCATCAACATCTTCATAGCATTTCTTTCAATCAATAATTCATCATTAATTAATTGAAAACAAAACATGAAGACCATACCTCACTATCCAATTTTTTGAACACATGTTGCTGTTGTAGTTTCTCTTTTTTGTCTGCTGACTTTACCTTCACTGTTTTCAGTTGTCACTATCTCTTCATAAAAAAAATTCTCAATATGTTTTTCAATCTGATATACTTTCTCCCAAAGTAGATTTTATTCTATTTCTTTACTCAATCAGATTCATATCTGATTCTTCTCTTCGCTTCTACTGCACCATTCTGATTCTTTGAAAATTCTTCTTATTCTGTTCTCTTAAAAAAAACTCTTCAAACCTGTTCTATGCTCTAAATTTCTCCAAAAATAGCTTTTCTCACTCTCATAACAAATGATGTAGAAATTAGGGTGCAAATATTCACTTATACAGAGTTAGTAGAATTAACCCTACATTCACCTATATTAAAGCTCTGAGGTTCACCTTTTAAATAAAAAATGCATGTAGAAGATTTCAATCCTAAGTGGCTCTCAGATTTCAACCTTTTTTTATATACTTTTACCTTTTTACCTTTTCGCACCTTCACCTTACCTTATCACATGCTTTTTTTCCACTTTAACCAAACCTGTTGACCTGGGGTTTTGACCCACATAAATTTTCCCTTTACATGCAACAGATTTATAAATTTAGATTTAAATCCAACATACATAAATTAGTGATTCAAAAATGCTTAATACATAACCGAAACCCTTACAAATACACAGAACAGGGATCCAGGGTCCCACCATTTGCAGACCAATCACAATATGTCGCAATCACTTGCCCACATTTTACCACTCTGTCGATAACAATAAACCATAAGATCAATGATGAGCGCTAATGCACAGTTACAACACGTGGCTCCTCCCATCGAATCAAATACTTTAGTACTTACCGCATCACATCGCAAATTATCTTGGTTACCTTTCGAAGTCTTTAACACTAAACTTTAAAACTGCTGAAGCGCGATGTTGCGTAGTGCCGACACATGGCACCTCTCTTTTTCCGCATCACAACTTTCGAATTTTATCGTATCACAAGTTATTCGATATATCTTATGAACCCTTTGAATAATAAACTCAATCATCGCCGATGCGAAATAACACCATGCTGACATGCATCTACTTCGTACTTTCTGCTTGCTTTGATCTCTGCCGTCAATTACTAAACCCTCCATACTGCGATTTAATCCTGTTCATTCATTCAAATATTTGGAAATCTCTAAGTGTTCTTTGCCTTCATCGATTCCTCTATTTTAAGACGCTCTGCTGCTATGTTTTCTTCTCGCTACTCCTCCTTTGCTGTTCGGAATTCTTCCATGTGAATTTCTGCGTGCTTTTCTTCTATCTTGTTTAACCCTATTTCTAGCTTGAACATAGAGCACCCTATGTATTACTCCTCCGAATCAGAATTTATCGATCTGTACATAATTTATCTGCAAAAATTTACTCCCATAAGCTTTATTCTTAGCTAATTAATCCTAGACTAGAATCTACTCATATTCTACCCATCCATAAGTCCTTTATCACTTAGAAATATGTATTCAATCAGCTAGAATTTGTTATTGATATCGAGTCCTTTCTATATGGATCACTCAACACACAAAAGAAATGAAACACAGTCAAACGAGAATTCAATTTATCATTAAAAAAATAAATGTACAAATACAATCAAATCTGTTTACAATCTAGTTTTGGCCCGATATGCCTTTACATGGCCCTCTTCTCTTCCTCTATCTCTATGCCCATAGGCTTACAAATCAAACCTCCTATCTAAGAATAATTATCTCTATGCCTTTGAGGCTTTACAATTATATGCGAAAGGTTATGTAACCAATTTTGGTTTAGATCCATAGGTTACTCAACAAAATACTAAGAATCCTCCATAAATCATGAAATAATTTCTAATCTAATATTAAAATATTTTAGAATATCTTAATCCACCCTAATCACTCAGCAATCACTCATGTTCTCCTACATTCGAGAACATTTAAAAATATGCCTCTCAATATTTAATTAAATCCTATTCTAAATGTCTCACATAAATCACTCAAAATATTGAAATTACATTAATTAAATACTTAGGAATACCAACTCTTTTGAAAAACATAAGACCCCCTAGAATCTACTAGATGTACACATTTTCAGAACCATCACTAGAAAATTTGGCCCACTTTCCGACGGCCACTTCGTCGCTATTCAGACACATAGTCATTGCAAGAGCGACAGTTTGAGGCCGGACAAAATGTGGTTAGCCATTATGTTGCAATTCCAACGCTTTTCCAAAGTGTCGCAATACCGACACCTTTTCCGACGTTTTGCACAGTGTCGCTCTTTCGACGCTTTATAAGCGTCGATCTTCCGATGAACCAAAACTGTCAGTCTTTCGATAATCACCAACTGTTGGTCTTCCGAAACTTTTCATGTTTTCAAAAAAATTCGCAATTCTGATGTTATGGCTTCCAACGTTTAATTCCGACATTTTACAAACCATCGTAATTCTGACGAAATATCATCTGACGTTTAGAACATCGTTTGTCTGACGCTTATGTAACGTCGCTTTACCGACGAAAAAGTTAAAAATATTTAAGAAAAAACATCGCTCTTCTGACGATCGAGGCGTCGATCGTCTGACCAAAAAGTAAAAATATTAAAAAAAATAATGTCGCTCTTCCGACGATAGAGGCATCAGTCTTCCAATGAAAATGTAAAAATATTAAAAAAAATAACGACACTTTTCTGATGCTTATGAACTATCACAATACTAACGAACAGTTAAAAATATGTAAAAAAAATGAAGAGATTCACGCACAGCAAGCTCGATCTCATGCCACGAATTTGGTTGGCAGGTCAGGGATTACATTTTCAAATTTTGTGGGAAATAATTCCTAGCTCTCCACTCTAAAGTTCGACTCTTCCACAATAGCTACATGTGCCCAACTAGCAGATATACGCGAAGGCATGTACACGTGTTTTTGAGGGGATTTATCACAACAATCTAGGGCAGATTTGGAGGGAGCTTGCCTCCCTTCACCCCATTCGAACCACACTTGGCATCCACAGGAAATATGCACATGGTGAGAGGGTAATACACTAGGCAGCAGAGAAATAAACTCAGAGATTCATGGACACCTACAACCAGTTGACATCGATTTGGATTGGAGATTTCTCTCATACACTTGAAATTCGTTGAAGCATGAGGATCATCATTTCTTTACCACTTTTGGTTTCAGTTTTCAGTGGGATTCATTCCCAAATTTGTATCAATAAATTAGCTCCCATTTTGACATGGTTGGAAGCTCTATGCTTGATGTTACTATGGTTGGCTATAGAATGGGTTCTCCAGTTTTTGCAAGACAACATGTAAATGGGCCTCCCTAACACCCCGAATATATAAAGATGATAACAAATCATCAAATGCCTGCATTGTCCAAACAATAAAAATATATTATACTAAACTTCAAAAACAAACATATAATCTTCCACACTTGTTCACATTTATATATTTATTAAATTGTTTGTTACCGAAAGATGCATCTATGAATCCTGTGAATAAATGTAAGGAGGAAGAAAAACATGCCAAACAAGAATTTCATAATAAATTGGATATAATCATGATTCATTACTATAAAGAGGCAAGAAACATTAGATAACCGTAAATAATAAAAGTGATCCTGATGTTATTAATCCTTGGATAAGAATACTTTCTTGGAAGTTGTGGGAATTTGATGCTTTAAAAACTTAAAAATGTATACTTGCTATAAAAAACAAGAGTACGTAAACTTCTGAAGCATTTCTATGAATGTCAGCAAACAAATTGCAAGAATTAAAGTGAAAGGTCTTCCTGCATCTTCCCCCTCTCTGGAGTCTCGTTCCTCTGAGATACTCTGAACCTTCCATGTGTTGGCCTTTGAGAGGGCTTCGTATAGGTATGACTGCACCCTCTCCCTTCAATATAGATCTTCATAAGACCGGCTTCAGGCCCCTTGAGAAAAGAAGAAGCTCTTAAGACCAGCTTCAGGCCATTTGAGCAAAGAAGCTCTTATCTCTCATTCACAAGATATAATTAGACAAGGATCCACCCTGAATCACAAGTTGCAAAGCTTAAAGCTCAAGAGTGCATGTTGTAGCAACATAGTATATAGGAACATGTGCAGTCATTGTGGATCCCAAGGCAATCATTTGGGACCACCAACCTCATGGGTGGTCCCTGGGTTCTCTAAATAATAGGCCCACTAGGAGAGGTAGCAAGGGTAAAGGATTTCAATGTATTTTTGAAATGGCATTGAGACATTTTGGTCTTTTCTGGGCATTACATTTGAATTTGATACTCTTAGTCAGTGTTACAGCAACTGTCCCCTAGCGCCAACTAATACTCATAAAATTTGAATCTGAATATGAAGAACAAAAGTAAATCTTAGAAAAAAGTAGTTTGTAGTTGAACATAATATAATCCATAAAATAAGTAATTTGAACATAAACACTTTGGAGAAGATAAGGATGTGAACTCTATGCAAAACCAAGGCAATACGAACACTGCTTTTGTCTCAATTAGTCCTTTCCAGACAACCTGCAATAGCACTAAGCACACCTTATAAAAAGCGCTTATTCAAATTCCCAAGAACCATTTTGTAGGTGGTGGTTCCACTCTTTTTAGAAAAGGCATGGATCAAAAGGGCTAATGCATGATTTTGTATGGCATTAACATGCTGAAATTTGATGCAGAAAATTATCCTTGGGGAGATAGGGGTGCTAATTTAAAAGAAAGCCATAAAGGTGATGTTATATTGGTTCAAGCAACAATGTAGTTTGTTAGATGCAAGATTAATACAACAAAAATGAACATGAGTTGAATTAATACTCACATTACATTTTACTTTTTAAATCATAATGATAATTTTTATATTAAGTGAAAATCTGCATTTGGAACGCAGCTGTTACATCAATATACATCAAGAGGTTGTAAAGACTAGCTGGCAGACTAAAACAAAAGAGATTTTCCAAGTTGCCAATGTCCCCAAAATGCTAGCCTATTACTCAGTCAAAACTAATTTACCTATAAGCAAACACTTTCCAAAATACTCCCAAAATTTTACAAGCTTTAACAAACATACTGCTTTATAGACTGATGGGTAGGATCACCATGGGCTATACCCATATCCTTAATAGGGGCCTGTTTATTAAGTCTAGGGAAAAAAAACTTGATTATGTTTTAATTGAAAAACTTGGATCTCCTCTCGCATTTGGTGCATCTAGTCCAACAGCTATTGATGAGAAATTCCTGAGCTTGACATGTGGGCAAATTGAAATCCATTACCTGAAAAATCCCTTTGAAACTTAAAACTTAGATGAAACACCAAAATCTACCAAGTCAAAACTAACATACATAGAAGTAAACACTTTCCAAAATACTCTCAAAATTTTACAAGCTTTAACAAACATACTACTTTGTAAATTTGGCCCAATTTCAGCATGTAAATGGGCCTCCCTAACACCCCGAATATCTAAAGATGATAACAAAGAATCAAATGCCTACATTTTCCAAACATAAAACATGAAGTATTATAAATAGTTCAATATTAAAAATATATTATACTAAACTTCAAAAACAAACATATAATCTTCCACACTTGTTCACATTTATACAGTTATTAAATTGTTTGTTAGTGAAAATATGCATTTGGAGCGCAACTGTTACATCAATATACATCAAGAGGTTGCAAAGACTAGCTGGTGGACTAAAACAAAAGAGATTTTCCAAGCTGCCAATGTCCCCAAAATGCCAGCCTATTACTCAGTCAAAACTAATTTACCTAGAAGCAAACACTTTCCAAAATACTCCCAAAATTTTACAAGATTTAACAAACATACTGCTTTGTAGACTGATGGGTAGGATCACCATGGGCTATACCCATATCCTTAATAGGGGCCTGTTCATTAAGTCTAGGGACAACAAACTTGATAAAAATGATAGAGCTGATGGGTGAGGAAGGACTGTATTGACTTTGACCAAAAGAGAATTGCAATTCCTCCAATTGTTGATGTCGATTGGAGAGTTCATCCTTATATTTTTGGATTAGACTTTGGTGGTAAATAAGAACCCCCATGGTTGTTGTGATACTAAAGACGAGCTGATTATGTTTTAATTGAAAAACTTGGATCTCCTCTCGCATTTGGTGCATCTAGTCTAACAACTATTGATGAGAAATTCCTGAGCTTGACATGTGGGCAAATTGAAATCCATTACTTGACAAATCCCTTTGAAACTTCAAACTTAGATGAAACACTGAAATCTACCAAGTCAAAACTAACATACATAGAAGTAAACACTTTCCAAAATACTCTCAAAATTTTACAAGCTTTAACAAACATACTACTTTGTAGATTGATGGGTAGGATCACCATGGGCTATACCCATCTCCTTAACAGGAGCCTGTGTGTGAAGGTCAGGGACAAAAAACTTATTAAAATTGACAGATCTGTTGGATGAGGAAGGACCGTATTGAATTTGACCAAAGGAGAATTGAAATTCCTCCAGTTGTTGATGTAGAATAGAGAATTCATCCTCAGATCTTTGGTTTAGAATTCAATGGGCAATAAAGTTCATATGTAAAAACAAAAAGTCAATGTGTTATTGTATTTATCTCAGTATCACTTATTTCACGCAAGAAATTCCCTTGGGAGGGGATCAAACAACAGGGGACAATTTACTGCTATGTGTACTTTGTTTTTTTTTTTCTAAATTAGTTTAATCTGTTAAGAAAAGAAAAATATGTTACATCTAGGTCTCAGCCCTGTCTTTGCCTATGAGAGAGGCATATTCAGCAAAAAATGCACAAAACAGGCTGCCCATGAAGGGAAACCAATCCAGTCCACATGGAAATCAACCATACTTCCCGCAGGGGCGACAATAATGCAGTCCACTGTAAAGTTCCAAGTAGATAACTAAGAAACTGAGACTACTGAAATTTAAAATAGGAAAGAAAAAAAAATTCCATCCAAATGGGAATAATGAAATAGAAAACAAACACTGAAGTAAAGGCTAAGCATCATGCTGAGGAGAGGTTTCCTCCAGGATAAAACACCTGTAAGCCTCCATACTATCTTCGTCCTGTTGCTTGTCCTCGCCTAGGTTGTCACTTTGCTTGGAGCGCTTAATGTCGGCCTTCTCCTCTCTCGCAAGTGCTTTTCCTTTATCCTTGGGCTCCTGCTACTATGACTTGTCCAATTCCTGAGCAAGAACTGAAGAAGCACCTGTCTGAAGCTCCCTGGGCATAGCTTGCTGGGGTTCTTCCGTGAAGACAACCGAAATCGAGGCAATGATACGGGGCCTGTTCAAAGAAAAATTAAAGAAAAATTGGGTTGTTTGAGGAGTGTTGGATGATAGATTGACAGGGGTGTGCAGAGTAGGTTTGATATGGTGGAATCGCCCTCGCCCACTACAAGTTTCTGGATATCTACCAGAAAAATAATCCTTGGAAGGCGAGGAGGAATCCGAAGTGGAGGTGGAAGGTGTGCGATGGACTCGGCCCATGGAGCTTCCCCTTCGACATCTCATGCGATGTCTCAGGCGTGGCGTGGTGGAGGGCGAAGACGAAGGCGACAAGGGAGGCGCAGTGACAGAGTTAGACAGGGAGAGGAGAAAATCCAAATTGACAACAGCTCTATTGCAGTGGTCTGTGCGGGAGAGGTGGAGCCCGTCCCAAATATCAATACAACAGCTGAGATGGCTGCGTTTGCCAGTGGTAGTGCAAACACACGGTTGCACTGCCAAGGCCGAACAAATTCTCTGCAATGGTGGTGGAGGAATGTCTGAGCCTCGATTGCCAGCGTCCATATTTAAACTCTGAGTGTATCTGTCTTGAGTCTCTCCTTGCCTTGAGACCTCATTAAAGTTTGCAGCTGTGATGTGCAGAGCATTCATACCAGAGGATCGAGCGAGTGTATAGGAGAGATCTCGACCTCGGCTGGGCATTAATGGTGTGTGGTTTATTGCGCCTTGAATGATCTCGACTTGAATGCCAACATGGTGAGTGAGCCGGTTTAAACTAATGGTGGGATCGTGGGTGGCCAAGTGGCTTCCCCACTTGCTGTACCCACATCCCATCATCCCCTGTTCATATGTTTGCACCCGCATCCCTCTGTAATTGGGGTTTAATTGCGCCCTATACGTCATGGAAGAGGTTGGAATTCATATCGGTGATCTGGTGTTTATTGAATGAATGCAACCCTATGAATTGAAGTCCTGTGCAGTTGGGTTTTCGATGGACAAATGAACAAGGGGTAGAACCTTTATAAGGACTCCCTATATAAGGCAAAGAGAAGTTCGTTGCATGAACAAAGTGTGGTTTTGAATTTATGCTATAGACACCTGAATTGAATGAATTGAATGTATTGAATTTGAGAGAGGTTGAAGAGGACCCTGTTAGAGGAATGAACCATTGTCACACTCTGGTTTCCAGAGAATTTCTAAGCTCTGTCGAGAGCGTTATCTCTGTCCGTTGGGGGAAATGACACTGTTTGTTATCAGTGGAGCGACTATATTAGGAATTAACCCCAGAGTTAACGCGTATAAATAAGACAAGAAAGATGTTAAACTGTAGTGAGAAACTGAGTTAAGTACTGTGCAAATACCGGGAGTGGGTTTGTAAAACCAATACCACCTTTGTCTCGCGGATTTTGGCCCAGGATGAAACCACTTCCAAAAAATCTGATCCAACACATTTGCGCCATGTCACAGGGAAATTACCACGCTCATCGCGTTTTTTTGGAACGATAATCTTCAGCCGGGGAAAAAACGCGATATCAACTTGGTTCGTCTGATCAAGAGGCCGGTAGATTAAACGATGGTCACACAATAAGTTGCACGAGAGATAAGTTAAGGTATGGTCGGTTGTTTTATGTTGAAAGCCGTTCATTTACATGTTGAGGTGTGAGACTGTTGATAGAGAAATCGGGTTAGTAATACAATCCTGACGATTGGTGCATTGTATTAAGGTTTTATTATAAGTTGAGGTGGGAGTTTGTGAAAAAGGGTCGAACCATTATATAATGTTAAGTTCTAAGGTCGGAAATTAATGACCTTTAATGTATTGAGGTTAGTATTATAAGTCTATGGTTGGGATTTTGAAAAAATCAAATAAAAGGCGTGGACTTGTGGTTTGAGGCAAAAAGTTGATGTATTTCACTATATCTTGGTTAACCTTAGAGTGTTATTTAAAAAGGGTTGAAGTCGTATTATTTACCTTTTGATACAATGTACAAAGGAAGGTTGCAATTATAAGTAAAAGCGCTTTGTAAAAAGACTAGGGTTTGTAATAAAGAGAGATATAGTCTCGGCGCGCTCGGGTGTTTTATTTAAATTATCAAAGGTCTTATTGTACAGGGGTTATGTACAGACTGTCTTTGGTATTGGTCTATATGCGGTTGTCAAAGGAATTTCATTAATCAAATTTAATAAATTTGATAAATGAAATTGAAAGAAAAAAAAATTGAGTAGGACCAAGGTGGATGAAATTTACAGCACAGGAAAGTGAGACTGTGGGTAAACAAACTTGAGAAGTGTACAGATCTATCATTCTACCAGTAAAAAAAACATGAGAAAGTGTGCAGATCTATCACTCTTCATTATCTACTAATTCAATGAGAAAAATATACACCAGACAGATGTATCATGCTTGGAATAAACAAATTTGAAATATTCATTTTAAATAGAAGACAAATTTTGAAATGATTGAAACACTTACACGAGGAGATAGCTCCAAGAAAACTTCAATCTGTGATGTTCCTCGTCTGCTACAAACGACTAGGGAACATTCATTTTTCCTCAGAAATATTTCTGCCAAGATCTTTGTCGTGGTCAGGTGTTTTTATTGGCTTTTGTTATTGAAATTTGGAAACCCCATGTGCTATACCCTGTTTTTTTTTAATGAAAAAATAAACAATATACTGAGAAATTCATACATTTACTTACGAGTAACCTGTAATTTTCTTCTAACAAGCCTTCCAAGCACTTTAATTAATGGATAATGACAATCCATCACAAGGTTTGAGAGACCAATCTACCAAATCTATCCGAACAGAGGCTGTTTGAACATTGACTTCTCTTCGATTATGAACATCGACTTCTCTTTGATTCGATTATGAGAGTTTCGAACAGAGGCTGTTTTCCATGCTCAGAGTTCATGAGAAAAAGGTCAAACATACAACATATTATCTAAACAACTGTAAATGTCGCTTGCATTTCCATATTTGCAGACATAAAAATATAGGATGCCCAAGTTCGAAGCTTGTTGCCCCACTACTACTTTAAGTTTGATGTAGAAAAAGATCAAAGAAATCCCCACCAATAAAAGAATAGCCGACTCCCATGCTGTCACGGAAATGTTGTTTCGCCCCAAGTTCGAAGCCTATGACCCCCACTGGAGCTTTGAATTCAATGGAGAAAAACAAAAAGCAAAGAAGCTAGCTGAGCGGGAAAAAAAAATTGAATAGGGTAGAATGGAATCATAGGGAAGAATGAGAAAGAAGGCATAAAGGTCAAACAAGCTGAGCGGGAAAAAAAATTTGAATAGGCCGATTAAGAAAATTTGAATAGGTTGAACAAGCTGAGCGGGAAAAAATTGAAACTATGACATGAAATCATATGAAAATTTCCCACTCAAACATTAGTGAATAATTTATTTTATTTAAATTATTTTATATATTTATTGTAAACTGCTGTAATATTTTACAAAATAAACTTATTTTATTTTATTTAAAAACAATTTATCAATATTTTTGGATGTAAAAATCATTACTTATAATATTCATTGTCATTATTATTTATAAGTAATAAAATTTTTTAATAAATATAATATTTTTAGGTAGAATAATTACTTTCATCATAATTTATAGGTTTTTTCAAAATTACTTTCATTATTACCATAATTATTCAACTTCATTAGTTGATTGCCAATATTTTCTTTGTTATATGAGTCATCCTTAAATAGACCTTATAGTAATTTTCATAATGTTCGTGTATGGAGATAATTCTATGATTCCACAACCATTTTCCATAGAGTTGTTCATTCAAGGGATACCCTTAGAGTACCAAGTTATGAATATTCCAACATCTTCCATATGTTCTAAAATAAGCGGCCTCTTCTTATTGATTTCTTACACTTGTTGTGACACTTCCACTCAACCACCTGAAGTATTTAGCTAGCACTTTTTTTTTTTTCATCTCATTATTCCAAGCTGGTCATAATCACATGAGTCACCATCAATTATCATCATTAGAAATTTTGCAAGTTTTTCCTAAAATTTACTAATTAGTCTACAAACACATGGTAATAATGGCATTACTCACAAACACATGATACCCTCATAACCTAGTATTGTGTGCTAGGAAGGCTTTCCAAAGAAGTTGGCTAGCATCACTATGAAACTATTACAGAATTAGAAGGGAAGAGAAAGGCAAAGGCTCAGGTATCATATGAGAGAAGGAAGAAATTGGCAAAATTGAGATCAAAAGCAGTGGAGTTAGCCAAAAAGAAGCTTGCCCCAGAGATGGATAAGATAAAACTTGACAACATATTGGTCAATTTGCTTGACCCTTTATTGGTTATTCAGAAGGAGTATGAATACACCATCGTTAATATCAAGGTAACCGTCCCCTACTAGATCAAGGGCTACAAGTTGTAGTTTTCTTCTGAACATCAACATACCACAACCATGCTTACAACCAGAAGCCTTCTCACATTCATGATCTGATTATATAGTGAATTAGACAGAAGTAAGAAAACAATTACTTCCTTAAAGCTAATTCAAATTTGGAGGGCTTAGCCAGGGATTGGGGGTTAGGGGTTAGGGATTTAGAGGTTTAGGGTTTAGGGGGTTAAATGGGTTAGGGGTTATATGTTTAGGGTTTAGGGGGTTAAATGGGTTAGGGGTTAAGGGGTTATAGGTTTAGGGTTTAGGGGGTTAAATGGGCTAGGGGTTTAGAGGCTTATGGTTTAGGGGGTTAAGGGGTTATAGGTTTAGGGTTTAGGGGGTTAAATGGGTTAGGGGTTTAGGGGGTTAGGGGATTTAGCAGTTAAGGATTTTAGGTGTTAGAAGTTACGGGCTAATGGGGTTAGGTTTTAGGGGTTAAGCGTTTATTGGTTTAGGGTTTAAGGGGTTAGGGTTAAGGGTTTAATGGTTTAGGGTTTAAGGGGTTAGGGATTAAGTGTTTATAGGTTTAGGGTTTAGGGGGTTAAGTGGGTTAGGGGTTAACGGTTTAGAGGTTTATCGTTTAGGGGTTAAATGGTTTAGGGGTTTACTAGAGGTTTAGGGGGTTAAATGGGTTAGGGGTTGGGAATTAGTGTTTAAGGGGTTAGGGGTTAATATGAAACGGTCGTCACAAGCCGCAACACGGTGCGCCCAACTACCCGGAGGAACAATGATAACGGGGCAAAACCCACAGTCCCTGTTTACTCAAAATTTCAATCTCTATTTGTGTGTAAAGTGCCTTCAATTTTTTCATGCCCAAGAAATTCACAATCTGGGAAAACTCACACTGTTCTGATTACTTGAATTGGAAAATTAAATAAACTATGTCTAAATGTTTTAATATCTCAAATTGGATATTTGAGATATTAAATTAATACTCTCCCTCTACCTATGTGCATATAGTAATGCATCTTCTCTTTATCATTAAAATCAACACCCACATTTACACTTTCAACCATTAGCTTGCAGACACTTCTTTCAAATTCACTAACCATAAGTTATAAGGCCATACACCTAAATATACAAACGGAGCTTTTATTTTTTCACCAATGGTAAAATT
The DNA here is from genome assembly GCA_034641835.2 of Pinus albicaulis. NCBI lineage: Eukaryota > Viridiplantae > Streptophyta > Pinopsida > Pinales > Pinaceae > Pinus > Pinus albicaulis. Next base: position 316,590,961 of record CM076577.1, read on the forward strand.
CCAACTCTCTCTTACTTTTTCTTCAAAGGTTATGAAACCCCTTCATGTATATAATATTCTCCTTTATTGAAACCATACAATCCACCCTCGGCTTATTACATTAAACTCAACTCATCCTTAGGCAAGAGTTCTTTATCAAAGGTTTCGTTCTTTACCTTGATTCTCCACCCAAAACTTGTTATTCGCAGCAAATACCATATATGTACCCTTAGTCCTTTTAATGAAGTGCTTCTATCATATCTCACTTCGAAATCTCTTATATTCGGAGCCTCTTTTAATTTTGGTCCTTAATTCTTTTAAGTAACACACCCCGACTATGGTGTCTTCACCTTAACCACCTTGACTATGGTTTAGCCCCTTTTTATAAACGCTAAACTTCAACTCATAACTTTAAACCGGCACGATATTTTAATACACATTGCACTCACAGCCCCACACATCAAACTTATCAAATAAACATTTAAATGGCAAAAATTGTTGGGCCATACCTTAGTTAACCGTCGAATGGATCCAATGATCCATGTTATGTCGTGCCCCAAACCTCTATCTGACGGCGATAATGAAGTTTCGCAAAATCTTTGGTGCCGAGCGTTAACGCTAAAAAAAATGAGAAACTCACGGTTTTACAAATTCGCTTAGGGACACGTGTTGGTCTCAGGAGCGTATCCCATTTTTTTTTGAAATTAACTAACCGCCTTTCAACAACGCGAATACCACGGTTTCATTCCTCAAAACCATCTTCGCTAATGGTGCTCACGATTCCACCTCCTTCTTCGTCACTGTTCCGCCTATTCCATTCAACGCCTTATTATGTTCTACCTTCAACATTCTGTACAGGTTTTATCAACCCTTCACACAAAATCATATTCTCCACTAATTACTGCATTGTGGCTTGGAAGCATTTATGTTGATTTTGTGAATCGGGTATACCAATCCCGACACAGATGCTGATTTGTGTGCACTACTCATTCAAATTAACAGAGGATCTATATAATCCAAGGGAATTCGAAAGGAACCAAGTCCTTCTTCAGGTAACGAACCCCTAAGTTCAATTCACTATCATCGCCTTACACAGAGGCCTCAATTTCAATGAGACTCACCTAAATTATTCAATTCCTACACATACACCTGGAACATATGGTTTACTCCCAAATTTATGATTTGACCCCACTATTCAATCAACCATTTCTTATATACATACACAGGTTCCCTATTAACTCTTATCATATAACTATTCACACATTCCTCATATGCTCTTATCACTGAATATACAGACAGACCTTAAAACAATCATAGATTCTCCCTCATACTCAGTTCACGGAGACTCGAGGAATTTTTACACAGAACTAAATCAAAAAAATGCACGAGAAGTACTGAAACAATTCTTCTATGACATATACTTGAAATTACTTACAGCTTCTGGTCTGGCCAGATCTTCGATTCAAATGTCCTCCTACTTCGATTCTTCGATTCTACCGAAACTTTCGCAATAGCGACACCTTTGCCTGAACTATCGTAATAGCGGCAATTTCGTCAAACGTCGCAATAGCGACACTTTCCTCTATGCCATCACAATTCCGATGCTATTGCCAAAACTGTTGCAATTCCAACGGATTCCTCCAAACGTCACAATTGCGACACTTGTCTCTAAATGTCGGTATAGCAATGGTTTCGGGTGGGATATGAAAAATTTGAAAAAAATTGGGGAAATTTCCGACATTTGGTCAAAAGTGTTGGAACCAAGTGTCGGAATTTCCGCCAAATTTACTAGTGCATGATGCTCCTGCATCAACATTTTCTAATATGTAAAGCATTGTTGCATAATTTTTTTAATGCTATCATGATTATGTGGACTTGAACTCGACCAAATTCATAATCACTTTTGAATTTTAAATGTTTTTTTAGCACAACTACCACTGTGTCAGTGTCTTTTATGTTTCGAGGTAATGAAGATTGAATTATACATTTGTTGGTTGGCACATTGATGACTCCTCTAGTTAAACCTAGTTGTGGTTTTCTATGTCGATGTGCCGTTTCCTTTATTTGCAAAAATGGCAATCGCAATGCCACTAACCTTTCTTCTAGTTCAGTAAGTTGACTAAGTGTTTGAGTGCCTTTATTTCTTCTTATTTTTGTAGGAACTGCATACTTAGGAACCGTGTTATCGGACAATTCTTTTTTGCAAATCCTACAAATGAAGCAATTGTTATTTTCGACATTTTGAAAGCTAGTTTTATCAATTCCATGGGAACAATTTAGTGGTTTGCTAATGTTCGTTGCATGTATTTTTTCTTCAGTTATTTCAACGGTAAAACATATTTTATAAAGAAATTTTTTTCACATATTGAAAATGAAAAATAGGGGTATCATTTATTTGTGCTTGATATTTCTTTTTGGACATTGATGATTTTGTTGACTTGTTTCAGGGTCTTTTTCTTGAACTTGACTGGGAAAAATATTCTAATACGGTTTTTTGTTTCACTATTGTTCTGTCTTATACAACCCTTTTTGTATGTGTTTTCGAATTTCTTCGAATAACATATTTAAGAAAATGCAAAGAAAAATTTTTCTTCTGCTTGTCTAAGGGAAAAGATGATTTGAATTTGCATTCATCTTGCTGATATGTTGCTTTAGACTTTTTTGTGGCATTAGTTTTCAAACAATGCATTGGTTCAAAGATGACATTATTCTCAATGTTTCTGAACTGATGATCTAAATCTTCTAGCACTACTTGTTGTTTCATTGTCATTCTGTTGTAGACAAGTTTTAATTTTTGTGTTTTCAACTTCATTCGAATAATGTATTTAATAACACGCAAAGATAAAATTTTGTTGTGCTTGTTTAAGCTACAATATGCTTTGATTGGGGTTGCAACAATATTAGCTATTGCCTCACATGTGTTTTTTTAATTTCGGTTGCACCAAGTTCACCTATTGTTTGACTTTCAATTTCACCTATTTGTTGTAAGAGTTCATAGTGGACATGACCTATACTTGTTTCAAATTTCAATATGTTCAAAGTTCTAATAATTGTTTATGAATTACATTTTTTCTTCGATATGGACATTGTAACTGTAGACCAAATGACAAGATGTATGTTTAGCATTTTTCTTAACCAAGCAAAGACAAGTACATCACGTTCAATGTTTCCCTTGTTATAGGGCAATGCTAATTGTTTTATGCATTCTTTCCAAGTAGTTATTGTTTTGTACTTTTCTATACAACTAAAGTATATATATTCTTTTATACATCTAATTGCAAATGGGTCATTTTGAACGACTGCATTTCAAAATTTTTGTGCAATGATAAGTCAAAAGCATGGCACACTATATTCATTATCCAGAAGATAAATTGTTTCAAATGCACCTTCACCATATATGATATTGAACATGGGCACCCTAACGAGGGCTCTAAATTTTTGATGTGAAAATATGGATAAGTCAATTTGTTCATATGCAATGTTGGTTTGTTGGCAGAAGGAAGAATCCATGATTGCATTTTTTTTTTAAGCAATGGTTGAAAGTAGCCATTTATAGGATCTTCATCATGAAATAGTATATCGTAAGTGTTTGTTGCAATTGTTGAATTAAAGTGAAAATACATTTTCATTTTCATTTTGGACCAAATTCTAATTGGAATTTTCAACCAATTTGACAACTAATGTATAAAAAAAATGTCTCCCCATAGTCCTCGAGATTCTAAAGGTATATCAATTGAAGTTGATTTAGACATTTTTACTAAATACAAGTCGCAATTATTGATATTATGCATTTCTATTAATGAATTTTCATGGAGCTCATGTTAATAAGAAATAGTTTCTTCTTCATCCTTTTTTGCTAAACATTTTCTAAAATAATTCACCGTTCCTATTCTTAATTCTATTGATGCATATGTTTTATGAAGTAAAGTTGTAAATTATCAAACAAACAGTCTCCAATCACATATGAAAAATTGTTTAACTGAAACAAGTTATTATTTTCTAAGACAAATGTCAATTTTTTTTTTTGAGATGATGTACACATGGTGATGTTTATTATGTCAATGCAATTGTAAAAGTTAGCAAGTATATTGTGTACCCATGAAATTAAAAGTTTCAATGTCTAGTCACATGCACTAGCGAATCTTCAGCAAGTGTCTAGAGAGCTATTTTAGTAAAAAGACATGCAAAACCAGAAAATGTGATTTATTAGTATATAAATATAAGATTTCCATTTTTTTTTCATATAAATCTGTTAAGAGTGGAAAACTATGCTAACGCACATGTGTATAAATGTTGTGTTCAAAATGTTATCATAGAATTATACATATAGAAGAACTTATACAAGAGAAATGTTGTGTTCAAAATGTATATCATAGAATTATACATATACAAGAACTTATACAAGAATATGGCCTGAAAATGACACGTTCCAAAATATGGAACTGTAAAATTTTCAATATAATTAAAAAATTATATAAAAAGCTAGTAGAAGTATGGAAATCATGAGCGGAACAAGGTGTTCGATCGAGTGAAAAGAAAATCATTATTGTGTTGAAGAAGCAAACAAAACTATGAAAATCTTTGAAGGTAAAACTAGAGAAATCTTTTTTGGTGTACATAATAGATAGCTGTAAGAAACGAAATAGAACGTAATAAGTAAATAATATACATAGTATTATAAGATTAAAGAAATATTTTTTGGGGTACATAATAGATAGTTGTAAGAAAGGAAATAGAACAAAATAAGTAAATAATATACACAGTATTATAATAATGAAGGAAAAAAATGTCTTCTTCAATGCATAGGATTCAAAAATATCAATAAAAAAAATCAAATTTGATTAAAGTTTACAAAAATAGATAGAGATTACATATATATGAACATAGATAGTTGCTAACAAAGTTTTTTTATAGAAATACTTTCAATACTTAATGTAAATAAACAAAGAAAATATATGTAAAAAGGAATGGAGAGAGTAAAATTTCCTTTTGTTGTTGTAAATACCTAATGAAGAAGTTAAAAAACAAGTTAAAAGAACAAAATGACATTCCTCTGTTAAAAAAAAATTAGGTTGGTAAGAAAATGAATCATATAAATTTTAACGCATTAAAGAGAGACTACAAATATGGTGAAATCAAAGCCAAGTGAACAATACGCAAGTTATGCATTATGCATGGGACCCAATGAATTCACACGTGTAAATAGAGTAGGGGTGGGGCATATAGATGATTATACTAAGCAATAAATAAAGGGAAATCTAAAACCCACTTGGAAAATAATGCAATAGCTGAATGGGTGAAAACCTATAAAATACTATCTGAAACAAAATAACAAAATCTAACCCAACAGTAAATTAATTTCAAATTGAAAATGGTCAAACCTTAAGAGAAAAATACTAAGAAAATGCCCTATTTTTATAGGAAATATGAAAAATAAAAATGTAATCATTATATATGTGAATGAATGAATCCAATAAACATAAAAATTTCCCATAAAACCATCTCCTAATGTTCTATGTTTTGTTTTGGTTATTGCATTGTGACAGGTTGTGAGAAAAATCTATTCCTAAACATGTTGCTTACAGATTATCATGCACACAGGCAAATGAATTTCGAAAAACGAAGAAGCAATCGGGTCATTGGCCTATGTTCAATCTTGTTAATGGCTCGAGTAACGGTTTCAAGATCACATCAAATCACATCACATGGGCCTCACTCTTTCCTCATCCTTCTCGAGGCTCCGCAAGAGTCACACAATCTGCGAATCTTATTGTTATAGAAGGAAGATCCTCTTGACAAATGCAAAACATAAATTGGGAACAATTCTTATTGCATCAGAAGGACTTAAAATTTTGAAAAAAAAGCGTGCCATGACCTTGGATAAAAAATTGTAGTACCAATTGTTGCTACAAATATATTGTGGCTCCATCAAATATATTTATAGTGATCGCTTTAAACTATTAATAACAAGATTTGATCAAACATGATTTTAATATATGAATAGAATTTGTATTTCACATATTTGGAGTTCAGACATGGGATCAAAAACACATATTGAGGGAATAAATGAATATAGGAATGGCCATTGACTCGTACTCCAGTCTCTGCCCACAATGCCTAACTTATGGCTACAGAAAATTAAGAGGAGGTTAAGGGTCGAAAAGGGAATTCATAAAATAGACATCACTAATAGAATTGCTAAGTTGGGTTTTGAATAACTTAGCCGGTTTACAAAAGCCAATCTTCCATATGGGTTTCTATTTCTCTTCCACCCACCAGTTTCATTTTTTCAATAACCATATATCAATTTTTATGCTACTTTTGTCACTACTTGGATGAATCCTAAATGTGATAAGCTGATGATGTCTACCATCAATAAAAAAGATTATGTGGACATGGATGAATATCCAATGACTGATTAGATTAATGTAACTTTACCAGTAAGATGTTATCTCCCCCTAAGAAGTATTATATCCCCCTAAGATGTATTAGAGATTGCATTGGTACAATAGAATATATGTCTGAATATGATAGCTCGATTGTTCATGCTGAATTAGAGGATGGAGAACAAAATATTGGTGCTACAACAATCAGATTAATATTTATTATAAACTAAATCAATTAAAATAATTTTCAGTAAATATATGTATTACGACTTATTTCTTTAGTTTTGAAGTGATTTTTAATATATTTATTTATTAAACTTATTGGATTTTTCACATTGGATTGTAGGATTAACCCGGTGTAAATAGTTGGAAAGTTAGTTGTAAGTAATACTGCATGTAATAGTTGGAGAATCAACCCTTTGTGCACTGGATATGAAACTATATGAAACTATTGATTTTAAGTCAAACGGTGAAACCACGGCTCAATGAAAATATAAATTCCTGTTCCATAACTTTATAATCTAGTTAATGCATATGGCACCAATTTAATGGACATAGTTTGAAAAGAAATAAAGCATTACCTTGAAAGTAATTTAATTAATTTTAATAAAAATAGCTTAAAAAGCACCACACGGTATGGAAATTGCTCATAGTAATAAATGTATTTTCTTACTTTTTATTGAAGCCAAAATATTCTATTGTGTGAACAGTTTGATTCATGGAAGGCCTTTCCCAATTAGCAACCACTTTTTGTATCCCCGTTATAGAGATGTAAAGATTACTATAATGTGATTTAAAGTCGAATCTATCATAGCAGGTTATGTCCATATTCTAATACCATGGGATCTCTCACCACACTTAGATTTTCATTTGATTCAAGCTAGTTTTGCTTACTCCACTGACCTCAAAATGAGTATGGTATGGTAAGTTAACTCGACCAGTTTCAAATTTAAATGGCATAGAAACCTTGTTTAAAAAAGAGGAATTCATTGGGACCATTCTCACAAAAAGGAAGTCATTGTTTATGACTATTATTTTATGTGTGAGATAATGGTCATTACCTTTTCTAATGTATTCCTTTTTCTAAAAAAATTAAATGGCATAGAAACCTTGTTTAAAAAAGCGAAAGTCATTAGGACCATTCTTGCAAACAGGAAGTGATTCATGGGTGAAATGAATATGAAACTAAGTGAATCGATAGGGGGAAAGGGTAGGCACCTATTGTGATTGAACCCATTGAAGCACTCGTTGATCCACCAGCAGCATCGTCTTGGACCCGAATGACATCTAGAGATGTGCGGGGGAGACAGAGCAACGCAACGACACTCTTCTCATCTAATGCAGAGGCAATTTCTTTTGACATGACCTGAAATTTCATCTCCAGATTGCCTAGGTGTTTCTCTACGGGATATTCAAGATGGCGCACCTTACAAGCCCCATTTATCTACTTCTTTGCATCGAATTTTTCGTTGGAGAAGGTCGCAAAATCGAGCATCATCTTCCAGAATTGCAATGTAACCCTGCCTCAGCACTCGGGTACCGAACAAAAGAGCGTCGACGTTTGATCCAGAGGGAAAGGGGGGTTTAAGGGAATGTTTTGAATCTTGGTTCAATGCAGCCTCCTCTGTGAATTTATATCAAATGCACACTCGTTTTTAGACAAAAGCACCCATAATTTTCCCGAATGCGATCAAAACTCTTGGTATGTGTACTCCACGATAATAAGTCAAGCACATATTAGAATTCCCAAGATCAAACCAGGCCTGGTTTTGATAAACATATGGTAACTGACTAAACTACGTCATATTTGATGACTTTCAAACTCAAAACAAATACAGTACTCGTTCGAAATGATTCTTAGTAAAATTGTCCTTGTTTATCTATATAATCTGGCTCATATAGGTATCGAACATGCAAATACCATTACATAGGTGGCACAATGCATGGTCACACTAGCGAAAACTAAAATGAATTGATAGAAATTAAAATTAATAGTCTCATATTTGGTTAGATGTAAAATACGTTTAATATGAAATGTCTAAATGTCACTATTACATGGCAGATAAATCAATCCATTTATATAATGCAAAGGTGGTTTATATGTTAAAGAGAAAGGTTATCATATTAAAAATATATACAAATTTGCAATTTAATTTTAAAATATACTAACATTAAATATACTTTAATATATACCTCGCCAATTTTTATTTGAGAATACAATCTTGATGACATCTTGTTATACTTTAATATTATACCCCGTTAACTTCTATTCCATAATGAAATTTCTATAACTCACGCCCATGATCTTTCTCAACGATCAAAAGGGATTTTATTTAGCCACTCACAGTTGTCACCCATTATGCCATTCCATTAAACTTATGTCAACGTGTCGACATATGCTCGATATTTGATTTTTAGGGCTTGGATATAGTCTTGTAACTACCCACCTCACTTCGTTGAGAAGTCTCATTTTCTTTCCAACAAGCAGCTCTGCATCTTCCAAATGCAACCTAACAATAGCATCTTTACCCAAAAATCTTTTTGAGTTCCACCAGTATTGCAGAGCTAAACCCTTGTTTAGGTGAATGAGGTTAGTCTTTTGAAAAAATACCGGTGCCTAATGAATAGAAGGAACTTACAGTGCCATCATGGTTGCATATCTTAAGGAGACATGCCCGAAAAACAACTCCAATGCACAAAGCCGATACTGGATTCAAAAATCTGGATTGAATCCAGTGTCACCTTGTCTCCAGAGGAGCCCTTGGTGAGAAATTTGTTTAATATTCATTATTATTGCTAACATTTAGTTTTTAGAATGTGTTATGACTTATATAAGCTCCGCGTCTCATTCTTTTAAATGTAATATTTAATCCATAAAATTCAATTCCTTGAATTCTACTTATTTATCAGATCTAAGGATAGATGTAGAAGCTTTAGAGTGAAAGCTAGACTATATTGAACGCATTATTTATTTCATAATTCTACATGTTTTCTCTGCTATCTGATACTTATGTTCAAAGGAACTAAAATGATACCGAAATATGCACTTTGTTTCAAGTTTTAGAAGAATTTGAACCTCAAGTAGGCGCCATAAATCAGAAAAAAAAAAGGTTCATTCCTTGAAATTTTTGGAATGTAGTTTATATTTCAATTTTTTTTTAGTATTTTGGGATTTTAGCACTACAATTTTTTCGGGTTTATGGGTTCCTACAGCCTAATAGAAGTGCCTCTACCTAAAAAGATTTTCAAGTGCCACCATTATTGCAGAGATAAACCCTTGTTTAGGTGAATGAGGCTAGTCTTTTGAACAAAGAACGGTGCCTAATGAACATAAGGAACTTACAGTGTGTTACACAGTAATTTGTCACCGTCCCTACCATTCCCCGTCCCGCACAATGGAGGACCCATTTTGTGACCTGTGAACATTGTCATGCCTTGAAATCATTATCAATGCATTCCTCTAAACATGAGCTTCAATTGCCCTAAAGACATCTCCTTGCAAAAAACCATGAAAACATCTCCTTTTGCATTGGCGCGGGCAGACAGTTCATCACTCGCGCCAATGGGGAAAATACTACAAAGAGGCCATGCCAACTGGTGCTCTGTCCCAGAGCAGCAGTCGTGCCAGCCAATTTAAGGAGTGTTTTTTAAATAAAGATGGCGGAAGTTGTGTTTCAACAAACTCAGAAACCATTGCCTATCTTGAGTTGGGAGGTTTGGCTACGGGAGTTCCATGGAAGGGAAGTGGTTTTCCACCTCTCATGGAACTTTCCTTGATGATAGGGCCAATCCCACAATAATAGGGATCCCAACTCCCTCCTTCCCATCTATAAAAGCTTGCCTATTGCCATTGCAAGCTAGTCTTGAAGTGCCTAAGCTTTGAATCTCCAAATTCCCAAGAGCCTTTGTGCTGTAAGAGCCCTCTTGCTTCCCTTAAGGCCGACTCAAGTAAGGAGACTATCGTCGAGAGACTCTAGAGAGGCTTTCCCTTTCCCTGGCGAGCTTTGCGAGACGTGAATGACTGGGGACCCTTCCGAAGGAGACCGTGGCATCATAACATTGGTTGTACTCTCTTTCGATTGTTTATTAATGAATGACTACCGGTTATGGTTCCACTTTGTTTTTCACTTATGTTAATAATGAGTTATATACTTTCTGACTGATATATAGTTGCGTATTCTGGATTTTATGCTTGTATTCGTGTTGTTTCTTGCATGTGCAAGTGTCCATTCACGGAGATCGTGGGGATCGTGATCTGCCAAGGCTGAGGAACGGGAACGCTGTCTCTTATACGAATCATAGCACTGGACTCCAGGTAGGCCTCCATCATTGGCTTATTTATTCGCAATTAGGAACTTGCGCTGTAGCATTTGATGATTGTTGCTAGACCCCTGCTGGGCTAGTAGGGATCGCCTCTGTCCGCAGAGGGGATTTACCTCCTCAACAATTTGGCGACTCCGCTGGGGAGCGTCTAGTTTTCATTGTCTCGTTTTGATTGTTTTATGATTTTCCTTGCTTGGTTAGCCTTCTGGGCTAGGTTCTTTTGCTATTTTTTGCTTCTTGGTTTGCTTAGTTATCATTGATCTGCTTCTGGAGTAGTTATTTTTTATTTTTGGTTGAGAAACTCGCCTGGCACGCTTTTTAGCTCGACAGTCGCGCCAATTGGCGCATGTTGCATTTGTATTGCCCGCGCCAATTGCTTTCTGGTTCCAGTTATAGCCTCACAGTCGTGCCACTCCTGTGAGGCATTAGGGTTTGCTCAGTTCTGAGCTCTCTGGGTCTGGTTAGTGTTTTTATTTTTGGTTTTTCGGCTACCTGAGTGTGTTGGAGTCCTGTTTGACTGGGAATTTTCCTTCGTCCTTTGGTTGTTTTCTTTTCTCCATCGATTTCACGTTTTAAGCCCTAGGGCATCTAGTGGTTTTGTGTATCGAGCCCTCCTTAGGAGTTTTGGTGTTTTGTTAGTCCAGTCAATTCTCTGATTGCTCCTCCGCATTCTCTTAGTAGTTGTTCACCGTTTCGTTACGATTTTTGAGTGATTACTCTTCTTTTCATTCAAACTTCGTTTGGTCTTTCTTTGGGCCCAGATCACACGGTCCATTGGAACCTTTGGGACTTTTTCTCGGTTTTGAGAGACTTTGGTCGATTTGAGATCTGATTGTTGGTGTCATTGAGTGAAACTTGTTTGTTTTGCTCTCTTAATATCGTTTCTCAAGTTGTTCCGTTTTTTTCCGGTTTGTTTAGTGCATCTAGCCATCAAACATTGAAAATTTAAAAAAAAAATCTCTTTTGATTTTGGTTGATTAGTGCAAATTGTAATCTTTTCAATTTTACTAGTGATTAGTGATTTGAATGAAAATTTTTCGATTTCATTAGTTGCATTAGAGATATCATTGATTGTCTTCCGATCATTTTGTTTGCGTAAAAACTCTCAACTCTTCTGTAGCTAGTTTTCATCGAACGAAATGATGTACTGTGGCATGTAGCTTTGCATTTAGGAATTTTTGAGACCACACATTCGTTAGGGCCTGAAAACTAAAACGTAATTGAAGATCAACTTTAAAATCTACTCAATTTACACTAAGGCAGCATTGAAATCTAACGAAACACATTTAGAGGTCTAGGCTAGAGACGTGTTCCGGCGTCTTTAAACCTAGTAGCTGTCGTTTGCCTTTTGGATTTAGACAGCGCTAGTATGGACTTGTGCTCCCCGTACCGTCGCGTATATAAAGGGAGACCCCTCTAGGTTTTCAATCCTTTATTCATAGGAAGTCGAGTCTACCGCCCTATACCTGTGATACACCGAACACAGCATTCGGGGAGATTGTCTGCACGTATAGAAAGTCCTTGGTTGATTTCTCTTTCATTATTGAAACCAAGGTGTATATTGCAGTTCACGGTTATTTGGTTCACCCTTTTGCCTAGTATTCCTGAGCAGTCATTTGATCTTTTCTGACTCCCTAAACTTGAAAGATTGCCAAGCGTTTGTCCTTTCATGCTTGTGTCAAATCTGAAAGAGATAGAGTCACCTTTTTATCGTTTCTCGACTCTTAAAACATGAAACGGTGAAGTTTCTTATTTTTCAATGTGGTAAAAATTAATCACCCACGATTACACGCCTTGTTAGACTTTGCTTGTTGACCGTTTGATCGTGTGTCTTAACTCTTTTTCGGCCCGTGTATGGTTTTGAGTCTTGATGGCAACTTTTTCAGAGTTTACCAACCAAGGAATCCCCTCATAAGGGAATCCTGGTCATTTTCCTCCTTTTGGGAATGTTGGTGCTCCTTACATGGCAACGTTGTCCCTTCCTGGGTTAACTGTTGGGTTGCCTGTTTGGTTGTTTTCAACCTCTGTGGTCCCAAATATCTCCGCTACTGTTCAATCAGTTCCTCCACCAGAACAACATCATGTTGATTCCAAGGTGGACCTCTCCCCTTCTTCGCCTGTTTTTGCATCCTCCTCTTCTACTTCGCCTGGTGACAGCTTGGATTCAGGTAACCAGGTGGTTAAGAAGAAGAAGAAGAAGACAAAGAATAAGAAGTCTGATAAGTGAGAGGCTAAAAGTGCAGCCATTGTTTCTGAAATATCTCCTCTTGATAAACCTTCCAACCCTCTGCGGAAAGTCAAGTTCCCTTACATGTTGTGCACGGGAGACCATCTTCTTCGAGACTGCCCTGGCATCCCCAAGGTGCTCAATGCATGGTCCAACGGCCGTCTGCCGTTGCCTTTGACTTCCGAGAGCCAGGTTGGGGGAACCTCTTCAACTGGTGCTGATAAGGCTCCTAAGAAGCAGGGTAAGATCACCAATCCCTGTAAGTTGTGTGAAGGGCATCATGCCATTCACCTTTGTCCTTATATGGATGAAGCCAAGCGAGTTTTGGACAACTCAACTGTTTCTACACCGCACCTCCCGGCTGGTTATAAACAACTTTCTTTGAGTCCTCCACTAGCTGATCCTATGATTGGTCAAGAGTCATCCTTGGTCGATCCCACTCCCCCAGAAATTTAAATTCACGAATCCGTCCCTGACCAACCATTGGTCATAGGATCGGTTGAACTGACCCCGTCCGCGGTGCACCAGGTCTTTTCTGTCGAGAGTGGATCTCACACCCCCCATGTCCTTTTGATTTCTTCGGATTCTTCAGACTTGGAGAAAGATTCTCCTGTCCCTGTACTTCAAGAAGCTCCTCCTCCGCCTCCCATGATGGAGGCTTCGGAGGACATCCCTCTCGCCTTCGAGATGGACGTTATGGAGGATGTTCCTTCTTCCGTAACACCAGGGGAAGACCTTCTCGGTTCGATGGTAGCCCCTCCGAGTAGTCTGGTCGCCTCCTTTGATTGGAGTCGATTTGCAGGATTCCGCCTTCCGTCTTACGTGCCTTTCGAGATCACAGTACAGGCTCTTGGTCTGGTTGTACCCAGTACCATTATAGACGAAGGTGCGTCTGTTAGTATTCTGTCTTCAACTACCTGGCAAGCTTTCGGTTCGCCACCGCTTGCGCCCGTTACGCAGAATCTGTTGGCATTCAATAGAAGGACGAGTCAACCGTTGGGGATCCTTCCAAGGTTACCTGTTACTTTGGGAGGTAAAACCGTCCATATGGACGTGATGGTCGTTCCAGGCCCCTTGGATTTCAATCTGCTCCTGGGGCGCGATTACACCTATGCCATTGGAGTGCTCATCTCCTCCCTTTTTTGTGTGGCCTGTTTTCCGCATGAAGGACAGATCGTGACCATTGATCAGCTTTCATTCTTTGGTCCTAATGTGGCAACTGGTCTGCCATCACCCCCTCCTGGTTTTTATTCACCCGTTGTATCTGCTCCACCGTAGGTCAACTATGTGTCTACCTACCCTGTGCCCACACTCAATGAAGACACCGTCGTGCATAGTGTACTGGGGGCATTGGGCCCTGACTTCCAGGATGTTTTCCTTCCATCGGGAGTGGAACTCTTGGAAGCACCGCCTTCTTGTTCATTTTGATGTAAGTCGGTTAGAGCACGGTTTCCTCCCTGTGTCAAGCTCTTTAAAAAATGAAACCAGGTTCTCGGAGCAGAGTTCCTCCACTTGTGTCAAGCTCCTAAAAACAATGAAACAAGCTGTTTGAGGATAGTTCTTTTAAGTGTGTCAACCTCGTTAAAATAATGAAACACGAGCATGTTCAATTCGACTTTTTGTTTTGAACCTTCACTCCATTTTCAATGGACTGAAGCTTGGGGGGCATGCACCTTGAATTGAGACACCATGCTGGGGGGCATGCCCATCTTTCTCATTTCAAGCATAGTTTGCATATGTGTGTGTTCATGTGTGCTTTTAAGCTTGCATAAAAATGAAATGTGTGAGTAGATACATTGTGTTGATACATTTCTCATTGGGTCATTTGTTATGTAACTGATACATTAGATTACTTTTGTATTAGACATTTTCATGACATATAGAAAACATCATCACATGTAAAGAAAGATCCATCCAGAAATAGATATGCATATATATATGTATGTATATATATATATATATATATATATATATATATATATATATATATATATATATATATATATATATATATATATATAAATAGATATGCATATATATATCGATATCAAAGTGTTTACATAGCGTGTGTCACATAAATTCAAAATATACATAATCGTCTTAAGTACATCCGGAGACGATATGTCTCTCAAAAAATATGTGTGGTATAATCCCTAAGAGCTAATCCGCATGGTGCTCATGATAACATGTAACTGCACGCACTAAGCGTCTCAGGATTCGGTGGACCCGACTTGGAACTCCCACCGTATGACGATGGTACGCCATCGGTACATCCGCCAGCCGAGCATAGTCCGGGATCCCTCGGGCAATTCCCTCGAGATTCTAAATCAACTCCTCCCCTCCTGTGCCCTCTCCCTGAGGATCAGGGGCAAGATGAGTCCTCCGTGATATTGGAGACATCCCGGCTGGTCTCTCAGGGCCCACATCTGCATACATATATAAAATGTGTTAGGACGAATGTGTATTAACAAAAAAAACATAAAACATAAAAATCAAAAAACATGAGGTCTTACCCAACTCCTCATCCCAGTCATCTCCTTCTGGCAGTGGGAGATCTGGGTCTCCGGTGAAGTCAGTTCCTGCATATGGCCAGTCCTCCACTACAATCAACTGGTGCCGTAACCACCTAAAAAACTCTGGCCTCCAGGACATCTGTTGGCTGCCTCCAGCTCTGGGCATTAGTGCTGCCCAGCGAGCCATTCTTGGCTCTCGTGGAATCGGATCTGCTACTATGGCCCCTTGGCCCTAGAAGATTGGTAAGCATTCTAGAATGAACGATATCAGAATGGAACCATAGCCAAACTGTTTCAGTTTAGCTTGCTTGCATTTTGTGAGCTGTCTCTTCATGTTTATTGTTACTGCTGTAGCCCAGTCAAACAATAAGGGACTCATGCATTCTAAGGCCAGCAGGAGTTGGGCCTTTGTGGCCTCGTGCGGTGCCTGTGATCTTGCAGCCCACGTGATGGTATGTAGGACGACTCTCAATGCCAGATCGGGGATAGTGTGGATATCCACCTTTTTTTTCCCTGATCCCATTTGTGCTCTTGGGCACACTCGTGCCATCACTTCTTCCATCTTCTCGCCAGATGGTATGCTCCCAGTCAGGATGGGTACCGGACCTCTGCAAGATAGTCCGGTTATGAAGTACACATCGGAGACCTCTAGTTCCAATACCTGGTCTCCCAACTTGAACACTTGTTCTTGTTCATCCCAAATACTGATCAGATACTGGAGGAGCTCGGGTTGAGCTCGTAAACAGGGTGTAAGGAAGAACTTCTTTAGCCCACAGTTTCTGAGGGCATTCATGTAAGCCTCACTTTCTATGGCCTGTTCATCCTCTTCTCCATGCTCTCTTTCTTTCCACTCAATCACCATTTTTCTTGATTTCCTGCATCCACATGGTCATAAACCCTTAATTAGATCTCTGGTAGGCTTCAAATTTCATTTAAAATGATTAAAAGTTTGAATTTCTAGGCGGAAATTTGGGTTCGGCCGCTGGCGCGGCTGTTTTGTGAACAGTCGCGCCACGTGGCGCGAGCCCTTTGCATAGAAAAGCCCATTGGCGTGGGTCCATGCCCGATACCCGCGCCAATGAGCGCAGCCCTAAAAATTCAAAAAGTTGCCACAGAGCCTGATATATGAGGGAAAACTATCAAAAAATGGATTGAAATGAAGTATAGAGAAGTGCCTCTTACCTGTAGCAGACGAGAATCTGAATGGTCAACCGGATCTGTCGTAATTGCCGTCAGAAGTTTGCACTCCAAAATGGACCACTGCTGCTTTTTACCAAGGTAAATAGTAAATGTAATTTTGTTTTTACCATTTTGACATATTTATAACTTTTTCGACATAAGATGGGTTTTAAAAGTTATTTTTATCAAATATTTTAATGTGTTATGTCGAAAATGGGTTTTACGCTTGCTTGGTATGTTCAGCAGCAGGTTTTTTGCGACTTTAACGGTGGAAACGAGTTGTATTTTATACTTTTTCGGACTCGGTAAATACACGAAAAAGTCACTTTGGAGTCATCTTTCAGCTCTTTTCTGACTCTCTAAACATGAAAAGATTTCCGAGGCCCTTGTCGTTTCGATCTCGTTAAAATGGACACAAATCGACATCTACCCAGTATACGTTTACCGCTTTTTCGGGCTGGGATAGATTGATTACGAAAAAGGAATACCCTAGCCTATCACGACTAGGAGGTTTTCTCGGATATTGTTTTCTACCTTTTCAGATCTGAGGAACTATTTACAAAAAGGGACCTGTGGAGTTTACTTTTCTGTTGTCTTTTCAAACTCTCTAAACATGAAAAGACGCCGAGTTCTCCCTTTGTCAGACTCCTTAAACCCTGATGACATTGGATCCAGTCGAAATGACATTCTCTGAGTTTCTCCTTCCTAGGACTCGTTAAATGCACTAGGATGGATTCGCCCGAAGGGCGGACTTATATCACAAGCATATGCTATCCCCTTCAAGCTTGTTATCAAAAATAATTGGGGTACTCGCCAGAAATGGTGGGGGAAAAATGGAACCATCATCGTTGTCGTCGGCAGTATGTCGCTCTTGAACATGGCACTTGTCTGCATTCGTGTCGGGTTGGGGACATCTCATCTCGTTTTCTCACTTTGCCTCCGTGGGTTTGGATAATCCCTTTTGACCTCTCATCTGCTCATTGCCTCGTCACCATGACCTTTGATCCGTTGATGTCAAATAATGCCAAGTCCACTGTCGTGCCATTTATATGTTCAAGAGAAGTTGGCCTCTGCGAATATCAACCTTCCTTTGATTCTCATACGATCCTGATTCACAACAAAACATCATGTTCCTCTGTCTCGTGTCGATGATGTGGGAAACATTATGGCCCACCTTCGATCAAGGTCACTTCCTGTCGACTTCAGCTCATTATCCAAGAGGTTGATGTAGAGACTTCTTTATGGTACCTTGGAGCCTGCATGCCTCAATGGCAGGTTCGTCGCATTCGACGAGGGGTTTTCATCATTGGCTTCCGATCGAGTGATTCTACGGGTGTTCGACGCCCGCTCATTGATTCACACGCCGTAGATTGTACCTGTAGTACCTTGAGGACCATTGTCATTATTGGTGGTTCCTCTCGCGTCTGTTAACGGCTTTCATCATTGGCTGGTAATCAGACGATGTTCTTGCATGTTCGACTTCAGCTCACATATTCACATGCTTGAACTTGTACTTTATTTGGGTCGAGATGGAGCGCAAGACCCTGGATTGTGTCTGTTGTAATCCAGGCTGCGATTGTGGATTATTATCATTATGTACATGACTCACTGATTGGATGGCTGCGACCATACCTGAGTCTATTTATTTGATCCTCGCTGGATGGCTGCACCCATACCCTGGATCCGGATTATAGTGTACTCTGTTTCGGATGGCTGTGCCCATACCGCATATACATCATGTACTTGAGATATCAGTTGTATTTTTCTACGCAGGTTTTCCGACGGCGGAGCTTCAGTTGGACACGTTCTTGTAAAGCATTTCACCCCTCTCTCTCTCGGGCTTCATACTTTAGGGGGCATCTGTTACACAATAATTTGTCACCGTCCCTACCATTCCCCGTCCCACACAATGGAGGACCCATTTTGTGACCTGTGAACAATGTCATGCCTTGAAACCATTATCAATGCATTCCTCTAAACATGAGCTTCAATTGCCCTAAAGACATCTCCTTGAAAAAAACCATGAAAACATCTCCTTTTGCATTGGCGCGGGCAGACAGTTCATCACTCGCGCCAATGGGGAAAATCCTACAAAGAGGCCACGCCAACTGGCGCTCTGTCCCAGAGCAGCAGTCGCGCCAGCCAATTTAAGGAGTGTTTTTTAAATAAAGATGGCGGAAGTTGTGTTTCAACAAACTCAGAAACCATTGCCTATCTTGAGTTGGGAGGTTTGGCTGCGGGAGTTCCATGGAAAGGAAGTGGTTTGCCACCTCTCATGGAACCTTCCTTGATGATAGGGCCAATCCCACAATAATAGGGATCCCAACTCCCTCCTTCCCCATCTATAAAAGCTTGCCTATTTCCATTGCAAGCTGGTCTTGAAGTGCCTAAGCTTTGAATCTCCAAATTCCCAAGAGCCTTTGTGTTGTAAGAGCCCTCTTTCTTCCCTTAAGGCCGACTCAAGTAAGGAGACTATCGTCGAGAGACTCTAGAGAGGCTTTCCCTTTCCCTGGCGAGCTTTGCGAGACGTGAACGACTGGGGATCCTTCCAAAGGAGACCGTGGCGTCAGAACATTGGTTGTACTCTCTTTCGATTGTTTATTAATGAATGACTACCGGTTATGGTTCCACTCTATTTTTCACTTATGTTAATAATGAGTTATATCCTTTTTGACTGATATATAGTTGCGTATTCTGGATTTTATGTTTGTATTTGTGTTGTTTCTTGCATGTGCAGGTGTCCATTCATGGAGATCGTGGGGATCATGATTTGCCGAGGCTGAGGAACGGGAACGCTGTCTCTTCTACGAATCATAGCACTGGACTCCAGGTAGGCCTCCATCATTGGCTTATTTATTCGCAATTAGGAACTTGCGCTGTAGCATTTGATGATTGTTGCTAGACCCCTGCTGGGCTAGTAGGGATCGCCTCTGTCCGCAGAGGGGATTTACCTCCTCAACACGGTGCCACCGTGGTTGAAAAAAATGAGGATACATGCCCGAAAAACAACTCTAGTGCACAACATTGGCACTACATTCAAAAATCTGGGTTGAATCCAGTGTCACCTTGTCTCCAGAGGAGCTCTTGGTGAGAAATTTGTTTAATATTCGTCTTTATTGTTGAATTTCATTTTTAGAACGTGTTATAACTTATATAAGTTATGACTATAATTATTTTAAATGTAATATTTAATCCATAAAATTCAATTCCTTGAATTCTAATTATTTATCAGATCCAAGGTTAGATGCAGAAACTTTAGAGTGAAAGCTAGACTATATTGAGTGCATGGTTTATTTCGTAATTCTGCATGTTTTCTCCACTCTCTCGTACTTCTATTCAAATGAACTAATACGATACCGAAATATGCACTTTGTTCCAAATTTTAGAAGAATTTGAACCTCAAGTAGGCACCATAAATCAGAAAAAAAAAAAGTTCATTCCTTGAAATTTTTGGAATGTAGTTTATATTTCTAATTTTTTTTAGTATTTTGGGATTTTAGCACTATAATTTTTTTGGGTTTATGGGTTCCTACTTATTTACTTTTACTTTTTCTTTTTTCTAGCAGGATTTCTGGTTATTGAGGATCCCCAATGTCGATATAAAGATGTTGAATGTTTTTTATTCGCTGGGATTGAATGTAAATTCTTATGGCCTTGGTTGGAACTAAAACCCCCAAATTCCAAAAGTAAAATGAAATTTTGATATTTATGTTTCTTTTAATTTGTTTTTTTTACCCAGTTAAAAATAGAAACTTTATTATGCTCTTTTTAACCATGATCAACACTTACGGGTAATTAATTTTGAAAGCCTTGGTTGGAACTAAAACCCCCAAATTCCAAAGGTAAAATGGAATTTTGATATTTTTGTTACCCTTCTTGAACTGTGATTCTTTTAACTTCTTCTAGTGTGTTTCTTTTAATTTGTTTTTTTTTACCCAAATAAAATAGAAATTATTCTCCTAGAAAATTTTCCCCTTAGGCTATTACGAAATGGAGAGGATGAATAATAATAGTGATTTGAAGTTTTCTTATTCTATCCTAGGCTAATTAGGTTATTAGGATAATTGACCTTTAGGCCTAATTCTAGGCACGACTTTGGGAAAAGAAGGCTAACCTTATCCTACAAAATATTTGTTACTGGTAAGGCATTTAAATCAAATTTATTCTTGTCTAGTTTTCATACAGTAATAAATCGTGGTAATCTAGAGTAACAATAATAATCTAGATTCCAAAATAAGAGTAGTAATCAATCCAATAATCCAGAGTAACAATAACAATAATAATCAATGCAACAATATAGAGTAATAGTCATTCTAATAGTAATAACTAAGAGTAATAGTAATACTAATAGTAATTTGAATTTTTTTTCGACGATAACAAGTTTTGAATGAAAATTCATAACAAAGAGTTGTACCATTTTATTCAAGTTGTAGGAAAAAAACAGGATCCAGTTGGCCTTGAGTGATCATAAGTGAATCAGGTTACAGATTCCAAAAAAATCCAATGAAGTCTGACCCTTGGCAGGCTGTGATATAGAGTATTCTGAAGCGGTGGCAAAAAAGTGGCCTGACGAGCTGTCATACAACTTTCATGCAGGGTATTGTCATGCAGGTTTTCTTAAGCTGCCGGAAAAACATGGTTTAGCATGCTATTATACAAGGCTGTTAGAATTTACCGGAGAAATAATAAATTTACCGAGAGGAACAAAAAACCATAAAATAGCTAGCAACAAATCATAAACATAAACAAAGATGTTTATTTGGGAAAACCCCCAAATCTGGGGCAAAACCCAAACAATGAAATTTCATTAAGCATTGGCCAAAATCCTGGCCAATCTAGCCAAGTGAGCCTTCACGACTCACCTCTAGGCCTACATTACAATGAAGTATTCCCAGCCTTTTATAGGCTCCATTAGATGCAATACCATGGGCTGAAAACCATGGGTGCACAATACCATGTGCCCCAAAAACACTACTATTTACCCTAGTCAACATTGACTCTATCCCGAGTCAAGTTTACCTAACAACCCCACAATGAAATTTCATTAAGAATTGGCCAAAACCAAGGCCAATCCGGCCAAATGAGCCTTCACCGCTCACCTCTAGGCCTACATTACAATGAAGTATTCCCAGCCTTTTATAGGCTCCATTACATGCAATACCATGGGCTGAAAACCATGGGTGCACAATACCATGTGCCCCAAAACCACTACTATTTACCCTAGTCAACATTGAATCTATCCCGAGTCAATTTTACCTAACAATTCCCCCCTTAAACTTGACTTGGGGTTTCTTGACTAAATCCAGCCAAAATTGCTAAGTGAGACAACCCTGCTCACTCTAGCTCTTCCCCCCTCAATTTTTTAAATTTTTTATTTATTTATTTACCCAGGTAATTGTTAACTTGACATCCCCCCTATCACCTGATATAACCCAGACTTTACCAGTGATTACCCAGGGGTACACATCAGGGAAAATTTTAAGGATGGACGTTTATCTTAAAGTTTAAAAGCTTGGCGAATCTTATTAGTCCCCAATATTTGAATTGTAAAATTTTTGATCTTATTTTTGTAAAAATATTTAGTTTTGTAATCATTTTATAGTAGTATATATAAATTTTTGGCCATTTTTAGGGTAAAATATTATTATACTATAAAATTTGGGCGAATCAATTTTAAAAAAATTGGGAATTGGCTATTCTTTTTTTTTTGAAAAAACATGGAAAATTAGCCCGCCTGCGAATATTAGCCCCTAAAATTTTCCATGGTACGCATGCCATACCAGGTCTTACAGCAGTATGCCCATTTACATGTAATAAATTAACTCCATTATAATAATAATATATTTTTTTGTTTCATTGTTACTATCTTTGTACATATGAAATCAATATCCATATAAAAAGAACCCATCTACCGGATTACATGGGTCACCAGCCTTTGTAACCGCTAGTCCTCTAGGAGTTCTCTTCAGATACATGGTTCATTAATTAATTAATCCAAATGCACATATCCTCTCTCATTTTGACAGACTTTGTTCTCCTAGCGCAGCGAAATTCAATGGCTCCGATACCATTTGTTAGAATTTATTGCAGAAATAATAAAAAATTTACCGAGAGGAATAAACATAAAGAGTCTAGCAACAAATCATAAACATAAACAAAAATGTTTCTCCACGAAAACCCCAAACTTTGGGGAAAAAACCAACCAATGAAATTTCATTAACCATTGGCCAAAACCCTGGCCAATCCCCCCAAGTGAGCCTTCACCGCTCACCTCTAGGCCTACATTACAATGAAGTATTCCCAGCCTTTTATAGGCTCCATTACATGCAATAACATGGGATGAAAACCATGGGTGCACAATACCATGTGCCCCAAAACCACTACTATTTACCCTAGTCAACATTGAATCTATCCCAAGTCAAGTTTACCTAACAAAGACATTATGAAGCAGTTAGAAAATTGCGGTGGGAAATGTGGCCACTTAGCAGTACGACAGAAAAGAACATAAGAAAAGAAGTGGAGAAACATTTAATTGTAAAATTCATTTAAAATGCTTTAATTTTAATGTAAAATGTAACGTGGCCACTTAGTAGTACAACAACAAAGTACAAAAGAAAAGAAGCGTAGAAACATTTAATCATAAAATGCATTTTAAAATACTTTAATTTTAATGTAAAATGTTTGTACTACTCGGGGAAAATATTCATGCAAATATATAATGTTAAATATTTTAAAAGTAGCATTACTTCAAGATCAGAAAATGAGCTTCACAACAAGCTTTTAAAGCAAGGTTTTTGATACACAATGCTTATTATGGCCTTGGAGCAAGGCCAAATAAGACCTCAAAGATTTTGAAGGTTTTGATTCATGAACTAAAACCTTTGTCAGTGTTTAATAGGCTCTTCAAAAAGTTAACAAAAACATGTCGAAAAACTTAGGATAGTTTCAGTTTAAGCATTTGATTACGTTTAACCGATTCATATTCCAAAGCATTTCGATTACAAGAGTCCCTGCTATCCCTTTGGGCAAGGACTAATAATATATGTAAGACAATATGCCATATCAAGCCATAATGATAATATGGTGTGGTTATAAATATTTTCAACATTGATACTTGGAGAGAACCAAGATGAGAAATGGTTCTCTATAGATCTCAACAAGGATTTCCTTTCTCCAATCCTTTTGCAAGCACTTTTTTATGTCGAAGAATGTAGAAAAAATCTCAAGATGTGTAATCCTTCCTAGAAAATAAATGCTAATTGCTTGGAAAATATTTTGGCGGCGTAACAATGCACTAATTTCTTCTACTTCTGGGCTCTCCTTCCTCTTGCATTTATATATTTTGAATTATTTCATACCTCCCTATTGGCTCATTAATGAGATAGAGACTTGGGGAAATACATGATGAATCCTTTGGGGTTGCATATCTCCCAATTAAAATTGGTAAGGCTCGAAAATGACTAGTTGACCCTCTATTGTTAGAGGAAAATGACCCATTCAATTTAATGTGGTAAAATAATTGTAAATTGACACTTTGGTGAGTCCGCACGACTATTGAAGAAACAACCACGCGGGTTTGGTAAAATTTGTCTTTGGCGTGCTCGCATTGTTTAATTCTTTAAATGAACATTTGGAAAACCTTTTGATTTTTGGACTTCATGATGTTTTCAACAAAAAGTGATACACATACATGTTGTTTGTGACTCTGAGTGTCATATTACTTGTACAAATGTGTGTACGATTTTTCTATAATAACAACTATAAAGAAATAAATTCATTGAAATATATATATATATGAACTCGTTTATTAACAATTTAATTGAAATTTATGCCATATAAAAATTATTATTTTGTAAATTAACCTTATAATTAATAAAATTAAATATGATTAGTTATAACCCATTTTTTTAAAATAGCTATAAAAAAATAAATTCACCAAAAAATATTAAAAAATTTCAAATAGCTGTAATAAAAAATCACCGAAAATGATTTCTTATCAACTTATTTATTAACATTGTAATTGAAATTATTTTGATATAAGAAATATTTTATTAAAAATTAATCTCATAACTAATAAAGTTAGATATCATTAATTATAACTCAATTTTTTTTTTCAAATAATGGAAATTTGATTCATGATATCCATCTACTTATCAACTCTTTCTTAATGTATCAACTGAAACACATCATAGTTCGAAGTATTATTGATTATATTGAGAGAAAAAATTGAGATTCCAACACTCTTCACAAGAAAACTAGGGTTTTCACTATCTTGGTGCATTTGGTACAACTTCAATGGTTGGATATGTAGGGGGAAGAAATGTTCCTTCCTTAGTGATGTTTTTACAGGAGATAACAGAAAAATCAAATCAAACCCAAGGAAATGGAAACATAGGATCAAGTAAGGAGGCTGCAACTACTTCAAACCCTCTCTCTTAGAGGTGCTATTCAGGGAGATACTTGCCAAAAGTGGCCACTGGGCCAAAATTTAAGGTTAAATAACATTGCATTGGATAATATACAAAAAATGAAATTCCATGCTTTAATAGGAATATTTATAGGTATTTTTCCTTCAGAAAAAGGCCTCTCATGGTGGATCCAACAATTTTGACAACCTAAGGTACAATTCATACTAGAACTAGTAGCAAAGGGTTTCTTCATGATCAATTTTTCCAACCTCTACGAAAATTTAAAACATAGTCTTTGAAGGGGGGCCTGTTTTTATAACTTTGTGAGGTTCTACTTATGATTTTAGATGAATTACTTACTTTAGACAAAGTAGAATTCAAATTTTCCCCGGTTTGGATATGCTTGTACTCCCTACCAAGGTAGTTTTAGGATAAATAAATACTTACATACATAGGAAATGCTCTAGGAAATTTCATCAAATATTTAGAAGAAACTAAGCAATCTAGGCACATTTATTATGCTTTAATATTCATGTACATGAATATATCTAAGCCACTCACTAAATCAATCGATACATAGTATCGAGATGAGATGTTGAAACCGACTCTAGATTATGAACATATTCCTTTCATATGACCATGATGTCGTGAATATGGCTTCTTTTTTCATGAATTCCATATTATAACCCCCACTATATAACAAAAAAATAGTGTTAAAGGATGAAAAGGGTTTTTCAAAGCCCCAATCTCGTTGTAGAAGTCCCAAAGACGGTCTATCGCCACCCTCTAGAAAAAAACCCAAAAATAATAATAGTTTTGATCCCTCGTCTGATTTGGATGCTTTAGAAAAACCAACCAAAAACATCCTAGATAAATCCAAAAACCAAGATCAAAACATGCTATAATAGGATCTAAATATTCCACCAACTCAATCTTTAGAAGGAAATTTAAAAGCCTCCAAGTTGATTTCAAATTTGATTCTCCTAGATATCCATATGGAAGATCAAGATAATGAAATATAAATAGAGAAAACTAAATAAATGGATCCAGATAACCTAAATCTATCCAAGGGAGAATCAAGTTAATATCGAAGGTTTATCCTTCCACTACTCCTCTCTCTCAATGAAAGTTATCTCTTGGAACCTAAGGGCCCGCAACTATAAGGGAAAGCAAAGGCTCCTTATAAATATATGAAATGAATACTCCCCCCACTTTCATGATGATGATGTTGGGTGCCTATAATACTAGTTTATCCCCTTATTATTGTTAGTTTAGCCCCCTTATTGTTATTTTTGTACCCCTATAGCCCCCATATTTTTTTTTTTTGGTAAATTAAGATAATCTATATTAATTCGAAAATAGAAACCATACATATGCTACAAGTTGGGTTGGTAAGCTGCGCTTAACCAATCCCATCCTTAGTTGCACAGTTTCAGGGCTGCCTCCGTGGAGGAAACCAGCTAAGAAAATACTTGAAGCAGGAAATTACAAAATGCGCAGAAGCGCTGGTGTATCCGAAAATTACAAAATTTGAAGAAGCATAAGTATAACTTGAAATTCCGTGGTGATAGCAGGCATGACAAAAAACAAGGAATAACTGAGCAGCATCATAGTCCTTAGTCTTCAGCTTCATTATTACTATCTAGATCTTCCTCCACACTGGGGTAGGTGTATGCCTGTGTAGCCGCTTCCTTTGTATCAGTGGGTGGACGCGTAGGTTTTGGGACTAGTGCACAAAGGATGGGTGCCACCAGATATTCTGCATCAGGGACGTGCATCCAAGTACCTTCAGAATACATAATCCATACATCTGTATCATCACCCTCATCCTCCTGAGCCGAAAGAGGTTTAGTCTTGCGAGGATAGAGATGTGCCTTATGTGCAATGGTGGACTTCTGAGGTCTGCATCTACCCCTCTGCGAAGCTTGCACGGGGGCCTCCTCCTCTTGATTCTGTTCGGGACTCTTTCTAGCGAAACTGCCTAAGAAGGAGCCTTCAACAGACTCCAGGTGATTGTCCGTCCCACAGTGGTAACAACTGGGGAGCACCCCTATCTGCCCTCCACGGAAGGTTCTTTGGCACAACCTAGGTGCCATGGCCTGCTGAAGTAGAGGTGTGACAAAGATGGAGGGATGCTTAGCAGGGGGAGAGGGTCGAAGCAGGGGAGAAGCAAGTGGACAGGGGGAACGATGAGGAATGTGGGGTGATGGGTGCATACAGACTATTGAGACTGGTGGGAAAAATCGAGCCGGGATAAGATGCATAGGCTGGGTAACTTGCAGCCCTGAGATTTTTGCATATTGAAACTCTAGGAAGAGGGTTGCGCAGCGGGTTAGTGGCGCAGGAGGGCAAGAAAGAAAGAAACATAAAAGACTGAAGGAGCTGACTGTGAATCTCTTTGTGCCGAGGGGCCTTCCTTTTAAAAGGCCTGTAACACATGCAAAGGGGAAGATCATGATTAAACCTTGCACACAGCTGCGTGCCATAACCATTTTCATGAGCGGGCTCGAGTGAAGTGTTATGGCCAGTCGGCATATCGATCCAGGTAATCATTTAGGATGATTTCTGCAGAGAGGTACCATTCAAGTGTGTCTTCATCATGCCTTATCTCATTCATCTTGTGCAGATGGTTATTGGTTTGAGGATCCACATCGGATGAGGACCTGTGCTACATATCTTCGTCCTCATGGGCGTGGGATCAGCGATTGTCATTCGTACTCCTGATGTCACCCGCATCCGGGGTTGTAGCCCCCATATTATTATTATTGTTCCCTTACATTATTATTGTTAGGTCGGATAGAATTATATTGTTACCCCATGGACTCCTATATATAGAAAGGAAGTTTTGTCATTTGTATCATCCAAGAATTGTTCATTTATGTAATGTAAAGTAGGTTTCCCCCTCAAGTGGTTTATTTTTAAGGTGTTGACAAGGGTTTCGTGAGACTGTGGATAATCCAGCAAAATCTTTAGTAAACAATAACCACAGGAATTTGAAAACCAAAAGATCTCTCTTTTATTCTATTTTTGGAGTTGGTTTCATAACATTTGGTATCAGAGCTTTGGATTCTAGGGTTTTGCTGCTCCAAATAGGTCATCATGGATTTTTCGTTATAATGTTTATTTTACGAAGGTTCAGAAACTGAAATTTTTACCACGAGAAGAGGAAAGCCTAAGGAACTTCGTGTAAAAATTTCAGATCTTGGTTCGCAATATTTTCAGCAATATGATCTGTGGAAGTTAGGGTTTTTGTAGGCTCCCAAATTTCATCTAAAAGAAGTGACCTTGGGAAAAGAGGTAATCCAAGTGTGCCTTCATCATGCCTTATGTAATTCATCTTGTGCAAATGGTTACTGGTTTGAGGATCCAAATTAGGTGAGGGCCTGTGCTGCATATCTTTGTCCTCATGGGCGTGGGAGAGGTAATTTTCATTCGTACTCCTACTGTCACTCGCATTCGAGCCTGTAGCCCCCATATTGTTATTATTGTGCCCTTACATTATTATTGTTAGGTCGGCTAGGATTATATTGTCACCCCATGAACTCCTATGTATAGAAAGGAGGTTTTTTCATTTGTATCATCCAAGAATTTTTCATTTATGTAATGTAAAGTAGGTTTCCCCCTCAAGTGGCTGATTTATAAGGCATTGATCTATATTTTCTTCTATTTTTGGATCTGGTTTCATAACATTTGGTATCAGAGCTTTGGATTCTATCATTTTGCTGCTCCAAATAGGTCATCGCGGAATTTTCGTTATAATGTTTTTTATACGAAGGTTCAGAAGATGAAATTTTTACCACGAGAAGACGAAAGCCTAAGGAAATTTGTGTAAAAATTTTAGATCTTGGTTCGCAATATTTTTAGTGATATGATCTGTGGAAGTTAGGGTTTTTGCAAGCTCCTAAATTTCATCTAAAAGAGGTGACCTTGGGAAAATCATCATAACTCTCTCTTTAAGCATCAGATTGGAATTCTGTAAAAAGTGGCCAAAATCATATGGAATGTAGTTTTCTGTATATCAATATTAGAGCCAAAGGAGGAAAAAATGACACATGGAATTCCGTACAAGTTCACTCTACTGAACCAATTCATAATTATATCATTGTGGGAGATTGGGCATAACTATGTCTTGAAGCATCCAAATCAGGTCAGACCTGTGGCATTTGAAAGAAGATTTAGAGTGTTACTACAAGACATAAGTTGAGATATTGAAGATCCGAAATCACAGAGATAATTCAGTTTCAATTCGAGCTCCTCAAAAGAAAGGAAAAGGTGTGCATTTGTTTTTCAAATTGCATAAGTCTTGTTTGAAAAATCAATTTGAAGTGATTCCAAGGGCATATTGAAGTATAGATATCAGTACCGAGTTCTAAAATTCCCCCTAAAAATAATTCAACACCCATTAAGTCCTCAGAATACTCTACTATGACTCATGAAGAGGAAGAATTGCAACATGATATATCCAAATTACAAGAGAAAGGGCACCAAATTTCGCTCTCGCAAAGAGCAACAAAAAATAAAATGGAAGTTTTGAAGAAAGACATGGAAGCTATGAATCTAGATGGTTTGAAGAAGGGTGTGGAAAATAATATCGATGATTTGAAGAAAGGCGTGATGGATGGTTTGAAGAATGGCATGGAAGACATGGAAGAAAAAATGAAAGACATGAAGAATGATACTAAAGCATACATGGAAGGTTTGAAGGAAGGTTTGACAAAGTTGATACAAGAAATGGTTCCTAATGGTGAAAAAATTATAGAGGAAACCCATGATGAGAAAAAAACAATTGTTAATATTGGAATGAAGACCCACCATACTCCAAAGATCGATATGAGGAAGTTTGATAGCAAGGATCCCGTAGCTACAGATGGAGAAATATTTTGATATAAACAATGGGCAAAACATACAAAAGGTACGCATTGCAACATTACATTTAGAGAAAAATACATTTGTATGGTATCAATGGCTTTTCTCCCGTAAAAAAATTGTCACTTGGTCAATTTTTACAGAGGAAATGATAGCACATTATGAGGATACAAAGAGAAAAACCTTCTTTAGCCAATTGATAATTCTCAAACAAAAGGGTTCAGTGGTGGAACACATTGAGGACTTCCAAAAATTGAATATAAGGGTAAATGATATTCGAGAGGAACACATGATTAATGTCTTCATAGGGACTTTAAAATATAACATCCAACATGAGATTCACCTTTGGGAACCTGATTCATTGGAGAAGGCATTCAGGTTGGCAAGAAAAATCGAATGTAAAATTATGGTGACAAGGAAGCCTACTGCTCACATTTATAACGATGGAAGTGTTGCTACTCCTAGACTTGCACAACCTACAAGGTTGACACCACAAAAATTGGAAGAAAAAAGAGAAAAAGGGATTTTCTATAGTTGTGATAGAAAATACACTAAAGGTCATAAGCGTGCTGAGAAGAAACTATTTTACATAGATTGTGAAGATGAGGAAGAAAATGAAAAAGAAATTTCAAAAGAAAAGGATACACCAGGAACCAACCCTAGAGAAAGAAGAAATGAGTCTAGCCATAAATTGTAATGCATTGGAAATATTTACCACTCCTCAAACTCTCAAGATAGAAGGAAATATCAAGAAGAAAAATGTAACAGTGTTGATTAACTCAGGTAGTACCCATAATTTTATTCATTGTAACGTAGCCAGGGAATTGAATTGCTTCCTATACCCAACACCAGAATGTCAAGTGATGTTTGCAAATGGAGGAAATATAAATTGCTCTGGAAAATGCCATAATATCAAGCTAAACATGGGGGGATATGTATTGAATAGTCCAATGCTTTCCATTCCAATGGGAGGTGTTGATGTTGTACTAGGAGTACAATGGTTACAATATTTGGGGACAGTCACTTTTAATTTTCAAGAACTTTTCTTGAAATTTTTTTCAGAAGGAAAGGAAGTTGAATTAAGGGGTATTGCAGGGAAGCCGAGAAATATAATAAGCTCTAATTTCATGAAAAATATTTTGAAAAAATAACATCGAGGCTTAATTGCACAATTATGCTCACTAGAAGTTCCAACATCAAAATAATATATTTCTGTAGATCTCCAAAAAGTCTTGGACAATCATTCTAAGGTGTATGAAACTCCCAAAGGATTCCCACCTATTCATGATCATGATCATGCTATTCATTTGATTCCAGGAAGTGTTCCTCCAAACATTAGGCCCTACAGATATCCTTATGTCCAAAATAGAGAAATTGAACACATGATTGCAGCAATTTTAGATACTGATATAATTCAACCCAGTGGAATTTATTTATCTGATACAGTAGTATTGATGCACAAGAAGGATGGATCATGGTGCATGTGTCCAGATTATAGGGAGCTCAATAAGCCCACTATTAAAGATAAATTTCCCATTCCTTTAATTGATGAATTGTTGTGAAACCAGCTCCAAAAATAGAAGAAAAGAGATATCAACGCCTTAGAAATAAGCTACTTCGAGGGGGCAACCTCCAATACATTACATGAATGAAAAATTCTTGGATGATACAAATTACAAAACCTCCTTTCTATATATATAGGAGTCTATGGGGCCACAATGTAATCCTAGCCAACCTAACAATAATAATTTAAGGGCACAATAATAACAATATGGGGGTTACATGGGTACAATAATAACAATAAGGGGGTTACACTAACAACAATAAGGGACTATACTAGTAATATAGGGACCTAATATGCCCCTCTCCTTCAAAAAAGTGTTGTCCTCAACGCTTGAGTAGCTCTGGGTGCTTCTGTATAAAATTCTCATCCTCCCATGTAGAATCTTCAGTGGGTAAGTTCTTCCACTTGATGAGATACTCTGAAATTGATCGATTTCGTAGCTGTCGAGTTCTTGTTTCCATGACCGCTTCAGGTTCCAATATGATTTTTCCTTCCTCATCAAGTTCTGGAAATATTGTTTGAACTGGAAGATTTTCACCTATAACCTTCTTTAAGCATGAAACATGGGAAACTGGATGCACTCGCGAAGAAGCAGGAAGCTCCAATTTGTATGCCATAGTACCAATATTTTGCAACACCTTGTAAGGACCATAGTACTTTGGTGATAATTTATTATCCTTCTTAGCTTGCTTGAGGAAAATTTGTTTGTATGGTTGTAGCCGTAAAAATACCCAATCTCCTACATCAAAACTTCTCTCGCTGCGATGTTGATTTGCCTGTTGTTTCATTCGATTTTGTGCCAAACTCAGGTTATCCTTTAAGAGTTGGAGAACTTCTTGTTGATGCTCGATGTGATCTTCCACTGCTTGAACCTTAGAATTTTCTCTTAAAGATGATGTGATGGACAATGGATGATATCCATAAAGTGCCATAAATGGGGTCATTTTTGCTGCAGTATGGAAGGAAGTGTTATACCACCATTCAGCGAGAGGTAACCACTTGACCCATTGTGTTTGTTTATCAGATACAAAACAACGAAGATATCCTTCCAAACATTTATTTACTATCTCAGTTTGACCATCAGATTGAGGATGATAAGATGAGCTATGAGCTAATTGAGGACCCAAACAAGAAAATAACTCCGTCCAAAAATTTCCAGTAAAAATGGGATCTCTGTCGCTCACAATAACCCTTGGGCTTCCATGTAGCTTTTGAATTTTGTCCATAAATGTAGTATCAACTGTACTTGCTTTAAATGGATGAGATAATGCACAAAAGTGTGCATACTTGGTAAGTCTATCAACTACCACCATGATGACACTCATTCCTTCGGACTTAGGTAAACCTGTGATAAAATCCATTGAAATCTCCTCCCAACGTTGACTTGGAATGGATAAAGGTTGTAGAAGACTTGGGGTCTTAATTGTCTCAACTTTATTCTGCTGGCAAACCAAACATTCCGCCACAAACTTTTGAATATCAGATTTAAGACCATCCCAAAAAAATTCTTTCTTCACCCTGTGGTAAGTTTTTAAAAATCCCGAGTGTCCTCCTAAAGGAGAAGTGTGCAATTCCAGAAGAATATTTTGTTTTAGTTGGGAATTCTTACAAAGATATAAGCGCTCTTTGTACCATAAGGAATCATTTTTCCAACTAAATGTATCAGATGTACTAGGATCTTGCTGGAACTTTTGAATGAGTGTCCACACTTCTTCGTCCTTCTTCCTTTCATCCCTTGCTTTGGTTATCCAACCTGGTTGGATAATAGAAATGGCACAAAGAAATGCTTCCACCTCTTCATTCTTTATTGAGAGTGCATCTACAACAACATTTAGCTTCCCTTTTTTGTATATTATTTCAAAGTCATAACCCAACATCTTTCTGAACCATTTTTGTTGCTCTTCTGAATACAGTCTTTGATCCAAAAAGTGTTTAAGACTATCATGGTTAGTTTTTACCTTGAAGTGTCATCCCATTAGGTATGGTTTCCATTTCTTTAGTGCATGCAGTATTGCTAACATTTCCTTCTCATAAATAGCTTTCTGTAAATAATTTCATTTGATTGGATGACTTTCAAAAGCAATGGGTCTTCCTTCTTGTATTAAAACAACACCAATTCCATTTCGTGAGGCATCACATTCCACAATAAAGGTTTTTGTGAAGTTTTGCGTAGTTAAGATCGGTGCTAGGCATATTGCCTCTTTAAGATGTTCAAAGGCCTTAGTTGCTTCGGGAGTCCATGAAAATGCATCTTTATTCACTAATGTTATTAGAGGTGCTGCTATTCTCCCATAATTTTTAACAAACTTGCGATACTACCCTCTTAACTCGAGAAATCCTCGCAACTGCTTAATGGTTGTGGGGACTTTCCATTCCTTAATGGCTTTAATTTTATTAGGGTCTACCTTAATACCCTCGTGAGATACAATATGACCCAAATATTCCACCTCTTGTACTCCAAAGAAACATTTGGATGTTTTTGCATACAATTGTTTCTCCTGCAATAGTTTGAGCACCCCGTCAACATGTTGAACGTGATCCTTCCAAGACCTGTTGTAGATTAGTATATCATCAAAAAATACTAGCAAAATTTTTCTAAGGAAGGGTTTGAAAATGGAATTCATCAATCCTTGAAATGTAGAAGGTGCATTGGTAAGGCCAAAATGCATGACCAAAAATTCATAATGACCCTCATGAGTTCGAAATGTTGTTTTCAGAATATCTTCACTCTTCATTCTAATTTGATGATATCCTGAATGAAGATACAACTTGGTAAAATAAATTGCTGCATGTAATTCAACCAATAATTCATCAATCACATGAATGGGAAATTTATCTTTAATAGTGTTTTTATTGAGCATCCTATAATCCAGACACATGTGCCATGATCCATCCTTCTTGTGTGCCAATACTATTGGAGCAGACAAAGAACTTTGACTAGGTTGAATTATACTAGCCTCTAATATTTTTGCAATCATACTTTCAATTTCGCTCTTTTGGACATAAGGATATCTATAAGGCCTGATGTTTGGAGGAACACTTACTGGAATCAAATGAATAGCATGATCATGAAATCACGAACCATTGGGAGCCCATGCAAGGAGTTTCAAACACCTCGGAATGACTGTCCAAGACTTTTTGGAGATCTGTAGAAATAGATGATTTTGATGTTGGAACTTACAGTGAGCACAATTGTGCAATTACGCCTCGTTGTTCTTTCTTTAGAAGCTTTGTCATGAAATTAGAGCTTATTATCTTTCTCATCTTCCATGCAATACCCCGTTATTCGACTTCCTTTCCTTCTGAAAAAATTTCAAGAAAAGTTCTTGAAAATTAAAAGCTACCGTCTAAAAAAATTGTAACCATTGTACTCCTCGTACAACGTCAACACCTCCCATTGGAATGGAAAGGATTGGACTATTAAATACCTATTCCCCCATGGTTATCTTGATATTATGGCATTTTCTAGAGAAATTTATAGTCCCTCCATTTGTGTCATGACAGTATTACAAGGTGCGGGGGTATAGAAACAATTCAATTCCTTAGCTGCCTGCAATGAATAAAATGGAAGGATGCTACTGAATCAATAAACACTATGCCTTTTCTTCTTGATATATCCTTCTATTTTGAGAGTTTGAGGGTAGGTAATTTCTTGCCCAATACATTACATGATGTAAATGGACTCATTTCTTTATCTTCTGGGAGGCCAGTTCTTTGGTGTATATCCTCTTCTTGTTCATTTTTTTCTTCCTCTTCACAATCTATGTAAAATAATTTCTTCTCAGCACACTTATGACCTTTATTGTATTTGCTATCACAATTGTAGCAAAGCACTTTTGCTCTTTTTTCTTCCAATTGTTGTGGTGTCAACCTTGTAGGTTGTGGAAGTCTAGGAGTAGCAACACTTCCATCTTTATATATGTGAGTGGTAGGCTTCCTTGCTGCCATAATTTTACATTCAATTTTTCTTGCCAACTTGAATGCCTTTTCCAATGAATCAGGTTCCCAAACATGAACTTCATGTTGGATGTTATCCTTTAAAGTAACTATGAAGAGATCAATCATGTGTTCCTCTGAAATATCAGTTACCCTTATATTCAATTTTTGGAAGTCCTCAATGTGCTCCCCCATTGAACACTTTTGTTTGAGATTTATCAATAGGCTAAAGAAAGTGTTGCTCTTTGTATCCTCATAATGTGCTATGAATTCCTCTGTAAAAATTGATCAAGTGATAATTTTTTTACGGGAGAAAAGCCATCGATACCATACAAATGTATTTTTTTCTAAATGTAAAGTTGCAATGCATACCTTTTGTGTGTTTTGTACATTATTGAGATCAAAATATTTCTCCATCTATAGTATCCATGTTACAAGATCCTTTCCATCAAACTTCCTCATATCCATTTTGGAATATGGTGGTTCTTCCCTCCAACATTAGAGTTTACGAAATCATAATTAACATTTATTTTCTTCTCATCATGAGTTTCCTCTACTATCTTTTCACCATTATGAAACATTTCTTGTATCAACTTTGTCAAACCTTCCATGTCTGCTTTTAGATCATTCTTCATGTTTTCCATCTTAGCTTCCATGTCATACATATTAGATTTCATGCCATCCATCTGAGCTTCCATTCCATTCTTCAAACCATTTGTCTTAGATTCCATGCCTTTCTTCAAACCATCCATATTAGTTTCCACGTCTTTCTTCAAAACTTCCATGTCATTTTTTGTTGCTCTTTGCGAGAGCGAAATTTGTTGCACTTTCTCTTGTAATTTTGATATGTCATATTGCCATTCTTCATCTTCATGAGTCATAGTAGAGCCTTCTAAAGGCTTAATGGGTGTTGAATTATTTTTAGGGGCCATTTGAGAATCCAATAATGATATCTATTCTATAATATTCCCTTGGAATCAATTCAACTTGATTCTTCAAACAAGACTTACGCAATTCAGAAAAAAAAATACACACCTTTTACTTGCTTTTGAGGAGCTTGATATTGAAATTGACTTATATATATACTTGCAGATCCTCAATATCTAAAATTCAGCCCTGTAGTAGTCCTCTGCAACTTATTTCAAATGCCACAGGTCTGAATTGATTTGGATTCTTCAAGGCAAAGTTATGTCCAATATCCCACAATGACCTAATTATGGACTGGTTTAGTAGAGCAAAATTGTATGACTTGCCACGTGTCACATTTGTCTCCTTTGGCGCTGAAATTTATAGATAGGAAACTACAGTCTGTGTACTTGCGGTCACTTTTTACAGAATTCCAATTTGATGCTCAGAGAGAGAGTTATGAAGTTTTTTCCACAATCACCTCTTTGAGTTGAAATTCAGGAGCCTAAAAAAGACCTAACTTCCATAGATCATATCTTCGAAAATATTATGAACCAAGCTCTGAAATTTTGCGATTTTGTTCCTCACGATTTTAAACCGCACTCTAGGTACAAAAACACGCACCTTCGTAGAAAAAACGTTATAGAAAAATGCTCACGATGACTGTTGGAGCAGCGAAACCCTAGAATCCAAAGCTCTGATGCCAAATGTTGTGAAACCAGCTCCAAAAATAGAAGAAAAGAGATATCAATGCCTTAGAAATAAGCCACTTCGAGGGGGAAACCTCCAATACATTACATGAATGAACAATTCTTGGATGATACAAATTACAAAACCTCCTTTCTATATATGGGAGTCCATGGGGCCACAATGTAATCCTAGTGGGGCCACAATGTAATCCTAGTCGGCCTAACAATAATAATTTAAGGGCACAATGCTTCATAATGTAGAGATTCTGAAATTTTAATATTTTAATAAGGGGGTTACAATAGCAACAATAAGGGACTATACTAGTAATATAGGGACCTAACATGAATTATTGGATGAATCACATGGAGAAATTTATTTTACCAAGTTGGATCTTTGTTCAGGATAACATCAAATTAGAATGAAGACTGAAGATATTCCAAAAACAACATTTCAAACTCATGAGGGTCATTATGAATTTTTGGTCATTCCTTTTGGCCTTACCAATGCACCTTCTACATTTCAAGGGTTGATGAATTCCATTTCAAACCTTTCCTTAGAAAATTTGTGTCAGTATTTTTTGATGATATACTAATCTACATCAGGTCTTGGAAGGATCATGTTCAAAATTTTTATAGGGTTCTCAAACTATTGGAGGAGAAACAATTATATGCAAAAACCTCCAAATGTTTCTTTGGAGTACAAGAGGTGGAATATCTGGGTTATATTGTATCTCATGTGGGTGTTAAGGTAGACCCTAATAAAATTAAAGCCATTAAGGAACGGAAATTCCCCACAACCATAAAGCAATTTCGAGGATTTCTCAAGTTAACGAGATATTATCACAAGTTTCTTATGAATTCTGGGAGAATAGCAGCACCTCTAACAACATTATTGAAGAAAGATACATTTTCTTGGACTCTTGAAGCAACTAAGGCTTTTGAGCATCTTAAGGAGGCAATGTGTCTATTATCGGTCTTAGCTACGCCAGACTTCACAAAAACCTTTATTATGGAATGTGATGCTTGAGGAAATGGAATTTGTTTTGTTTTAATGCAAGAAGGAAGACCCATTTATTTTGAAAGACGTCCAATCAAAGGAAAGTATTTACAAAAATATTTTTATGAGAAGGAAATGTTGGCAATACTACATGAAATAAATAAATTTCAACCTTACCTATTGGGAATACACTTCAAGGTAAAAACTGATCATGATAGTCTTAAATAATTTTTGGAACAAAGACTATCTTCAGAAGAGAAGCAAAAATGGGTCATAAATATGTTGGGTTATGAATTTGAAATCATCTACAAAAAAGGGAATCTAAATTTTGTTGCAGGTGCACTCTCAAGGAAGGAGGAAGAGGTGGACAAATTTCTTTGTGTCATTTCTATTATCCAACCAGATTGGATAACCGAAGCAAGGGATGAATGGAAGAAGGACGAAGAAGTGTGGACACTCATTCATAAGTTGCAACAATATCCTAGTACATCTAATACATTTAGTTGGAAAAATGATTCCTTATGGTACAAATATCTCTTATATCTTTGTAAGAATTCCCAACTAAAATAAAATATAATTTTGGAATTGCACACTTCTCCCTTAGGAGGGCACTCAAGGTTTTAAAAAACTTACCACAGGGTGAAGAATTTTTTTTTTTGGATGGGTTTAAATCTGATATTCGAAAATTTGTGGTGGAATGTTTGGTTTGAAAACAAAATAAAGTTGAGACAATTAAGACCTCAGTCTTCTACAACCTTTATCCATTCCATGTTGATGTTGGGAGGAGATTTCAAGGGATTGTATCACAAGTTTACCTAATTCCAAAGGAAAGAGTGTCATCATGGTGGTAGTTGATAGAATTTCCAAGTATGAACACTTTTGTGCATTATATAATCCATTTAAAGAAATTACAATTGCTAGTTCATTTATGGAAACAATTCAAAAGCTACATGGAAACCCAAATATTATTGTAAGTGACAGAGATCCCAATTTTACTGGAAATTTTTGGACATAATTATTTTCTTGTTTGGGTATTCAACTAGTTCATAGCTCATCTTATCATCCTCAATCTGATGGGAAAACTGAGATAGTGAACAAATGTTTGGAAGGATATCTTCGTTATTTTGTATCTGATAAACAAACACAATGGGTCAAGTAGTTACCTATAACTGAATGGTGGTATAACACTTCCTTCCATACTTCACCAAAAATGACCCCATTTATGGAACTTTATGGATATCATCCACCGCCCATCACATCATCTTTAAGAGAAAATTCTAAGGTTCAAGCAGTGGAAGACCACATCAAAAATCAACAAAAAGTTCTCCAACTCTTTAAGGATAACATAAATTTGGCACAAAATTGAATGAAACAACAAGCAGATCAACATTGCAGTGAGAGAAGTTAGACTAGGTATTTTTATGGCTACAACCATACAAACAAATGTCCCTTAAGAAATCTAAGAAGGATAATATATTATCACCAAAGAACTATGGTACTTAAAAGGTGTTACAAAAGATTAGTACTATGGCATACAAATTGGAGCTTCCTTCCTCTTCTGAAGTGCATCCAATTTTCCATGTTTCATGCTTAAAGAAGGTTATAGGTGAAAAAATTCCAGTTCAAACAATATTTCCAGAACTTTATGAGGAAGGAAAAATCATATTGGAACCTAAAGAAGACACAGAAACAAGAACTCGACAGCTACGAAATCAATCAATTTAAGAGTATCTCATCAAGTGGAAGAACTTACCCACTGAAGATTCTACATGGGAGGATGAGAATTTTATACAGAAGCATAAAAATCTACTCAAGCAATCAGGAAAACACTTTTTTGAAGGAGAGGGGCATGTTAGGTCCCTATAATACTAGTGTATCCCCTTATTTTTGTTAATGTAGCCCCATTATTGTTATTTTTGTACCCCTGTAGCCCCCACATTGTTATTATTGTGCCCTTACATTATTATTGTTAGGTCCGCTAGGTTTATTTTGTGACCCCATGGACTCCTATATATAGAAATTAGGTGTTTTCATTTGTATCATCCAAGAATTTTTCATTTATGTAATGTAAAGGAGGTTTCCCCCTCGAAGTGGCTGATTTCTAAGGCATTGATCTCTCTTTTCTTCTATTTTTGGAGCTGGTTTCATAAAAGATGATATGAGAAATTAAATGCACCATTGATCACATAGTGAAATCAATCTCAAATAAGTGGAGATACTTCTAATAGGTAGTCATATATGCATAAGGGTAATGGGGAGGGTTGGCTACCTATTGGAACTGTTAAGAAGCTCCGGTGCTAGATATGTTATTTCACTTGAAGAACATTTACATTGAAATTATAACTAATAGGCTCATAAGATATTTGTTTCCTCTTCAATATCTATGGACCTAATCTCTCCAAAGACAAATCTAGTAGCTTGAGTTCTCTAAGAAATATAGCATCCCTCATTATATAAAATCCATGGATAATTGGGGGGATTTCAATTTATTTTGATCCCTCTATGAAAGGAAAGTAGGGTTTTGATGGACTGAAAGTGAAGCTTATCTCTTTTAGGAAAAAATACCATCCTCAAAACTTTTTAACATTTACACTATCAATGATCTTCATATATAGAACAATAGATGAAGAGGATCCCAACTAATTGCTTTTGAAATGGATAGGTTTCTAATAGTAGAAACTCTAGCAGTCAAATATCTCTTTATGGAGGAATCAAATATACCATATAAATAATTAGACCACCGGCATATAACCGTAGACCTAGACATAAGACCCCCCTCAAAAAATCAAGCCCATCAGGTTTGAGAAATTCTAGCCTGAGCATCCAACATTTATGGAAAAAATTCAAGATTGGTGGATTCAAACGGACCACATGGAAGGCCTTGCAATGTACCGACTTCAAAAAAATATAAAACATGTGAAAAAATAGATAAATAAATAAAATAGAGAAGATGTCAGAAACATCCTTTAGGCTGAGAAGGAAGTAGAAATTAAAATGGCCACTCTATAACAAACTGCAATTCTTTAAGGAAGATTAGATGACCTCATACAATAGGATGAAATCCACATAACTAAATTATAAGAGAGACACAATCATGAAGAAATAATATGAAATTAAAAATCATGAATATTTTCTTAAAGAAGGGGAAAAAAATACCACATTCTTCCATAAAGCGATGTTTCATAGAAATCATATAAATAGAATTTTATATCTAAAAAATATTGTAGGGCACAAACCTTAGGACAACATAGTTATGGAGGCATAATTAGTGTGATAATATAGAAAATTAATGCTATATCCATGCCTTAAAAAGGTAGAGGCTATTGAGAAATCTGGGGTAGAGATATTAGATGATTTCTCTTATAATGGTAACTTCTTATGGGGACATTTTTTTACTTTTCTTAATTAGGTTTTTCTTGTACTTGATTATTATTATGAGTTTTTATTAATCAAAAAACTACCAATCCATAAAGAACACTGAGAGAAATAACACAAGATGTAGGCAATCA
This sequence comes from Pinus albicaulis, assembly GCA_034641835.2. Lineage (NCBI taxonomy): Eukaryota > Viridiplantae > Streptophyta > Pinopsida > Pinales > Pinaceae > Pinus > Pinus albicaulis. Next base: position 316,632,443 of record CM076577.1, read on the forward strand.
TCCAGGGCCAAAACCTCTCCAACTTGAGAGGAAAACCCACAAGAATTCTTATTCTTATAGAATCTTCAATTAACAAATTCCAAGACATAGACCATTAACCAAGAACCCATCCAAGACCAAGTCAATGATTCCTCAGTTAATAGCTTCTAGTTCTAGCAAATTTGACATATCCTGTAACTCCAACTTCAAATTTCCCAGAAACTGCAACTTCGACTGCAAATTTTTCAGCAATTTCCTCTGCAACATTTACTGTAATTTCAGCTACAACTTTTACTGCAAATTCAACTACAAATTACTTCGTCTGCAACTTTTACTGAAACTACGCTTCACCGCTTAGGTATATTCTCTTTCATAGAGAACCCGTCTTCTATAACAACTCCTCTTGGTGACCTAACTTCACTTCTGCAACTTGGCTTCACTGCAACAATATATACCCTCATTCGCACGTGTGGAGATAAGTAGCCCAAAACAAACCCAAAACTTCAAAATTTTCTCCTTCCCTAGTATTCCTCTTCTTCTCACTTCTTTTCATCCTTATGATCAAACTTGTGTGAGTGAGATTGAGTTATCCACATGAGGTCGAGTGCCCTATATACAAGCTTCCTTGAGCCTCCTATTAGGCCGACTTGTTGCTTCATTAGGCAGACTTGATGCTTGCATGTTTGAATTGGTTTTGGAGGGTATTTTCACTCTAATTTAACTTAATAATTTTCTTACAATATGTAACACGCCCAATAATGGTTATTCATACATGAAAATGACTCTTTTGACTTTATAGACGCAATGAAAAATACTAGAAGCTTAGAATGGGATCTTGACCTAAAATAAATTTTCCTTGAGCATGAAACCCATACCTCAAGAACAATAATAATAAATTTATTTTTATATTTACATTGAACACATAAAATCAACATTATATATTTCATTATGAATAATTAACCTAGTTACATATTTCAACACTCCTCTTAACTAGGGAGGTATTCATAATCCATACAAGGTACTTGGACATTCTTGATCTGAAGAATTCTCATAAGAAGACTCAGATTGGTAACCCATCTATATAACATCATATCATCCAGAATTTTCACATAGAAAGGCCTTGAATAAAAACTCTATCTCTCCACAAGATCATAACACAATGTTGGCGAGACCAATTATTTATAGACACTCATCGTTGTCTCTCTCGGAACAAACCCCACACGGGTTATCTCAGAGTATTCGATCAAGATTATTATTATCTTGGATTCCCAATCTTCAAAGAATATTGGTCCTCTATGACTACTCTTATCTTGGGTACCCTACCTCATTCTCAAAGAGTATTAGATGCTGGATTCTTATCCAATCCTCCATTCTATATTCCCAAGTGAAGACAAGAATCATGTTTCTATCTCTCCCTCTTAACTAGGGAGGACATACCCATTTCAATGAAGGAATGTACCCATTCATGTAAAAGGAATGTACCCAAGCTACTTGTTAATCAGGGACTTGATCAAACTCCCTATTGACCAGGGAATTACTTCTAACAACTCTTTATGTGGAGATCATGGGACAAACAACTATTCACAAGAATCCTTCCTTCGATGTCATGAATTTTCATCTTGGATCTTGCATTATTTTGGGACTATTTGTAGGGCACAAACCATCCATAAATTTCATTCATGAGCCATTTCATACTTAATTTCATTATAAAGTGATCCATTAGTCCATATTTTTCCTTCCTTCATACCTTTCTACCTTCTTCGCATCATGGTTCTTTCGGGATATTTCATCCTACATCATGAGTGTCAGTTGTAGATGACATCTACAACTATTCCCTTGGAAGTCCTATATTAGCCCATCCAGATATTGTTCAAAAATAGAAAAATTAATAAAAAATACCTTTGTGATAGTCTTTCATCATGACGTATCCTTGCTTGGATCAACATCCTACATATATATTGATACATCTCCAAAAATATATAAAACATCAAGGTCCCTTTCTTTTTCAGAATTTATTAGGATCTTCATATATTTCCCATGGATATATCATAGTCAAATATTCTAGTCCTATATGTTTATTTCCTTCTCCATAGTTTCATTTTTATGGATCTATTCCTTTATTTATTCACACATTTCCTCCTAGAAGCTTCCAATCATAGTTCCTTCAATTTTTTCAATCACCTCATATTTCAAATGAGAACATATTATGTTGATTTTATCTAGCCAATGTGTGAAACATTCCTTCATTCATACTTTCATGGGAGGATATCCTTTCTTTAAATCATTCTCTTGAAGTATAACACTCATTAATCATATCTACAGCCATATGGCATGACTCTATTTTATCAAGTACAAGCATACATACCTCATCTCTTACTTTTGGTCATCTATACTTCCTTCGACAACTTCCTTGATTGAAATAACTTCAATCCCTTAACCCACTTCACTTCTTTTGACATCATACCATCATCCCATGAATCCAATAAAATATGGAATTCTCGGAGAGATAATTTCTTCTTACAGTAGGTGAACCTTCCAATGAAGATTCCAATGGAGGATCTTGATCTTCCTCATCCTGCAAATGTTCCTTTTGAATGATGTATGATGAGCTCTATACTAGATGAATTTATTTTTCCCATAAGTACTACTTATGCTTCTAATGAAGTTACCAAGAGATATATCCATCTATAGGTGACAACCATAGACTTCTATTTCAACTATTTTTCATGATCTATTTTTTTAATGACAAGGTCTTTATTTCAATCATATGCTTCTATGATGCCATCTCCTAACATGATGCATCCTATCATGATTCTAATGATTCCTACCATGATAGATATATTTCACAAAAAATGAAAAATAGCTAGGTGGAGAGTCTCAATAGTACTTCCCCTTGGATTTCTTATTTTCAGCTTCTTCCACTTCTTCAGTGATATAGGCTTCTTCCCTTCTTCGTTTTTTGTTGTCCTTATTGAGCTTAGGAAAACCTCTCTTGTAGTACCCATATTATTGACATCCATAGAATTGGATATGCAACATATTCTTCTTCTTTTTCTGAGGACCAAATTTGCCAAATTTCCCTTCTCCTCTTGACATGACAACAAATGTTTTAACTTGATCATCTGATCCTACATCACTTTTTTCCTTCAATCTACTATCTTCCATCTTTCATAGTGACCATAAATTATTGAATGGAATCGATTTCTTCTCTTCATGGGTCTTTGATACAAGGTTACCTTGTTCATCAATTAGTGCATTTAGAACAATGGTAATCATTTATTTATCAGATATTATATCTCCTAGTTCTTGAAGTTGATTCCTTATTTTTGATGCTTTAGTAAGACATGTGGATATCCCTTCATCCTTGATGCTTTAAACTTGTATACTTCATATCTTAGTGATGTTACCTTTCCCATCATGATTTCAAAGAATATTTCTACTAGCTTATCATATATATATTTTTATGTCTCCAACTCTGCTACATAGGGGATGAGGGAATCCTTGATGGATTCTATAAGAATCCCTTAATCCCTTAGATCATTTTTCATATATTTAGATAGAGCTTGTCTTTCATATGGTTTGGAGACTTTTCCATTGACATGATTAATAAATTCATTTTATTTTAGGACTAAGTCTATCCTCCTTTTCCATGCAAGGAAGTTTGATGACCCAACCAACTTGTTGTTTTCCTTGATAAAAATACTTACTTGTTAAGTGAAGATGAACTTCTTCAAATTGATGCCCTTGTTGATGACGATTGATGATGAATTCTTCATGACGCCTTGATGTTTTTAATGAGGATAATGATTTTGATCTAGATTTCCTTGGATGAGTAGTCTTCAAGATGGTTCAAATAAATATCATTCCTTTCTTGAGTAGATATAGGGTCTTTTTAGGTCTTATTCCTTGAGATGATGATTTGAGTGAGGAATTTTTTTTAACTATGAACTTCTTCTTTGATCATCTATGGTATTGACAATTTCTTTAAGATAACAAAGTAGCCTTTATCTTCAAATTACTGTGGAGATGAGAGGAACTTCTTGATTATTTTATTCCCTTGATATCCTTCTAGAACCTTGATCTTTGAGAGCTTTAGTGTTCCTTGTTGAGATGCCCTTCCTTGAATTGTTACCTTAGCTTTAATAACATGTTGAGAAATATAGGAAAGAGATATTAGATCATTTATCTTATAATGGTAACTGCTTTTGAGGACCTTTTTTTACTTTTCTTAATTAGGCTCTTCTTGTACTTGATTATTAGTATGTGTTCTTATTCATCAAACAACTACCAATCCATAAAGAACAATGAGACAAAGGACACAAGATGTGGGCGATCATCGAGGGAAAAAACCTCTCAAAATTGATAGGAAAAACCACAAGAATTTTTCTTCTTATAGAATCTTCAATTAACTAATTCCAAGACCTATACCCTTGACAAAGAACCCCTCCAAGACCTATTCAATGTGTCTTCAATTAATAAGTTCTCCTTCTAGCAAATTTTAACTATCTTGCAATTGAAAATTCGATTTTCCCAGAATTTGCAACTTCAAATGAAAATTTTATTGCAATTTCAGCTACAACTTTTACTGCAATTTTGAATGCAAATTTTACTACAATTTTGACAGCAAATTTTACTGCAACTTTGACTACAACTTTGCTTCTCTACTTGGATATATTTTATTTCTTAGAGAACTCGAATTTCATAACAAATCTTCTTGGTTACCTAACTTCCCTTCTTCAACATGGCTTCACTACAACAATATATATCCTCATTCGCACATGTGGAGATAAGTAGCCCAAAAATAACCCAAAACTTAGAATTTTTCTCCTTCCTTAGTCTTCCTCTTCTTCACACTTCTTTTCATCCTTATGATCAAAATTGTGTGAGTGAGAGTGAGTTCATTGAATGAGGTCAAGTTCCTTATATATATACTTCCTTGAGCTTCCTATTTGGCCAAATTTACATGTCCTTAGGATAACTTGTTTCTTCCGTAGGCTGACGTGATGCTTGCATGTTTGAATTGGTATTGGAGGGTATTTTGAATCTAATTTAACTTAAATAGTTTTATTACAATATGTAAGATGCCCAAGAAGGGTTATTCATACATGAAAATTAATATTTTGAATTTATAGACTTAATGACAAATCCAAGAAGCTCACAATGGGAGCTTGACCTAAAATAAAATTTCCTTGAGCATGAAACCCATTCCTCAAGAATAATATAATTTTTTTTTCTCTTTACATTGAATACATAAAATCAACATTATATATGTCATTATGGAGACTGAACCTAGTTACATATTTCAAAAAAGGCAATCTCCATAATCTAAAAACACATTCCATCTCTTGTAACACTAGAGAAAAATGAATCCATTGTGCAGAAAATCTCTCTCTCAAAGTGGAAGTTGTTGTCAAGTCAATGCTATGAAATAAAACACTTGGTCTCAACCACTACATAGTGAACATATATTAAAGTAATTATCCCAAAATATGGAATGATATGTGGAAGGTAATTAAGAATATTGTTAATGCCATTAGCTATTTCCAACCTTAAATGCCACTCTCCCTACCCTAGATCATAAGAAAAGGTAGACGATCCCAATGGATTTAGACTGATCACCCTCAATAATGTTGCATACAAAGTAATATATAAAACCATTTCCAACAGGATAAATCCTATGCTACCCAAATTTTGCTTTCCAAAACAAACAAGATAAGTGGAAGCTCTAAAAATTATGGATGGAATCCTTGTTTACTAGGAAGTTATTCACTCATTGGAAATTGAAAAATATCCATGTATGCTCATAGAGTTAGAATTATAAAAAAAAACTTCAACAAAATGAACTCGCTTGATATATTTAACATCTTAGAGTATTTTTTCTTCCAAAATAAAGGATCTAATGGGTGAAAGGCCTCATCTCATCAACCTTCTTCTCAATCCTAATCAATAGGTCACCATCCAGTCACTTCTCACCTACTGAAGGATTAAAAAAATGAGACACACTCTTTCCTTTTCTATTCATCTTAGCCATAGAAGGATTAGGCATAGCCACCAAAGATGCTATCTACAATAACAAATTAAAATGAATAATATTATGCAGTGAAGACCTACCTATATCCTATGAAAAATTCATGGAAAACATGAAGTGAATGGGCTCCCCCATAGAATAGGAAGAAAAAACCATTCAAAGGGTCCTAAAATATTTTGAGGAGGGATAATGTGTGTAATTAAATAAATAAACATCTGAAATATTTTTCTTTAACACTCCTTTTCCTATGGAAACAGACATAGCTAAAGTCTTGGGATTCCAAAGAAGAAAGCTCTCTTCAAAATATTTAGGGGCGCCTTTGGTGGAAAATTTTCTAAAAATTAAACCCTGGGAGGACCTGTTACACGTTATTTTGTCACCATGACATTTGAATGTTCATATGGGTCTATAAACACCTATATCATGTTCCCTTAGAAGTCAAAAACCTTAAAGTTCTTGAATCAAGTCTTGGAATTGGAGAAAATCTCTTTAAAACCCTTAAAAGTCTACCTGTGTGGTTTTTCTAGCCCTTCCCTGCTCATGCGCTGCTGTTTGGTCAATAAAATGTTGCAACCCCCGCACATTTTTCCACTATTACATGCGCACCCCCGCAAAAGGAAAATTAAATGAAAATGTAAGTTCTAGAAGCCTAACTGGTCGAATATTCTCCCAACTGGAAGCTTCTAGAGTCACGATTAATTCAAGCTTTATCCTTCCACTCAGGGAGCTTATCCCTTGGTCCATGGAGCTCAAATACCTTCATGTGAGGAATCCATCCCTCTTCATGGAACTGAAACTACCTCCATTTCCCTATAAATTGAGCTCAAGTTTAAGGTTGCAGGGTAAATGCTGAAGTAGACATACATGTTAATTGCTGAAGAAATTCTCAAGAGTGCATACTTTATACACCAGTAAGTTGTTGTTGGCATGATAATGATCACACCCTTGTGTCCATAAATATATGCTAGTATTCAGAGAGGAAGGCTTATCAAATTGAAGAAGGAATGATTGTTCAGGACCCCGGGAGAAATCTGTACGACATCAAGGCATTAGGTTGTAAGATTACTCTTTTTATTCAAGATAATATATATGGATTTGTTTTTCTAATTGAGTTGTTCTTATGATTATTGAAATAACATCAATACTTAGACTCCTTGATAACTAAGTTGGGTTAGCTTTTCTTGATTATTATATGTTGAAGATTCTTTGATTCTTCTGTCTTGTCTTTGATTGTAGGTTCTACTTATTGAAGAAGCCACTTTGGAGTGACAAGATAAAATACTATATCGAACATTTGGATTTCAAGGTAGGGGCATGTCCTCTTTACATTCTTATAATAATTTTGAAATGGAATTAATATAGAGAAAAAGGTTTTCAAATGGATGTTTGTTTCTAGCTACTTGCTGATTACTAGGGAGATCACTCTTGTCAGCAAGAGGGATTAATCCGCATAACAAAATGATGACTCCACTGGGGAACAAGAACTTAGTTTTCTTTATTATTTTTTCAGTTTGAATTTTAGAGTTTTCTGATTTTGACATCTTTGAAAACGGGTTGGGTAGATAAATTTTAAGAATCACTGAAAAAGAAAGTTGATTATTTATTTTTTCCAAGTTTTTCCCTTGTCTCTGCGGTTTTCAACAGAAAATAGTGCGACAACCTGCGTAGGTTCTAGTTCAAAACAATGCGCATGCACTCTGTCTTCCACAAGCTGCGCACCCCCGGAATTTTTTTGAAAAAAATAAAATTCTCTTTTTTAGAGCCAGATTACGTGATTCTTTATGTTTGCCCCAATCTATCTTAGCTGTCAAATCTTGTGTGAGAATTTCTTTTCAACAACTTTTGCATTTGTGTGTTTTATCATCAACTTTGCATCTTACAAGTGAGAGTTTTCCCTAATCTATTGTTGCTCCATACAAGATACCTTCATTTACCTCAGCTCACTGGTATGATGATATTGTCTTCTGAGGCATTAATATCATTGCAAACCTTACTTTTATGAAAATTGATTCTTTTTTTCATTTGCAAATCTAGAAAATCTTTTAGCTTACTGAAGCCTGATATCACACTAAAGAATTTTTGGATGTTTTTATCTCTGCTGAGATAAGTAGAAGTTTTTCTTAGCTTGATCACAAGCTAGGAGAAAACGTCCTCAAACATTCTAGATATACTTCAAAATTAGTTTTTTCTTTGATTTTGAAATTTATGATTTTAGAGTTTTCAGAGATTGTTTTCTTTTTGAAATGGTTTGTTTATTGAATCGTAGTTTTTGATCTGATTGTTCAAGGAATTTCATTTCAAAATAGTAATTGATCATTTTTTCAAATTGAGTTCTTTACGAAAACGTCTTCTTTTCAATATTTTATGAATGAAATAATTGGTGCTTTGAAAATTGTTAAATCTCTCAATATTTCCCTTAAATAAGATTCATTGAAAAGAAAGAGTTTCACTTCTCATTTAGATGCATTTAGCATATTTTTGAGTCAGGTCACAAACATCATTGAAGTTTCAACTCCATACCTTTTGTCTTAAGCAACAACCAAATTAAAAACAACGCGTTAATAAAATCAATCTAGATATTTTTCATTTTCTAGGGCTCATTCCACCAACATAGCTTAGGCTAGTGTTTTTGAACAAGTTGTAATTAAAATTACAAAACAGTTTAAACAAACAAGTAGAATCTTGCGGTAGGAAAATCCAATTGTAGCATTTGTGCTCTAGGAAGCTCTTCTTAAAAGAGTCAAGCCCGAGATCATGTCAGAACCAGTGAGGTAATCGTACCTATCTCATTGGGAAAGATAGAAGATGTGCACGTAATACAAACGGTAAACCTCAAATTGACCATTGTCGAGGAGCCTAGGGTCACTTGTTAGCAAACCTCAGATTTACCATATTGAGGAGCCTTCAAGGGGATTGATCTTGATACTCTTCCCTTGCGTGTATATCGGATCGTAGACTGTTCCCCCAAGTGCATTTTTTTCTGTTGGTGACCTTAGTGACCATAATCTTCAGGATTTTTCCAAAGGTGACGGTGGAGGGAAGGTCCCACTGTACTTGGAACAGACATCGGCTAGACTCACTTGGACTTTCCAGAGGGTACTGTTCACTTCAAGATGGCATAAGTGGAGGGACTTGCACTAGACATCAAGAAGGTTGTTGGGGTAACTATTCCAATTGCCAAGTTTTCCACATTAGAATTCTACGATGTTGGATTTAATCACCAACTAGTGTTTTTAGTGTGAAAACATACTGTTTGTGTGTGGATTGTCTCTTAGATTTTGTAGGCATGTGTTTAATTTGATTGTTTCCTTAGTGACTTTAGGTTTATTTTGTTGACATTTTTATTGAGTTTCATGTGTTAAACATTTAACTATGGTTGAATTACTGAGACAACCTCATAGAATGAAGGGGAAACCCCATGAGTACACACCAAGTCAGTTAGAAAAACTTAAATCTGAAAGAGGCCAACCATAAGGAACTAGATCAAATGAACAAGAGAAAAAATATGTTATAATACATCCTGATTATGAAGTAGATCAACCTCAAACAACAGAAAGTTACCAAAGGCAACCAAAAATTTCTAAACTAGTGAATTATCAACTACTGAACCTGAAATTCTAGAACCTGAAACTAAATCTGGTTCATCTAATTCTGCTTCGAAGTTCATAACTCGAACCCCTGGTCATCCTCATTCACCTCGAGTGAAGCTTCGCATCACTGATAACCTTCCTCTTGGCCTCATTAGTATCGAAGAGATTACTAACATGGAAGAAGAGGTTATACTTCCTTCACGTCAAGAATATTTAGATCTAAGGCAAAGTGAATCGATTTATTATAGCCCTTTCAAACAAGATCCTTGGTATTCTCAGTTAACCAAATTTATGCATAATTCTGGTCTTAGTTATTTTCCACCCTGTGTTCCTTTTTACACCTTACCCAGAGGTAGTTACAAACCTTCATCAAACATGTCTAGTGAGTCATCCATGTTTTCTTCAGAACCAGAAATTTTTTGTATGGTGGTCCATTTGTTCCTTCAGGATACCAGTCGCTTTCTGGTACTTGCTCAGGAGCATCTCCCTCTCCTGAAAAACTTGTAAAATCACCTGGTCCCAATGAATCTCATACCGAAACTTTGAAAAAGGAACAAGTCTACATGATGTCTGGAAACATTCCTAACCCTGACCCTCAAGGTAGCAATTTACCACCTGGGGGCAACCTCAAGGTAGTAATTTACCGCCTGGGGGAAAACCTTAAGGACAATACATACCACAAGGGCAGTAAATACCTCAAGGAAAATATCAACCTCAAGGGCAGTACTCTATTCCAGGGCCACAACCTCTTCAAGGGCAGTACCCTATGCTAGGGCAACAACCTTTCAAAGGACAACAACCTCCTTTGGGGCCGTAGTTTTGTCAAGAACAAAAATTGTTTCAAGGAGGTCAGTATTTTATTGGAAATTATCCAGCAAATTATCAAACTTATGTTCCAAGTTATCAACCTGGCTATGGTCCATCTTACGCATCACAACCTTCAATGGGAGCTACTTATCCTGGAGTAAACATCATGTGGAATATGTTGTTGAATGAACATAATTTTCAACCTACCGTGCAAGTATCTTATAATCAGCCTGGTTAGCCAAATGGTTATCCCCAAATCTAGCAACCTGTCCAACCTACGCTTCAATTTATACCTCAAGTATCTGCACCTAGTAGTGTTTAGCAACCTAGTCCTAGTACACCTATAACTCCTGTCCAAACTGCTGCATCAACTTCTGTTCAACTGTTAGGTCCCTATATTACTAGTATAGTCCCTTATTGTTGTTAGTGTAACCCCCTTATTATTATTATTGTACCCATGTAACCCCCATATTGTTATTATTGTGCCCTTAAATTATTATTGTTAGGTCAGCTAGGATTACATTGTAGTCCACTGGGATTACATTGTGGCTCCATGGAATCCTATATATAGAAAGGAGGTTTTGTAATTTGTATCATCCAAGAATTGTTAATTCATGTAATGTATTGGAGGTTTCCCCCTCGAAGTGGCTTATTTATAAGGCGTTGATATCTCTTTTCTTCTATTTTTGGAGCTGGTTTCACAACATTTGGTTTTAGAGCTTTGGGATTCTAGGGTTTCGCTGCTCCAAACAGGTCATCGTGGAATTTTCGCTATAAATTTTTTCTATGAAGTTTTAGAAGTTGAAATTTTTAGAGTGTGAAGCCAAACTCTTGAGGAACATCATCGCAAAATTTCAGAGCTTGGTTTGCAATATTTTCGGAGATATGATCTATGGAAGGTAGGTCATTTTGCAGGCTCCTGAATTTAACCTAAACAGGTCATCGTGGAATTTTCGCTATAAATTGGTTTCTACGAAGGTTCAGAAGCTGAAATTTTTAGAGTGTGAAGTTGACATCCTGAGGAACATCATCAAAAAATTTCAGATCTTGGTTCGAAATATTGGCGGAGATATGATCTGTGGAAGTTAGGGCTTTTTCAGGCTTCTGAATTTCATCTCAAAGAGGTGATCATGAGAAAAGCTTCATAACTCTAGCTCTTAGCATCGGATTGAAATGTTGTAAGAAGTGACCGTAAGTACACAGACTGTAGTTTTCTGTCTATCAATTTCAGAGCCAAAGGAGGAAACAGTGACATGTGGCAAGTCGTACAAGTTTTCTCTACTGAACCAGTCCATAATTGGGTCATTGTGGGAGATTGGACATAAATTTGCCTTGAAGAATCCAAATCAGATCATACTTGTGGCATTTGAAAGAAGCTTTAGAGGGCTACTATAGGGCCAAATTTCAAATATTTAGGATCTACGATTATAGATATAATTCAATTTCAATATCGATCTCCTCAAAAGCAAGTAAAAGGTGTGTATTTTTTTTTTTTCCGGATTGCATAAGTCTGGTTTTAAGAATCAAGTTGAATTGATTCCAAGGGCATATTGTAGAATAGATATCAGTATTGGATTCTAAAAGGGCCCCTAAAAAGAATTCAACACCCATTAAGCCTTTATAAGGCTCTACTATGACTCCTGAAGATGAAGAATGGCAACATGACATATCAAAATTACAAGAGCAAGTGCAACAAATTTCGCTCTCACAAAGAGCAAAAAAAAATGACATGGAGGTTTTGAAGAAAGGCGTGGAAACTAAGATGGATGGTTTGAAGAAAGGCGTGAAATATAACATGGATGGTTTGAAGAATGGCATGGATGGCATGGAAGCTAATATGAATGGCATGGAAGTTGGCATGGAATCTAAGATTGATGACATGGAAGCTAAGATTGATGAAAAAATGGAAAACATGAAGAAGGATCTAAAATTAGACATGGAAGGTTTGAAAAAGTTGATACAAGAAATGTTTCCTGAAAATATAGTAGATGAAACTCATTATGAGAAAAAAATAAATGTTAATCATGATTTCATAAACTCTAATGTTGGAAGGAAGAACCACCATATTCCAAAAATGGATATGAGGAAATTTGATGGAAAGGATCATGTAACATGGATACTACAGATGGAGCAATATTTTGATCTCAATAATGTGCAAAATGCACAAAAGGTACACATCACAACTTTACATTTAGGACAAAATACATTTGTATGGTATCGATGGCTTTGCTCCTGTAAAAAAATTGTCACTTGGTCAATTTTTACGGAGGAAATGATAGCACATTATGAGGATACAAAGAGAAACACCTTCTTTAGCCAATTGATAAATCTCAAACAAAAGGGTTTAATGGGGGAGCACATTAAGGACTTCCAAAAATTGAATATAAGGGTAACTGATATTCCAGAGGAACACAGGATTGATCTCTTCATAGGTACTTTAAAGGATAACATCCAACATGAAGTTCGTGTTTTGGAACCTGATTCATTGGAGAAGGCATTCAGGTTGGAAATAAAAATAGAATGTAAAATTATGGCGATAAGGAAGCCTACCAATCACTTCTATAAATAGGGAAGTATTGCTACTCCTAGATTTCCACAACCTACAAGGTTGACACCACAACAAATGGAAGAAAAAAGAGCAAAAGGGCTTTGCTACAGTTGTGATAGCAAATACACTAAAGGTCATAAGTGTGCTGAGAAGAAATTATTTTACATAGATTGTGAAGAGGAAGAAGAAAATGAACAAGAATTTTCAAAAGAAGAGGGTATACACTAGGAACCAACCCTAGAAGAGGAAGAAATGAGTCCGACCATATCATGTAATGCATTGGCAGGAATTACCACTCCTCAAACTCTTAAGATAGAAGGACATATCAAGAAGAAAAAGGTAATAGTGTTGATTGATTCAGGTAGTACCCTTAATTTTATTCATTGTAAGGTAGCCAAGGAATTGAATTGTTTCCTATACCCAGCACCAGAATGTCAAGTGATGGTTGCAAATGGAGGAACTATAAATTGCTCTGGAAAATGCCATAATATCAAGCTAACCATGGGGAATATGTATTGACTAGTCCAATGCTTTCCATTCCTATGGGAGGTGCTGATGTTGTACTAGGAGTACAATGGTTACAATCTTTGGGGACGGTAGCTTTTAATTTTCAGGAACTTTTCTTGAAATTTTTTTCAGAAGGAAAGGAAGTCGAATTACGGGGTATTGAAGGGAAGCCGGGAAGGATAATAAGCTCTAATGTCATGACAAAGCTTCTAAAGAAAGAACAACGAGGCGTAATTGCACAATTATGCTCACTAGAAGTTCCGACATCAAAATCATCTATTTCTGCAGATCTCCAACAAGTCTTGGACAATCATTTCAAGGTGTTTGAAACTCCCAAAGGACTCCCACCTATTCGTGATCATGATCATGCTATTCATTTGATTCCAGGAAGTGTTCCTCCAAACATCAGGCCTTATAGATATCCTTATGTCCAAAAGAGCGAAATTGAACGTATGATTGCAGAAATGTTTGAGGCGGGTATAATTCAACCTAGTCAAAGTTCTTTCTCTGCTCCTGTAGTATTGGTACACAAGAAGGATGGATCATGGCACATGTGTCTGAATTATAGGGAGCTCAATAAGCTCACCATTAAAGATAAATTTCCCATTCCTGTGATTGATGAATTATTGGATGAATTACATGGAGCAATTTATTTTACCAAGTTGGATCTTCGTTCAGGATATCATCGAATTAGAATGAAGACTGAAGATATTCCAAAAACAGCATTTTGAACTCATGAGGGTCATTATGAATTTTTGGTCATGCCTTTTGGCCTTACCAATGCACCTTCTACATTTCAAGGGTTGATGAATTCCATTTTCAAACCCTTCTTTAGAAAATTTGTGCTAGTATTTTTTGATGATATACTAATCTACAACAGGTCTTGGAAGGATCATGTTCAACATGTTGACAGGGTGCTCAAACTATTGCAGGAGAAAAAATTGTATGTAAAAACATCCAAATGTTTCTTTGGAGTACAAGAGGTGGAATATCTGGGTCATATTGCATCTCACGAGGGTGTTAATGTATACCCTAACAAAATTAAAGCCATTAAGGAATGGAAAGTCCCCACAACCATGAAGCAGTTTCAAGGATTTCTCGGGTTAACAGGGTATTATCGCAAATTTGTTAAAAATTATGGGAGAATAGTAGCACCTCTAACAACATTATTGAAGAAAGATGCATTTTCATGGACTCCTGAAGCAACTAAGGCCTTTGAACATCTTAAATAGGCAATGTGCCTATCACCGGTCCTAGCTACGCTAGACTTCACAAAAACCTTTATTGTGAAATGTGATGCCTCAGGAAATGGAATTAGTGTTGTTTTAATGCAAGAAGGAAGACCCATTGCTTTTTAAAGTCGTCCAATCAAAGGAAAGTATTTACAGAAAGCTATTTATGAGAAGGAAATGTTAGCAATACTGCATGCACTAAAGAAATGTCGACCTTATCTAATGGGAGGACACTTCAAGGTAAAAACTGATCATGATAGTCTTAAATACTTTTTGGAACAAAGAATATATTTAGAAGAGCAGCAAAAATGGGTCACAAAGATGTTGAGTTATGACTTTAAAATAATCTACAAAAAAGGGAAGCTAAATGTTGTTGCAGATGCACTCTCAAGAAATAATGAAGAGGTGGAAGCATTGCTTTGTGCCATTTCTATTATACAACCAAATTGGATAACCGAAGTAAGGGATGAATGGAAGAAGGATGAAGAAGTGTGGGCACTCATTCAAAAGTTGTAGCAAGATCCTAGTACATCTGATACATTTAGTTGGAAAAATGATTCCTTATGGTACAAAGATCGCTTATATTTTTGTAGGAATTCCCAACTAAAACAAAATATTCTTTTGGAATTGCACGCTTCTCCTTTAGGAGGACACACAGGATTTTTAAAAACTTACCACAGGGTGAAGAAAGAATTTTTTTGGGATGGCCTTAAATTTGATATTCAAAAGTTTGTGGCGGAATGTTTGGTTTGCCAGTAGAATAAAGTTGAGACAATAAAGACCCCGAGTCTTCTACAACCTTTATCCATTCCAAGCCAACATTGGGAGGAGATTTTAATGGATTTTATCACAGGTTTACCTAAGTCCGAAGGAAAGAGTGTCATCATAGTGGTAGTTGATATACTTACCAAGTATGCACACTTTTGTGCATTATCTCATCCATTTAAAGCTAGTACAGTTGCTACTACATTTATAGAAACAATTCAAAAGCTACATGGAAACCCAAAGGTTATTGTGAGCGATAGAGATCCCATTTTTACTGGAAATTTTTGGACGAATTTATTTTCTTGTTTGGGTACTCAATTAGCTCATAGCTCATCTTATCATCCTCAATCCGATGGTCAAACTGAGATAGTAAATAAATGTTTGGAAGGATATCTTCCTTGTTTTGTATCTGATAAACAAACACAATGGGTCAAGTGGTTACCTCTCGCTGAATGGTGGTATAACACTTCCTTCCATACTGCAGCAAAAATGACCCCATTTATGGCACTTTACGGATATCATCCACCATCCATCACATCATCTTTAAGGGAAAATTTGAAGGTTCAAGCAGTGGAAGATCACATCGAGCATCAACAAGAAGTTCTCCAACTCTTAAAGGATAACCTGAATTTGGCACAAAATCGATTGAAACAACAGGCAGATCAACATCGCAGCGAGAGAAGTTTTGATGTAGGAGATTGGGTATTTTTACGGCTACAACCATACAAACAAATGTCCCTCAAGCGAGCTAAGAAGGATAATAAATTATCGCCAAAGTACTATGGTCCTTACAAGGTGTTGCAAAAGATTGGTACTATGGCATACAAATTGGAGCTTCCTGCTTCTTCACGAGTGCATCCAATTTTCCATGTTTCATGCTTAAAGAAGGTTATAGGTTAAAATCTTCCAGTTCAAACAATATTGCCAAAACTTGATGAGGAAGGAAAAATCATATTGGAACCTGAAGCGGTCACGGAAACAAGAACTCGACAACTACGGAATCGATCAATTTCAGAGTATCTCATCAAGTGGAAGAACTTACCCACTGAATATTTTACATGGGAGGATGAGAATTTTATACAGAAGCACCCAGAGCTACTCAAGCATTGAGGACAACACTTTTTTGAAGGAGAGGGGCATGTTAGGTCCCTATATTACTAGTATAGTCCCTTATTGTTGTTAGTGTAACCCCTTATTGTTATTATTGTACCCCTGTAACCCCCATATTGTTATTATTGTGCCCTTAAATTATTATTTTTAGGTCAGCTAGGATTACATTGTGGGCCCATGGAATCCTATATATAGAAAGTAGGCTTTGTAATTTGTATCATCCAAGAATTGTTCATTCATGTAATGTATTGGAGGTTGCCCCCTCGAAGTGGCTTATTTCTAAGGCATTGATATCTCTTTTATTCTACTTTTGGAGCTGGTTTCACAACATCAACAGCCTAGTACACCTATTCCTGGAGTTTCTACAACCCCTAAAGTAACGATGACACATGTATTAAAACCAATCCATCAGATGACTATTTATCAACCTAGACCTACGGTTTAGACTACTGTTTAGGCATATGTAGAACAACTTGGAACAAGTATAATTGTAACAAGCCAACCTGATACAGGTCAGTTTGTTTATCAACCATATCAAGGGCAGTATCAATATGGGCCTGTAGGAAAAAATCTAGTATACCAACATAAACCATACCCTGGTTACACATATTAGATACCATCTCAATCTCAGTATGGTACGACTAACCCTGGTTATCTCAGAGGTATTCTAATCCCAACTACATAGGCTATTCCAAACACCGTGGATATCCTCCTCCTGGTACTGGTATCGTTCCTCAAGGTTATCAATTTGCTCAACAAGATCCTAACTGTCAGTTACCATTCATTGCAACATTGTATTTGTTATATTTGTCGTGCCTCACGAATGATTCAATTTATTATCTTCTGTTTTGGCCGCCAATGCCTAATAAGTTTCCCAGTAATATTCCCAAGTTTGAAGGTAAACTGGAAGAAGACCCCTCAAACCATGTCATGAATTTCCACCTTTGGTGTGCATCCAACTCTTTAATTGATGATTCCATTTGATTAAGACTACTTGAAAGAACATTGATAGGTTTAGCTGCAAAGTGATACATTGAACTATCACATGGCTTATTCAACAATTTCAACGAGTTAGAAAAAACTTTCTTAACAATTTTTCAGTTGCCAGTCCATTATGACAATGGAACAGAACTCTTAACTTCATTAAAACAATATACATCCACATACATTTCAGATCACATACATGAATGGAGACGTAGAGGATTTTTAGTGAAAGTTTTCATTTTGGATCAAATCTTGGTAGAATGGTTTATCAAATAATTACTTCCAAAGAATACTGAAGATGTGGCTAAGGGAGGTGTTGTTACAAAAGAACAGGTCATAGCTCAAGCACAATACTTAGACCTTGTATATACATAGTCTAGTACTTTATACGAAAAAATTTCTGACTTGCCACGTCCAGGTCAAATAACTGCAACTCCTTCTGGATCTCATGTTGTAGATGGTGTAATTGGTTTAGTTAGCGCTAATAAGAATAAGAAGAAGTCATCCAAAAATACTTATCCCATTATAACTTTACCAGATTCATCAAAAGGAGATTCTTCCCTTGAAACTTTTGCTGACATTTATGTTGTAGACTCATCCATAGAAAAATCTAAAATTGGTAATAAGAAGAAAGGAAAGAATAAAAACAAACAGACTACATCTCCCAAATAGAAAACCGAAAAGAATGAACCAACTGATGAAAAACGGAAACCTGGTTATCCTTGTCTTATTTGTGACCAAGATCACTATAATAAATAGTGTCCACATCAGTTCGAGGCCTCCAAATTTGTCAAAGGTTCACCCACACCCACTATCTTGAAAGATCATTTTCCCACTCAAGATAGTAAAATGATAGGATCTTCTTCAAATTCATCAACATATATTTTAATGATGTCTCAAGTTATGGTTGCGACGCGATCTCAAGACTATGGAACTAAAAATTCTGTAACTGGTAAAGAGACAGAAAATTATAGTCAAACACTAGCTATATCTCCTTTAGTTTTCAAACCAATTCAAATCAAGAAACTGAATCCTGATTTAGTGATTAAATCACCTAATAAAGGTGTACTTCAAAAGTCAGCTTTCAATCCACATGCGAGAGCTGCTCAGAATTACAACATTGTTGAAGATTTGGTGATATCCCCTTCAACAATGTCGACCTTAGAAGTGCTACAATCATGTCCAACACAAAGGAAATTACTATTATCATCTATTAGAGCTATCGATCCTCAAGATTCCAACCTCATGGTCTTTGATCTCGAAAATTTTACACCGAGACTCCCTCATCAAATGGATTTTCATATTCCAGTATTAGTCAAATCTAGACGAGTTTTTTGTATTGTAATTGATGAGGGGGAATCCACGTGTATAATGTCGTTAAATTTTTGGAAAACTCTTGGTTCTCCAACACTCAACCAATCACTGACTATCCTTAAATCCTTTGATGGAAGAGGATTTCATCCATACAGAATACTCCAGGATCTACCTATAGAAGTAGAAGGTAAAACCGTTAATGTAGATGTGGAATTTTTTGATGCCCCTCTTGATTACAACCTTCTTTTGGGTCGTAGTTGGTCTTATGCCATGACTATTGTTGTTTCATCCGTCTGTCGGCTAATCATGTTTCCTCATAAAGGAAAGATTGTGAAAATTGATCAGCTGTCATATTATTCATAAGACGCTGCTTATATAGATAATATCCAACATGTTGGAAAAATGACTATCCCATACAAAGATGTTGGTGTAGGATTAGTGAAGGATTCCGCCCTCATGGGAACTTTCTCCATACCTCCACCCAATGTACCACGTACAATTTCCAACATCAATATGATTTCATCAAGCACTATACCATTTAATGACACCTGGGTAGTGTGTTCAAAATCATGATTGGACTCTTTCAATGGCGAGATGCATTTGAGTCCTTTTGAAATGGCATATGTAGCAATACACTCTTATTCTGACACACTTTCAAATAATCCTGATCAAATGAATGTGATTAGTGAAGAATCCTCTTTATCAAGCTCAGTCTTGACATCATTTTCCGATCCCTTTCAACATGTATTTCACACTGATGAAAGTATTCGAGAAATATTTTCATCGGATGAATTACCCTGCGATGATCTACATCATAGATCTTCATTTTTACCTGATATTGATAAGTTTGAAAACGATTTTTCGTCTATTTTTACGATTGATTATGTCAAGGAACCACAAAATCCCATATCGATTACACATTAAGATTCTGAGACTAATTTGGGAAATATTTCTACAACATTTCCTATTGACATATCAGTCAAACCTAGAATTATTGAAAACATTCATATAGGCGCTTCTTGTATGTTTGAAGAGATTAACACTTACAAAGCCCTATTTCAAGAATTCCGAGACATTTTTTCGTGGTCTTACGAAGAGATGCCAATAATCGATCCTAAGATTATCATTCATGAAATTAAGACATACTCGGATGCCAAGCCTATTAGACAAAGATTACGTCCAATACATCTACGAAAAGCTGCAACTATCAAAGCTAAAGTTGAGAAGTTATTACAAGCAGGATTTATCTATCCAATTCCATTGACATATTGGGTATCTAATATAGTTCCCGTCATGAAGAAACAAGGGAATATACCAGTATGCGTCGATTATAGGGACATTAATAAAGCATGTTCAAAATACAATTATTGCACCCCCTATATCGACCAAATTATTGATGATTGTGCCAGAAATGAAATTTTTTCATTTATGGATGTATTTTCTGGCTATAATAAAATCAACATACTACATGTCGATCAACCAAAAACAACTTTTATATGTCCTTAGGGAATATTTGCTTATTGCAAACTACCTTTTGGATTAAAAAATGTTGGTGCAACTTTTAAAAGGGCAATGTCTTATGCTTTTCATGATATCAAACATATTGTATAACCTTATCTGGATGATTTACCTGCTCACTCTTTACACAGAGATGATCATCCTACGCACTTACGAGCTATATTCATTAGATGTAGGCATTACAAGATTTTTTTGAACCCACAGAAATGTGTTTTTTTGTGTGCAGTGAAGATGATTACTTGGATTCATCGTTTTGAAAGATGGAATTCGTGTCAACCCCTCGAAGGTTGAGGCTATCATCAACTTACCTCCTCCTTCTACACTTTGCCAACTCCAAAGTTTGCAAGGGAAATAATTTTTTTTTATGTAGGTTTATCCCGAACTATGCTAAGTTAACAAAATGTTTTCCCCAGTTGTTGAAAAAAAATGTTCCTTTTATTTGGGATGATATTTCCGATAAATATTTTTATGCATTAAAACACGCATTGGCCCATGCACCGTTATTGCATCCACCCAATTACCACCATGAATACTTTTTATACTTAGTTTCCTCTGATTCCACCATTATAATGGTTTTGGTTCAAGAGGATGAAACTCACAATGAACATGTGATCTATTATCTAAGTCGAAATCTCAATCTGAAATTTCACATGTGGAGAAATTGGCCTTGGTAGTAGTGCAAGCTGTCCAACAATTTCGTCACTACATACTGTTACGTAAAAAATCTGTGATATCTAATTGTAACTCGATGATGTATATCTTGAAAAAAAAATTACTCGAGGGAAAATACTCTAAATGGATTGTCATCCTACAAGAGTTTGATTTTGAATTTGAGAAATCTAAATAAAAGAAATCACTAGTGTTTTCGGAGCTTATGTGTGACTTTCCCAATACTGAGAAAGAAACTGTGGTAGAGAATCCCATCGTAGATGAATCTCTATTTCTCATCAGTAAATTAGATCCATGGTATGGAGATATAATTATATATCTTCAAACCCAAACCTTTCGTCCAGAGCTTTCATGTTCAAATCGACGGAAAATACGATACTAATCCCAACAATATAATATTGTTTGCGACACTCTTTATCGTTGTGGTGCAGATTCTGTTTTTTGATGTTGTATAACTCACAAAGAGGCTAAAAGGGTTTTGAATGATTTCCACTCTGGAGCATGTGGTGGTCATATGTTTGGGTTTGCCACAACCCAAAAGATATTGCGCGCTGGTTATTTTTGGCCGTCGTTATTCAACGATTGTATCATTGCAGTCCAAAAATGCCACAACTACCAATTTTTTTATCGAAAGATGTGTGCACCTCTATCTCCTTTTCACCCAATCATTGTTGTCGATCCTTTTGAAAAATGGGGCATTGATTTCATTACATGTAACCCTCACTCGGCCGGGGGAGATGCGTATATTATTCTTGTTGTAGATTACTTTACCAAATGGACCGAGGCGATGCCTACATTCGCGGTAGATGGAAAAACTGCAACTATTTTCGTATTCAATCATGTGATTTTTTGTTTCGGTGTGCCTCAAGCTATTATCACAGACCATGGGCGTCATTTTCGAAACATTATGATGACTGAATTTTCCTATCAACTTGGCCTATGTCATGATAATTATACTCCATATTACCCACAGGCTAATGGCCAAGTTGAAGCTGTCACCAAGGTTTAACCACCATTATTAAATGGATTATCTGAAATCACAAATAAAATTGGCATAAAATGCTCTTTTCGGCATTATGGGCATACCGAACCTCTGAAAAAACTGCTACAGGGTTCACTCCTTTTCAACTTGTCTATGGTTTAGAAGTTGTGTTACAAATTGAATGCGAAACACCATCACTCAAATTAGCCATTGAGTTGTTACAAACTACCTCTAAAGAGGAAAAACACTTTTTGTACTTAGCACAATTAGATGAGACTCATCGCACCATGGCATTGGCTACCGAAGCTCATAAGAAATGTGTGAAAGCTCAATATGATCAAAATGTTAACCCTTGTGTTTTTTGAGAAAGTGACCTAGTTTTAGAATACGATCAAGCTAACGATAAGCTAGGTGCTGGAAAATTCGAACCGATGTGGCATGGTCCCTATATTGTCAAGCGTGTGCTTGCAAAAGGAGCCTATGAATTAATTGATTATGATGGGGTCTATTTAGATAAGCCCAAAAATGGTCTTATCGTAAGAGATATTATGCTTGAATTTCATGTGAAGATATCTCTTTTACATTAGTTACTTTTTAGAATAGTGTGCCTTAGATTAGACAAGTGTGCCTAGATTAGTTTTTTTGTTGCTACTATCATTGAATATCTTGATTACTCTTGATATTGCAGATGTCGACATCCCTTCAAACATACACTGGTTTTGCTGATGGTGCCTGTCGTAGTACACGGAATATCACTTCCGCAGCTTGGTTTATATACTCACCCACTGATGAGTTAGTTTCTATTCATGGGGTATGCCTTGGTCAAACAACAAACAATATTGCAGAGTATAGCGTAGTAATTGAGTTATTATATGATGCCATTTCATTTGGTATTCAACGTTTGATCATTAGGTTGGATTCAAAACTCATTGTATTACATTTAAACAGAGCATATGCAATTATAAATCTAATGTTATTAGGATTATTTTTGAGGGTTCATATCAAAACACATTGGCTGATACATTAGCTAATCGTGTTCTAAATAGACATTTGCCAACATTAACAAGTAAACCAAAACAAAATTCAATCCATGTTGAACAAGATATTAAGATAACGAAAGTAGTAATTTCATTAGGATAGAATGGTTTAAAAAAAAAAATTTATATCATCTATGATCATAGGTTCAAAAACCTTATGATCTAATAGATACTGATACAAAAAACAAAAATGTTGATCTACAATGATCATCCACTATTCATGATGATGATCATGGTAATAGACTATAGCACGTGCCACGTTGCGCAGAAATCTCCTAAATGGACCTAGAACACCTGTCACATGTCTCTGAAGCCTGAGAGGGATATCATCTGTTCCTATCTCAGGAATGTCTATGGTCAACCTCTCAAGGTTGTGCTCCATGTCTGCTAGGATCTTTGTTGGTTGGTGTTGGGTGCCAGTTTTGCACACTTTTCCTACACTTGTTTTCCCTATTTTCCCTCATGACTATAACCAAAGGGACTATGTTTACCTCTTTTTCCTACCTTTCTATCCTAACTTTTTTTGTTTCACCTTATTTTCATTACTCTGACATTTCATCAATTATTATGGTATATCGCGCCTTTTTATGATTAATTGAGGATGAATGTTTGGAGAAGATCTATGGTCTTTGTGTTGTCTTTCCGGATGCCATTTATAGCACCAAAGATCCAGAGCATGAGGTCCACAGGAGCAGTTAAGTGGGTGTTGTTACAGCGAAGCGATGTTGTTACACCTTATTGTTACAGACCCGCCAGCAAACTGCTGTTACACTTTGCTGTTATAGACCTGTTGGTGAACTGTTGATACAGTTGCACCGCTGACTGGATCTCGTCAACACCTGTTGCTGACTTGTCCTTTAGTTTTTACAATACAACTATGGTTTTAATATGATAGCTGTAGAAGCTGTTTATCATTTTATTTTTGGATAACAGCCTAAGGGTGGTTTTTATTGTAATCTATAATTTTCTAGTCAGAAATTTGTTAAGAAGTGGTTATACTATATGTATTCTATTTCGATTGTAATATTCATAGTTAGCCCAAGCTAATAGGAATGTAAAATTTTGTTTCTTTTTCTTGCTGCAAGAATAAAATTGTAAAGGAGGATAAATTAAACTCCTAAAACAACAAAATAAATCAATTCCCATGTGAACAAGGCTAAATATGGGTTGCCTAAATAAAACCCCCTTATGTGTGAAAGGGATTGTGACAATTGACTGGGTCAATAGGACCAAATCCACAGTGTTTTCCATATGCAATGTACCTCCTAGATGCACAGTGCAGATCTAGTTGGAGGCTACACATGTGAAAGGAGCTAAACCTTTGAGGTGGTTTAGGGTTTTGCAAGGCTTTCATCCTATAAAAGAAAGAGGAGAACAATAGAAGAGGGTTGTTGAACATATTGTCTTGGAAGGATTTTTTTGTTTAGACACTTCACATTCTCCAACTTTTTAGCTGAGAATAGTGTTGTTTAGCACTTGGGTGTTCCTGATCGGGAATCCCACCTCTTTCCTTGAGAGGCCTCTTGGAAGAGTCTTGCATTTCTTTTCCACTATCAGGCATTTGGACAAGCTTCTACTTCCAACTACAACGTAGATCCTGTTGAGGGTTTGGTTTTCTTTGTAAGTTGTAGCAAGTGGAGGCTAGATCTATTCAGATCTAAGCCATTCTAGTGCCTCTTTGCAATGGGAAAGTCTTATATCCCACTGGCAAGAGTGTATTGGATCACTAGAGCTTCATATCCATACCTTGGCATCAGGCCAAACTGTTCATCAAGTATATAATGCAGTTTGTCTTCTAGGACTGCGTTATCTGCAAGAGGAAATTTATAGGGAGTTTTGGCAACATTTGAGGAGTGATCTCTAGTGATGAGGGTTTGTCTCTCATTGTGGTGATCCATGGTTTTCTGTTCTTATCCATGTTTGTTACAAAGTAATTTGTCACTGTCCCTAAAATCCCCATCTCACCCATTGGAGGGTCATTTCTGTGACTAATAAGCTGTGTCATGCCTTACAAATACCATCATTGCATCCCTTGCCATGAGGACAAAAATCCTTCTGTTGACCATTTCCTGAGCGAACCACTAAAACACTTGTTTTTGCCTTGGCGCTGGTAGCCCGTTATGCCCTCTCACCAATGAGGAAAATTAACATTGATCCTGCACCAGCTGGTGCTCTGTCCCAGTTAAGCACCTGCGCCAATTTGATTATGGAAAGTTTTTCAAAAAAATAGGCGAAGTTTTGATCACAACAACTTCGTGGATGAGTCATAAGAAGTGGTTCGACTGAATAACCACGGCCTTCCTCCTTTGGCATCTTGTTTCCACCTTATGGAGAAACCTCCCAAGGGATAAGGCCTCCCTTCCACTATTGTAGGGATCCCAACCTCATCCTTTCCTCTATAAATATAGCCATATTCCATTGATGTGCTAGTTGAATAGGTTATAGCTGAACAATATGGCCAAGGGCTGAAGATAAGTCCAAGAGCTGAACACTTGGGAGCTGAACTTGTAGGAAGGAAACTATAGCTGGGAAACTATTGAGAGCTAAGCCGAAGAGAATCCCGTAAGAGAGAGAGCTTCGTCCAGATTCTTCACAGGCTTTGTTGAGACACACTCCGCTGCAAGCCCCGCCGAAGGAAGATCATAGCGTCAGAGCATTTGGTTGTAATCTCCCTTTTGTCATTTATAATATAAGCGACTCTGATTTTGGTTCCATTCATGTGTTCATTTCTTTATGTAATGCAATGAATTATATCCTCTCTGAATGATATATAGTTACATGCTTTAGATGTTACGTTGTATGTCATCGTTTCCCTGCATGTGTACAGGTGTCCAGACGTGTCGAACAGAAGGATTCTGATCTATCAAGCGAGGGATGGGAAACATCATCTTTTCTTCAATGACAACTGTGTGGGATTTTAGGTAGGCTACTTATCGCGATCTTTGTCTTTTTGTAACTAGGAACCAACGTCATTGTGTGACTTGATTGTTGCTAGACCCGATCTGGGCTAGTGGGATCGCCTTTGTCTGCTGAGGGGATTTACCTCTTCAACGAATTGGCGACTCCGCTAGGGAATCACTTGGAGTTATTCTTTCCTCTTTTGGTTTTTTTTGTCTTTTGATTGATTTATTTGCTCTTCTGGCTTGCCTCCTTTGGTGTCAAACCCCTGTTCAACCCCCAAAATACCAGATCCAGTCTCTATTTGTCCTTTTTCATCTTTTTCCCATAGTAAAATTGATTGGCATGGTTTAGCTCTTGACAATCGCGCCAATTGGCGCTTGTTGCTAGTTGGGCCCCCGTGCCAATGCCTTTTTGGCGCAAATTATAGCCAAACAGGTGCACCAACTCTACTTGGTGTTAGGGTTTTCTTGCTTTTGGCCTCCTTGAGATTGAGTTTTGTTTTGGTGTCATTTTTCTGATTGCTTGATGTAAAAGGGATGAATGCCTTGTTTTGAACTCATGCTTTGGAAGTCCTTTTTGTGCTTGACCTCATATGTCTTGTAGCCTTTTGAGGAATTTCGTTACAAAGTGTTTAAAACAATGATTGCATTCTTAGTGTTTGTTTACATCTCTTTTGCATTCATCCTTCATTAAGAAAATTTGCGTTCATTTAGTTTTCGTCTCAAAGTTTTCCTTTTGTTAGAATGCATTAGATTACATTGCATTGAAAAGTATTTTTGAGATTTATCATTGAACTTAGATCACATTGTTTAATGATTGAAAGCTAAAAATCACATTGAGTGCATTCTCTTTCATTAAAATCATGCATTAAGTAGATTCTCATTTCATCGAAAAAATGCATTGAGTGCATTCTTATCATTTGAAAAGAAAAAGGAAATTGTGCATAGATTACAATTGCATAGTTTTCAAAAAAGAGGATTTTGCATAGATTACATTGCATAATTCGCATCGTTGAATGTTTTAGATTATTTTTGGATAGTGAAAGTCATCTAGTTTGGAAAAAGTTTCATTTTTAGTATTGTTGTTTATTGCATCATTGTTAGGAACTCTTCCCTTAACTAGATAGCATTCATCGAATTGAAAGATTTCTTTCCTCATATAGATGCATATAGGAGATTGTCACATGACATTCGATAGGGCCTTGAAACCGAGACATAATTCAAGATCAACTTTAAAATTTATTGAATTAACCCAAGGAAGCATTGAAACCTAATGAAACATTTTTAGTAGTCTAGGCTAGAGACGTGTTTCGGAGTCTTTAAACCTAGTAGTTGTCGCTCGCCATCTGGCTTCAAACAACGCTAGTACAGACTTGTGCTCCCCGTACCATTGAGTATATAAAGGGACACCTTATAGGTTACAATCCTTTATCCATAGGAAGCCGATTCTGCCGCCTTGTAACCGTGATACACGGAACACGACATTCGGGAAGACTACCTTCACGTACGTCAAGTCCTTGGTCATTTCTGTTTCATTTGATCACCAAGGTGTATATGGCAGTTCACAGAAACTTGGTATACCCTCTTACCTAGATTACTAGAGCAGTCAGTTTGATCTTTACTGACTCCCTAAATTTAAAAAGATCATCAAGCGCTTGTCCTTTCACGCTTGTTTCCAAACTGAAAGCGATAGAGTCACCTTTTTCCTGTTTCTTGACTCTTAAAATATGAAACGACAGAGTTTTGTTTCAATGTTTTAAAAATTAACTACCCACGAAATATTCCTGGTTAAAGTTATCTTCCTTAGTGTTTTGTTTTAAGGTTGTTTATGATGGCAACTTTTCTGGAGTTCACCAACCAAGGAATCCCCTCTGATGGGAGTCCTAGTCCTTTTCCTGCTTTAGGAAATGTTGGTGCTCCTTATATGGCAATGTTGTCCCTTCCTGGGTTAACTGTTGGGTTGCCTGTTTGGTTATTTTCGACCTCGGTGGTCCCGAATGCCTCGATCTCTGTTCAACCGTCTCCTCCACCTGAACAACATCATGTTGATTCTAATGTGGACCTATCCACTTCTTCGCCTGTTTCTTCGTCCTCATCTTCTACTTCGCCTGGTGAAAGTTTGGATTCTAGTACCCAGGTGGCTAAGAAGAAGAAGAAGAAGACTAAGAAGAAGAAGTCAGATAAGCGAGAGGCTAATTTTGCAGTTGTTGCTTCTAAAACACCTGCTCTTGATGAACCTTCCAACCCTCTGTGAAAAGTTAATTTCCCTTACATGTTGTGCCAGGGAAACCATCTTCTTCGAGATTTCCCTGGCATTCCCAAGGTGCTCGAAGTATGGTCCAATGGTCGTCCATCGTTGCCTTTGGCTTCCGGGAGTCAGGTTGGGGGCATGTCTTCAGCTAGTGCTAGTAAAGCTCCTAAGAAGCAGGGTAAGCTCACCAATCCCTGTAAGTTGTGTGAAGGGCACCATGCCATTCACCTTTGTCCGTATATGGATGAAGCCAAGAGAGTTTCGGAGATCTTGACTGTTTCTGCACCCTGCCTTCAGGTTGGTTACAAACAACTTTCTTTGAATTCTTCGCTAGTTGATTCCTCGATCAGTCAAGAGTCATCCTTGCCTGATCCCACTCCCCTGGAAATTCGCCATCATGAATCCATCCCTAACCAACCATTGGTCGTGGGATCGGTTGAGCTGGCCCCGTCTGCGGTGCACTAGGTCTTTTCGATTGAGAGTGGATCTCATCCCCCTCAGGTTCTTCTTGTTTCTTCAGATTCTTCAGACTTGAAGAAATATTCTCCTGTCCCTATACCTCAAGAAGTCGCTCCTCCACCTCCCGTGATGGAGGTCCTGTAGGATATCCCTCTCGACTCTGTGATGGAGGTCGTGGAGGATGCTCCTTATTCTTTTGTAACACCAAGGGAAGACCATCTCAGTTCAATGGTAGCCCCTCCAAGTCTTTTGGTCGCTTCCTTCGATTGTGGTCGATTCGCAGGATACCGCCTTTCATATTATGTGCCTTTTGAGATAACGATACAGACCTTTGATCTGGTCGTACCCAGCACCATTATAGATGAAGGCACGTCTGTTAGTATTTTATCCTCAACTACTTGGCAAGCATTTGGTTCACCTCCGCTTGTGCCTGTTACGCAGAATATGTTGGCGTTTAACAGAGGAACTAGTCAACTGTTGGGGATCCTTCCGAAGTTTCCTGTTACTCTGGAGGGAAAACTATCCATATGGATGTGATGGTTGTTCCTAGCCCCTTGGAATTTAATTTACTCTTGGGCCGCGATTATACTTATGTCATGGGAGCACTCGTCTCCTCCCTCTTTCGTGTGATGTGTTTTCCGCACCAAGGTTAGATTGTGACCATCGATCAACTTACGTTCTTTGGTCCCAATATGGCAGCTAGTCCGCCATTATCTCTGCCAGATCTTTATCCTCCAGTTGTGTCATCTCCGCTGCATGTCAATTATGTGGCTACTTTTCCCGTGCCCGCATTCAGTGATAGTGTCGTTGTGCATCAAGTGCTGGGGGCATTGGGTCCAGAATTCCAAGATTTTTTTCTCCCATTTGGTGTGGAACTCTTGGGAGCCAATGACTTCTTATTCATTATGACGGGGTCTATTCAGAGCATAGTTCCTTTTCTTATGTCAAGCTCCCTAAAAAATGAAGCAAGTTGGTCGGAGCAGAGTTCCTTGTCTTGTGTCAAGCTCCCTAAAAAATGAAACAAGGATGTCAGAGCAGAGTTCATTTTCTTGTGTCAAGCTCCTTAAAAAATGAAACAAGGTCTTCAAAGCAGAGTTCGTTTTCTTGTGTCAAGCTTCTTAAAAAATGAAACAAGTTCTGTTGGAGAAGAGTTCCTTGTCTTGTGTCAAGATCCTTAAAAAATGAAATAAGGTGTCCTGAGGATAGTTCTTTTAATGTGTCAACCTCGTTAAAATAATGAAACACGTTCCTGTTCAATTCGAGTCTTTGATAAGATCTCGTAAAATCCCAGTCGAGTTTTTCTCTTGATGTCGTAAATTGAACCTTCACTCCATTTGCCTTTCATATGGATTGAAGCTTGGGGGCATGTACCTCGAATTGAGTCACCATGCTAGGGGCATGCAAAATTTTTCAAGCATACTTTCTTTCCATTTCAAGCTTGTGTAAAAATGAAACTGGTTTCAAGCATAGTTTATCTTTGTTTCAAGATTGTGTAAAAATGAAACCAACTTCAAGCAGAGTTTTTTGATTTCAAGCTTGTGTAAAAATGAAACCATTCCCATTTTACCTCTTGTGATTGCCATTTTTTCAGTTTGTTTCTGCCAGATGAGCCTTGGTTTTCTCACTCCATCGTCACTATCTGCTTGGCCGATCATATGCCTTCACTTGGTTGTTTTACCTGTTCCTGAGGAACCGCTGTGATGAGTGGTATTGTTAGCCAGCCTCTTGACCTTTATCTTGTTCTGAGTAGTTCCACCATCACTGAAACTAGTTGCTACCCTTTATACCACTCGTTCCTCCAGGAGGAGTCACCTTTCAGCTCTTTTCTAACTCTCTAAAATTGAAAAGAGTGCTGAGACGCTTATCTTTTTGAACTCGTTAAATTGCTGCGAAGCGACATCTACCCAGTATACGTTTATCCCTTTTTCGGGCTGGGATAGATTATTTACGAAAAATGAATACCCTAGCCTATCGTGACTACGAGGTTCTCTCAGACATAGTTTTCTACCTTTTCGGATCTGCGAGACTATCTACGAAAAGGGACTGCTGGAGTTTTATTTTCTGTTGTCTTTTCAAACTCTCTAAACATGAAAATACGCCTAGTTATTCCTTTTTTAGACTCATTAAAAACTAATGACATCGAACTCCGTCATAATGACGATGCTCGAGTTTCTCCTTCATAGGGCTCGTTAAATGTACTAGGTTGGATTTGTTCGAAGGACAAACTTATATGACAAGCATATGGTATCGTCTTCAAGCTTGTGTAAAAATAAAGAGGTACTCGCTAGAAATGGTGGGGGGAAATTGAACCAGTATCACCGTCGTGTCGGCAGTATGTCGCTCTTGAACATGGCACTTGTTTTCATTCGTGTTGGGTTGGGGACATCTCATCTCGTTATCTGTTTGCCTCCATGGGTTTGGGTAATCTCTTTTGACCTCTCATCTGCTCTTTGCCATGTCATCATGACCTTAGATCCTTTGATGTCAAATACTGCCAAATCTATTGTCTTGCCACTCATATGTTCAAGAGAAGTTGGCCTTTGCAGTTTTCAACCACCCTTTGATTCTCTACTGATCTTGATTTGTAAACATCATGTTCCTCTGTCTCGTGTCGATGATGTGGGAAACACTATGGCCCACCTTCGATCAAGGTCACTTCTTGTTGACTTCAACTCATTATCCAGGAAGTTGATCTGGAGACTCCCTTTCGGTACCTTAGAGCCTGCATGCCTTAATGGCAAGTTCTTCGCATTCGACGCAAGGTTTTCATTACTAGCCTTCGATCGGATGATTCTGCAGGTGTTCGACGCTAGCTCACTGTTCACATTCTGTGGATTGTACCTATAGTACCTTGAGGGCCATCCTCATTATTGGTGGTTTCTCTCGTGTTTGTTAACGAATTTCGTTATTGGCTGGTAATCAGACGATGTTATTGCATGTTCGACTTTAGCTCACTTATTTACATGCTCAAACTTGTACTATGTTCGGGTCGAGATGGAGCGCAAGACCTTGGATTTTTTTTGATGAAATCCAGGCTGCGGATTTTTTGTGGATTATCATGATTGGTTACATGACTCATTTGACTGGATGGATGCGACCATACCTGAGTCTACTTGTTGATCCTTATTTAATGGATGGCTACGTCCATACCTTGGATCGCGATTATTGTAAACTCTATTATGGTTGGTTGTGCCCATACCACATATCATGTATAAGAGATATCATTTGTCTTTGTATTTTCAGGTCTTTTGATGGCAATGTTTTCAGTTGGGCACGTTCTCATAAAGCATTTCACCCCTCCCTCTCTCTCGGACCTCATGCTTTAGGCGGCATCTGTTACACAGTAATTTGTCACTATCCCTACAATCCCCATCTTTCCCATTGGAGGGTCATTTCTGTGACTAATAATAAGTGTCATGCCTTGCAAATACCATCATTGCATCCCTTGCCATGAGGAAAACAATCCTTCTGTTGACCATTTCCTGAGCAGACCACTAAAAACGCCTGTTTTTGCCTTGGCGCTGGTAGCCCGTTATGCCCTCACACCAATGAGGAAAATTAACATTGAGCTTGCACCAGCTGGCGCTCTATCCCAATTAAGCACCCGCGCCAATCTACTTATGGCAGTTTTTTTAAGAAAAGAGGTGAATTTTCGATCACAACAACTTCGTGGATGAGTCATAGGAAGTGGTTCGACTGAATAACCACGACCTTCCTCCTTTGGCCTCTTTTTTACACCTTATGGGGAAACCTCCCAAGGGATTAGGCCTCCCTTCCACTATTGTAGGGATCCCAACCTCCTCCTCTCCTCTATAAATATAGTCATCTTCCATTGATGTGCTAGTTGAACAGGTTATAGCTGAAGAGTACGGCCAAGCATTAGGGGAATTTTGAGGTCTAAAATGGGCCTCCTAAGGAAATTATAAATTAATAGTGGAAAAAATCAAATAAGATTTGATGACATCATCAAATTTTAGAGGGAAAAGAGAAAAAACTATTTTTTCAACTCGTATTTTCAACTTATCCCCCAAATTTTTTACTCAAATTTCAAGCGGGAGTACTCATTGGATGCAAAATTTAATTCCTCATCCAAGGAGTACCCATGTTGCATACTTTCGATGGACCCTGCTACACGAAAGATGAGAAATACATGAAAAACGTGATTGTAATCATGTTTTTTAATGTATTTTTCATTTTTCACATAGTAGGGTCCATCAAAAGTATGCAACATGGGTACTCCTTGGATGAGGAATTAAATTTTGCATCGAACGAGTACTCCCACTTGAAATTTGATTAAAAAATTTGGGAGATAAATTAAAAATACGAGTTGAAAAAGTAGTTTTATTATTTTATTATTTTTTAATCTTTTTACCCTTTTACTTAAAAAATGGTGAATAATCCCCCATGGTTGACATCATCATCTTGAATCCTATTGGTTCTTATAAAGTTTATTTTGGTTGTACATTTTTCTTAGGAGGCCCATTTTAGACCTCAAAATTCCCCTAATGGGTTGAAGATAAGTCCAAGAGCTGAACGCTTGGGAGCTGAACTTGTAGGAAGGAAACTACAGCTGGGAAACTATTGAGAGCCAAGCCGAAGAGAATCTCGTAAGAGAGAGAGCTTCATCCAGATTCTCGACAGGATTTGTTGAGACACGCTCCGCTGCAAGCCTCGCCAAAGGAAGATCATAGCGTCAGAGCATATGGTTGTAATCTCCCTTTTGTAATTTATAATATAAGCGACTCTGATTTTGGTTCCATTCATGTGTTCATTTATTTATGTAATGAAATGAATTATATCCTCTCTGACTGATATATAGTTACATGCTTTATATGTTACGTTGTATGTCGTGGTTTCCCTGCATGTGTATAGGTGTTCGGACGTGTCGAACAGAAGGATTGTGATCTGTCAAGAGAGGGATAGGAAACATCATCTTTTCTTCAATGAAAACTACGTGGGATTTGAGGTAGGCTACTTATCGTGATCTTTGTATTTTTGTAACTAGGAACCAACGTCATTGTGTGACTTGATTGTTGCTAGACCTGATTTGGGCTAGTGGGATCGCCTTTGTTCGTAGAGGGGATTTAACTCTTCAAAAATTTCATATTCAGATCTGATCTGAATACTCTTGTATAAGCTTTAGGAATTCTGCAAAAATCTGCAGATTTGTTGCATGAGACCTCAGATCTACTCCATATGCTTCATGTTTTGCTGAAAACCCCAAGGGGTATGTAAAATAGAGACAGTCTAGTCTACAGATCTAATATAGATCTAATATTTTGTATAGAGATCTATTACAGATCTGAGTTGTAACCTACAATTGCTGTTTAGTCATAAAAATAATGCTATCAAGGCTTTGTAGTGAAATATATTGTTGCAGCACCTCTTTTAGAGGGTTTTTCTTCATAAAAGTCTCCATCTTTCTCTTGTACACTGAATGGGCCACATTTTAAATCTTATTTATTGTTTTATAAGCTATTTTTGAGTTACCATATTGGTCTTCTACTATTTTTCATTAAAAATGCGTTATTTTCTGGGCAGTGTTACTTTGTGTTGCTGTAGTCCCTTCCTTGGGCAGTTTTCAAGCTTTACTAGGTGTGGAAGATCTATTTAACCCACCTAGTTTAATTTGTTTCTGATATCCTCTTGGATTTGGGTCTTAGATTATCATATCTAAGGAATCCAAGGGTTGATTTCCAATGCTGAAGCATCCATTCTTGAAAAATGCATTTTTCAGGCATGCCTTGCTAGTAGTCCCAATCTAGGGATATTACAGTGGTATTAGAGAAAATATCTTGGCACAACCTATGCTTTGCTTATTGAAGAGCCAATATGTATTTTCATGGAAAGAAAATACTGATGAAGAAGTGTGGTTACACCAAAGACACATAAGTAAAGGGTCCAAACCCTTTATCTGGAAGTTTTCAGAGAGAAGAGTTCTCTAAAACTCTTTATCAAGCTATGCATGAAATGGAGGAAGAAATCCGCGGGATGAAGAGGGAAAGACATGCAGATCCCTCAGGAGGATTTTTACATCTAGAAATCCCCAGTACTTCTTACCATGTGTGTGAGCATTCAACCACACAACCTAATTTGCAACGATGGAGCATGCCTACTTTTTTGTCAAAGAAAGAAGGAAAAGGAGGAACACCAAAGGAGGCATCTCTTAGTGCTTATCTCCAAGAATATGAGTCTCTATCAGAGAGATTCAAAATGCATCCCAGTTTCCTAGATTTCTTTCAACTCAAAGAATCAAGATCCAGCACCTACAGTAGAAGAAGAGGGTGCCTTCAACACACTTTGGGTGGATTCTCTCTACCTACTTTTGATGGATCACCTAAAGACTCAGCCAAGTCTTGGGTAAGGAAGCTTTACACATACTTTCAGCTGCATCTAGTGTCAGAAGAATAAGCCTTGAGAGTAGCAGCGCTGCATCTTCAAGGAAAGGCTTATGCTTGGTGGCTATTTGAGTCTTCTTCCTTGAGAGGGATAAACATCTCTTCTTATGCAAGATTCACTAGGAGACTAATGAAAAGATTTGATGAGAGACATTCTGAGACTTCTTGGGAAAAGAAAATCAAGCCCAAGAAATCTGAATCTTTGCATAATTTGAAAGATTCCATGGAGCCAATTCTAGTCTTAAACATTTTTGAGGGGGTTGAAGACCTACTACACAATTTTCCAAAGGCAAAAGCCCCACTACAACAAGGTCTCTTTTCTCAAAGAGAAGAAATGAGGATTCCTTCCTCAGTAAGAGATCAAGAAAAATGATCTCTTAATGATGAAGCATTCTCCAATGATGAGGAGAAGGGAGAGAAAGAGCAGATAATATCCTCCAACATTGTGACAGCAGGAGGAGATCTATTTTCATGTGGAGATGGAGATGAAGCAATGGCTTCCACTAGAGGGGTTCTTGCTTCTTTGCAAGGAGTTCCTAAGGATCTTCCCTATGGAGGACATGAGAATCATGTATCTATGCTAAGAGACAATGAGACAGAACAAAGGATGGATCACATAGCTGGCCAACTATCAGAAGATGGGGCAAATGCTCCAATCAGAGGCACTATTACACCACTGTGAGGGGTCTCCAAATTTCATGAGACTTCCACACAGAAAATAGAGTTGAAATTGCACAGTGGAAGCAGGGACATGAGGATCTCATCTATCATGCATCTGAGAATAGTCCATGAAATCTCTTTATCTAGTGGAAAACCACCTCGAAGGCCACCTGATTCAGATTTTGTGGGGAAGATTTCAAAACTCGCTACTCCAATCTTAGATCCAGGAGAGTTTGGAGCACTTGAAGAAAAAGCTACAGCACTGGGAGACTTAGGTAAGCTCAAGGAGGAGGGAAATATTTTTCCCCTATCATCATCACCCAGTCTCCTTTCTGATCCTGCACTGTGGGAAGAGAAGAAGGGAAGGAGAAGCCTTCCAACACACATCTTTGGCATAGGATATGTCAAGGGAAGGATCAACAACATGACAGATACTTTTGTTGATGCATCATTAGAACTGTCATTGTTGAGCAATGTAGATTTGTATTGGAAATCCCAACTGCTAGTGGATTATTGCAAAGATCTTCAGACATGTATGATACTTGATGACCAGCTACATGAAGAGGGCTACTTAGTCCAAGGAGAAGTTATCTATCATCATGGTAGAATCTTTTTGCTTAGATATTCTAATCTCAAGCATAAGATACTACAAGTAGCATACAAAGAGTTCTGTTTTAGCCATCTATATTCCATGAGGATCTACAACATCATCATGAGAAGATTTGACTGGGAAGGCTTTAAAGAGAAAATATATCAGAATTTTCAAGAATGCATGAGGTATGTGGAGCTAGGGCAGCCATGGGACTCTATGCAAGAGTCATTTCAACCATCTCTTCCTTCTTTGGAAAGAGGGGAAAGATCCATGCACAAATCCATGTGTATGAGAAACATTGATGGTAAAGGATGTGTTCATGTAAAACAAGTTTTATTTTCTGATTGTACATGTTCCTTTACCATTTTTATGCAGGCCATGACTCCTAAAAGGAGCAATGTATCATGTAAATCTCATGGCAATTGTTGGGCCACTAAAAATTCTGAATTTGGCTACTCCCTTGATGTGCAAAGGGAGATTTACTTTCATGATGGGTGCTTTCCAAAAGCACCAAACATATCTCACACTTTCAGCCATAGTGAGATGACATGTGCAGCAAGTAAGTGGTGGGAAAACCACTTACCATATCTAGATATGATGCAGGTAGAAGATGCTTTGCGCTGGTTCCGCATGTGGGACTATGACCCACCTCCATATGCAGAAATTTCTCTTTGTATGTACATTATCTTGATTCCCTATATGGATGATGTACTTGTATTTTTCATAGGGATGTATGGAGGAAGGAGGGAAGGAATGCATGAGCCATATGGAATGGCTACTCCCCATGTACTTTATGTCTCATATTTCAGGGAGAACATTGGGCAAACCATGTTTGTTTCCTATGATCTATTGTCTTCTTATGAAATGAACTATTTGTATCTCATGAGAACTTTTGTGGAGCAAGTCATGGAGGGATGGTTTGGTGAACACTTGGCACAAGGAGGAAGATTAACTGATGTTTGTGTCACCAATGGAGGAGGAGATGAGTTGAAACACTCACGTTATCAGTTGCTTGAGGAAAAGAAAGATTTTGGAGGGGAGGACTGTAATGTTCCTAATTAGCCCAAGCTAATAGGAATGTACAATTTTGTTTCTTTTTCTTGCTGCAAAAATAAAATTGTAAAGGAGGATAAATTAAACTCCTGAAACAACAAAATAAATCAATGCCCATGTGAACAAGGCTAAATCTGGGCTGCCTAAATAAAACCCCCTTATGTGTGAAAGGAATTGTGACAATTGACTGGGTCAATAGGACCAAATCCACAACGTTGTCTAGATGCAATGTACCTCCTAGATGCACAACGCAGATCTAGTTGGAGGCTACACATGTGAAAGGAGCTAAACCTTTGAGGTGGTTTAGGGTTTTGCAAGGCTTTCATCCTATAAAAGAAAGAGGAGAATAGCATAAGAGGGTTGTTGGACATATTGTATTGGAAGGATTTGTCTGTTTAGACACTTCACATTCTCTAGCTGTTTAGTTGAGAATAGTGTTGTTTAGCACTTGGGTGTTCCTTTTCTGGAATCCCACCTCTTTCCTTGAGAGGCCTATTGGAAGAGTCTTGAATTTCTTGTCCACTATTAGGCATTTGGCCAAGCTTCTACTTCCAACTACAACACATATCCTGTTGAGGGTTTGGTTGTCTTTGTAAGATGCAGCAAGTGGAGGCTAGATTTGTTCAGATCTAAGCCATTCTAGTGCCTCTTTTCACTGGGAAAGTCTTCTATCCCATTGGAAAGAGTGTATTGGATCACCAGAGCTTCAAATCCATACCTTGGCATCAGGCAAAAATGTTCATCAAGTATACAACGCATTTTGTCTTCCAGGACTGCGTTATCTAAAAGAGGAAAGTTTCATTGAGTTTTGGCAACATTTGAGGAGTGATCTCTAGTGATGAGAGTTTGTCTCTCATTGTGGTGATCCATGGATTTTTTTTCTTATCCATGTAATATTCAGATCTGATCTGAATACTCATGTATAAGCTTCAGGAATTCTGCAGAAATCTGCAGATCTGCTGCATGAGATCTCAGATCTACTCCATATGCTTCATGTTTTGTTGAAAACCTCAAGGGGTATGTAAAATAGATACAATCTAGTGTATAGATCTGATATATATCTAATATTTTGTACACAGGTATGCTATAGATCTGAGTTGTAACCTATAACTGTTGTTTACTCATAAAAATAACGTTGTCAAGGCTTTGCAGTGAAATATATTGTTGTAGCACCTCTTTTAGAGGGTTTTTCTTCATAAAAGTATCCATATTTATCTTGTACACTAAATGGGCCACATTGTAAATCTGATTTACTATTTTATAAGCTATTTTTGAGCTACCATATTGGTCTTCTATTGCTGTTCATTAAAACTGCGTTATTTTCTGGGCAGTGTTACTTTGTGTTGCTACAATCCCTTCCTTGAGAAGTTTTCAAGCCTTACTAAGTGTGGGAGATCTGTTTAACCCACCTAGTTTGATTTTTTCCTGATCTCCTCTTGGATTTGGGTCTTAGATTATCAGATCTAAGGGATCCAAGGGTTGATTTCTAGTGTTGAAGCATCCATTCTTGAAAAATGTGTTTTTTAGGCATGCCTTGCTAGCAGTCCTAATTTGGGAATATTACATTGATCAACATGAGAACCATAAGATTCTCATGACTGATCTATCCATTGATTTTCTGAGATGTAACCACTATATATTTCTCAACCCTATAGGTCAAAAGGTTAGTAGAGAAAAACATTATTTTGGCTCTGTAATTGTGCTTAGATTAATACAGATTATCTTATTATTGTTGTTACATGTGTTATTCAATTTAGTTTCCATTGAGTTCTTTCTCTACCTGCGCCCTGCTAGGGAGGAAGGGCCCTCCTTCTTAGAAGGGATTGCAGTGATTAAAGTAGTTGCGTGTATGTGTTTATATTTTATTTTATGTATCATTAGAGGTGTTGTTGTTGTTCAGTTGTGAATATATCCGCTTCAATTTCAATACTTTGTATGTTGTTACACATGATATTAGAGACACCAGCTGGATACTTATTGTGTGGTGTACTAGAAAAGATTAATTAAGTGTGATTCTAGTCTTGTAGATCGTTTTATTTCTGCATGAGTGATTTACTTCCAGCATTTACTTCAGCAACAATTTCTTTTCTTTGGAATTGCTTCTGGTTGGGTGTATCAACACAAACACTGCAACTGTAATTGGAATAAAAAGACGTCCCTGGATTGATAATTTATGTGTAATTTTTAGTCATTTAATAGTGATTAATACACCCCAAAATTTTGGCACCATTGCCGGGGATGGTAGTGACGATTCAATCAATCAGAGTTGTTTCTTAGAAGTGCAATTTCCATGTGTTTTTAGAGTGTCTCCATTGACACAATTGTTGGGCAGTAAGACGAGAGGTAAGAACTTGCGCAGTGCTCTAAAAAACTTGAGCGGGCTCACCAATGTCTTACTGGGACACTTAGGAGAGTGAATTTATGAGCATTTTGTTTGTCTTAGAGTATCCCCAGCGACACAATTGCTGGACGGTAAGACGAGAGGTAAGAACCTGCGCATCGCTCTAACAAAATTGAGTGGGATCACCAATGTCTTGCTAGGACACTTAGGAGTTTAATTTTTGGGTGTTCTTTTAAGGTGTATTCATCTATACAGTCATTGGGCAGTAAGACGAGAGGTAAGAACCTGTGCATCGCTCTAATGAACTTGGGTAGGCTCACTGCTATAGAAACTGAATCACTTATAGGATGAATTGATACACATAGGGCCCATGTGTGCCGGTAGGACAACATCAAAATTTACAAACACCCCCCACTCTACTGACTACAGGAAAGATGGGTCGTACGAAAGAAAAGAAGAGTGCAAATTTGGGAAGAAAGACATTCTTTGGAGATTTGATCTCAAGGGAAAAAAAGGAACATGCCACGTCATACAAAGATAATAGGAAGACAGGACCACATAAAGCAACTACCATATCAAATCCTGGACCATCGGTGTCTTCCGTGTCTGGACCTCACCATCCTTTGAACATCATATCCACTCCTAATACCAAAACTCTAGATTCAAAACAACAGTGGAGAATCATTGATCAGGATCTGAGAATTGAAGGACACGGAGAGACCAGTGGGGAGCATCAGGGACCTAAGGAACAACATTCAGTTTATCATCAATTGGACACTATTAGTGTTGTTAAAAAATTGGTCCTAGAGAAACCTGATCCTTTTATTTATCAATATCCAGTACACTCTGAGGTTAGTTCATCCCATCAGGAAGAATCGGCCATGGGGGATGAGAATGTCAAGACAGATAGCTCTGTTACTTTTGAATTCCCAATAGTAGTAACATGGGATGAGGCTCATATGAAGAATATTCCTTTATCATCCCTACCATCCTTTCAAGCGATGGCTGTTGAAGACCCTAATACCTTTTTGTTCGAATTCGATGTGTTGTGTAGATGTTATGACTACACTTCAGATGCCCAGAAGTTCAAATTATTCCCTGCTACTCTAAAAGGAGCAACATTAAGATGGTTCATGAGACTGGGTGCTGGCACGATTCGAACCTGGAATGACATGAGAGAGGCCTTCCTCTTTAAGTATCAGGGTTACTGTAGAACCAGGGACTTAAAGGATGAAATTTTCATAATTGCACAGAAGGAGGAGGAAAGCTTGGAAGACTATATGGAGCAATTTAACTACAATTTATAGAGGTCTAAGTTTAGTAACTTAGATCTAGAAATTATAAAGCCAATATTTTTAAGAGGTATAAGAGATGATTGTCTGGAGCATCTAAGCCTATTGAGAAAAGGAGACATATCGCAAGAACCACTTGATGAGATAATGAAGCTTTGCCTACATAGCTCAAGAGGATGGGTCAAAGGGAGAGTTTCAGTTCGGGACCCTTCAGTCCGGATACAAAAACCCACGAGTGGAGGAGTAACCAGAGTAGAGATTGGGAACTTATTTGAGGATTTTAAAACTAACCTCCTTAGCACTCTCTATGCCTAGATCACTACGGTACAAGTCAAGAAAGAACAAGCAAAAGATGAAGTAGGCTTAGCAATATTTTGTCCCCGATGCAAAAAGAAACATTTGGAAAGAGAATGTGGACCAAATAGTGTCAGCTTGTGCAACATATGTGAGTTAGTGCATTCTAAAAATCAATGTCTTGAACTTCCCAGAATGAAGGTGGTACTCCAAGAATCAAGCAAGGTTGTTCAATCTTCTTATTTCATCAGATCAAAAAGACCATGGCAGCCGCGACCTACAGGTATGCCTTCAGATTTTTCCTCTTTTTATCCTTGGAATATTGTTTATAACAGTTAGAAATATCCATGGCAGTATCTTACTCCTTCCTCAACACAAT
Organism: Pinus albicaulis; assembly: GCA_034641835.2. Classification (NCBI taxonomy): domain Eukaryota; kingdom Viridiplantae; phylum Streptophyta; class Pinopsida; order Pinales; family Pinaceae; genus Pinus; species Pinus albicaulis. Next base: position 316,674,132 of record CM076577.1, read on the forward strand.
TCCCTTCACCATGGAACCAGTGGTTGTCTCCTCCACCAATGCAATATCCTCCATCACAACCCAATCCTTGGGGTAAGAATTGGAGAAGTAATGGCCAAGGTCCAGTAGCCCCTCCTATACCAATGTAGTGGCCAAGGTCCAATACCCCCTCCTATACCAATGCAGCAACAACAGTTACAACTGCCTTCTATTCAAAATCATACACCTTCTCTCCGACCCCAATTACCTGTGCAACCTAACCCCAATCCAAATAATAAGGTAGTCGAGAACATGGATGCTCCGTTTACCCTCCAGAATTATCTTATTAATCCTATTGGAATTAACAAGGTTCAAATTCCATCGGGGAAAGTAATCATATTTGAACATAATCCCATTATTACCGAAGAATGTGAATCACCTAGGAAGGATATGGATGATTCTGAGGTAGTTGTTACACATGTAACAACTGATACAACACCCACTGTTACATATGTAGTAGCCATCTTGGGAGGATTTTCTGTTTCTAAAATAGCCAATCCGAGTAAGGTTAGTAGATCTATGATAGCTGACTCAGCTGTTAGCATTCAGAACCCCCCATACCCTCAACGATTAACTGAAACCGGGCTGGTCTCAAAACCTGAATCCGAATTCCTCAAGGAGCTACAAAATTTGTATGTGTGGACTCCGCTGTTACAAGCTCTTAAAGAAGTATCTATCTATGCTAAAACAGTGAGGTATATATGCATCAAAATACCTGGAAGGAAACATAAAGACCTTGCTACTATCCATGTCATGGGGAAATTGTCCGATCTTATGATTGAACAACCTTTTTTGACTAAATATAGTGACCGAGGGAGCCCTACTGTGACTGTCCATATTGAAAATCAACTTATAAAAAATAATTTGATTGATCTCAGGCCATCTATTAATGTCATGAATAAATACCTCTTCATCTCTCTAGGACTTCATGGACTTAGACCTACACCCATAGTGCTTGAATTAGCAGATAGGTCCCGTGTTAAGCCCGAGGGAATGATAGAAGATGTGGTTATCATTGTGGCTTCCTGGAATTATGCAGTTGATTTTCTCATTTTACAAACCAAATCCAACTTGGGGGATCATCCTTTAAACTTGGGAAGACCATGGCTAGCCACTGGGGATGAATATATCAGATGTAGGTCGAGATCTATGGTGATCTCAGATGGACAGGCCACTCAGAACTTGAACCTTTATCCCCCAGAAAAAACTCATCTAGATTCAAGTAGTCCCTAGTGGGATGAATTTGCACCTTAATTTGATCTTTCGCTACCTCTTCGCATTCTTGGAAAAACACAATACTTTAAGGATCAAACACAGGACGATATCATTAATGGTTTTATAAGTAATTCACCCCCTGTTGCCTCCATTAGAGATTTGGGAGAAGAAGATGAGGTAGATGATGCAATTATTGAACATTTGAAAACAACTCCACATACTATCAACAGTCCTATTGAAATCGAACCAGGGAAATGTTTAAACATCAATCCTAACCTGACTGCTGAACAAAATAGATTGCTGATACAAATATTATAGAAATACAAAAATGCATTTGCATGAGAATATACGGATATGAAAGGAATCCATCTTGGCCTATGCACCCACCACATTTACCTTAAAGAGGATTGAAAACCATTTAGACAACTGCAACGCTGAATGAACCCCGCACTTAAGGATATCGTGAAAGAATAATTGCAGAAACTCCTTAATGCTAATTTCATCTACCCCATTTCTGATAGCCAGTGTGTATCTCCGCTTGTCATAGTTTCAAAAAATAATGGAAAATGGAGAGTCTGTGTTGAATATAGAGAGCTTAACAAGGCCACTCAAAAGAACCATTTTACTTTACCATTCATTGACCAGGTATTGGATACTCTCTCTGGAAAAAAATTCTTTTCATTTCTAGATGGGTTCAGTGGCTATAATCAAATACATATTTCCCTGGAAGACAAAGACAAGACAACCTTCACTTGCCCATGGGGTACTTTTGCATACAGAGTCCTTCCCTTTGGCCTCTGTAATGCACCAAAAACCTTTCAGAGTGCAATACTGGGTATTTTTTCTGATCTTTTGAATGGCTGTCTTGAAATATTTATGGATTATTTTACACCCTACGACGATGCCTTTGAGACATCATTAGCTAACTTGGAAAAAGTGCTGAAAGGTTGTGAACAAACTAATTTTTCTCTGAGCACAGAAAAATGCCAAATGATGATGACTAAGGGAATTGTGTTGGGACATTTCATTTCAACAGATGGAATCAAGGTAGATCCTGCAAAAATTGAGGTAATCTCGAAAATCCTGACCCCTAAGACTCCAAAAGAGGTACATATTTTTTTGGGACATGCAGGATACTATAGGAGATTCATAGAGACTTTTCAAAGATTGCATCTCCTCTATTTTCATTACTCATGAAAGATGCAGAATTTGTGTGGATAGGGAAGTGTGAGAAGGCCTTTTTAAAGTTGAAAAAATGTGTAACAACAACACCTATTTTACGAGGACCAAACTGGGAATTGCTATTTCATATTTCTACGCATGCATTTGACATGGCTGTGGGTGTTGTTTTGGGGGCAGCTGGAGGAGAATAAACCTTACACCATTTATTACATCAGCAAGAACTTAACTCCAACAGAACTCAACTACATTGTTACTGAGAAGGAATTCCTAGCAGTAGTGCATGCTATCAACAAATTTCGACACTACATCACTGGGTACAAATTTTTTGTACACACTGACCATGCTGCAATTTGATTTTTGATGAACAAGCCTATTACTAATGGTAGAGCTACACGATGGTTATTTCTGTTAGAATTTAATATTACTATTTTAGATAAACTTGGAATAGATAATGTAGTTACTGATTTTCTTTCCAGATTAACTATAAGTGATGACTGCACTGCCACTGAGGATTATTTCCAGATAAATATCTTTTTGTCATCTCTACTCACTCACCATGGTATGTAGATATATCCAATTACCTTTCTGTAGGAAAATTCCCACACCAAATTTCTTCCAAAGAAAGAAGGAAGATTATACAATAGAGTGCTACCTGCTCCTGGATAGAAGGAAATCTCTATCACACCGGGTCAATTTTTTAGATTAGGCGATGTGTTAGAGAAGATGAGGTATTTGAGATCTTGAAGGCTTGTCATGAGGAACCTTGTGGCGGACACTTTGCTGACAAGAGGACATGACATAAAGTACTCTCAACGGGGTACTATTGGAGAAATATATTCCAGGATGCCAAGAAGTTTGTGAAAGGATGTGATAGCTTCCAAAGGATGGGCCAACCTCTAAAATCAGATGAGATGTTGTTACAACCTCAGATAGTGATAGAACCATTTGATAAATGGGCTCTAGACTTTGAGGGGAAAATTAATTCTTCATCACAGAAAAAATCAGACATATTGGTCTGCACCGATTATGTCACAAAATGGGTTGAAGCAAAGGCACTAACTAGAGCAATAAAACATGTTGTTTCAGACTTCCTGTTTGAAGATATTTTTTTCGCTTCGGGGCACCTAGAGAGATAGTGACAAATGGGGGGCCTCAGTTCACATCTCATTTAATCAAGAAGCTGGTTGAAAAGTATGGAATTCATCACCAAATCCCTTCACCATATCACCCACAAGAAAATGGTCAAGTGGAAAGCACCAATAAATTCATTGAGGGAATCTTAACAAAGACAGTAGCCGACCACGAAAGAAACTGGGCCGAGAAACTTCCAGAGGTACTGTGGGCTTATAGGAAAACATGGAGGAATACTATAGGCTTCTCACTATATGAATTGTGTATGGTAAGAATCCTTTATTCCCCATAGAGTTTGAAATAAAGACATTAAGAACAACATTGCAGGTCGATCTGGATTTGAGTACGGTACAAACAAAAAGACTAAACCAACTCAATGAGTTGGAAGAGAAACAACTGGATGTTATTCAAAATATAGAGATCATTCAACAACAAAGAGCTAGATGGAATGATGGGTTTATTAAGAAGAAAAAGTTCCAAAAAGGAGATTGGGCTCTTTTGTATGATTCAATTTTCAAATATTTCAAAGGCAATATCTACATTAGTTGGCTAGGTCCTTACGAAGTGGACATGGTATTTGACAATGGGACTGTATGATTGGTCACCGTCGACAATGCTAAGACACCATTATTGGTTAATGGGCACTTTCTAAGGTTATATCATCAACCCGATTCGAAGGAATAATTTGTCAACATTGTTGCGGACTCTAATCTTCATGTTATGATAGCAAGGGAACATTCTCTTATGCAGCCTGAAAATTGAAATTCCAATAAGTGCAGTAGTTGAAAACCACCTTTGTGGTAGTTTCTACACCTGTTTAAAAAGAAAAATAAAATAAAATAAATAACAAAATAAAAAGGAAAAGAAAAATAATAATTCTAACTGTGAAAACTCCTTTCCGGGGCGTAGTCAGACAGTTGGTAATAGCTGAAAACCACTCTTGTGGAAGCTGTTACACGCATGTTTTTCTTCCCAAAACATCATCTTCCCTTCCTAATCTATTTCATAGGATGATGGTATTAATTTAATTTTCTTTTCTGCACCAGTTTCTCTTGATAATTATGATTTTTTTAAGGAATAATCTAAGGGTTGTCTTGGCTTTTACACATGTAACAGCCGACAACCATGAACACTGTTTCTTATGTTTCATCCCATAACAAAAATAATCATGCCAGCCAAACACAACAACATGAGCACTGCAAGCAGAACGATGCCAATTTTAAATCTTCCTCCATGTCACCTTAGGTATGCCATTCAAAAGGTAAACGTTATCATTTATGATTTGGTGATTAATTGGCAGAAGTAATGATATTCCCGTGATGGTTGTGGGCGGCCGTCATCATTAAGGTGGGGGAGGGGATATGTCTTGAAATCATTGAAAAAAGTCGTAGTCATAAACCTCTATCAAATCCGCATGCACCCAATTAATAACACAAATGCCAATGATGACTAAATCCGGTTGGAAAAGAGTGTGTATACTAGATCCCATTGATTTCCATAACGAGACATTTATGAAGATTAGCATGAGGTACGACTCGATAATTCGTAAAATCTGTCACCTCCCATCAACCTCCTCGACTGAAACCTTGCATCCTCATTGTAAACTCATCAATTGGGATAATCAGAGATGCCAAGAAACAGTGAGCAGGGCAGTGACATTACAGTGGGGCTAAGCAGCAAGAAGTGAATTTAGAAAAAAAAAAGCAAGATGGGTGGAGTAGCGGTTAGGCACGAGACAAATTCTATGGACGCCTTGTAGAATTTTCCAGAAGCCTACCATATATTCAGGGATGCCATATGGATTGAGTATTTCCAGAAGCTAGAAGGCTCAGACAAGGCAGTGGCAATTGAATTTTCTCAGAATTTGAACAACAATCAAACCCAAGTTAGGGATATGCAAGTTGAGGTGACTGAAGAGGTAATTTCCCGGGTAACTACATTACTGGTAGAGGGACAAAGGTGATTTAACAGGAAAATAAATGACCCCTCCTTAAAAGAATACTTCCTAGAAGGAGAAGAAAAACTAGAGAAGAAAGGGAGGGGAAATGACAGGTTGTCACTTCCTCATCCTTGGGCAGATGTCGCCTTGGGTTTAATTAGACATATCACTTGTGAGGGAAGATCCATGATAGTGTCTAACTATCACTTTCCTATGCTTAATCACCTTCGGCACCAACAAAATATTAATCTTCCATTGTACTTGTTAGGGAACATCAAGCATATGGCGGCAGAAGTAAAGACAACAACACACCCGGAGGCATGTGTGACTAATAAAGGAATCATCAAGTTAATATTGTTGGATGCCCTATGCCAGCAAGTAAAAACTTGGGAAGAATTCAAGCGAAAGAGGCCAAGGACAAGTCGGGGGAAACATACCACGACTTCAGGAGGAAGTCAGGCAGAAGTAGAAACCCAGACTCGGCCTGCTGGAGTTAGAATTGGGAAAGAGCCTACTGATATTTAGCATACCTGTAGATTATTTGCCTACGTTTGGAGAGAAGACAGAAGCAGAAGTCTTAGAAGAAGAAAGGCAACCCTCCTCATCAGGTAAGGATGAAACTCATGTCCTGTTTTTAGAACTCGAAAATCTAAGAAAGGAAAATGAAGAATTAAAGAAAAAATTATATGAGGGGAAGTAAATCCTGGTGTCTGTATGCATGACATGTTTTAAAGACTTAACAACAGCGGGATATAAGGTCTGTAGAGAAAATATCAGCCCAATGGAAGCATAAAAAAAACGATAGGAGTTCGTTACATAAGAACCTGCTGGTGATACTGCTGTTACACAAGAACCAACAGTTAAAGCAAAGCCTCCTATGATAATTGAACTAGAAGCCGACCCACAAGAACCTGTGGAGGCCACTCCTATTTTAGAAGAAACAATAATGGACACAGAGCTACTCTAGGTGGAAACAAAGGGGTTGACACACAAGAACACACCAAGGAAGTTGTTGTTACACAAGAACCATCAACAGAGGTGGAACAAACCCATTTAGCATAGGTTTTTACACCCATTATTGATGTGGATAGTGACTGTAGAAGAATGCCAGGTCCCATCTCAGGATGGAGTTCTGAGAAAATCTTGTTAATTTCTAATTACAAAAGTGGAAATAGGAAGCAATCTCCCTTTGGGAGGGGACGATTTTTATAAAGGAACATCAGAGAGAAATAGACACTTTACAGGAAAGATGGATGAAAGAAGAGTTGAAGAAAGGAAGGGAGAATTATAAGAAGAAGGAAGCTCTGAAGAAACAGGAGGAACAATTGCTGTTGTTACAGCAACAGGTTCGGGATCTCACCATAGATAAGAAAAAAATTCATGACCTCACCCTCAATTTGCTGGGTTGTAGGCAGCCTTCTCCATCCTATCCTATATTTCTATGGGAATGTTACTTCCTGTTCTAGATGAAAGTCATTATGGAGGACAGGCCTTATTTATGTTCTTCCACACACACATTTCTAGATGTTTTCCGTGCCTCCGATTTTGATGAGCAAAGCTTTTTGTGTGAGTTATTATTACACAATATTATTTATGAGCATGTGAGTATGTAGATGGTTGTGATAGTATTCTCCTATATGGGAGATCTTCAGTTGAGAGCTTTTGTGTCCTTCATGAAGAATCTGATTGAATTGCATTTGGCCATCAAATCTATGGAGGCTAATGAGGAGAACATGGCATTGTGGGTTCAAGAAGAACCGGGACGGGCTCCCAAGTTAAGACAAGAATTTAGAAGAATGTTGAGTACTCCTAGAATTAAGGAACTAGTTGCCACTTACAGAAGAAGGATTTTGAACTTCTACCTCAATTATTTCTCAATGATGAAGAACCGAGCCTTGACAGGGTGCTTGAAACGCATGGAAGCCAAAAGTGCTGAGCTACCGAAGTGGGACCCATTCTCATTCCAGAATTTCATGGTGGCTGTTACACATGTACTAGCTTATGCACATATCGTACAATCCCTTGGTGCTTTGTGGCTTGGATTGAGATTCAATTTTCCTTTGATCTGGCTTCCAATTGAGGATTATCAGAGTAATTATGAATTGGGTAAGTATGAGTCAGAGTCCTGGGTACAATAGTTGATGGCCAATTATGGGTATAGGTATACAGATGAAGATACAGCTAGCACTTATGATCTCACCGACCTGCACCAGAGATACTCCCATGAGAGATGAGTTTGCATGAGGACATGCAAGTATTTCAGCTGGGGGAGATGTTGGGTGCCATTTTTTGCACACTTTTCCTACACCTGTTTTCCCTATTTTTCCTCATGAATATAACCAATAGGACTATATTTGCCTCTTTTTCCTACCTTTCTATCCTAACCTATGCTATTTCACCTTATTTTCTTTACTCTACCATTTCATCAATTATTATGATATATCATGCCTTTTTATGACTAATTGAGGATAAATGTTTGGAGAAGATCTGTGGTCTTTGTGTTGTCTTTCCAGATGTCATTTATAGCACCAAATATCTCGAGCACAAGGTCCACAGGAGAAGTTAAGGGGGTGTTGTTATAGCGAAGCGATGCTGTTACACCTTGCTGTTATAGACCCGCCAACAAATCGGTGTTACACTCTGCTGTTACAGACCCGCTGGCGAACTGCTAATACAATTGTACTGCTGACTGGATCTTGTCAACACCTGTTGTTGACTTGTACTTTAGCTATTACAATACAACTGTGATTTTATTACGATAGATGTAGAAGTTTTTTAGCATTGTATTTTTGGATAACAACCTAAGGGAGGTTTTGATTGCAATATATAATTTTCTAGTCAGAAATTTATTAAGAAGTGGTCATAACTATATGTATTCTATTTTGATCAGCATGAGAATCGTAAGATTCTCATGACTGATATATCCCTTTATTTTATGAGATGTAACCACTATATAGTTCTCGACCCTAGAGGTCAAAAGGTTAGTGGAGAACAACATTATTTTGGCTATGTAATTGTGCTCAGATTAATACAGATTATCATGTTATTGCTATTACATGCATTATTCAATTTAGTTTCCGTTAAGTTCTTTCTCTACTTGCACCCTGCTAGGGAGGAAGGGCCCTCCTTCTTAGCAGAGATTGCAGTGAAAAAATTAGTTGTGTGTATGTGTTTTTATTTCAGTTTATGTATTAGTATAGGTGATGTTGTTGTTGTTCAGCTGTGAATATATCCGCTTCAATTTCAATACTTTGTATGCTGTTACACATATGATATTAGAGACACTAGCTGTATAATTGTTGTGTGGCATGCTAGAATAGATTAATTGAAGTGTGATTCCAGTGTTGTAGGTCATTTTATTTCTGCATGAGTGATTTACTTCCAACATTTACTTCAGCAAACATTTATTTCCTTTGGAATTGCTTCTGGTTGGGTGTATCGGCACAAACAGTGCAACTGTCATTGGAATAAAAAGACATCCCTGGATTGATAATTTATGTGTAATGTTTAGTCATTTAATAGTGATTAATACAACCCAACACCTGGTCCCGTGGAGGTGCTACACACTGTGCTTCCCACCTATCAAAGTGGCAAAGTGTTGCTGGTCGTTGTGGACCGACATCTACATTTAAATATTTTTTCAGTATTGGACGATAAAAATAAAATAAAAAATAGATTAAAACATTAGAATGATTTTTTTACCTATCTCGTCCCACTGTGCCCCTGGAGGCAAAGATGTTTCAGGATCACCCCTGTAATCCATTCCTCCATAAGGAAAGTCTTCGATGGTGAAGACTTGGTTCCTAAGCCACATGAAGTATGCCAAAGTAAACCAAACTAATGAGCCACCCTTGCCTCCATGGCGAGCCATTAGTGCCACCCATCACACCATCCGAGGTTCCTGAGGATCCCCACTATCTACTAGAATCAACTGCGGAGCAAGAAGCAGAATTCGCTCTAAAGAAAATGAAATGAGAATGGAGCCATATCTGAAGTTTTTCAACTTCGCATTCTTTGTTCTAGTTAATTGGCCTTTCATGTTGGCTAATACTCCTTCACACTAGTTAAATATGGTTCCTCCAAGAAATTCGACTGCTATTTGCATCTGTGAATTAGTAGCCACATGTGGAGCTGCACTCCCACACAATCTGGTTACTATAAATTTTATCACTTTGATATCCAATCGAAATATAGTTTTAATATCTATGTGACCATCCTTTAGATATACCTCATCGATACAATATTTCTCTTTATAACTGGCAGTGGGTAGACCTCCCTGTCTGGCCCTAAACAAGGATATGATTATTCCTCTCCGGGACAATCTGGTAAGGAAACAAATGTCCCTGAGCTCAATTTAAAGCCGATGGTCTCCGATTATGAAGAATTGGTCTTGAACATCCCACGTATTTACCAGCCAAACCATTAACTCCACTTATGCTTTCATCCATTGGATAGCCCAAAATTTTTATAAGCCAAAATTCTTCAACACACGCATAGTCGTATTATCATCCATGGCTTCATTGTCTATGAGCTCGTGTTCACATTCTTTCCATTCGAACATGGTGGAACAACCTACAAATCGACACATTTAACAGTTAAAACCATTTGGAAGAGAATTTGAACCATTTTTTAAGATAAATTTGGATTTTTAAAATGGTCACGGCGCCTCTACAAGCTCGGTGTTCAGACATTGCAGATGTTCGCACGCGTTCCACTCAGAACTCGTGGCAACCTGATAATTTTTTCTTTTAAAAATTATCAGGGTCCGCAGTTATCACTTACATTACCCGTGGTCCCTTGAGGGCACATTTTAAAACATAAAATCCTCCTAAAAATGAAATTAAGGCTTAAAATGAAAAATGAAATGGATAGAAGTGAAGACAAGGATGATGTGGGTTAACTGGTTCTAACGGTTCCAGAAATGAATGGTTGGTTCTCCTGATATTTGCTCCGGAACGTTTTAGCCAAAAGCTCTCTTTGCACTGCTATGAACACAAAAGGTGAAAACGATTTGTTTTAACCCTTTTTTATAGTTTTTAAATGAATAAAATATTATTATTTTATTTATTTTTCACTTTAAAAGGTCATTTTTAAAAAATTTTTACTTTTTGGAAACAGGTATGTGTAATATTTTGAGTTTTTGTGCAGGATACAAGAATTTTTTGGTGAAAAGAATTATTTTGACATTGAGTATACTTTTATCACTTTTTCGAGCTTTGTAAAATTACTAAAAAGCAAAACCCTAGAGTTCTCTTTTAAGTCCTTTCAAACTCTCGAAATATGAAAATATCGCTAAGTAATTGACTATTCGAACTCGTTAAAGTAAAGGAATAGTCGTCCCTTCAGTATAAGTTTACCCCTTTTCCGAACTGAAATGGAATAATTATGAAAAAGGTATACATTGACTAATCATGGTAAATAGAGTCCTTTTTTAGGCCTAGGAGACTAAATTTACAAAAAAGAACAACCATGGAGTTTACTTATGTTTTTCTTCTGACTCCCTAAAACTGAAAAACACAGAGTTTATCCTATACTCAACTCGTTAAAATTTAACAGTAAAGGACCTGTTGATTACAAACAGGACTGAACTAATCCTTCTTAGGGTTCAATTTTAATACTAATATGGAATCATCTGAAGGATGAGCTTACACAAACAAGCAAATGTTATCCTCCTCAAGCTTGTCGAAAAATAAAGAGGTACTTGCCAGTAATGGTGGGGAAAAAGAGAGAAAAAGAATCCAATTGTCACCCTTGTTTAAAAAATAGCATGCCACTCTTGAACATGACACTTTGTCACACTTGTACCTAGGATGGGAAATCTTTTTTATAATAGTTAATCGAACCACATTGAAAGTATTCAGCCGATTTCTGGGTATTAGATTTAGGTCAAATGCTGCCAAGCCATCTGCAATTTCATTATGTGTTCAAGAGAGAGTTCAAATAAACCATTCATTGAAAACATTCGTCTCCATTTACATTGACCATCCCTGAGTCGGTCCTTGCAAATATTTCTTTAAAACTTGATCTAATGGTTTCGTGTCGTGGGATTTCCTATGACGGGTCACTTTCTATCGATGTTAGCTAATCATCTAGAAAGATGATCTAGAATCCTATCAATACCTTGGGACCTGCATGCCCTAATGGCAGGTTTCTCGCTTTTGATGATAGGTTGCATCATTTTCCTTCGATCGAATGATTCTATGAGTGTTCGACTGCAAATCATTAATTCACACTTCATAGATTGTACTGGAGTACTTTGAGAGCCATTGTCATTATTTGTGGTTTCTCTCACACTTGTTAACGGTTCACATATTTGACCGGCAATCAAGTGGTTTCTACCATGTTCGACTTTGATACAATCAATCCCATGGATAGATTCATACTAGTTCGGGAAACGGAAATCAAGACCCTGGATCTAGCTTCCACCATCCAGGTTGCGAGGAGTTTTATTATTCATGATATAGTAGACTACTCATAACAGATGACTGCGTCCATACTGTGTCTACTTTTGATGTAATATTGAAATCATATATGTAGTTAGTTTTTATCTGAGTATGGGAATTCCTACCTTAGCAATGATATATAGCATTGAATGTTTTTACAGGTTTCTGATCGGTGTCTCCAATCCAATCCTTGAATGATAAAGCACTTCACTCTTCATAATAACCTCAGACTTAGCACTTTAGGGGGATATCTGTTACACATTATTTTGTCACCATGTCATTTGACTGTTCATATGGGTCCATCACCACCTATATCATGTTCCCTTAGAAGTCAAAAACCTTAAAGTTCCTGAATCAAGTCTTGGAATTGGATAAAATCTCTTTAAAACCCTTAAAAGTCTACCTGCATGGTTTTTATAGCCCTTCCCTATGCATGTGCTGCTGTTTGGTCAATAAAATGAGGCAACCCCCACACATTTTGCTACTATTACCTACGCACCCCCACGAAAGGAAAATTAAAATAAAAAGAAAGTTTTTGAAGCCTAGCTGGTCGAATATTCTCCCAACTGGAATCTTCTAGAGTCACGATCAATTTGAGCTTTATACCTCCACTCATTGAGCTTATCCCTTGGTCCATGGAGCTCATATCCCTTCATGTGAGGAATCCATCCCTCTCTTCATGGAACTGAAACTACCTCCATTTCCCTATAAATTGAGCTCAAGTTTCAGTTTGAAGGGTAGATGCTGAAGTAGACATACATGTTAATTGTTGAAGAAATTCCCAAGAGTGAAAACTTTATACACCAGTAAGTTTTTGTTGGCGTGACAATGATCACAGTACCCTTGTGCCCATAACTCCATTCTGGTATTCAGAGAGGAAGGCTTATCAAATTGAAGGAGGAACGATTGTTCAGGACCCCGGGAGAAATATGTACGACATCAAGGCATCATGTTGTAAGATTACTCTTTTTATTCAAGATAATACATATGGCTATATTTTTCTCATTGACTTGTTCTTATTTCTCATTGAAATAACATCAATACTTAGACTCCTTGATCACTGAGTTGGGTTAGCTTTTCTTGATTATTATATGTTGAAGATGCTCTGATTCTTCTATCTTGTCTTTGATTGCAGGTTCTACTTACTCAAGAAGCCAGTTTGGAGTGATAAGATAAAAGACTATATCAAACGTTTGGATTTCAAGGTAGGGGCATGTCCTCTTTAATTTCTTATAATAATTCTGAAATGAAATTAATCTAGAGAAAAAGTTTTCAAATGGAGGTTTGTTTCTAGCTACTCGCTGAGTACTAGGGAGATCTCTCTTGTCAGCAAGAGGAATTAATCCAAATAACAGGACCTAATAAATAAAATCAAAGGTAATATGGAAATTTGAACCTCTAGATCATTGAATCTGGAAAGCAAACTAGTCCTCCTTAAATCAATAATTCAATCACTTCCTTTTAACTCCTATAAACTTGTATGGCCCCATCCTCCATCCTCTCAACTATCTAAAGAATTTAAATGAGCTTTCAATGGGGGTTAGTGAAAAAAAAATATAAGTTAGCCTTGGTTCCCTGGGATAAATTATGATTTCTGAAGCTATGTGGTGGATTGTGATTGTGAGATACCACTATTTTAAGCACAACTCGAGGAGCCAAAATAAATTAGAGATCGATCTAGGGAGGGAATGCATTATGGAAACAACTATGGAATCATAAATAAAACAATATTATTCCCAGTCACATTATGATAATATCTAATCTTCAATTAAACGATTCTTTAATATGGAAGCTAGCAAAGAAAGGTATGCATATTATCAAACATAACTGCTTTTGAGAAGTGGAGAATGACACAAAAACACTTTTATGGTAGGAATTTTGGTATAAATCCCCTAATTTATTAGATCAACAAAATCTACATCATCTCCAACAATACATGCAATTAAATAAAAAATTCATAGTTTCGGGCTATTGGGACCTCAATCAAACCAACCCCTATTGGAGATATTGGTTTCCACCTGATCAATGGAATCTTAGCTAGAATAAGGGCCTTAGAACTCCTTTGGTAGGACCTACAAGAGAGGACCATTTGCTACTCGTATAAGCTATACAAGCTATGTTGGGGGAACACTTATAGTGACAAATTTTCCACTAAAGAGGCCTATCATTTGGAAGCTAATGCCTATGAGAAACTCAAAAAATAAATATGGAAACAAAATTTGTGGCTCAAAATTTTCTTCTTTTTATGGATCTTATTGCATAGGAAAAATCTAACATGGGAAACAGTAGTAAAAAGAGGGTTCTTTGGACTGTCTCTATGATTCCTATGTAAAGAAGAAGAGGAAAATAAAGGACATCTATTTAATGGCTATAAATTTACCCTTTCTTTTTGGTTCCACCTATAGAAATTATACAAACATGTGTATATCAATGGATTCAATCCGATCTAACAATGTACTAAAGCTAGATAATGAATCCTTCTACAAATAAATTGCAGAAAATTAAACACAATTTCCAATCACATGAAGAAAAGAAAGAATCAAATCAAACCACAACACAGATAATTTCCCAGGGAAATCTTGTTGATCAAAACCCCTCTATATTATATTGTATATTAACCATGGAATCATGAAACAATTACAATGCACTCTGCTCACAAGAGTCTCCTGCACTCTCACAACTGTCTCACATTGTCCTGGAAAAAACTGACCAACACTTAGCCAATTCTCAACCTCTAAACAACCTGCCTTTCTTGCAAAATTCCTGATGAATGCAATCCCTATGCTTTAGGAATTTTTGCCTTCCAAAACTGCACAAGGATCATGGGAAATATAATGGATGTCTATTTGCATGCAGGCCACCTACTAATCATACAACTGATAGTTAACATCCATTTAACCTTTTTCTCAACTGGCTCTCCACTGGAACTGACATGCATGCAACTATTAATAGTAAATCATCAGTTGCACGGAATATCACTTATTGTGAATCAAATAATATTTAATTCACTTGGTCTCTTACTAGTGAAACAAAAAATTACAACTAGTTCAACTGACTCTAACTCACTTAATTGAGTTAACTAATTACTCATGCATTAAACTAATGCACCAACTACAATTCAGACTCGATAACTAATATAATTACTCTACATGCCTCACCAACCACCCTCAACTCGAAATACATGAGCTAACTGAGTTTATCACTGATGTAGCCAAAGGCTGCAAAAACCCACAAATACTTCTGCAAAAACCCACAAATACTTCTAGGATTTAAATATGCATATCCACATGCATGTCAACCCAATAATCTGCGTGGAAGCTATTCCTCTTCATAAAATTCTCATTTACAAACTATATGAAAATACCCACCTTACTTATTGGTATTTATCAGTTTCAATTGACATTGGTTAAAACCCAAAATGTTAATCATATAAATATATTCGGACCATGTTTAACATTCCATACTTTGGTTTAAAACCCAAAATATCAACATAATATTTTATTTGGCCCCACAACTTACCAACTCACCTTTCCGCTTTCCTCCGAATAGCTTTACACCTTTGATTTCAACCGTAAATCTTCAACTCCTTGATCTTTACACCGTCGATCTTAACACCCGTCAATCCACGACTATCACACTTCACAACCGATCTATGCGTACATCCAATGGATATCACATTTCAAGATGCATGACATTTAACGTACCTTTTTCACTGTCGGGTCCACACCTTCCGTTAACCTCTGTGCAACTTCTGATACGAACACCGTCAGATCTTTGCCTCCTTTGATCGGACAGCTATCACATAAAATTAAGCTCGAAAACTTATCCATCCAAACTAACGCGAAATATGTGGTATTGCTTTGCGACGTGTCACTTCCAGAGGTCTATCGCGTAAATTTCTTCAATACCGCTTACCCTTCTCAACCTACGTGAAAACCACATGTGGTTTTATAAAACCACCTCTTCACACCTCTATGAAATACCAACTATGGTTCCAACATGAAATAATTTCACAACAACCATACCATACATCTTCATTTTTTTTTAGCGATGCAAATATTTATGCAGGGTTCCACTGCGATACCAACTCATGGTTTGCACAGTTCCCTTCCTCAAATTTATCCTTTTGTTTGTTTGGATTTCATGTTGAACATACAAATGCGATTGCGAAAACAATAACCTATTCTCTGCAATTGAATCTCCTTTCTGGCACTGATCCGAATTTTCTTATGCATTCCAAGATCAAACTCTCAGCATACTTTATATCGATTTGAAGGATCACCCTTTTAATGGGTCACCATCGATCCATTCTATGATTGATGGTAGCTCGTTATTATTGATTCAAACCCAAGTTTGAATATCCATTATCTCGCATTTGAGTACTCTGTTTGTATTTCATTTTCCAATCTCCTGCATATAAATATGATGCCAAATCCTCTGCTTCACACACACATCATGATTTTATTAATCAAAACATACACACTTAATTCAACACCAAATTTCTCTGTATATATAAAATTCAAATAATTACAAAGGATTTCTTTCTCTCTGGCCTGATATTCAATCAGTGGCCTTTTCCCTATTCTGCTTGTAGGCTTACAATTCAAACTCTACCTCTCTATCTCTGTTTTTTTCTTTTTCCCTTTGAGGCTTACAATTTATACAAATATTTCTGAAACCAATTCTAGTTCCAAATCCTCTATTTTCACAACAATTTCCTATGAATCCTCTTTAATCCTAAAATCTCTGCTTAATCCCTAAGGATCCTCTTTCATCCTAAAATCATGAACCAATTCTAATTTAGGATTTATAATTAATTCCTAAATCTCTCAATCCCTATGAATTCTCAACTAGCTTAATTCTCTCATGTTCTCCAACATTCAAGAACATTTACAAAATTCCTCACAATATTTAATTAATTCTCATTAAAATCACTCAAAACATTATATAAGAAACCAACTCCCTTGAAAACACAAAACCCCTAAGTCTATTAAAATACAAGGAATCTTGAGCCTAATGCTCCTGCATCAATTACACTTAGTTAAATATTACAAGTGATCATGAGATAAGATTACATTTTATTTTCCAATTTAATTAAGGGAAAATTAAATTAGACACTGCACCAATTTAATTAATTAGATTGGACTTCACACTAATGTATCACTAGGACCTGTTGGTCCCACGCTAGTGAGTGTGCTGCAATTTATTGTTGGACTTCAACACTCCCTCTCAACAAGAAAGGGATTATCTGCCACCTCGATATTGACTCTATGGTATTCGAATTTGCTCTTGGAGAGCACCTTTGTTAGAATATATGCATCTTGATCATCCATGGGAATGTATTGAAGTAACATAATGCTCCTCTAAAAACAATCTTCGAGATGGTGGTACCAGATGTCTATGTGCTTGGACCTATCATGGAATACCAGTTTAACCGAGAGTTTAATGCAACTCTGGTTATCACAATGTGTCATAGTCGGATCCATTTGAGAACCAAACAAACCAACCAGGATCTTTCTCATCCAGATGGCCTCACATGCAACTTGAATTGCTCCCATGTACTCTGACTCAGCTGAACTGAGTGCCACAAATCGCTGCTTCCTGCTGTACCAAGAAACTGTTGTCGATCCTAAGATGAAGATCCCTCCTGATGTGCTCTTTCTATCTGATGGAGTGCCTGCCCAATCTGCATCTGTGAAGCCTTGAAGCTTCACTCCCTTTGTTATGAAACCAGCTCCAAAAATAGAAGAAAAGAGAGACCAATGCCTTAGAAATCAACCACTTCGAGGGGCAACCTCTAATACATTACATAAATGAACAATTCTTCAATGATACAGATGAAAAAACCTACTTTCTATATATAGGAGTCCATGGGGCCACAATATAACCCTAGTCGACCTAACAATAATAATGTAAGGGCACAATAATAACAATATGGGGGTTATAGGGGTACAAAAATAAAAATAAGGGGGATAAACTAACAACAATAAGGGGATACACTAGTATTATAGGGACCTAACATGCCCCTCTCCCTCAAACAAGTGTTGCCCTCAATGCCTGATTATTTCTGGATGCTTCTATATAAAATTATCATCCTCCCATGCGGTATCTTCAACGGGTAATTTCTTCCACTTGCTGAGATACTCTGAAATTGATCGATTTGGTAGTTGTCGAGTTCTTGTTTTTGTGACTGCTTCAAAATTTATTTCGCTGCGATGTTGATCTTCCTGTTGTTTCATTCGATTCTACACCAAAGTTAGGTTATCCTTTGAGAGTTGGAGAACTTGTTGTTGATGATTGATGTGATATTCCACAATTTTATCATCCATATTAGCTTTCATTTGATCCTTAAAACCATCCAACTTAGCCTCCATTTTTGCTTTTAAACCATTTATGTCATCTTTGATTGCTCTTTCTAAGATCGAAATTTGTTGCACTTGCTACCGTAATTTTTATATCTCATACTGCAATTCTTCTTCTTCATGCATCATAGTATATATTTCTGAGGGCTTAATGGGTGTGGAATTATTTTTGGAGGCATTATATAACTCAATACTGATATCTATGCTTCAATATACCCTTGTAATCAATTCAAACTGATTTTTCAAACAAATGTTATGCAAACTTGTTTAAAAACTACACACCTTTTTCTAGCTTTTGAGGAGATCGATATTGAAACTTAATTATCTTTGTGATTTAAAATCTTCAATATATGAAATTTGGTCTTGTTGTATCCCTATGAATCTTATTTCTAATGCCACAAGTCTAACCTGATTTGGATTCTTCAAGACAAAGTTATATGTCCAATCTCCCATGATGACCTAATTATGGACTGGTTCACTAGAGCAAACTTGTATAACTTTCCACATGTCACTGTTTCCTCCTTTAGCTCTAAAATTGATAAACAAGAAACTACAGTCTGTATACTTGCAACCACTATTTACAAAATTTCAATCTGATGCTCAGAGAGAGAGTTATGACAATTTTCCCATGGTCACCTCTTTGAGATGAAATTAGGGAGCTTGAAACAATCCTAACTTCCACAGATCATATCTCCAAAAATGTTGTGAACCAAGATTTGAAATTGTTACAGGAGGTTCCTTAGGAATTTGGCTTCGCTTTGTAAAAATTTCGGCTTTTGAAACTTCATATACAAAAATTTATAGCGCAAATTCCACGATTACTTGTTTGAGTTGAAATTTAGGATCTTGAAAATAACCTAACTTCCATAGATAATATCTCCGAAAATATTGTGAACCAAGATCTGAAATTTTTCCACAATGTTCCTCAGGATTTCAGATTCACGCTATAAAAATTTCATCTTCTGAAACTTCGTAGAAAAAATGTTATAGTGAAAATACCTTGATGACCTGTTTGTAGCAGCGAAACCCCTAGAATCCAAAGCTCTGATAGAAAATTTTATGAAACCAACTCCAAAAATAGAAGAAAAGAGAGATGAATGCATTAGAAATTAGCAACTTTGATGGGGAAACCTCCAATACATTACATAAATGAAAAATTATTTGATGATACAAATGAAAAAACCTACTTTCTATATATGGGAGTCCATGGGGCCATAATATTATCCTAGCCGACCTAACAATAATAATGTAAGGGCACAATAATAACAATATGGGGGTTACAAGGGTACAACAATAAAAATAAGGGGGATACCCTAACAACAATAAGGGGATACACTAGTATTATAGGGATCTAACACCCTTTTTCCATTTGTACCATAATCCATACTCTATATTGCCCCTGAGATATATCAAGACATGCTTCCCCACCTTCCAAAAGAGCTTAGTTGGCTTAACCATAGCTTGACTCAGCTGGTTAACTATGCAGAAAATGTTTGGTCTAGTTTTCACTAAGTATAACAGTGAACCCACTAGCTGCCTGTAGACAGTAGCATCCACTACTTCTCCTGAAGTAGCATCCTCTTTCCTCCAATTTCTTGGAAGAGGATTGTCCATGGGTTTACGGCTCTCCATGTGAAACTTACCTAGTATCTCTTTTGCATACTTTCCTTGAGAAACAAAAATTTCACCATCCCGCTGCCATATTTCCAAACCAAGGAAATAGTGAAGGAGTCCCATGTCCTTCATTTAGAACTCCCTTGCAAGATCCTCCTTGAATGAAGTTATCAGTTGCTTATCATTTGTCAAATTAGATCATAAACATAAAGTACGATAATCAAGAGCTTACCATTAACCACAATCTGGTATAGGTTTTCATCGACTTCAATTGTGATGAAGCCCAACACGGTGAAATAGCTATCAATCCGAGTGTACCATGCACGACGTGCTTACTTCAGCCCATACAATGCTCTCTTGAGTTGGCACACATGTGACTCACTATCAAAGATCTCGAAACCTTCTGGCTACTCTATGTACACTTATTCCTCAATAATTCCATTGAGAAACACAGTTTTCACATCCATCTGATGAATGCGCCATCCCATCTATGCTGAGAGTGCAAGGATAGATCTAATGGAAGAGTACCTCATGATTGGTGCGAAAGTCTCCTCATAGTCAATCCCCTCAACTTGTGAGAATCCTTGAGCCACAAATCTGGCCTTGTACTTCTCCACACTCCTATCCACTACTTGCTTCACCTTATAGATCCATCTATATCCAACCAATTATTTTCTGACTGGTCTTGGGACAATCTCCCATACATTATTCTAGATGATGGAGTCATACTCCTCTACCATATCGTCAACCCAAATTGGTTATTGTACTACTTCCTCAAAGGAAGATGGTTCTGTCACAATACACTTGCTCACAAGATCCATGTATCCAGTAAACCTATCTAGAGACTATCTCTATCTATGTAGTGAAGTAGGGGCTCCTACATTCTCTGCCGCATCAAGTCTCACTTTATTAGCTTCCGTGGTGCGCCTTCTACCATTTATAGTGGATGGATCTTCATGAGTATTTTATTCCACTCCATGATCCTCCACATGTGGCTGCTCCACATCTTGAGGTTCATTCTTTGGAACCAAGAGTTCCTCCTCTACATGCAAATCCATCTCCTTCTAAAGGGAAAATCACATGGATTTCTCCTCATCAAATTTTGTATCCCGTCTCACAACAGTCATCCTGCTATTTGGAGAATACACCTAGTAGTTGTGGGGAGTATTAGTGTACTCCAAAAATATCCCGATCTCAGTTGTTGGTTCGAGATTTTTCCCGACGTCTTTGGTCACATGCACATAAACAGATGAGCCAAAAAATTTAAAATGTGAAACATCATGTTTCTTACTAGTAAAATCCTCCTCTAGTGTACTCATGCCAAGTATCCAATGAGGACAACGGTTTTGCACAAATACCACTGTGTTGCATGCCTCCACCCATAGATGCAATGGTAGGCCCTAATCATGTAACATTTCTCGTGTTTCACCCACAATTGTTCTATTATTTCTTTCTGTGACCCCATTCTGTTGTGGGTTATGAGGAGAAATTAACTCTCTCCAAATTCCTTTTTTGCTGCAGAAGTTCTTGAATTCATTAGAAATGTACTCACAGCCATTATCGCTCCTAATAGCCTTCACATACTTCCCAGTATCTTTCTCCACCAATGCTTTGAACTCAAGAAATTTTGAGAATGTTTGATCTTTCTTCTGCATTAAGTAGATCCAGCACTTTCTAGAAAAATCATCAACAAATATCACATAGTACTTATGCTTTGCTGTCAAAGCAGTAGAGAATGTTCCACACATGTTTGAGTGAACTCCCTCAAGTACTTCCGAGGCTCGGTTATCCTTCTCATGAAAACTGGCCTTTGCATACTTCCCCATAGTACACCCCTTGCATGTGTATAACTGTGCAAGGGTACCCTTGGGAAGACCCGTAGAAATATGTTGCATGACCTTCGAGGCTCCGTGGTATAGATGGCCCAATATCCTGCGCCATAACTCACCCTCATCTCGGCTCACCACTTTTTCCGCCTTACCCATCAATGATGTGCAACCATCTACATCAAGTTTATAGATATTATTCACATGAATCCCAATTTTCTTGGCTTGTCCTATTTATTTGTGTCGAAGGAAAGCTTTTCCTTCACTGAAAACAACATCATAGCCTCGATCCTCCAACATTGTGATTGAGACAAATTTTTTCTTCAAGCTTGGCACATGCATTACATCTTTTAATAGAAAGGGTTTACTTGACTGTCTCTAGAAGGTAACTTTACCAATTCCGGTAGCACTGTACCTCCCATCATCACCCATTTCGATATGCATCTGGAGGTCCTTCTCCTTCAAGCTACTAAAAAGTTCTTTGTCTCCCGTCATGTGAAAGGACGCACCCATATCCAAGTACCACACCGATCTCATCACACTTGACACCATGCATGCGATGATCAAGAAGTCAAGCTCAAATTGCAAGGCCAAAGATTTTCCAGCTGCAGATCTTGAAGCCTTCTTGTTCTTCTTCTTTTGTGGACAATTAGTGACATAATGTCCATGCTCGTGACAGTGAAAACACTTCAATATTGACATGTTGCGCTTCTTTCCATATTTGTCGGACTCAGATTTGGAATGGAATTTCTTTCCTTTCCCCTTCTTTGTCTTGCCATCCAAAGCGCAATCTTCTTCATCATCATTCTTAGATGAAGATCCATCCTTGGTATTCTACTTGAATTCTTCTTGGACCAAATCTGACCAAAGTTGTTCCCAATATAGAAGCTTTTCCCTTCCATTGACAGAGTCCTGATAACTATGCCAACTCTTGGGAAGCCCTAGAATAGCTAGGCTCACCAAGTCATCCTCCATGACAGTAATTTTGATGCTCCCAAGCTCATCCCGAAATTGGAGAAAATTTGTTAAATATTTTGGAATGGTGTCACCTTTCTCCATTTTGATTTTCCTGGGCTTGTCCTTCAATGCCAATTTTCTATGATCACTGTTTCTATGAAACAGATTTGTCAAATATTTCCACATTTCATATGGTGTTTCTTTTCCATGGAGACTTGAGACAATGTGGTCTCGTACTCTCTCCAGTAGGATCCTCCTCACCTTTGCAACCTTCTATTGCCAAGCATCAAGATTTGCAACATCTGTTACAACGGGTTTGGGAACATCATTATCAATGAAATATTTAAACCCACTGTCCTCTAGTACTACCTCCATCCTGTAATTCCACGCAATATAGTTAAAGCTTCCCTCGAGTTCATACTCCAATCTCAAGACATTGAAATCAATTTCGATCCTGAATCTCCTGTCACACCAAGAATAATTTTGCAAATTTGAATTCTATTCAATCAAAAACTTAGCTTCTCCTCCACTATAGTGATTTCCTATGCTCTGATACCATGTAGAAATTATACAAACATGTGTATATCAATGGATTCAATCCAATCTAACAATGTACTAAAGCTAGATACTGAATCCTTCTACAAATCAATTGCAGAAATTAAACATAATTGTAGATCACATGAAGCAAAGAAAGAATCAAATCAAACCACAACACAGATAATTTCCCAAGGAAATATTGCTACTCAAAACCCTATATCTTCTATTGTATATTAACCATGGAATCATGAAACAATTACAATGCAATCTTCTCACAAGAGTCTCTTGCACTCTCACAACTATCTCACACTGTCCTGGATAAAACTAACCAACACTTAGCCAATTCTCAACCTCTAAATAGCCTGCCTTGCTTGCGCAATTCCTGATGAATGTAATCCCTATTCCTTAGGAATTTTGGCCTTCCAAAATTGTGAAAGGATCATGGGAATCCAATGGATGTCTGGTTTCATTTGAGAAACCTAATAATCACACAACTGATAGTTAACATCCCTTTAACCTTTGTCTCAACTAGGTCTCCACTGGAACTGACATGCATGCAGCTATTAATAGTAAATAATCAGTTGCATGGTAGATCACTTATTGTGAATTAAATAATATTTAATTCACTTGATCTCTTAATATTGCAAAAAAGAATTAAAACTATTTCAACTGACTCTAACTCACCTAACTGAGTTAACTGATTACTCATGCATAAAACTAATGCACCAACTGCAATTCGAACTCCATAACTAATAGAATTACTTTGCATGCCTTACCAACCACCCTTAACTCGAAATACATGAGATAACTGAGTTTATCACACCCAGTTAAATATTACAAGTGATCATAAGATAAGATTACATTTTATTTTCTAATTTAATTAAGGGAAAATTAAATTAGACAGTGCACCAATTTAATTAATTAAATTGGCCTTCACACTAGTGTATCACTAGGACCTGTTGGTCCTACACTAGTGTGTGTGATGCAATTTATTGTTGGAATTCAACACCACCTAGAAAGTTTTATGTTGATTTTGGATTGTAACAACTGTAGCATCACCTCTACCCTTGAGCACAAGAGAGAGATAGATTTCTCTAATCATATCCTTGACATGGTCTAGAATTTGTTACCTAGTTTCCTTATTTGGGCCCTTTGGAAGGAACACAATCATATAATATTTCATAACAACTACTTGAAACCTAAGGACCTTTGGTATATTATCCAAACCAATCTTAAAGAATCAATCTACTCTTAGCCCTGAGATGTTAGGCTTAGCAAGATTCAAGCCTAGGAGAACACATCTTAAAGGCCTAAGGATTATCCAAGTCCATTAAATCACCTCCAATTCATTTCCAAAGATTACCCTATTGGAAATATTGGCATTGATGTCAAATGATAATGGGTTATGTTAATGCCAACTATTATGTTGATATAAATTGATTATATGTTTGATGTTGCAAAGTGTTACGTTGATGTACATTCATTACATGTTTGATGACTGTGATGTGCATGAGGGATCAAGGAAGATTAAAGTGATGTGATGTGCAAAGGCTGACTATTGTTAATTTTTAATTGATATGCAAAGGATGATTAATGTGCATTGAAAGGTTGATGTGAAGGTTGATCCTTATTAAATACATTATAGTGAAGGCTAATCTTTGTTCAAGACATTACAATGGTGTGTGAGGTTGATAAAATGAAGGTCGATCCAATGATACAATGCATATTTCATGAACAATCGTTGTGATATTATCTGGTTTACAAATAAATTAAATACATGGTACATGAGAGCGTCAGAACAAAGTCTAGAGAACTTGATATTTTCATTGAATATTATATGTTGGACCTAAATTTTCCAGAACACACTAATATGTGTAATTATATGTGCTGAATTTACATTTCTAAGCCATGTAGTGCAATCATTATTGTTGTCTTATATTATTTCAACTCTTTTTAATATTACAAAATTTATTTTTCTTGTACTGAGTTTCAAATTTTGGAAATGAAAAGGTAGATTGTGAACAATCCTAAAAGACCAAGTGATAACTCTTTAATTCAAATTCTTGCATGGAATGCAAATAGTCAACAACTCTTGTATCTAAAAAAAATCATATTTAACTGATATGAAGGTAAGAGAAATGAATATTGTGTGAGAGAGTTCACGAATAACCTGGTAAGGGGAGAGAGAGAAAGAGGAGCAGAATTGGAGAATATTTTAGAAGGAGAAGAAAATAGGATAAGCATCTGAAAAAATAGAATAAATTTAGTTTAGAATAAAGACAAAGATCGGGTAACCAATAAAATGAATTTGTATTTTGATAGGGGATTGTAGTCTCCTTTTAGGTGGTAGCTTGGAAAAGAGTAGGTTGTAGCATTTAAAAGAGTATGTAGGATCTTCCTTGCAAGTTGCATCTTGAAAAATAAATTCAAGGTAGTAGCCTTTTGTAGGTAGTTTCCTGCAGAAAATTTAATGTAATAAGGGGAGTAGGAGATTTCCTTCGCATCACTTCAACCAAAATCATGGTTTTTCCCTTTATGGGTTTCCACTTATATATGGTATCTTCATGTGTTGCATGTTGAATTCCTACCTTGTGTGAATTCTTTTAAATTCAATATTATATGCTGAATGCAAATGTATCTTTGGAAAATTCAAAAGAAAAATTTAAGAGCTAAACATATACATAAGTCATTAGTTGCAAAATAAAATATTGGAAAGTTGAATACAAAATTGACTTGAATTGATTGTTTTAAAAACACATGATTACTGATTCACCCCCCTCTTAGCAATTTCCAACTATTCATCAATTTGTGTCAGATCATTTTCCTTTTGTATAAGCCTTAAAACTGGAAGGAAATATCTAATGCATAAAAATGGCCAACTGAGAAGGATGTTAAACAAATAAAGCATCTATGTTCAATGAAACAAACCATAAATTCCAGAAAATAAGGATGAAGACATATCTAGTGTCTCTTGGTGTAGATGTCTGGGATACAGTGGAGAATGGCTATGAGGAGCCACCTGTAATAGGTAACAAAGATGATAAGATTGAATTTACATTCAATTCATAAACCATGAATTCCATTCTTAGTAGACTAACTGAATTTGAATTTATTAAAGTAATGCACTGTACTATTTCCAAAGATATGTGGGACAAACTAAAAAATATTCATGAAGCTAATAGTAAAATAAAATTGTCTAAGCTACAGGTTTACAAATGAATACGTGGCTAAGTTTTTTTCTAGAGTAGATGAAATTGTTAGTGTAGTAAAGGGTTTAGGTGAGCAAGTTAGGGAGTCTACAGTACAAAAAGTCTTGATGTCTATACCTGCTAAATTTCATCCCGAGGTATAGAAAATAGAAGAAATGATCATATTGAACAACAAAAAATGGATCAATTACTTGGATTCCTTACAACAAATGAAATGATAATTACTAAATGAAAGTCATCAACTCGAGATGCAATGTTTAAGGAAAAAAATTCTGTGGGAGATCATGAACATTCATGCCTAGACTCTGAAGAAGAAGAAGAAGTGAAATTTGTTATAATGTTGAAGAATGGTACATGTAAGTACAAAGGAAAAATTCCATTTAAATGTTTTAGTTGTGAAAGAATAGGTCATTATGCCTCTAAATTGCCATACAAGAAGGACACAAATAAATTTAAAGGGAAATAAAAGAACAAGTTTAATAAAAAATAGAAAAAGAAAAGGTTTAAAATGAAGAGCTTCTATGCAGAAGGAGATACTAATTCATTTGAAGGTTCCAATGAATCCTATGATGAATATGGAGTTAGAAAATTTATACTGATGGCCGTAGAAACCAAGGCAAAAGGACATAATGAATGTGAAGAAGAAGATTAGTAAGAAACATACATAAATACTATTAAAATATGTAAAAGAAGAGTATAATTCAGAGGAGCTTATCCAGTTAAATTTTGAACTAGAAGAGGCTAAGAAGGTGTAGGGAATTCTGCTATTGCAATTAAAGGAGAAAGGAAAAGAGTGTGAGAGGATGGAAGAATAAGTTGTCACCCTCAGAAAGAAAATAGAGAAAGTGCAAGCTAAACTGAATATGAATATTAAACATATA
Source organism: Pinus albicaulis (assembly GCA_034641835.2). Classification (NCBI taxonomy): domain Eukaryota; kingdom Viridiplantae; phylum Streptophyta; class Pinopsida; order Pinales; family Pinaceae; genus Pinus; species Pinus albicaulis. The sequence goes on from CM076577.1 coordinate 316,701,446, forward strand.
AAGGGATCTGAATATTTGGAAGTAGTACTGAATGATTAGAGGAATTTTCTTATCAAATTTGGTTTGGGATATGTAGGAGAAACGAGTGAAAGGAAGACTGAAGATAAAGAGATCATCCAATTTTTTAAATATGTCACAGGAGACAAAGTCAACCAAAAACAACCTAAGGATGTCAGTATATCATTAAAAAAAAGGCAACCATAGGAGATCAAAAAATCATGATCACAATAACAACAAAGCAACAATGTACTTCAACACTTGATAAGAAGAATGGAAAAAAAAACAATAAGTTAATAGTGACCATACTTCTTCAAGAGACAAAGTTATAAAATGCTAAGGAGATTCTATTCACAAGTACCATCCATTTCTAGGTATGGAAATCGTTTCTATGGATATTGTTACTGATGTAAAAATTTTGGACACAAACCTATAAATTGTAGACCACATGTCAAAATAAATGAAACAAAGTGAGAAAAAAAATTTAAAAATATCAAAACAAACATGAGTCGGAATAGTAATCCATTTGATCCAATTTTTGATACCACAATATGTTACTACTGTCACAATTTCAGGCATAAGTCATATGAATGTCAACTTAGAAATAATAGGTCACAACATCAAGATAATTATAGGATAGAAGAACCTATGCAGTGGAGAAAGAAAAATGAAGAAAATAAATCTAAAAAGTTTGGTATTGTTATGTATTCTTAGAATCAAAATATTCAATGGTTGTGGACAATGGCTATTCTAGACATATGACAGGGGACAAAAGAAAATTCTTTTCATTTAGATGGAAATAAAATAGGGAATATCACATTTGAAAATGATGCAGTAGGAAGAATTAAAGGAAAGGGTACAATTAGCTTAAACAATGGCAAAGGAAAAACTCAAGATGTATTGTTTGTTGAAGGAATGAAGCGTAATTTGTTGAGTTTGAGTCGAATGTGTGAAAGAGATTATGATTTCATCTTCAAAGCTTAGGATTGTGAGATAAGGTCAACAACGATAGGGAATATACTAGGTAAATGAGTTTGAATATAAAATGATGTATATATCTTGAAGGAAGATAATGAAGAATGTCACTTGGGAAAACAAGATGAGTCTTGGTTATGGCACAAGAGACTAGGGAATCTAAATTTTGATCATATACTCAAAATTAAGAAAAAGAGATTAGTGAGAAATTTTCCTAATATAATGAAACCTCAAAATCCTATTTGAAAATTTTGTCAGATGGGAAAACAAACCCAAATTCAATTTAAGACCATGGGTCAACTATCAACTAACAAGCCTCTACATCTAGTACATATGGATTTGTGTGGTCTTTCTATAACCTAAGCACCTGGAGGAGAGCGATAATTTATGCTGGTAAATGATTATTATTCCAGATTGACATAGGTAGCATTCTTAAAAAACAATTCAAAGGATTTGAGAAACTTAAAGTATTCAAGGCATTGACAGAAAAACAAACAGGGTGCAAGATAAAGTGCTTAAGGTCAGACAGAGGAAGTGAATTTACATGTGATGATGTTGTGTACTTCTCTGATGAACATGGGACAAAAATAAAATACACCATTGCAGACACGACTCAACATAATGGAATGGCTGAAAGAAAAAAAAATTATGTACAAAAAATGGCTAGAGCCATGATTCAAGAATGGAGTATTGCTCAGACCTATTGGGAAAAAGTGGTTCATGCAACAGTTCACATTCTTAATATGGCACATCTTATACCCAAGTGTGATAAGATACCACATGAATTGTGGCATGGTAATCCGACATATAAAAAAAATCATAAGTGTTTGAAATTAATTGTTATATAAAAAAACGATGAAAATTTGGGAAAGTTTGAAACTTGATCAGATGAAGGAATATTTTTGGGATATTCAACAAAAAGTAAAGGATATAAGTGCTATAATAAAAGGCTGCATAATATTTTGATTATATATATGTTAGAATTGATGAATATTTTCCTAACATGAACAAAAGCACTAGTTTTATCAATCCTTTAGATCATCATGTCAGAGAAGAAGACGAAGAACAAGATGAAGATTAAAAAGAAACAAATAATCACTTAAAATATCACTCAAGTTATGTAAAAGAGAACCATTATGATAGTCAAATTATTGGTGATAAAAGTGGAGGATTTCAAATGAGGAGGAAACTTGTAGAGTCAAGAGATCATGCCCAAATTTCCATGTTAAAGATTGAACCAACAAATTTTTCTGAAGCAAGAAAATACAAACACTGGATATATGATATGAACAAGGAGCGAGATCATATTGAGAATAATAAGACCTGGGAATTGACACCAAGATCAACATGTAATAATATCATAGGTACAAAATGGGTATTCAAAATAAACTTAATGAGCAGGGGAATATTGTTAGAAATAAAGAAATACCAAAATGCAAGTTTTATTCACTGGTAGAAGCATTGGACTATGAAGAAAATTTTTCTCTAGTGTTGAGGTTAGAGGCAATCATAATGTTTCTTGTTTTTTCATGTTATAAATATTTCAAAGTATACCAGATGGATGTGAAGTATGCATTTTTAAATGGAGAACTTGAGGAGAAAGTTTATATATAACAACCGGAAGGATTTTGATTGTCTTGATCTAGGTGGAAATAATTACCGCAGTTAATAATCATTTTCTATAAACGGTTGTTAAAACCATGGATAATGCATAAAATAGACCATAATATTAAAGTGAGAATCTAATATCACAATTATTTGAATTTTAAGATCGTAATTATGATACTCACCCATGTATTTTGTAAACCATGGTATTTACCCATGGTATTATAATTTATTATATTTATCCATGGTGTCATAATTTATTAGATTTTCCCATGGTATTGACTGATGGATTTTGTAAACCATGGTATTTACCGATGGTATTTTGAAATGTAAAAGGGGATAAATCTTGGTGGAAAGACGCTCGCAAAAATTATAAATATGGGAATTCACTAGGAACAAAGTATGTTTTTTCTCATAATGTAGTCTCATGGGGTATTATATATCCAATAAATATTTGAGTTATATTTATAATGTCGATATTTCTTTCACCCCATTGTGCCCTATTCTCAATTATTTTTATAATGCTCTTCTAAAATATTTATCTCACCCATTATGAGATATTCCTTTGTCACTCATGACTTTTTATTTATTAAATAACTTGGATCATGTCAACATTAATGTATTAGATTGGATGATAATTTTGCATTTAAGCGTGCTTGGGCCAAAGTAGTACTGCGATGGGTGACTTTCTAGGAAAATTTTATTTCTTATTATTTGTCACTTTCCTTGGTATCATTCCTCCAACAATCTAAATTATTGGTATTAGAGAAGGGCTCCTCTTATCTATTTTTTTTCAGATGTCCCCAACAAGTTAGGGTACAATAAAATTAGGCTGAAACTATTGCAACCTTTGCAATACCTTGCTCACCGACCCCAAAAACCTCACATGGCAGATGAAAAGAAAATGACAAAGGATGAGATTTTGCCAAATTTTTGTTCAAGGAATCACTTACATAACATAAGAGTGAGATGATGGAAGCCTTTACAACACCTTAGTGAGCCCTGATATTTCCCCAAGAGTGCCGAACTCCTAGAGGCTACTCTAATTTACTTTATCAACCCAGGGTTTGTACAAACTTGGAGGTGATAGTGCTATATACACAACATATGCATTCTAATTATGCCATCCTCTTCTCGGTCCTATGATGGGGTGCTACCGCTAGGGTTGCTTCTAGGGAATGAAGTATGTCACACTTCTAAATGAAACCTAATACTAGAAATAACTCATGATCATTACTCTATAAACAAGAAAGAAACTAATCTAGAGCATAAAGACTCATCTAGCTTTTTGCAAGAAAGGAAATCCACAATTAGGCTATAGCAAGAAATAGAGTTAAACTAAATGGAATTCACAAAGTAAATTGTTGAATTGAACTTGGAGAAAGGGAAAAGAATAGATAGGTTTCTTTGTTTACCATGAACAATGTAATGATATAATGTAATGATACTGAAACCAGGAAAACTCAGGAAGATTGACAGAAGAAGAATGAAGCTGGGGGGGAAATTTGTGATGAAGTGCTGGAAAGATTTCACATGGAAATAGAGTTCTTGGAACGATGGCTTAAGGAACCTGAGGGAGAAGTAAAGCTTGCAGAACCTGATCCAGAAGAAATTGCAGTTACTAAGTAGGATAGAGATGAAATGTTTTTAACATTTATGGAGTTGAATGAAAGTTATAATTTTTCAGATAATGATGTAACTTTAGGTACAGAAAACGACATTAACAAATATGATGTCGAAATTAGAGAAATTGAGCAGAAAGTATTTGGCGTTGAGGTGGAAGATAAGAAGTAGCAAGAAAATTATGTCCATAGAGACATAACATAGACAAATAATGAACCAGGAGGATAAAGATGGAAGAAGGCAACAGTTCAAAATAGAATCTGTTGAAATCCAGAAATTCGATAATGGGAGATTGGTGCTTGAAGCATCAAAAGAGATCGAAGGGTCTTATCTTTTTAAAGCTAATAGTTTGTTGATGAATGAAGGTACAACACTGGACGAGAAATTTGTTGCTATAAAAGAAATCAGAGACTATAGTTGTAATAAAGAAGGAGTTCTTGATTATTCTTCATGGAATAAAATTGAGTGTTCAACACATTTGGAGACGAAAGAATTTGACAAAGAGGAATTACTCCGAGGAATTGGTAGAATAAATTGTTGTAAAGGTTGATGGAATCAGATCGAAAAAGTGAGTGATAAGTTACCAAATCGAGTTGATACTTTGAAGGACTAGCAACAGAACAAAGTTTGGAATCCTGGAGGGAGCAAGTCATCAGAACTTATGGTTGTCACATTGTTACAGAAAAGTGACAGACCTCATAGACAGGAGTCTATGGAAACTTCTCTACATGGGGAGTTTGATGCAGGAGCATCAAAGATAAATTTTCATTATTCAATTATGTAATTAGGGGGGTGATGATTTTTAATTATTTTATTAATTAATTTTCTCATTTTTAATAAATTAGGAGAGAAAATATAAATGTGAGGATTATTGTAAATATTCCTTAAATAATTAAGGATATGAGTGGGTTTGAATTAGGTAGATAATCTAGGGATTAGGAATTCCATAAACGGGACTTAGTTGAGTCCAAAAAAAGATAAATCTAATTTAGATTTTAAGTTGAGATTTGTGTGGAGGAAATTATGGAATGGAATAAATTATATTTATGTATAAATATGTAGCTTGTGAGGGTGAGAAAGGACAAGCGAGGAAGGGAGGAAGTGAGGAATAAAAAGAGTAAGATAAATGGTTTGAGGGGCCAACAGCCAAGAGGCTGCCCATTTTAATATTTGGCCAAAGATTTTTTATGTTTTATATCAGTATTTTATTAGTATGGCTCTCTTTCCTTCATATGGGTTGTTTGAACTGAATATGTTGTGGTTTTAACAAGAATTTTAATTTTGATTAAGAGCACATGAGTTTTTTTACATGCTGGAATCTAATTTAACCCAGTATCTTGGCATCACTGCGGTGACCATCTACCCTCCTCAAGCTCCAATAAAAGAGGTGAGAGAGGGAGGCTTTAATGCACAAATTTGGAGTTTTATATGCTACTGTACTATGACCTACAAGATTCTAACTAAAGAAACATGAAATGGAATGAAACTAAACAAAACAAGATGAAATGTAAGAAAACTAACTACAACACATGAAACAAACTAACTACAATGGCATGGAAAAGAAACACAAATACATAACAGAGACAGAGGCCATTGGATTGGGCCCTAACCCACAAGCTCAACTCTTTGAAACTAAATCGGTGAAGGGGAAAATGAATACTCATTTTATTGCATGAACAATCTCATTACATAGAATATGAAAGTCACAAATGTTTATTACAAGAGCTAAGAGTTCTCTAGCTATCCCCAAAAATTGTCTCCTAATGAGCTCTTTCTCTACCCTGTTTATCTTAAAGGGTAGCTACCAACAACTCCCTAAAAAGTAGGTGATTTGTCCGCTTGGGCTTCAAGAGAAGTGGAGCTTTGATTCCCTTAATCTTCCACTTGCTTGGTTGCCTTTTATTTTTAGTTTTTGGAGTAGAATCTCGAGAATCCCTTGGCTGCCTTTAGGAGGTAAGGAGCTGGTCAACCCCCCTATAATAATTCCTTGTTGTCTACTCCGAGCTTTGATTGCACAATATTCAATAAAAATGGCATATATTTGTGATTATCCTGCATTTAAACCATATTAGGCATTTGAAGTATGACAACCCTTAATTTTCCATCTACACTAAGAAACATATGACCATAATGTAATTAAATGTGAGAAAGTGAGAATAATAAGGCTAAAAAGGTGACAATCAACCCCTTAAAAGGTACCTAATGATGGTGCTCATCACACCTCATTGGATGCTGATAATTTACAACTATAAGACACCAAATCACTATTAGGAAGATCAGAAATAGAACTATGCCAGTATGGTTATGGGTCAAACACACAAAATCCTTGCCACTGAAGTTTGTTTGCTAGGATGCACACTATCAACTACATAGTTGGTCCACAAGAATTACAAGGTATCTCTATCCTTGGATCTTCATTCATCATGGTTATGGGTCAACCACGGAAAAAACTTGCCACCGAAGTCTGTTTGCTAGGCCACACTCTATCAACATCACAATTGGTCCCCTAAGGATTAAAGGATATCTCTATCCTCGGATCTTCGTTCATCATGGTTAAGGGCCATCCACAAACCCACAGTTATGGGTCAACCACTCAAAACCCTTGTCTTCAACAAAACTTGGTTTTGGGTCATTCCCAAATCCATAGTTATGCTCCTATTCAAAAAAAACTTCCCCAAATGGAACTTTAGGAAATGGGGACCATTTCTTCTTAAGGGGGGAGGATTGATCCAGGTGGAAATAATTACCATAGTTAATAATAATTTTTTATAAATGGTTTTTCAAAACATGGATAATGCACAAAATAAATCATAATATTAAAGTGAGAATCTAATCGCACGATCATTTCAATTTTACCATCGTAATTATGATACTCACCCATGTATTTTGTAAAACATGGTATTTACTCACGGTATTTTGAAATGTAAAAGGGGATAACTCTCAGTGGAAAGACATCTGTAAAAATTATAAATACAGAAATTCACTAGGAGAAAAGTATGCTTTTCTCATAATGTAGTCTCATGGGATATTATCAATTCAATAAATATTTGAGGTTTTTTTTTTTTTTTTTTGAAATACCTTTGTTGTACATGTGCCATATTTCGAGTTATATTTATATTGTCAATATTTCTTTTACAAATTGTGCCCTATTTTCAATTATTTTTATAATCATGCTTTGCAATATTTGTCTCACACATTATGACATATTCCTTTGTCACTTATGAAGTTTCATTTCTTAAACAACTTGGATTATGCCAACATTAATGTATCATATTGGATGAGAACTTTGTAGTTAAGCATTATTAGGCCAGAGTAGTACTAGGATGGGTGACTTGTTGGGGATTTTTTAGTTCTTATTATTTTGTTACTTTCCTTGGTCGTATTCCTCCAACAATAAAGATCACAAATAATTATAATTATGTATGTAGGTTAAATAAGGCACTTTATGGACTCAAAAAAAAACCACAAGCATGGTACTCTAGGTTAGACAAGTACCTTCAAAAGTAGGTTTTCATGAGAGGTGAAACTAATAGTAATTTGTACATAAAGTCAAATGAAGATGAATTTACAATTGTCACTTGTTTATGTAGATGATATAATGTTTGGATGTAACAAAGACTCTCTGGTACAATAGTTTTCTCATAGAATGAAATCTGAATATGAAATATCAATGATTGGTGAGCTTTAATTTTACCTAGGTTTCCAAATCATACAAAAATAAAAAGTCATATTCATCTCTCAAGATAAATATCTAAAAGTTATGTTGAAATTTTTCAAAATGGAGGACTGTAAATCTGTCACAATTCCCATTAAAGTGGGGTGAAAACTAGCTAATGATTGATGAGTCACCTAAATTTTATAAGAAATTATACAAATCTATAACATGTAGCCTATTATATATAATTGTGTATAGTCCAAAAATAATGCTAGCTATGGGAATTGTAGCAAGATATTAGTCAGAACCAAAGAAAAGGCATCTCATTAGAGGAAATTTCAGCTAAAAAGTAGCCTCCTAAGGAAAAATAATAAAATAATAGTTAAAACAATAAAATAAGAGTTATGCATTTTAGAGGAAAAAGAAGAAAAGATGTTTTTTTAATTGTATTTTTGGCTTATCTCCTTATAGGTTTACTCAAATTTCAAGTTTAGACACTCATTGGATGCGGAATTAAGTTCCATCTCCAACGAGTACCCATTATGCATACTTTTTAGAAGGCCCACATGATAAAAAATAAAGATACATTAAAAAAGTGTGTTCAGCAGTTAATGTATCTTCAATTTTGATCAATGTGGGTATTATCAAAAGTATGCATAATGGGTACTCGTTGGATGTGGAATATAATTTTGCATCCAATGAGTGTCTAAACTTGAAATTTGAGTGAACCTATAAGGAGATAAACCAAAAATACAATTAAAAAAATAGTTTTTCTTATTTTTCCTCCAAAATATTAACATGTAACTCTTTTTAAATTTAAAGGATTTTGATTGGTTTACATATTATGACATCGAAATTTCATGAAAATTTCAGGGGCACTTTTTGGCTAAAATTTCCTCTAATGTCTAGCAACAAAAATAATATTCAAATATTTAAAAGGTACAACAAATTATGGACTACGGTACCCAAAAGGAAACAAAATTTACTTTGATAGCCTATAAAGATGCAGACCATGAAAACTGTATGGATGATAGAAAATGTAAAAGTGACGACACACTTATTTAGGATAATCATTGGTTTCCTGGATAATCAAGAAGAAAACTTCAATATCCATATTTACTGCAAAAACTGAATACATAGTTGTTGCATCTTGTGGCACAAAAGTACTCTGAATGAAGAAAAATCTACAGGACATGAAGGTAATATATAATGAACCTATTTCTACTAAGTGTGATAATACAAGTGCAATAAGCATCTCAAAGAATCCAGTGCTACATTCCAAGACTAAACAAATCCCTATAAAATATCATTTCCTTAGAGATCAAGTGGCTGAGAAAAAAATGAAATTGGAGTACATATATACTAAATAATAGATAATAGATATCTTCACTAAGCCCTTGGAAAAATAACCATTTGAATGTCTAAGGATAAAATTAGGGATAGTCCTTTCTCCCTCTTCTCATTAGTTTGACTTCAAAGAGGAGCTTCAAAGGATTGGAGAGAAGAAGAATAGAATTGACTATCTAAGGGGGAGTCTCTATAATCATATGAGTAGAATCAAAGAAAGAATGAAAAGTAATAAAGTCCATAGCATAATAAAAATATGTTGGATCAAACTTCTTCATGTAGAAAACCATAAACTTAGTCCAACATTCAAAAAGTAAACATTTGATCATATAGCCTTGGTATCAAAATCTATGCAAGAAATGTGTATCTGACCTATCATCATCACAGATTAAATAGTTTGACATGTACATAGTCAAAGATTTTTTAAGATTCTTCTAGTTCAATATATGTATATTCTTGAATCACTAGGATATCCTCAGAATCCTTCAACTCTGTCATTATAATCACAAATAATTTGAATGATATATATGCTTAGTATTGATGAAAAAATTCTGATCTTATCTTCTAATGTATACAAGTGATGGATGCCTAAAATATTGTATTTCCTCTGCAATTAAATGAATATGGGATAATTAGTTCAAAGACATAAGAACAAGAACACAAATTGTGACTTCCTAAAAAATATTCTTGAAGAATAAAACATTGATACAAACTTCATATTTGAAGACAAAGAGATCTAATTTATCAAAAAAGTGTCAGTCAAATGAAGAGCCACAACCTCATAAAATGAAAACGTAGTCTCGTAAAATGAACTTGTTTATGTATGAAAAATTCTAAAGGGCCACTGGCCCTGTGAAAATATGTGAGAAAAATGACTCAAGTATGCATTAATCAAACTATTTATATGGAGTGAAGGTGGATATAAAGATTATATTAAAAAATGCAAGGCAGATACAAATACTAGAAGATAAATACCATCACCTGAAAGGTAATGAAGAAACAAATATTAATGAGCTATTAAAATTAAATGCTACACAAAAAATATGAAGAAGCGTAAAATTTAAACATAGATATATGTAGAAACCAACTTAGAAATTTGATTGAAAATGAAAATACCAAATACAAATGACAATACCATATGGAGAGACCAAGAAATGACACCCTCAGACACTAAAGACAGGGACAAAGACATCAATGTGTAGAGATAGATATATAGAGACAAAGAAATATATACAAGACTATATATTAAATATCAACTATATACATTATATGCATGACTATTGAATATATACAAGACTTGCATTGAATATTGAATATATACAAGACTTGCATTGACTATTGAAAGGAATATACTATATACATTATATGCATAAACTATATACATCGGATATTGAATATACACATTGCATCAACTATATGCATTGACTATATACATAAAATATTGAATATACACCTTGCATCGACTATATGCTTTGACTATTGAATATATGCATAAGAATAGACAAATTTAGAATATTTTGATGAGCATAACTCAAGGTACTTTATTTGACAACCACCGAAAAGAGACCTATTGTATTAAAGAGAGAATATAAAAGGTAAGTTTGTTGTTCTGACATTTAATCAAGGATAATGACCTATATATCTATTAAGGGCATCTCTTTTCTCCTCACTTTGATCCAGTGAGAGCAGGGAAAGAACTTATAAATATGGGAAACAAGAAGACAACGAGTGGTGGGTTGCAACTATTCAACAATCATTTGATGGAATGAAATGGACACATTATTTTGAACACTAAGTAGATGAGCATATTGCATGGGAATGGAAAGGAGAGTGAAACATTCCTTTATGTCTCAAGTGTGGTGGTGAATTGTGTTTTTCACGATGATGGAAATCGTCATAATTTGGGAAAACTATGAAGTTTTCGAGAGATCAGTGGAATACATAGTGAATATATTTCATATGCATTAGAAGAGGATATTAAAATCTTTCTCTATAGAGAAAAAATTCCTCTATGGTCGGGATGGAGGAAAAAATTCTCATGTTGGTCTTCTTGAAGGCATGGCTGAATATATAAGATTAGTTGCGGCTTTTAATGTCTCAAATTCATTGGTATCAGTGGGTGAAATTAAGAATACCGAGAAATAATACAAAGAATAAGATGTAGGAGGGCTTGTAACAACGATGTATTTACAATATTATGAAGGTATCAAGAGTGGGTTTGTAGCAAATTTCAATGCCTGAATGGCGAGGGAGTGGTCGAAGGACTCATTAGAATAATTTTTGTAGGAGATTTCCACAACGATATGAGCAAGAGATAAAACTATAAACATAAGGAATTGGAAGTATTAATTAAGCTCAATGCAGAAACTATCGAATAAAATCTCTATAATTCCCACCATCAATTTCCTTTGAGCTTTGAATAGGAAATGAATACAACCCAAAGAGACTTAAGGGATCAAGAGCATGGTTATTTTTAATCCAAATTAAATTGAACAAGCTATCAAGGTTAGTTCATATGGATTACAAGGATGGAAAGGAACAAAGAATATAATGAGTAAAAATCACATATCTAATTCGACAGAGAGGACTGATGGAGAGGACAACATTTGTGTTATAAATAATTACCTATCATGCCAAAACCTGAAGTGGACCATTTGTGTGCCAACATATGTTAGACATGTAAAAAATCAAACTATAATATGCATACTGGTACATAAAGAATCAATGTCAGGATAGGTTACACACATATTGGATGTTACTTACCATTATGATGTTTCCTAGTCATGAAACCTAAGTGACCTCAATGAAAAACGAATGACAATCCTAGATTGAAAACGTAATAATAAAAAATAATAATGAAACATTACTTGGAACATTACTTATTTTCATATTCTAAGGATATAATATTCTATTATTGAGAATTAAAATATATCACTACTACATTTGGGTGGAAATTTGACGATAGAATTCGATAGAACGGATAAAATTGGAAAAAGTGTCGAAAATTAAATGTTTTTTTGTTTTTTTATTTATTTATTTCTAAAATCTCGACTCCCATCGAATATTCAATGAGATTAATTTAAAGGTCGAATATTATATGGAATTACCTATATCGTCAATTATCAGACGTTTTCCTATAATCCCTCCTATCGTTAAATAGCCATTGAGATTTATTTTAGTGTCGGATATCCGATGCTAAATACAATATTAAAATGTGTTGTCAAATTTCCCACAAATGGAAAATAATCGTTGCATAACGTTCAATTCATGGGATAACAATCAATACTATGGGTATCTTCATGATATACTTGAGTGTGACTTTGAATCCTTCAAAATAGTTGTGTTCAATGTAAAATGGTTTAGGCTACGAATCCATGAAAGTGACCATGATATAACTATTATTGAGCATACTAATAGATTTACCATGGTTGATACAAGGAATCTTGAGCCACGATTATAGAAATATGTTCTTCCAAGCCAATGTGAATAGGTATTTTACCTATACGTCCTAGGTAAAGTAGGTTGGTCATATGACATTGTTAGATATGATCCCAGAGGAAGGCCTGTAAATATAATATAGTGGAAGAAGATGATGTAGAGGAGCAAGGGGTTCAAGCAAATCAAATAGAGAAGTCGAAGAAGTTCAAGGAAAATATGTTAATCGAGACATTAATTTGGATTAACTAGATGATATTGACATTGTCTCAATCGAAGAACTTGAAGAAGTTGAACCAAATGTAGAAGAGCATGTTCGAGATGATGATATAAACGATAATGATGATGTTGATATTGTGAATCCTTTGTACATGAATTTTGAACTGGATGATACAGATGATGAGATGGATGAATAATAATATTAATGATATCAAAATTTTGAAAAGTATCAGGTGTGTATTTATATGTTTTCAGTTGGTTTTTTCCCTTTCGTTCACCTTAAAATTTTATTTTCCTAGTTTTTATGTTTGAATTTTGTTGTGTTTCTTTCAAATATATTATAGTAGATAGATTTGGTATCGTGTAATTAAGAGTGATGTGGGGGTGGGAGGGGCCATATGAGCTTCCACCTTTGTGTGGTTATCCTTGTTAAGTAGAGAATATATTATTCTTGAAACGAAGAGAAGCTCATTTACGTTATACCATCATTTCCAATTTCGACTTTGGTTCATTAAGAAAACGTACGAGGCAAGTTGGGTGATGGGTGAACCAGGCGACATGACAGTCAGGAATATATTTGAAGTAAGGTCGGCCCATGATTACCCATGGCCACCCATGGATAGAGTTCTCACCAGATTGTCTCATAATGACTTTTAGGAAATTGAATAAATTAATATTTGGGTGTTAAAATCTAGTTTATAATAGATTGATTATGTAGCAAGCACATACTAAAAAATGATAATATTTTTTTTCATTGATGAGCTAATGATTTTTTTTCACTGATTTTCACATTAGAGTGAATTCCAATGCCCTGAGCATGCACGTATGAAGGAAGGGTGCCCAAGAGCTCATGGGGGAGTTTCCCACTAGGCACGCCAGGGCGCTAGTGTCAAAATTTGGTGGGTTAGCCCGACATAGAAAAGGGAGCTTTCCTAAAAGAAGTAATTCCCGCCCATGAGTTCCCATGAAAAAGGTTCCCACAAGAGGGTCTCATAATTATTTTTATAAATTTGACTAAATTAATGTTTGGGTGTTAAAAGTCAGTTTATAATTGATTGATTATGCAACATGGAAATAAAAAATGATTATATTTTGTTGTGATTGATGAGCTAATCATTTTTATTCACTGATTTGTACATCAGGATGAACGCCCATGCCCTAGGCCTGCCTGCACAAAGGCAGGGCACCTGAGCGCCCATTGGGGCATCGCGTGATGGGCACGCTACAGTGCTCGCCCAATGGGGGTGCCCGTGCAACGATATGGTGGTTTGACCCAACTTGCAAAGGGGCGTATCCACAAAATAACCAATTTTGACCCGTGACTTCCCATGATCTAAGTTCCGACAAGGGGGTCTCATAATTATTTTTAGAAAACTAACTAAATTAATGTTTAGGTGTTAAAATCTAGTTTATAATTAATTTATTATGCAGCATGGACATACTAAAAAAAGATAATATTTGTTGTCATTGATCAGGTATTTATTTTTTTTTACTGATTTTGATAGTAGGGAAAATGCCCAAGCCCTAGGCTTGCCCACACGAAGGTGGGGCACGTGGGTTCCGATGGGGGTGTCATGTGCTGGGCATGCCAAAGTACTTGTACGATAGGGGCATACTTATGATGAGTTGGTGGGTCATCCTGACTTGGAAAGGGAAGCCCGCAAAAAATAAGTAATTCTGAGCCATAATTTCCTATGAGAAGACTTCCCATAAGGGGGTCTCACAATAATTTTTATAAAATTGACTAAATTAATGTTTGGGTGTTAAAATTAGTTTTATACTTGAATGATCATGTAACATGGAAATAAAAAATGATAATATTTTGATGTCATTGATGAGCTAATGATTTGTGTTCACTGATTTACATAGTAGGGTGAATGCCCATGCCCTTGGCGCACCCGTGTGACAAGTTGGTGGGTCGACCTGAACTGGAAGAGGGAACCTACAAAAAATAACTAATGTTGACCCATGAATTGAGTTCCCACAAGGGGTTCTCATAATTATTTTTAGAAAATTAACAAAATTAATGTTTAGGTGTTAAAGGTCGGTTTATAACTGATTAATTATGCAACATGGGCATACTAACAAATGATAATATTTTGTTTTCATTGACGAGATAATGATTTGTGCTCACTATTTTTCATAGCATGGAAAACACCCACACCTTGTGCATGCCCACATGAACACGGGGCATGGGGGTGTTGCTTGTTGGGAACATCAGGGTGCCCACCTAATAGGGGCACCCGTGCGATGAGTTGGTGGGTGGGTTCGACTTGGCAATGGGTGCCTACACAAAATAATTAATTTCAACCCATTAATGCCCATGGAAAGAGTTCCCATATGGTGTCTCATAATTATTTTTAGAAAATTGACTAAATTAATGTTTGAGTGTTAAAAGTATGTTTATAATTGATTGATCATGTAACTTGGAAATAACAAATGATAATATTTTGCCATCATTGATGATATAATGATTTGTGTTCACTGATTTACACAACAGGGCGAATGAACGCACCTTTGGAACACTTGCACGAAGGTGGGGCACTGAGGCACCCATGGAGGCATCATGTGTCAAGCAATTTCCCGACGGCGGTGCCCGTGTAATGCATTGGTGGGTCGACCTGACATGGAAAGGTGCTGCTGCACAAAAGAAGTAATTTCGGCCCATGACTACCCATGAACTGAGTTCCCACAAGGGGGTCTCATGATAATTTTTAGAAAATTAACTAAGTTAAATTCCCGAGCCTTGGGTGCACCCCCACGAGGGTAGGGCACCGACCTAATAGGGCGCTTGTACAATGAGTTGGTTGGTTGGCCTGACTTGGAAAGGGGCTCCTACAAAAAATAAGTAATTATGACCCATGACTTCCCATGAACATAGTTCTCATATGGGGGTCTCATAATTATTTTCAAAAATTTGGCTAAATTAATGTTTGGGTGTTGAAATTCAGTTTATAATTGATTGATCATGCAACATGAAAATAAAAATTGATAATATTTTGTTTTCATTGATGAGCTAATAATTGACGAACTCCCATGCCCTTGGCACACTTTCACAAAGGCGGGGCACATGGGTGCGCATGGGGACGTCGTGTGCTGGGCATGCCAGGGCACCACCCGGTAGGGGAACCCATGCGAAAAGTTGGTCGGTCAACTTGACTTGGCAAGGGAATCCCATGTGACAAGTTGGTGTTGGGTGTGGAGAATGATTATCTTGTTTATTTTGTATCACAGCATTAGACCCCTGTACCTTAATGGGGCGGCAACACTGCCCATAATTAAACGCTTCCTGGGGGGTCCGGGGGGGCGACTGCAACTTTATGGAGCCCCCCCTGGTGGGGGGTTTTGGGGCAACGCCCCTGAAGCTAAAAACAGATGTAAAATTGCCTTGTAAAAGTATAGTGATTTCTGGTCAATCTGAGCCATTCATTAGGCAGATGATCTGACGGTAGAAGTTATGTTTAGTTTAAGGTTTTTTTCCCTAGAAGGCAACCCCTCGCTTGTATGAGGGCATTGTATTGCGACTGTGGATTGCATGTGTATTCTTAGAGTGAGAAATAGATAGGGAGACTGTGAGAGAGAACATAGGATATTATAGTGGATCTACTGTAGGTTGTGTCTCTTCATTTTGCTAGATAATAGAAAGGAAGGACTGGCTGTTCAGGGTGGATGTAGCCCAAACTGAGCGAACCACGTATATCTGTGTCTCTCTGGTTTTTTGTGTTTTGTGTGCTTGTGTTTTCCGCATATTTTATGTGTTGCATTGCTCTGTAATATTTAATTTTCTAACAGTTGGTGGGTCAATCTGACTTGGCAAGGGGGGCCTGCACAAAGGTGTCAACCCATGAAGTGAGTTCCCACAAGGGGGTCTCCTAATGAATTTTAGAAAATTAACTAAATTAATATTTAGGTATTAAAAGAGGGTTTATAATTGATTGATTATGCATCATAGATTTACTAAAAAATGGTAATATTTGATTTAATTAATGAGTTAATTTTTTTTTCTCTCATTTGCACAACAGGGAAAACTCCCCCACCTTGGGTGAGCCTGCAGGAAGGCAGGGCGAACATGTGCCCATGGGGACGTTGCGCGTTGGGCGCTCCAGAGCGCCCACTCGATACAGGCACCCATGCGACAAGTTGTAGGGTCGGGTCGACTTGGAAAGTGTTGCCCACATAAAAGAAGTAATTTCGGATCATGAATTCCCATGAACAAAGTTCCTGCAAGGGGGTCTCATAATGGTTCTTATAAAATTGACTAAATTAATGTTTAGGTGTTAAAATTTGGTTTATAATTGATTGATTATGCAACATGGAAATAAAAAATCATAATCTTTTGTTGTCATTGATGAGCTAATTATTTGTGTTCACTGATTTTCATAGCAGGGAAAACATTAGCACCTTGGCCACGCCCGCATGAAGGCAGGGCGCCAAAGTGTCCATGGGGGGGTCGTGTGTTGGGCACATCAGGCTACCCAAACGGCGGGGGTGCCCATGCAACAAGTTGGTGGGTTGAACCGACTTGGAAAGGGGAGCCCACAAAAAATTAGTAATTTCGGCCCATGACTGTCCATGAACTAATTTCTCATAAGGGGCTATCATAATGGTTTATAGAATAATAACTAAATTAATGTTTATGTGTTAAAATTCCGTTTATAATTGATTGATTATGCAACACAGATGTACTAAAAAATGATATTATTTTGTTGTCATTGATGAGATAATAATTTATGTTCACTGATTTGCATAGCAGAGCATACTCATGTGCCATGGGGGTGCCCGCATAAAAGTGGGGTGCACAGGCGCCCATGGGATGTCATGTGCTGGGCACGCCAAGGTGCCCATGCAATGAGTTGGTGGGTAATCTAGACTTGGCAAGGAGCGCCCACACAAAAGAGGTAATTCTAACCCATGAATTCCCATGAATATAGTTCCCACAAGGGGGTCTCATAATGATTTTTAGAAAGTTGACTAAATTAATATTTTAGTGTTAAAAGTAAGTTTGTAATTGATTGATTGATTATAATTGTGATCATTGATGAGCTAATGATTTGTGTTCACTTATTTTCATAGTAGGGTGAACTCTCGTGCCCTAAGCACGCCTAGACGAAGGTAGGGTGCCCAGGCGCCCATGGGGGCATCGTGTGTTGGGCACGCCAGGGCGGTCATGTGACGAGTTAGTGGGCCATCCCAACTTGGAGAAGGGCACCTGCACAAAAGAAGTAATGTTGACCCATACATGTATGGCTTCCCATGACTTGAGAATGGGGATAACGTTGAAAATTTTAATTTTGTGCTTGTATGCACTGAAATTTGACATGTCTATGATAGATGCATGCATTGACGATATGGGATGTTTTTAAGACTTAAATATGACTTAAAAAAATAATTTGAAAATTAAACAATAAAATTTTAACATACATAAATGTAAAGGAGATGAAATTATTTATTACTATTTACTAGTTGCACACTTATAATGTACTTCATAGTCCAAAGGTTGGGAAAAATCCTGACCCTTCCATTTGAGAAAAATTCTTACCCTTCATCATCATATGTTTCATCATCATCATCATCAACATCGTCATCATCACCATCATCTTTGTATTGGGCCAGTTGGGCGATAGGTGAACCAGGTGACACAATGGTCAGAAAAACGTGGTATATTTATTAGTATTATCCTGTTATATATAATTCTACTAGTCACTCTATTTATTACGTATAATGATTATTCAATGTTTCAATAAAATTATTTAAAGGTGACTTACTTCTTCTCATTATTTCTTGCAGTAATCAACTTCCTTGAAAAAAATTACCCTATAAAACTTGTTTGAAATTCTCCAAATACACACATAGTTTATATGATTCACTTAGTTTCCATAGGATTTATGAGTTCAATTTAAATTCCCCCTAAATGTTGATCTTTAAATATATCCATCAAATGATGATGGGTTATACCTATATTCATAGGATTCCATATGTTATTCTTTCTTTAGGGTATCTTGGAAAGTTTTTATTTCATGTATTCAAAGAGTACCCCTTATATTTTATATAAGGCATTCTATGAACCATTCTATGAGAAAGTCCTCGTTGATTATACAAGGCATATGGATAAGAAGATATATAAACCTCTCGTTGTATTCCAGCACAAGTTCACAAGGAATCTAATTAGTGTCTTTTATTTTTTGTGCTATTATATGTTTGACATATTGAGTTTTAAGGAATGATAAAAAAATGTCCTTCACTTCCATTTTTGGTTTCTTTTTTGTTTAATTCTCCTTAAAATTCATAAATCATGTTAACGTTTTTTTCTTTAATGCTCCAACACACTTCACAATTTTCTTTGCTTTGTGTGTGGTATATCCATCACAACCCAATTTTTCTCACATATGAACCATTGATTTTTAATATCTTCATTCTGTAGAGGGGTGGATGGTGGTGCAACATTTGTTTAAGGAGGAGGGTTTTTTACTATATTGTAGTAGGTGAAGCTAGTCATAGGATAGTCAATGGTTTCTTAGTGTTCAATTTATCAACTTTGGTTGATTTTACTAGAAGGTTTATTTCACTGATCTAACAATTTTGATCTTTATAGTATGTAAAATGCCTTGTTTGTGGTTGCATCACTTCCTTGCTATGTTTGAAAAAAATTGAGGTATTCTCCTCAAATAGTAAATCATATAAGGGGTGTAGTTCTAATATATTTTATGTGGCGTAGTATGTTATTATCTCCTTCAATAATTAACCAATTTTACCCTTTTAGGGTATTCCAAGGAACAACATATATCTCACATTTACATGGTTGTCTAGTTTATAACTCTATTAGTTTCGTTAGGAAAATACTTGTAAATGTTCCAAAAGTAATTATTGAACACGAGGAATTATTGAACATAAACAAATTGTTACATAAGGATTTGGATCATTACGTATCACATGTCCTAAGTCTCAACCTCTATGATTTCAAAATTCTCTATCAATCAAAGGGTGAAAATTCCTACCTCTACCAACTTTATATATTAATTAAACTCAAGAACCATCAAGGATTCTTCGCATGTGACATCTACATAATCATCAAACCGATTTATCACTCCAATGACTTGCCACTATTGAGTATTTTTTCTTTGGGATTGATCATGGTTTGAAAGATCATGCATCACTATGCTTTTCTTTTGGCTTTTGTCCCTTCTGAATTTTTGAATATTAATCATTGTCTTGTATGATTGCATTATTTTGAGCATCCTTTTCTTTTTTTCGTCATCTAGTGCATACTCTCACTCTCTTGTACAGTGACTTCCTCATTTTCCTCAGCATAGTTACTCTTCAAAGTGTATCAACTACGGTTACTCCATTTTATGCATTCTCAAAAATTGTCACCCCCCACCACAAAGCCAAAATTAATTTTACTAGTTAAGAAGGGTACTACAATTAGGCATTCATTTCTATAAATATTCCTAAGCATCTTGAGCAATTTTTCAGCTAGCAATCAAAAAATATTCCCACCTAGACTGTTGTTTTTTATATCAGTTACTAGTTAGTATTGCTAGTGGATATCATTGGGGTTAAACAATATTCCAAATGTATTGGCCAATAAAGAATTTTTGAATTAAAGTGGGTACTATGTAGAGGAACTAGTCATAAAATTTTTCATAAAATCTTATTTTAACATCATCGAAGGATGCCTTTATTCTATTGCTTTCTCCTCATAAAAGTCATCTATGATTTTTTCGACCCACACATCTAAGTTTGTTTGACCACTATTATTTAATTTAGATATATAATTCATTAATCTTAATTAAGATTAATCATGTGCACCACATTATATAAATTTCTTAATTTCTTTAAGAATGAATATAAGGAATTTTTCATGTCTTTTTGTGAAAATTTGTGATCTCACCTATTCAAGTGTGACATAGTTTCATATAGGATCATTTTTGAAATAATTTTATAATTTTATTTATCACCACTATCATGAATTTGGAATATTCACTTTCTTCCTCCCCTACACCTCTTTCAATTTGGTGGGAAACTAGGAAGATGAAGCAAGGATAACCCCTGAATAACGAATGATTGTTGGACTAGCTTCTTGCTTCCTTTGAGTATCATATTTAGATGGGTATTTTCATATTTACTAAATAGTAATGCACTAGCATATCTATTTTACTATGTGGTCATGTTGGCTTATCAATCACCCAACTCCCTTCAATTAGTACTCAATGTGAGAAAACATGGAACCAATCTAAATTCCATCCACCAGTTCAGTGAACGGATAAACCTACTTTCAGGTATTGAACCACTCATAAGAAATATATAACAATATATAATATTGTTATATTATAATATATAATATATTACATAATATATATTTTATGTCACGTAGCGATGGAGCGCAGCGGCGTTTGGGTAAAAAGGTTTGGATCTGGAAACACACTGGCCTAGAAGGGGGGGTTTTGATCTCATTTCAGCGCAGTGCCGGAAAAACCGGATTACAGTGCTTGGAAAAACCGGGTCCCGATAATGGAGACCTCCATATCCCTTCCCCATCTCGCGTGCATGGGTCCTGCCTTACACAAGAGTCTCTTGACTCTCGATCCGATTCAAAGCACCTACACGGAGTCAACGAAGAGGGGTTTACATATTAGACGTGGACTCTCGCTCTGGAAAAGGAAAGCAAGGGTGGTTTCCAAACCCTACTGAAGCGTATCCGAATCTTCCAGGTCATCTACAAGATCCATAGGAATTCCAAGGATAGGGTTGCGTCTGGGAACTCGAGAACCCATTTCACCCGTAGGAATAAGCATGCAGCAGGGTCAAAGGTTGCAAGGTTTTTGGCATCAACACTTGGGAATCAAATAGCGGCTCGCTTGAGGTTTAAATGGCCAGAGGGCCTCCTTCTTTCGAAAACCTCTCACATGCCCTAGGTAGGCTCACGCAAATAAGCTTTGGCTTCTTCTCAACCCCAAATCTATTGCTTTTTAGTATGGATATACTACGTGTTATTCCAAATTTGGGATTTTGTCAACCTAGTTGTTGCCGTCATAAGGCATTCTTGAGTCAAGAATAACAACGACCCCAAAACGACATGAAAGCAGATCGAGAGATCATAGAGACAGAAGAATCTTTCCAGATCTTTCTTAAATCTATATCGGGGGTCACAAAGCTAATCTAGGTGCAGAGTATAGAACCAGTGAAAAGGCTAAAGCATAAAAGCCACACAACAACAGGTATCCCAGATTCAAACGAAGTGCTGGTTTTCTTCGGCAAAATATTGAAGGATGAAATATAGTTGAAATAATACGAGATCTAAAAGAACTCCACAATTATCTAGATCTCCAAATTGCATGGAGGGCCCTTGGAAATTCTATCCCAACTAGAGCATCCTCCTCGGGAAAGGGCCATTTTTCTTTCAAAGACATTTTAAAGGGGAAAGCGGTTTTACAGGACAAACAACCCCCAAATCTCCCAGGCCCCTATATGGTGGATAAAATGGAAAAAGAACTAGAGATAACCATCGAATTACCAAAAGTCGACTATCTATTCAGCAACCTTCAAACAAAATAAATCATAGGTCGTTTTAATGGGTTCGAGCCAATGTCTGACACTTTGAGGGAATGGATTCCCCAAAATTGGACCACCGAATGCGATCTTTATTTATGCGCAAAAGGATTTTTTGTGGTTTAGTTATATTCAAAAAATAATTACAACTTTGTCATATCCGATGGTCCATGGTTTTGGGGAAGGGCCGGTCTATTCGTAATCCCATGGTTCATTGAATTCGATGCAAATTCGATGGTGGTATAAAAAATGTCAGTATGGGTAAGGCTTCACAACCTCTCACGTCCTTCTGGCACCATTAGGTCCTAGAAGGAATAGGAAACTTTTCTGGTAGATTCCTTAAGATGGACAATGAAAGAATTGAAAAATGCATCTTTACATTTGCTCGCATTTATGTGGAAATGGACCTAAGTAAAGGCCTTCTCGACATCATTAGCATGATACACAAGGATTTCAGGTGGATAAAACCACTAGATTTTTAAAACACAACCTTTTGCTGTAGGATATGTCAACAAATAGGGCTTCTTCAAAGCACATGCAATATCACAAAGAAAGGTACCAAAAAAAAAAATTCAAAAGCAAAAAGGATGGCAATTCCCTCACGGTTCTGTAGCAGAAAATGAAGAAGGAATGGAAGAAAATCATGAAACCCAAGGAATAGGAGAACAACAAGGAGAACAAGAGAGAGAGGGAGGGAAAGAGGATATTATCCAAGCAACTGATAGCCCTCACACCATGGTTGATCCTACTCCAACTTAACCTCAAGTAGTAGTAAGTACACGTGCAAATAAAAGATCGCATGTGTCTCAAAGCTCAGACTTCGACAAAGAAAATTCCACAAGGAATAATGAGCTGGCCTTGGTTTCTTCTTCCTTGCATTCGGGGACTTGGCAGATTGTCCAAAAGAGAAAAGGCAAGTGAAAAAAGCCTAGCCCTGCTCGCACTCTGTAATTTTTTTAAAAATGGTTTTTTTTTTTTTTTTGGTAGCCTTGCTATGCAGTGTGCTTGAGCACACGAGCCCTCTGGGAGACTTGGATGCTTAATTGCATCTACAAAATGTAACTTTTAATTTTTCATTAATAGAAAGTTGCAAATTTTTTCTTGTGAAAAAAAAATATATTTTATATATAATATATAATACATTGTATATTATATATATTATATATTATCTAATAGACATTATATATTTTATATATAATATGATATATAATTGTATAGTCAAAGTGCAGGTTCAAGTTCATAGCAGAGCGAAAATGGAAGTTCAAAGAACAACCACGAGAGAATTCCGTAGGGTGACATGAGAGTGAGCTTGAGGGAATTCCACAGGATAGCAGGATGACACTCGAGGAGGCCATAAGGGCATTTGATTAGTGGGCACGAGGGAATTCGAGAAAGACAACATTGGAGATATGGGTGTAAGATTGAAACTAGGTTCCTCTATTTGGTATTTGACTGTAAGCTCAATCCCAGCTCTTCTATAGTTATTATTCCTTTACCTACCTTGAAGCATCCCACCTATTTCCATCGAGGGAATTTATTCGTCTTACCTACAACAGGGTGAAACCTTACTTGCAATGGGGTGAATGCTTACCCATGATTGTAAGCTCGAAAGCCTTTTATTAGTATTACCTACAATGGTTGAGTGCCAATTAGGAGAATTTTGAGGTCTAAAACGGGCCTCCTAATAAA
Source organism: Pinus albicaulis (assembly GCA_034641835.2). NCBI lineage: Eukaryota > Viridiplantae > Streptophyta > Pinopsida > Pinales > Pinaceae > Pinus > Pinus albicaulis. The sequence goes on from CM076577.1 coordinate 316,725,540, forward strand.
ATTATAAAATAATAATGGAAATAATAAAATAAGATTAGATTACATCATCAAAATTTAGAGGGAAAAAAGAGAAAACTATTTTTTCAATTCGTATTTTCAACTTATCTCCCTATGGGTTTACTCAAATTCTCAGAGGAAACACTCGTTGGATGCAGATTTTGATTCCTCATCCAAGGAGTACGCATGTTCCATACTTTTGATGGAACCTGCTACACAAAAAATGAGAAATACATTAAAAATGTGATTGCAATCACACTTTTTCATGTATTTCTCATTTTTCGTGTATCACGGTCCATCGAAAGTATGCAACATGGGTACCCCTTGGATGATGAATTAAATTTTGCATCAAATGAGTATTCCCACTAGAAATTTGAGTAAAACCTTAAGGAGATAAGTTGAAAATATGGGTTGAAAAAGTATTTTTATTATTTTATTATTTTTAATATTTTTACTTTTTTACTCTAAAAATGGTGAATAATCCCCCATGGTTGACATCACCATCTTGAATCCTATTGGTCCTTATAAAGTTTTTTTTTGTTGTACAATTTTCTTAGGAGGCCCATTTTAGACCCCAAAATTCCCCTAATGAACCATTAACCATGATTGTAAGCTCGAAACCATTACCCTCCCGTTCATCAAATTGTTATGCTCCATCTCATTCTTATGCCTCGTGCTCTTATCCCTCCAATGTTGCTAGTTATGAATTGTATGCTCCCACTCCCTCCCACCTCAGTATGGTATTATGTTTGCCCCCTCATACCCGTTGGTTCAGATACCCCTGTAGATACTATTCCCGTTATCCCACATGTTGGGAATTGGAGTAAGAAAGAACCCATTGATTCCTTGTTTCAACCTTATGAGGATGAAGTCGAGAAGGAGTTGAAGGTAAGGAGGTAAGAAACATTGTTTCATAAGTAAGCTCGAAACACTTATTCGTCTTACCTACAATGGGGTGAACCCTTACCCATGATTGTAAGCTCAAAACCCTTACCCATGACTGTAAGTTCAGATGGCACATTTGTATAATATTCTTATGCAGTTCAGATGAAACTTTTGTATGTTATTCTTATACAATTCGGATGGCACTATTTTTTGGTATTATAATAATGTTTAAATGGAAAAATCCATATGCAAAGTTGTATTATCCTACTACATTATGTATGGATTTGTCACAAGTTTTCATACAATCTTATAATCGCTTATTTATACAATTTGCATGGGAAGTCTTCTCTGAGAATTATGGCTTCTATACCAAATACATGACCTCAATACAAAGTATTTTTTGGCTTTGTGTTAGAAGTTTTCATATAGTCTTGGCATGGATTATTTATACAGTTCCATATGAACTTAATATAAATTTTGTTTTGGCTTTGTGATGGAAGTTTTCATGCAGTATTGGCATCGATCATTTATATAGTTTTTATGGTATGTCTTCTCTGAGAATTATGGATTCTATAACAAATACATATGACCTCAATACAACGTTTATTTTGGATCTGTGATGGAAGCTTGAATACAGTCTTGGTATCAATTATTTTTACAATTTTTATGGTATATGATTCTCTAAGAATTATGGCTTCTATACCAAATATAAATGACCTCAATATAAAGTGTGTTTAGCATAACATCGACTTATAATATGGAGGTATTTAATTTATGAATTGGTTGATGGTATTGAAACCTTTTATTTTCTCAATATCACATTCTTTATAATATTTATATGTTGATATGTTGTTATAAGAAACCCTAAAGTGAAACCCTAAGGAGGTTTGGAATCTTAATTCAGACATTCAAGTGAAAAAGATATCCTTGACAAGGCTATTCTATGACTCATATGAAATGATGGTAGCTCTAAAGAACATATGAACAATGAACCGTAAGAAACCCTATATCAGAAATCTTAGTGTTAGTAGTTGATGATATTGTTGACATATTATAATCATCATAAAAAAGTGAGAACACGGGCTATGTCACTGTCATCATGACAATGACATAGAGAGTTAAACCTATGCATGTCGTATTGTATTTAATGCAATAATACATATTTACATATGTGAATTGGCACACTTATGTATCTACATGATGTAGAAAATCCACATAGATAAATAATCTTGTAATATGCTAAAAAAAATATTGAAACAATTATACAAATTGCGGAAACCAATTATGATCACACTATCACATGAAAAAGAAAGAGAAATTATTTTAATCACACAACACAAATATGTATCTAGGGAAAGCCTCATCTAAAAATCCTGCTATCTGTATATTGTATTAAGTCAAGAACATGAAACAATACAATGCTATTTTTGTTCTTGAGAAGCCTCTGCACTATCTTTGACTGTCTCACCCTGATCCTGACAAGTTTGGTCAAATACTTAACCAATTCCCTACACTTGAATAACCATCCTTTCTGACACATTCCTGGGCTAATTGAGGCCCTATTAATTAGGAAATTCGCATCAATTGATTGTGAAATAATTCTAAGGCATCCTGATGATCTCATGCATGACCTTTACAATTTTCTAATTATACAACTGATAGTTCTCTTCCCTTTAACTCCAATCTCAACTGGGCTTTCCTTAGAAATGACATGCAACAAATATTTATAGCTAATTATTAGTAATCTGATTGATCATTGCATGTGAATTAAAAAAAAATTAATTCACTGGACCTATCACTAGCTCATCTCTCAGTTAGAACTAGTTAAACTTATTTTAACTCAAATAATTGAGTTAACTAATTACAACTCAAAATAAACTGCAACTGGACCCCCTAAAACTTAGGGATAAATCTACATGCCTCCAGTTTGACCCATTATCGAATTGACTTAGCTACCTCAGTCTTCCTGAATTAATTAACTCGTACAATTTTTTATGTGATGTGGAATTACAATTTCCTTCTAATTTAATTAAGGGAAAATTAAATTAGAAGCCTTTATTGTTGCCAATTTCAACACTCCCTCTCAACAAGAAAGGGATTGTCTACTACCCCGATCTTGTCTCTTTTGAACTCAAATTTTCTTCTTGACAGTTCCTTTGTCAATATTTCTACATCCTACTCCTCTATGGGAATGTAATATAATGACATAATTCGTCTTTGAACACAATATATGAGATGGTGATATGGGATATAAATATGCTTGGCCATGTCATGAAAAACTGGATTAACTGAGAGTTTGATACAACATTGGTTATCACATTAAATCTTCGTCGGATCCTTTTGTCGACCAAATAAACCAACAAGTATCTTCCTCACCCATATGGCCTCATATATTTCCTAATTGGCTGCCATGTACTCTACCTCTGTTGAACTGAGTGCAACTGATATTTGTTTCCTACTGTACTAGGAAACTCTTGTTGATCCTATGTTGAAAATGCCCCCTGATGTGCTCTTCATGTCTGACGTACTCCTTGCCCAATTTTCATTTGTGAAGCCTTGAAGCTTCACTCCCTCTATCCATTTCTACCATAGCCCAAACTCTATAGTGCCCTTGAGGTATATCAATACATGCCTGCCTTCCTTCCAAAAGAGCTTGGTAGGCTTAACCATAACTTGATTAAGCTGGTTAACCGCATAGCATATGTCTATTCGTGTGTTCACCAAATACATGAGTGAACCCACAAGCTGCCTATAGATAGTAGCATCTACTACCTCAGCTGAAGTAGCATTCTCCTTCCTCTAGTTTCCTTCTAGAGGCGTCTCCATGGGTTTGCTTCCCTCAATGTGGAACTTCCTAAGAATCTCATTGGCATAATTTCCTTGAGATACAAATATCTACCCATATCTTTGCCAATTTTCTATTCCCAAGAAATAGTGCAAGAGCCCCATTTCCTTCATCTCAAATTCTATTACAAGGCACTCTTTTCAAGACTTAATGAGCTTCTCATCCCCTGTTAGCATCAAATCATTGAAATAAAGTACAATGATGAAAATATTACCTTATACCACAATATGATAAAGGTTTGCATATGTTTCACTATTGGTGAAGCCCAACCCAGTGAAATAGCCGTCAATATTGGTGTACCAAGCATGAGGTGCTTTATTTAAACCATACAATTCTCTCTTGAGTTTGCACACATGGGACTCTATATAAAAGGTATAAAAACCTTCTGGTTTCTCAATGCACATCTCTTCCTCAATCACCCCATTGAGGAAGGTTGTCTTTACATCCGTCTGATGTATCTTCCATCCCATATGTGCTGAGAGTGCAAGGACCGATCTGATTAATGAGTACCTTGAGACTGGTTCAAAGGTTTCATCATAATCAATCCCCTCCACCTGAGAAAACTCTCTAGCCACAAACCTGGCCTTGTGCTTCTCCACACTCCTATCTGCTTCCTGCTTCACCTTGTAGATCCACCTAGATCCTACAACTGACTTCTCATCTAGTCCTGGGACAACTTCTAGCACTGCTTCTAATAATGGAGTCATACTCCTCAAACATGGCATCAACCCAAATTGGTTTCTACACTGCTTCCTCAAATGAGGATGGCTCTATCTCTACACCTTCGCTCATAGGTGCCATGTAGCTAGTGTACCACTCTAGGGACCTTCTTTTCTTGCGTTGTGATGTGGGTGCTCTCACATTTTCTCTAGCATCAAAAAACAACTTGTCAGCCACTGTGGTGCGATTTCTTCTATCTCTGGATGTCTCTGCATGAGTTGGTGCTTCCACTCTCTACACCTCTACTTGTGGATTCTCCACATATTGAGGTTCTTCATTTTGAGGCAAGAGCTCCTCAACTGCATGCAACTAAAGCTCCCTCACAAGGGAAATTCACATGGCCTTCTCTTCATTGAATTTCACATATCTTCTGACCACTGTCATCCTTTGTGCTATAAATTACACCTAATAGTTTTGAGGTGTATCAATGTACCCCAAAAATACCCCCAGCTCAGTTGTTGGATCCAACTTATTCCTAGCATCTTTGGTTACATGGAAATAAATTGATGAACCAAAAATTTTAAGATGTGACACATCTGGTCTCTTACCTAAAAACACTTCCTCTAGTGTATTCATCCCAAGTATCCAATGAGGACTTTTTTTTTGCACAAATACTGTTGTTTTGCATGCTTCCACCCACAAATGCAACAGTAGGCCTTGATCATGCAACATAGCTTGTGTTGCTCCACAAAAGTTTTGTTCTTCCTTTTTGCAATCCCATTCTACTATGGGTTATGAGGTGTTATTAATTACCTTTGAATTCCTTCTGAAGCACAAAAGTTCTTAAATTCGTTAGAGACATATTATCCACCATTTTCGCTCCTCAAAGACTTCACCTTCTGCCCTGTATATTTCTCGACAAGTTCCTTGAACTCACAAAACTTGGAGAACGTCTGATCTTTCTTTTGCATGAATAAAATCCAACACTTTCATGAAAAATCATCTACAAAAATCACATAATACTTGTGTTTTTATGTGGAAGTTGTCGAGAATGGTCCACACAAGTGAACTCTCTCAAGGATGGCCTTTTCTCAATTTTCCTTATCGTGAAATGTGGATTTGGTATACTTCTCTAGTGTATACTCTTTGAATGTATCTTACTGCTCAAGTGCACCCTTTCGAAGTCCTGTAGAAATATGTTGCATGATTTTCAAAGCGCCACGGTGTAGATGGCCCAAACTTCTGTGCCATAATTGACCAATGTCTCGGCTCTCCACTTTCTCTTCTTTCATGCTTATGGAAACACAGTCTTCCACATCCAATTTGTAGAGGTTCTTTACTCAAACCCAAATCTTCTTCACTTGTCCCGTGCATTTGTGATGAAGGAACACATTTCCTTCATTGAATATCATATCACAGCCACAATCTTCCAACATAGAAATATAAATCAAATTTTTCTTTAAACCAGGACCATATATGACATATTTTAATGTGAGAGGAGCACATGACTCCCTATGAAAGGTAAATGTGCCTATGCTAGTAGCGCTATACCTTCCGTCATCTCACATATCGATGCACATCTGGATATCCTTCTCCTCCAAGTTACTGAAGAGTTATTTATTTTTGGTCATATGGAGTGAAGCTCCACTATCTAAGTACCAAACATAACCCATCATTGATGAAACCATCCATGCAATGAGGTTGAAATCCAACTCAAAATGTTAAGCAAGTGCTTCAACTTCCACTCCTCCTGAGGACTTCTTATTGGTCTTATTGTGCCGACACTTTGTAGCATAGTTTCCAAGCTCATGATAGTGAAAACATTTTACCTTTGACAAGTATGACTTCTTTCCTGCCTGATCGGAATCCAATTTGGAATGGGATGCATTCCATTTCCCTTTCTTCACCTTTCCTGCCAAGGCATAGTTCTCCTCATCATCAATATTTGATGAGGATCCATCTCTAGTGTTCCGTTGAATCTCTTCTTGTACCAAGTAGGAACAAAATTTCTCCCATTCTGGTAGCTTCTCCCTCCCATTCACCGACTCCTGGTAGCTATGCCAGCTCTGGGGAAGGTATAAAAGTGCTAGGCACACCAAATCATCCTGGGAAACTATCACCCAATACTTCCAATCTCATCTCGAAATTGAGTGAACTTAATCAAGTATTTTGGAATCGTGTTGCCCTTCTCCATCTTGATATTTTTGAGATTTTCCTTCAATGTCAGCTTCCTATGGTCGCTGCTATTATGAAACATATTTTTAAGGCCTTCCACATAGCATATGGAGTTTCTTTTCCATGGAGGTTAGAGAAAATATGATCTCGAACTCCTTCTAATAGAATCCTTCTCACCTTTGTTATATTCTTCTTCCATGAATCAATAAGTTGAGCATCTGTTGTTGCGATCTAGGGAATATCACTGTCTATGAATTAATTTAGTCTATTGTCCTCCAAAGCTGTCCTCATCTTGTCCTTCCATGCTATGTAATTTGAATTACCCTCAAGGGAATATTCGAGTCTTGATACAAAGAAACACATCCTAATCTGTTGTTGGTCCTGAAGAATAAATCTTCAAATTCAATTCACCTATTAAAAACAATTTTTTCTTAGTATCTTCTATAGTGATTCCTACTCTCATACTATGTAGAAAATCCACATAGATTTAATTGATCTTGTATTATGATAAAACAAAATACTGAATCAGTTTTACAAATTGCGGAAAACCAATTACAAATGCACAATCACATGAACAAGAAAGAGAAATAATTTCAATTGCGCAACACAAATATGTATCTGGGGAAAGCCTTAGCTAAAACTCCCTTAGTGAAAATGTGAAGCTGGGTTACACTTTTTGCCCTTTTTTGAGAAAAAAATTTCATTTTTTTCGGTTCTTAAACTTTCTGCAAACTATAACAATTTTTTTGTGTAGAATTTCATTTTGCGATAAAAATAAAAGTTGTGAGAAATTTTGTTAGCTTTCTATTACTTATTTTTTGAAATTTTTTTATGCATATTTGATATGTCAACTTAGCGTTTCTTTGAGTGTGTGTTTCTTAACAATCAAAGGATTCATAAGAAGTCATGTTATGACGCAATGTTGTATTCATTGAAAATTTGTGTTTTTGAGAAAAAAAAATGTGTTACAACAATCTAGACAGAGTCTACTTTGGTTTCATCATATTTACAAAGCCAATGGATGCATATCATAATTACTATAATTTTTTGAACTGGTCCAATACGAAAAACTGCGTATTTTGGATATGTTTCGCGACGCAAGAAATTTCTTAACATATAAGTTATAAACTAAAAATCTAAAAGCTACCCATTAGAGATGACGGACCAATGTAATGCCTCATAATTTTTTCAATTTTTTTTACAATGTATTTTGGGAGATACAAAATTTTGATATCACTGAATCACAATGACCCTCATAAATTGTTTGCATCCATTTTATTAGAAAAATAATTAAAATTAGTAAAAGTTTATGAAATTCCATAAAATTTATATTTCCTGAAAGTAGATTCAATTCTGAAAATGCTTGTCTTGGTTCCGACAGTTAATTAACAAATTTTCATGGAGTTTAATCAGTCCAAAGTTGCAGAAACATATTCAGAGCCTTTTTTTTGCGTAACTGGTGACGCGTTAGTTCGGCCGAACTTTGATTAAAAGTTCAGTCGAACTATGTTTTGGGCCGACGGCTCGTTAAGTCTAACGACTTAATAGTTCAGCCAAAATTTTAATCAAAATTTCGTCCGAACTATTGTATAACTTTCCATCGGCCGGAAATTTTTGCGGAGCCCCTACTAAAACACATTTCGCGGCAATATAAATTGCCGCGAAATCATTCACAATTTTTGCACATTTTGCACATTTCATCTGATTTTACAAAGATCTTGGTTTGGGTTTAAAAACTTTTCTTCAAAGTTTTGATTTAAGAGAATTTCTTGGAAGCAAACTGATTTTACAAAGAGTTGTTTTGGGTTTAAAGAATTTTTTTGGAAGACATTTCTTGGAAGCGGCCTGATTTTGCAAAAAATTGTTTTGAACTAAAAAAAAATTCTTGAACGTACATTCAAAAGACATTTCTTGGAGGTATGTACGTGTTTTGAGTTGAAGTAAATCTTTTGAGCTTCGTTTCATTTTTATAAGACATTTGCTCTCGAATTTTTTAAAGTAAGTGTTTTGGATTGGAGTATGTATTTTTTGCAAAAAAATTAAACTGAATTTTTTTTAAATTAAATCTTTTGTGATAATTTTTTGTAATTGAGTTATTGTCTGATTTTTTGAATGAATTTTTTTGAACTTCATACCCTATTATCATGGGAAATCGAAGAACTTGTGCAAGAAAATATGATCGAAAAAGAGACCCTGAGGAACGTAGAGAAGAGACGAGACAATCTCGCAAAATAAAGCTAGAAGCCCTCTCAAGTATTGAAGAGGAAAATCAACCTCAAGAAGAAATTGAAGCAGGTATGTAAATGTAAATATTATGATCTATTGATATATTTAAAATTTTCCTAATGTAAAATGTGAAGCTTAATTTTTATTTGAGGAACTAATTTGAAAAATATTTTGTTTAATGTAAACAGACAGTGATATTTCTCAAAATATTGAAGAAGAAAATCAACCTCAAGCAGAAATTGAAGAAGGTATGTAAATGTAAATATTATGATCTATTGATATATTTAAAATTTTCCTAATGTAAAATGTGAAGCTTAATTTTTATTTGATGAAATAATTTGAAAAATATTTTGTTTAATGTAAACAGATAGAAATATTCCTCAAAACATTGATGATGAGATACAAAATTTTGAAAGAGAAAGTGAAAGAGATATTGAACCAATGATTGAAGATGGTGAAAATATTGAAATAAATCCAAATAAAGAAATTGAATCACAAGGTATGTACATATATATAATATATATTAAACACATGCACGTATTATTGAAATTATAGATATATTTATTAATTTAGTTATTTATTGAATATGTACTATTTTTTCGAATATGTACAGATGAAATCACTATTGATAATGAGATGTTAGAAAATGTTGACACTCACACATATGGAGATAAAAAACTTGACCATGTTATAGGATATCGTGTTAACTGCATTTTTGAAAAGTATTTCTTAAATGAGCGGGTGACAGTTCAGGCTCAAATGTTGAAAGGTCTCCTATCATTAAGGAAATTAAAAGAAGCTACGACACTATTGGGTATTCGAAAATCAACCAAAGATAAAAAAATGAAGGAAGATGTGATAAAAAATATGAGTAGTGCTATAAATTCAATTAAGAGATCTAGAGAGAAAGATGTTTCAATTGTACATAGAGGAATACAGATGGCAATGGTTTCATCAAGTACTCAAGAGAATCGTTTGGTAACATCTATGGCACGAACACTGGGAACCTCGCGAAAAACTTTGCACAAACATCAGAAATTTCGGTTGCAAATAGATGTAAATGATGAAATTGCTTGTTGGAGAGCTATTTGTAGGCAACCATACAAAGATAGACTTGGAGAAAATGTTAAAAAAATAATATATGAATATTGGAAGAACAATTCGCGTGTTTTGCCAACTGCAAGGCATGTGATGCGAAGAATAATAACACGAAATCAGTATGAAGAACATGAAAAATATTTCTTGGAAACCACTCAGATAGAGTTATTCAACAAGTTCAAAGAAGAGAATCGTCAAATTCATGTTTCACTCAGTGCTTTTGTTCAACAAAAACCATGGTATGTAAAACCTATCACCGTACGCGACACTTGTTGTTGTTGTTATCATGTGGAATTTGAGTTATATTATGACACATTCCTTGATTTCGGTAGAACATTATGGAAGGATTCACCTCCTCCTTCCACTATCAGTGAATTCATATCTCAAATTCTATGTGAAAGAGAAAGCGATGAACTATTTTACAAAAAGAAATGTGTTGGTGGTAAAAAATGCGATGATTGTGGAAATTTGACTAAATTTCAAAACAAATATCGTATTGATATAAATGATCAATCATTGTCCAACATGGAAGTGAAATGGAAGAGATACGAATATACCAGTACATCGATTCAAAGTGCAGATAGTGTTAAAAGAATCGAATTACGAGAAGACGAAAATTTTCTAATAGACTTTTTGAGAAAGTTTGAAGCAGAAATTTACAAATACACCATGCATTCCCATAGAGCTCGATGGCAAGACTTGCAATTCAAAAAATCTCGTGAAGTTTTTCCACCAGGAACCATTTTGTCGGTGATTGATTTTGCAGAAAACTACACATTTGTTCCACAAAAAGAAATTCAGAGTGAATACTATCACTCTGACCAAGTCTCCATGCTCGTCCATATTCTATATAGACATGCTGAACAAAATGTCGATCATATAGAAAGCACGAGTGAAAATCGACATATCATTAAAGAATATCACTTTTATATTAGTGACGATCGTACACATGATACATGTTTTGTACAACATTGTTTTGGAAGAATTTATGATTCATTGAAAAATCGTGGAATAACATTCAATGAACATTAGATATGGTCAGACGGATGCGCAGGTCAATTCAAATCTGCATGATCATTCTTTTGGTTGTGTTGTCTTCATAATAAAACCTGCATTAAACATTGTTGGAATTTCTTTGAGACTGGTCATGGAAAAGGAGAACACGACGATGCAGGAGCATGCATAAAACGAGCACTTCGAATATATCAAATGAACCACTCTGCAAGCCGACTTGTGAATGTTGAATAAGTTGTTCAATGGTGCATCGCTGCTCTAAGCCATGAGACTAACCCATCAAGAGAAGTGCGAAGGTACGTTCAATTTAATTTATATTGAAAATCTAATTTTAAACATTGTACATTTATCATGCAATGATTATCTTTGATTGTATTTTGATATCATATTTACAAATTCTTCTTCTAATTTTCCATATAAAGGTTTTTCTGGCATTTTGGAATAGAAGACGTAGATAGATCAATTGGAAATGACGTTGAAACAATAAAAGGGACTCGAAAATTGCATTCAATTCAAAAAAAGTCGTCCAGAAATGTGTTTGCATTGGATAAAAGAAAATATTCTTGTTTTTTTTATGTTTGCATAGACAACACAAAATCCAATGACGTTTGTGAAAACAAAATGTATGTGAACGATTGGAAACATACAGAGCTAAATACAAAGGGAAAAATGTCTGTTGCAATGTTTGAAGAAATGCAATCATAGGAAACTACAATATCATCCGATGGTGATCAAGTTTCTGATCTTGTTGGAGAAAGTAACATTTGAATTACTTTCTAATGATTTAAAAATCTAGAAATAAATTTAAATATGCATAATTTTGTTAAATTTATTTTATTGTGCAGGAGATGTTTTTGCTGTAATTGCACCTATTGAAAATGATGAAAATGTGAAGTATTATTTGATGCGTTGCACTGAACGAAAAATGAAATTATTACAAAACTATAATGATCATGGATTTCAATATGACAGAGGGTCTATTATACTGAAAGGTTATTTTTTCAGAAAAACTCATCAAAGTGGAGACTTTGTTTACTTTGAAGACTATGAACCTGATTCCATAAGTTGTCAATATAGTCACTTGGTGTGTGCAGCACGCATAAAGTTGATAGAAGTTCAATCAAAGAAAAAATCGAAAATTAAGAGATGGAAATTGTCAAAATCCGATCATGAACGGATTATTGAAGATGGAATTCCATTAGAATTTTTTTGAGTGAATTGTCCAAAAATTTATTATCTTTGGATTAAATATGTTTTAGAACTTCCAGTACTGAACTAAAAATTGAGCTGCTTATGTTATTTGTGCAAGTGTTTGCTCATGTACAAATTGTTTTGGTACAAGCACGTGCTCTAGTATCAACTGAAAGTAGCTTTTCTATACATGTGAATTGATGAAAAATGTTATATATATATATATATATATATATATGTTCTAGAATGAAATTAATTGTTCTAGTTTTACTATGTGCATTGATGAGAAATTATTTACGTACTCAAAATATATGTTCTAGAATGCAATTAACTGGAACTAGTTTTTCTATGTACATTGATGAAAAACTAGTTGGATTTTCTGGTAAAAAGTATGGACACAATGTAAATAAATCATCTGCAGTATAGTTTTGTATGAAAAATCCTTTCAGACAAGAGACTCGGAGCACTTCTCTGACTTTTGGTGGGATTTGATACACATCTCTAATCCTGATTGAAAATCTAGTGTAAAATTTGCTTGTCCAATGGTTGGATATGTTCAATGTGCATTGATGAAAAATGTTACTTGTCTTGGATAGATATGTTCTAGAATGCACAATTAATTGTTCCAAGTAGTTTTTCTATGTGCATTGATGAAAAAATAGTTGGATTTTCTGGTAAAAAGTTTCCACAATGTAAATAAATCGACAAGGCTACCTATTTGAGTGCATTAATGACATTGACCCAAATTCAACAAACATATATATATATATATATATATATATATATATATATATATATATATATATATATATATATATATATATATGTACTAGACTTATATTTCCAATAAAAATTAAAGGGATAATTTGTACATATATCTACTTCTTTAAATTCTTTTTTCAATTAGAGCTCAATTGATACATGGTTAGTTGCATTGAAAAGCTATGTTCTTCCTATTGGAAATTTTTTCATTCAAACAAGACTACATGGAGAGATCAAAAGCAATCTTAAAATTCCAAATGTACTTCAACCATCCAAAATGGATTTGTGCAACATTACTTGACATGCCATGCCAATTATAGTGAACAACTATCCAATAGAAACATTTAACATTATATACCACATGTGCCAAACGTAGATTGAAACCATCCAAAACTTTAAAATTTTAAAAACTTTTGATAATATATCGTGCAACATTAAAACATTAAACATCACATGGGAAATGTAGATTGAAACCATTCAAAACTTGAGTTTAAAAAACTTTTTGATTATATATAGATCGTTACTTCACATGCCATGCCAATTATAGTTCAACTAGATCCAATAGAAACATTTAACATTATATACCACATGTGTCAAATGTAGATTGAAACCATCCAAAACTTTAAGTTTTAAAAACCTTTTGATTATATATCGTGCAACATTAAAACATTAAACATTTAAAGTTCATTAAATATCACATGCAAAATCTAGATTGAAACCATCCAAAACTTGAGTTTTAAAAACTTCACATGCCATGCCAATTATAATTCAACTATCCAATAAAAAAATTTAACATTAAATATCACATGCCAAATGTAGATTGAAACCATCCAAAACTTTTAACTTTTAATTTAACAAAAAAATATAGATCACAACATTACTTCACATGCCAAATGCACTCCAAGCATCCAAAACTTAAATTTTAAAAACAAAATAAATTATAACACGTCATTACATAACATGCCAAATGTAGTTCAGATGACAGCATTAATTTATAGATGACAAAATTACTTCACATTCACATGCCAAAAGTACTAAAACCATCCAAAAATTAAATAAAACAAATTATATTAACAATGTAATAAAATATGTCCAAAAATTGTAGATCTCACAAGTATCAAACTGTATCAAGTTTAAAAAATTTTAAGACCATCTAAATCTTGAAATCAAATCTACAAATCATGTCCATCAAATAGAGACGGATCTAGCGTCTTTCCTATCAGGGTCTTAGTCCACGCCCTATCATGTGAAGCATCATGGGAAACCTACATACACAATGCACATGTACTTGAACATTAAAATTTGATGTTTTAAAAATGAATGAGAATATATATATCTAGAACTTCATGTAAAAAACAAAATATAACAAAAAAAATCATGCAATACCTCATGAGGTTCCCTCTCCATTTGATGAACAAGTTCTCCCATAGGAACATCTGCAGCGGTAAACTGTACAATATACATGTACAGTTATATATATATATATTAAAAAATTTCAAATGAAAATGCATGTGTACATATATATAAACTTATTTTCAATAATATTAAAAAAAGGAACTAAAGACAACTTGTTCAAATGCTGTGGATGTTCCTATCTCCGTCGCTAGAGTCCGCGGATTAAAGAAATATTCTATAGGAACCTAAATTCAAAAAATTTTAAATAACTCAAAATATAGATCTCTCTCTCTCTCTATATATATATATCTCAATTTTAAATGGAACTTTTTTAGGTAGAATATATATATATATATATATATATATATATAACTTTTAAACATAAATTTTAAACTTGTGAAAAATTGTCCATACTTGTGGCTTATCTCCCAAGGAAGTAGAAGGTACATCTCCCAAGGAAGAAGAAGGTACCGCCATCCCAAAAACATCAGATGGAATCGGTACCTGTTAAAACATTTTATCAAATTATATATATACATACATGTACATGTGTGGCAACAATTATTTATTTTAAAGTCACTTAAAAAACACTAACATTTGCCAACATATCTTGATGGTCAGACCCATTTGCATTGTTTGAACCAGAGGTCCCGAATGTGATATTAACATTTTCGTCACACATTATGTGTGAGAACTGTAAATGGTGTTTTAACATATAATCATACATTTTTGTTAGATTAATGTACACATACAAATAAATGTATACATGTACATACACATGTATTTATTAAAAAATGTACACATGTATATGTAAAAATAATTTCAAACCCTAAGGTCACTAACACATACCGTTCCGGTGCCCTCTTCCTCATGAAAAATTAAGTCTTGCAAACCATTGTTACAATTTTTTTCATATGTTTGGAGATCTTCAACATTCATGTTGTCAATCTCCTCATCTGTACAATAAAAAAAATTGGCACGTGCATTTTCACGTGCTCTTTGTCGATTTAAACAAAGATCGACTCCACCCAATCCGCTATGAACATTGTCGATCATAACATCCCTTGCTTCTCGACTTATTTGAGAAGTCGCATCCATCTCTGATTACAGAGTTTCGACTCGAAACAGTTGACTCACCAATGGCGACTCAGAGCGAGACAACTCCACATCTCGCTTAACGCCCTTACGGTCATATAATCGACCTTTCCCCAGGCCAAAAAATTCTGACGGAAGGTCATTGTAATTGGGTTTCATACCCAAAAAAAATTCTGCATAAAAAATTTGTGAAAAATAAATAGGAACCTCATCATTCCATGGAAGCCTTCCATAGGCCGCAAGGTGCCTATCATACAAATAACGAGCTATTTCTGGGTGCTTGAAATACTGCACCTTCAACATTTTTCTTTTTGGCCCTTCCTTGTAATTAAACATTGACTTGGCCACTTCTTTTGTAACTTTTTGTTTTACGTCCTCCCATTTATCGGGACCCATCACTGTTTCTTTTCTCTTTCTCATCATTTCTACAAATGAATCAGTCGTTGGCCCAAGATTTCTGTACACATTTACCATTTCACCCAATGAATGTGTAACTATTTCAAGGCTTTGTCGACTCTCAGCAGGTAGAGACAAAGCCATGAGATCTCTTTGCAATTTTGCATGAAGTCTTTCACACTTTTGTAAGGTGCATTCCACCATGTTGGTTTCCCATGGTATATCAGTAATCTCGGCCGGATAAGTTGTGCTGGGTTGACAGCCTTCTTCTTGAATGTAGCAGGCTGCCCTGCATCTATTTTGACCACTAGTTCAAACATTTTCGGCCTCTGCATCAATATATATAAAATTTCATATATTAGAAAAAACACGTGTAAAAAAAGTTGTACAAATTTAATGAAAAAATATTGAAATTGATGGCAACCTTGACGTTGTTGGTTAACATCTTCTCCAACATGACCCTGCTGAGAACCAGACCCAGAATGACCCTGCTGAGAACCAGACCCAAAATGACCCTGTTGAGAATGAGCAGTTGTTGATTGGCCTTCGGGGGAATAAATATCACCCCCTTCATGCAACCTGCTACCACTCATACCTCGACCGGTTGAACCATGGGCACGCTCCATGGATGGAGTAGAAACCCTTCTCCTCTTACCTCCTAAAAATTAAAATATGAAACTTATTAACAACTAATTTAACTCACAAAGTTGATAAAAAATCAATTCCATATGTACACACATGTATGGAGATTTAAGATTATATTTAAATACCGTGAACATCCCCCGATCCCTGAACCTCCATATGGGATTTGGCTGATCTTCATCATTCATCCTCCATGATATATATCTATTGGTCGACATTTACACAAAATAGATTTCAAAAAATCAATTTGTAATTTAGTGTACACAAATTATGTAGAACACAACTTTCAAAGCAATAATTGATCATGTGTGAAACTAAATTTAATCGAAAAAAGAAATTATAAAAATGATAAGTTCACCAAATTGCACTTTACATGGTGGGAGCACACTTGGTATAAAATTTACCACTTATACGCTTTAGTTTGTGGGAGAAATGACACATGTACATAGTTTACCTTAAAGTTGTGTTTTATGGATATTAAAATGAAGAACTTCTATTTAGATCCATTCCAGAGATTGACTGTAGGGGAATTTACTAGATATGTCACCTTTCATAAAAGATGAGATCCAGAGGCTACCTGGCCCTTTAGAGACTCTGCCTATAGAACTTGTAGAAGTAAACACTAGAGGCATTAACAATATCAAATAACGGTTTCATGCTCAGACATGGGAATGTGTCTCTTTCCCCACGCAAAAAAATAGTTCAAGGTAGCTAATCTTCATAGACACGTCATCAAGCAAGTCAATGTGATCATCCCCAACTTACTTTTCATGAAATTAGGCTTGGAATCCTCTACAACCTCGTGGATGGAGTTGAATGGGAACTAGGTCAAGGCCTTTACAAAATACATGCTAGTGAATAACACTTACTAGGTTATGCCAGAAAATAAAGTGGGAGAAATGTTTTCTCCTCGAGGTTATCCAATTGGGTGTGTAATACCAACTTCACCCATTTCCTAACAGGTTTCTCTCTTAGGTTACAAAGTGTCTTCACCTTATTAGTTATATATTTTTCAATTTCCTGTGGATTCCTTGAATTTTTTCTCCTACAATCTCCCACTCTCACTCCGCAAATTATTGTCATCAAACATGCCCCATTGAGGATTTGGAGCAATGTTTTCACCATACTTAGAACTGGCATTGCTGCTAATTGAAATTGGAGAGTCACGTATACTATATTGCTTGCTTAAGTGGCTCTTACTTGGACAATATCCTGAGATGAGTTTGACATGATGGTCATATGAGGCTGGAAGCTACTTGGTGTAATTTTCCTTAAATATTCAAAAAAACAAAGCAAAAATGTCATTTTCGATCATTTTTTATTAGCTTCTGCATACAGTAGATGTTATCACAATTGCAACACAATCATGTTCCATGAGCATGAATTATGAATGTTGCAAGCCAAATTTCAAGGAAATTTGCATTTGTTTTAGGAAAAATAAGGCTATGACATTAAGGTCCATGCTAGAAGAAAATATGCAAATAAGGTTGCTGAGTCAATACTTACCATGTGTTTCAAAGCGATAACGAAGGTTGGCTTTGAGAGTGTCCTCCCAAAGCCCTGTCTTGAGATGAAATTTAATTCAATGTCTCTTAGAGTTGCAAGGTGGAATTGATAGAACTATTTGATTTATTTACCATAGATGGACATCTCCTTTCATCTATACCTTTCTATACCATCTTATTTCCAAGTGAAATGGGAATTTTCACATTTTGAATGCCATTACCATGTAATTTGGTAGTCTGCTAGCTAGACCTATCACAAGTAAGTTTGTCATACCAAACTATTTCTCTTGCTCAACTCAGTGACCATGACTCTCTTCTCACACTGCTTACCATAAGATCTTCAATTGTACATGTCATGCAAAGTTGGGGGTTCTAGGTCTACACCTATTAGGTAAAGTTGTATTTTATGGCATTGTGGTACTTAAATTTGGAGGTGTTCCACCTGAAAAAGTAGGCATTAAATATGGATGAAAAGGATTTGTTTTAACTTTGATAGAATTTCTTCGTGGAATTACTGAATTTCTCAACGACATCATGCTATCTTTGCTCAGAGAATAAGGTTTTGGAGGAGAAATTTAATTCTTTTGACTTATTTTTGGCATTGAAGTTTGAAATAGTAGTTTTGATGACTCCATTGATGACCTTGCTGAGGAATTTGATGCACACAATATTGACTTTGAAGATGGTTTAGAAGACGTTGAAGAAGTTGTAGATTTTTGTGTTGTCACTGAATGTTTCTTTGTTGTTGGACTTGATCAAGACACAATTTAACTTTACGAGCAGATTGAAGACGTTGAAGAGGTTTTAGATTTTTTTGTTCTCACTGAAGGTTTTTGTCTAGCTTTGTTTCTTAAACCATCATTTCCATAGGACATTTTTGGTGAATAGATTCTTGACCTTGATGATAGGATATGATGCCTTGAAGAGGCTACATCTTTTGGTGACGTCACTAATTGTTTCTCTATTATTATGTTTGTTAAACATCTCGCTTAGGGCGAGGCAACTCCACATATATTGTACAGTTTATGGGACAAAAATCAATCTGTAGAAATATTCACTTGGTTTTTATAATTGGATAGAGGAATGACTTAAAATGACCTTGTATGTCTTCTCGTTTTAGAGCTCAAATTTTTAGGAAGGATTTAAGTATCCACCTTTCAAGAATCACTAGAAGAGGTTGATAAAGAATATAGGAAGACAAAAAACTAACTAGTGGTGTAATAAATGGATTTCTTGGGAGGTAGATTGGCATATGGAATTTTGGTAGCTAGAACTTTTCCAAATAAGTGAATGTATTTGAAAACCGAACCTCTAGTTTATTTTGGTTTAGACAAGGTCTAGAATTTGAAAAGTGAATTCCCTCTTTCTTCCTCTTACATGTCCAATGATCGGAATCTGGATTGAGGGGAAAAATTTTCCAAAATAAAAATTTTGCATTTTATTTGTTGTACACATGAGTTTTTAAAAGCTAATTAACTCATAAATTTCTCACAAAATAAACTTAAATATTGACACATAAACCCCTTCCCAATTGGCTAACTTTAGACGATCCTAAACACATTTTTATTTAACTAATGAGGGAGATAGCCCAACAAAACTAGCTTTTCCATATTCAAATCAAGTTGGTATCAAAGTAAAATTTAGCTCATTTTAGTCAAGGTTAGTTAGAAGAATTAGCTATTGGTTTCTGTCTTCAATTTCCTCTCAAAATGAATGTGTACGTGCTTTTGAGAGACACACTAGAGGAATAAGGTCCAAATTTTTGATGAAAATGGGCTATGAAAGTAAAGGGTTAAAGGCAAACATGTACAAGGCATAGTTGAGCCAAATTTTGTTGAGGAAAGGCCTAATTATTTGGGTCTTGGTTATGGAAAACATGATGGAGAATGCTCCAAAGCCAAGGAGGCACATGAAGCTGTTCCAAGAAGGAATTTCATTTCGTTTTCATTACCTCAAGCTTGTGAAGTTTGTGTTCATGATGAATGGAAAAGTTTGACACCCACTTTGCAAGAAGATGTTAATAATCATGCAACTAATGAGAATGTAAAATAAGAGGATGTTGAAAGCTCTAAAGTCATTGAATTCATTTCTAGTATTCAGAGGAGAGCCACTACCTCATCAAATTCACCTCCTCAAGAAGGCGACAACGGTGAATGTTCAAGGTATAAATTTTCCTCTAATCAAATTGCTTTTGATTATGATAAACATGGTAAATATTCACATAAGATTCGGAAAAGAACTTTCATGTTCCTTTTGTGGTTTGAATAATCATAATGTTTATAGATGTTGGAAGAAGATATCCATGCACATGAAACTTTCTAAATAAATGAGGCAAAAAGTCAAAGGCCCATTGGACAAGGAAAATGATGTTGAAAATAAGTTGCAATTGTTTATTACTCATTGCCATAAGAAAGGTCACCTTGTAGAATATTTTGCTACATACAACACTGCAAATTTTTAAAACATAAACTAACTTCTAGAAGACAATAATATTAAATTAGATTTAATTGTTTGTGCAGTTGAATTGACGTGCATAGAAAAACTGGGAATAGAAATATTTTATACATACAACGCACAAATGCAAAATCTTAAAAGATAAATCAATCTTGCAAACAGAAGGGTATTTAACTAGACAGAAATGTCCATATAGATTCAGTCAGAAACCCAGACCTAGTCAAAGAAAACATGAACCAATGGTTTATTTCAGCTCTACATCAACACTGAAAAATCGAGCTATTATGATGTGTTACAAGTCAGCCTACATGCCAAAGTGTTGGTCGGCCTAAAAGGAAGTAATTCTATCTATATTTATATACCTTGTCTGTGGCTCTTTTGATAAGGAATAACTCGGCAATCTCTGAAAACAGTTTTTAGATTCTTGTAAGATTCAGTACGAATATGTTGATGGGCTTTCAGTGTGAAGTTTAAAGAGTTTGAAAATAGTGTGGATCTATTTTTCGGTCATCTTTGAAGCAGATTGCGGATAGCATAGTATGAAGCAGATTGCGTATAGTGTGAAGCAGATTGTGGATAGTCTAAGGAAGATTACCAATGCTTGAAAAAAATCTGTGGATATATGTGGCAGGATGCAACACCAACTAATGTTGTTGATAAGACTGTTAAAATAGAGACAGATAACGAACCCAAGGGTTTATCTGACCCTGTTGTGTCAAAGGTTAATGTTGTGGATAAGACTGTTAAAATAGAGACAGAGAACAAAACCAAGGGTTTATCTGACCCTGCTGTGTCAAAGGTTGATCAAAATAAGAAGAAAAAACAAGGCGGCAAGGAAGCAAACAATGAAGATGGCAGTGGCAAAGATAAGTTTGTCGGCTTGATTTTTATGTGTAATTCTCAAACAAAGCAAGAGTGTTTCCGATACAAAGTGTTTGGGTTGCCACCAACCAAAAAGGAGCTTGTAGAAAAGGTGAAGCCCGAAATGAAGCTCTTCTTGTATGATTTTAACCTTAGACAAATGTATGGTATCTACAAGGCAGCGTCTGCCGGAGGAATGAATGTGGAACCAGATGCTTTCCGGAGTTGTAAAAGGCCACTGCCGGCACAGGTAATCTTTTTATACAATGTTTGATCATATATTCATTCTTACTTTGGGCCTATGCAATTTCGGTTTTGCATATTTTCTACATCAGTTTCCTGTTTTCTGTTGAGATTAACTTTTCTAAATGAAGTATGCAGATTGCGGATGGTCTAAGGAAGTTTAAAGAGTTTTAAAATAGTGAAGAATAATCAAATACATAAGAGGCAGTATATCCCAGTGAAGAATTTTTCAAATACATGTGAAAAATTTGAAAACGGTAAGGTCGAACATACCCGATGAAATGAGCAATAGCACCAACGAAAGGAGCAACAGCACGGACGGGAGGAGCAACACTACTGACGGGAGGAGCAAAAACGTGCGAACAATAGCGACAGTGACAAAAATTCGCGGGAATAATGAAACCGATAAACAAAACAACTTCGCGGGTGATTTATTTATAGAAATTAGTTCGGCCGAACTATTTTAATCAAAATGAATGTGTACGTGCTTTTGAGAGAAACACTGGAGGAATAAGGTCCAAATTTTTGATGAAAATGTGCTATGAAAGTAAAGGGTTAAAGGCAAACATGTACAAGGCATAGTTGAGCCAAATGTTGTTGAGGAAGGGCCTAATTATTTGGGTCTTGGTTATGGAAAACATGATGGAGAATGCTCCAAAGCCAAGGAGGCACATGAAGCTGTTCGGCACATGAAGCTGTTCCAAGAAGGAATTTTATTTCATGTTCATTACCTCAAGCTTGTGAAGTTTGTATTCATGATGAATGGAAAAGTTTGACACCCACTTTGCAAGAAGATGTTAATAATCATGCAGCTAATGAGAATCTAAAAGAAGAGGATGTTGAAAGTTCTAGAGTCATTGAATTCATTGCTAGTATTCAGAGGAGATCCACTACCTCATCAAATTCACCTCCTCAAGAAGGCGACAACGGTGCATGTTCAAGGTATAAATTTGCCTCTAATCAAATTGCTTTTGATTATGATAAACATGGTAAATATTCACATAAGATTTGGAAAGGAACTTGCATGTTCCTTTTGTGGTTTGAATAATCATAATGTTTATAGATGTTGGAAGAAGATATCCATGCACATGAAACTTTCTAAATAAATGAGGCAAAATGTCAAAGGCCCATTGGACAAGGAAAATGATGTTGAAAATAAGATGCAATTGTTTATTACTCATTGCCATAAGAAAGGTCACCTTGTAGACAAGTGTTGGACTTTGTATCCAACAAGTCATCCACAACATTTGAAGAAGGTGGAAAGAGATAATGACAAGAATGGAAAAGAGGATTCCATAATCGATGAGGGTCAAGATGATTCACATGATGATGAAGTGCGGCTAAAAGAAGCGCCATTGAAATGGTTTGGTAACAGATGGTTAGATTTCTTATCCAATTAAGGCCTTGCATGTATTTTGATGTTTCATGAATTTCTTTGCAAATTCAAAGTATGGCGCATGTTGCATGAAGCAAGATGTTGAAGGTAGAGTTATGTTGACACACTTAAATGCAACAAATATGGAAATTTGTACATGAGCTATTATTTGACTTGAGAGTCAATTGTTTGAAGAGGCATGTTTTTTCGACTTGTGTTTGGTTGATGGTTTTGTACACCAATATGTAAGAGTACATGGAGATATTCACATGATGTGAATTTTTTTTCTTTGAAGGAGAAAAATGATATGTCAGTGAGCTATGTTTCTTGCATGATGTGTTTTTTAGTTTGATGGTTTTGTTTGTGACAAGACGTCACAAGATTTTGGGAAGGTCCACTCTTGAGCGAGAGCCTCATGATTACAACCTAATCATGAGAATCAAATGGCATGAACCAAACATATTGTGTATTAAATGAGGAATTTCGCTCTCCCAATCATTTCTAAATCACCCATATCACCAAGAAAACATATTTTAAAAGAACATACTTTGGTAGGGGAAAGACCTTAGGTCCTTTGATTGTGCACATTTGGTGTGAAAAATTGAAATTGACAATTTGCAAAAAAGTGAAATTATGAATGAAACCACGAAAACAAAAATCCCAAAAGTGGTAAATGATTTAAATAGACCTAATTAATTATTTACCAACATAAATTCTTCAACTTTTAGCAACTAAATGATAAGTAAAAATAAAAAAATTTGTAATTATGGTTCGAAAGTTACATAATCTTATGAATCCAAAAAACAAATTATTTTTCAAAACGTATTACTTTCAAAGTATCAAAAAAGAATGTACAAGGGTGTTCAATGAATTAACGCTATTTATTTAAATTCCATGATGTATATCTTACTCATAATTTTAACAAATTATTAAATAATGATCTAGATTGGATAATTATATTATTTGTCATATATTTTGATGCTTATAGAGTGAAAAAACTGAAATAATCAACTTGTAGGGTCATTTTAATGGTGGGTGGAGAATTTGGGTCTAAAACCTTTTGGAGTCATTTTGAGGTATTAAATGACATTTCTGGGGGTCAAACAATTATCCCTTGTGCCGAAATCTTGACCATTATTCTACACTTAAAGACATATCCAATGGTGCAAGAAAAACATCAAATTAAGTTCATTCAAAATTTATGCCTTTAGTAAGTTGACCTATCATGTTGACCACCATGGTACGAGAGAATGTCATTTTAGCCCCATTACTCATGCATAGCAAGCTAGCTACATGTGGAATTTTAACAAGACTTTAAAAGGTCTAAAATCACAAACCTCGTTAATGGTTAACGGAGTCAAATCTTACACCTAGTTGGCTATCACACTATGTTAAATACTTGGCCACTAGGAGGAATAAGAGTTCCATTTTGTGTTATTGTATTTTGTTCCATAGTTGAAAATACAACAAGGAGCGTGAAGTTAGAGATAAAAATGTATGAAGTTAAGTTTTTATAGCAACCTTACATGCCAAAAGTCTTAGCTAACTCTAAAGATATTACCTCTTTCTTTGTACTTACATATTTTCCATACCAGAAAAGAGAGAGTAGAGCGTGTTTACATTTTAGTGTTGTTTTTATCCAATAAGGATTTCCTAGGGAAAAAGGAGTCTAGAGCATCATTAATTTTTAGGGTTGCTTGTATCTCATAAGGATTTCCTAGGAAAATAATTGTGTTGATTGTCTAGAGATATGTATGTGTGTGTTTCATTATGTTCTCTATTTCTTACATTGTGTTTCATTATGTTTTATATTTCTTACATTTCTGCCCTCCTATTTTTCTTTCCAATCAAGGTTTATAAAGTAACATGAGAAGAAACATGAGACTTGGAACAATCATTTTCATTATCTATATGGAAGGCAAAAAGGATTATATCCCCTTAAGCTTAAGCTTATGTAGTTTGTAAATTTTTATCATATATTTTTTGGTAAGGGTACAAATGTTTTTTTTTTTATCTATAGTAAGTCATTAGTTCCCCAATTTTACCTTATGTAGAGCATGATTCTAGGATTACTACAATTTGTACTTGGTTTTTTATTGTGATGATGCCCTGTCTCAATCACTTGGCCATCTCTTGATGGGTAGTTAAATCTTTATAACAATACTTAAGTAATATTTATCTATTTGTATTATGTGAAATGTAAAAAATGGTATACTATTTTTCATAAAATTGTGTTGAGTTTATCATATATTTTGATGAAAGTTGATTATATGACATGTTTTCTTTAAAAGGATCTAACAATTTTGTTAAGGTATGAATTTGCAATTTTGTGTGGCTCTCTATCAACCTTCACTTCCTCATTTCTAGAAAAAATCTACTTTCTCATTCGTATACCCACTTTGTATTCAAATGCATGAGTTTTGAACTCTCGGTAACTATGTTTTTCCACGCAGGAAAATTATATGTCACATTTTATACTAACTCTAAATATTATTTTGAAGTTTGGATTACTATTATTATTTTATATAATTTAACATTAGATATAAGTTTAAATTGAAAGTTACTTAGATGAAATATAGCTTAGATATGGCATTTGCAAATTATTATCTATTTATTGAACTAAAGGACATAATTATTACACATGTTTAATTTACATTCAAATGCTTTTTTGATTTATCTCCTATAGCTTAATGTAATGCTAGATATATAATTTAAGTTGAAGGCCCATGACATAAATATGACTTCTATGTGACATTTGTATTGAATCATCTATTTGTTGTGTTATATGAACATAATTGGTACACACATATCTAATTTGCATTACTAATATGTCATGCTTCTTTAGTTTATCTTTTACAGACATGACCGGAGCATCCCTTTTTTAATCTATCACTTTTGACTTCGGATGTGTGGGCAATACTCATCCACATATTTTTCTATCATAAAGCAGTGAGTAAAATTGTATTCCATTTGTGTCAATGTTAAGGTTAAGCACATGGATTAAAGTTCTATATAAGATACATTGCCACGGTGTACATTTACATCTAAAGAGTCCAAAAGCTCATTCAAGACCATATGTTTTGTTGATGTAGGTTGATTGGTTATATTTCATTGCTTTTGCAGTTGTTGTTGTGGGCCTTACCATCTATTCGTTCTAGTAATTGCTGAAACTAATCTTTCACCTTTTTATTTTAAATAGAAATAACTTTTCAAAGACATTTTAAGATGTAAAATTAAGGAAAACCCTTTTTTTCCTATGTGAATATGATAATGTCTAACATGTGCTTTTTATTTCTGCAGTAATGACAGAGAAAACTATTATGGTTGAAAATGGTCTAAATGAAACCATACCATACACAGCTCAATGAAAAGAGAGAGCCTAATATAGCAGGCATAAAAATACTTTGCTACAAAATGATAAAACATGTGAGTGAAAAATTTAAAACATAAATCAAGATATCAAACACAATGATATTATGATGGAGAGAATATTTCTGCAGCCAAAATGAACATGCAAACCAAAAACTATAATAAAAATATTACAACATATCATTGCAAAATTTAAAAACATAAATAACCTAACACACAAGGATATCTCAAAACACCTGAATGCATATGTAGAACAAAACCTCTAATAGAATATTTTGCTACATTCAACACTGCACATTTTTAAAACATAAACTAACTTCTAACAGACAATAATATTAAATTAGATTTAATTGTTTGTGTAGTTGAATTGATGTGCATAGAAAAACTGGGAATATAAATCTTTGATACATACAACACACAAATGCAAAGTCTTAAAAGATAAATAAATCTTGCAAACAGAAGGGTATTTAACTAGACAGAAATGTCCATATAGATTTAGTCAGAAACCCAAACCTAATCAAAGAAAACATGAACCAATGGTTTATTTCAGCTCTACATCAACGTTGAAAAATAGAGCTATTATGATGTGTTACAAGTCAACCTACATGCCAAAGTGTTGGTCAGCCTAAAAGGAAGTAATTCTATCTATATTTATATACCTTTTCTGTGGCTCTTTTGATAAGGAATAACTTGGCAATCTCTGAAAATAGTTTACAGATTCTTGTAAGATTCAGTACGAATATGTTGATGGGCTTTCAGTGTGAAGTTTAAAGAGTTTGAAAATAGTGTGGATCAGTTTCCTATTTTCTGTTGAGATTATCTTTTTGAGCAGTCTGCAGTCTAATGTTTCTATAGTATCTGCATTCTCTAGAGGCTAAGCAGTCAAGCTCCACTTCACCTTGTTGGAACCAATTGCAACAATAACTTACAACAACACAGAAAACTAACAAACATGTATTTGGTGATATATCTACCCCATGGTCGACCTCAACTTTGTGCATTTTCATGAAAATAAGGTAATGAGCAAATAGATACCCACAATGGTATATCCCAGGTGATTTCCATGTCATGAATATTTTGTATGATGAATATTGTGCATTAACAAGTCTACGAAATCCTAAAATATGTTTTAAATCATCATGTTTGATATGGAGGAGTATTGTGGGAGCTTTGTGAGGGGAGTCTAACAGTGGAGTCGATTGTGCGGAGGAGTGTTATGAGACCGGGAGAGCCACAAAGAGCGGAGGTATCAATATAACTGGTAGTAAGGGTGTTGTGCATCACGTTAAGCGATAGTCAGAAAAAGAAATGTGCAGGTTGTTAGTCATCAGTATTTTTCACTTGTTGGTGATGACTAGTTATAACAGCCAAGTTTTCTAGCAGCTGATCTAACAATTTGTCAAATTTTCCAGCTTGAAGACACCCATAAAATTTTTTTCCCTCTTGTCTTTCAGTCTGCCCATGACGAGATGAAACCTCATTATCAACTCCTACCTAGCCTCAACCATACTGGTCTGCCCATCAGCTCTAAAGAAACAATCCAAATCTATCCAAAAGGTCTCCCCTAAATTAAAAACTGGTGCTTTATGCATTTCTCCGTTGGCGAACTATCCAATAGCCAAAGAAACTCCATATGCTATAGACCAATCATAACAGACCTTCCCATTCTACAAAAAAATTTGGTTACAGCCCTAGGTCGCGCTACTAATACACCCTCAAGTCTCAGCAATACATAGACCATAAGTCAAGCTAATTTTAGGTGTTTTTTTACAGTGTTTTGATGAATCTTTCAAGGAAAGAGGCATACCAGCATCTCAAAAGACAATTTTTGTTTCCACATGAGAAGACAGCTGCTTCTCAATGTGATCTTGAGCCTGGGAATGCAGCCAAAGAGCAGAGAGTTTTTCATCAAGCTCTTGCAATCACATTCAAAGCCTGAAAGGATAGTAAAAGGAAAAATAGCACTGTCACAGGGATGATGATGCAATATAACTGAAAAAACCTCCTTCATCTATAAGCAGAGGGTCTGAAGACTGGAGAACCTCCTTCATCTATAAGCAAAGGGTTAAGAGCGCCTCCTTCATCTATAAGCAGAGGGAAAATAGACAAAATCTGTTTTTAGGCCTTTCACTAACTATAAGGACCAACTTTGGTTACAGTGAGACAACAACTTAGGTTTTCTGAAGTAAAATGATGATTAAAGACAGAAGGCAATTTGAGCTCAGTTTTCCCAAAGGGACAGTGCAATTGAACACATAGGTTCATAAATGTGCAGGAAATATCATGGCATGCTTTTCAGGTTTTGGAACCCAATAAAAGAAATATATGCATACCACCATTACAAAGGAAGGCAATTTCCTTATAAAAAGAGTCAAAGGCTCTTCACTGTTGCATTCCAAGTAAAAGGAGAAGTCTAAAGAAGTTCCCTTTTAAATGAGCAGAGAATGGTTAAGCACGAGTAAATACAACTGAATTCTTGCACCCACTGTCAGAAGAAGAACTCAAAGGACACCTAACAGTTACATCAGTTTTCACAGTAGACATTATCACCTTTAAAGCATCAGGAGCAAACAATGTTAGTTTGGGTTTTCAAAAGGGTGAAGCTATCTTCTTCAAAGGTGTTAAAGAAAACCTCATATGACTCAAGTAACTGCAGATATGCCATACAAAGACAAGAGGTGTAAAGGAGATATTGAAATGGAAGTTAAGTTTCTCCCTCAGCAAAAAGGCAGTACCACTCAAAGGCACATCAGTAATCCTCATATGGCTCAGAACAGTTTTTCCTCTCACAGTGCAAATATCAAAAGGGAATATTTTTCTCTTTATTAAGAAAACAGTAAAAGTTAAATTCTAAAATGGTTTTTTGATGTCAAGAAAGGGTCAGGTTCATAAAAGAACTGTTCATTGCCACTATGACACTTATTCGAACAAAAGGTATCAAGTTATGGTTTAAAATATAAGGGTTTCCAGTTTTGATTTAAAAGGGGCCTTTTCAAATATCTGTGAAAGAAACCCTCACCAAACAAATGTGAAATAAAATTTGGTGTTTTCATTTTCAAAAGGGTTAAGGACCGTTACCATACATCTTGCAAATTCCAAAGCACAAGCCAAACTCCCCCTTGCTGTTCACAAGACCGGAGAAAGAATTTGTGAGCGAAAAAACATAGTTTTTTTTGGGCTTAAAAGTTGCGTGGCGCGCCTGTACAACCGCGCGGCACATTTGGGTGCAATTTTTACAAAGGAATACATTGTGGCATGGCGCGCTTGTGGGTGTTGGTCTTGTCGGCCCGAAAAGTGACCTGATAGTCTGTCTGCGCGGTGCTCTCTCATTCAAACGTGCCGCGTATATGTCAAGGCATTAAAACACCTCCAAAAGTTTTTAAAAAGTTTCTCAAACCCTCAAGAAAATATTTCCATCGTGTTTCAGGGTATTTTTGTCTTGCCCCCCCCTTAAATTCAAAAATTGCTATATAGTGTTTGAGGCAGTAAAGGCCGTGGTGTAAGTCAATATTTTTAAGTGAATGTTTTGAAAGAGAATAATAGTTGGTTGAGAGTAAAGGGTTGATTCTAGCTTCAAAGAGCCTATAGATTGCTTTCAAAACAAGGGTAAGAGATGAAGGAATTGTTTTAAAGCAGAAACTCAGTGTTTAAAAAATGAGACAGTCGCCCTAATTTCAACCATAGTAATCATACATATATCACTTGGTCATTGTTCAAAGTTTTCTTCGGTGTGGTGAAAAGCAGAATCAAGGCTGCCTTCTCGACCATAAATAGATTATAGTATATGAAACTGTAGGTTTCCATTTGGAGATATTGACAAAATTGTGGGTCAGTATTGGTGAATACAAGGGCAGTATCTTGATTAGGAGAAGTGTTTGTTTGCTACAAGGCTGTTGTGCTGTCCTAAAAACACCTAAAGCCATGTCACCTTGCACTATCATAGTGACCTTTTGACTGTGTATCTTTTTTTGACTATGTTTATGTTCTTAAATCTACTTGTTGAGTGGCATACAAAGAAGAAGAGCAGTGTTTTTGAATTGGGAGGAATTTTGTTTTGCCTTTGTCTAAAATACAAGGCTGTCCTGTTAACCTCAAAACACCTAGAGCCGTGTGACCTTACACAAACACAGGAATCACTGGACTATGTATCTTTTGTTGACTGTGTGATTATTATTAAATTTACTTGATTGATTGGCATACAGAGGGGAAAGAGTATTTTTCTGAGAGGATCAGGGACCCAATAGAAAAGAAAACATTTTACACAGCTTTGAGGCAAATCTACCTTGATCAAAATAGTGATTGACAAAGAAGGCAGAGTTTTGTTTGAGAATAAATTCTTGAAATCCTTTTTGAGGCAGTTTGGTTTTTTAGAGAAAAAAAGGGAGGCATGGCTTGAGAGAGTCAATGAACATTTGGAGAAGAAGTTGGAGAGGGAAAAAAGGGATCTACACCTTCAAAGGAGAATGACGAAACATTACAAAAAGTTAAATCAGTTTTCCCAGCGCAAGTTAAAGGTTGTTCAAGACAAGCTCAAGGAGGTTAAAGGGAAGCGCCCGGCACGGAACGTGAGAAAGGACACATCAGGACTTTAGATTTTGGCCTCTGCTTCGCAGCATGTTTCTGAGAACCCTTGAGGGTCATGCTCACCAAAATTGAGCGAAATTCGACATGTTTTGGTTTTTTGTCATTTTTGGGTTTTTGGCCAAAATTCATGAGCATCGCCATTTCAGTTTGGGGGATCATCAAAGGATGAGAATGGTATCATTGGATGCCATATTTTTAGGGGGACATACTTAGTTATTTTTAGGACATTTGAAGATCATTCACTCCTCCGAAATGGCGAAAAATGCCCACTTTTTCCACACTCTGCCCGGTTTATCAGTAAACTCTATTTTCTAGTTTTTTACACATAGTCCTATTTTTGGAGGACTTCTAGGCATCAGATTGATAAAATTTCAGTTTTTACAGAAATTAGACACTTAGAGATTTCCAACGAGCTATCATGAGCCTCGTTTCGACATCAGGAAGGCTGCCAAAAGTTGCCGGCAAGTCAGGGGACCTTTTG
Organism: Pinus albicaulis; assembly: GCA_034641835.2. Lineage (NCBI taxonomy): Eukaryota > Viridiplantae > Streptophyta > Pinopsida > Pinales > Pinaceae > Pinus > Pinus albicaulis. The sequence goes on from CM076577.1 coordinate 316,756,793, forward strand.
CTGATGTAAATTTTGAGTATTTTTGTAAAACTTGAACCTTTAAAAACTGCTTTTTCCTCATGTGAGTTTAGCTATTTTTTCACATGAGAAGTTATAAAAAGTCAATTTAATTCCCTCTTTTAGATTTTTTTAGATATTTTATGAGATATTTTGTGCCTTGGGCTTTGCAAAGCCTCAAGGACAAGTTTAGATATTTATTTTGAACCAATGGCTAGCTAGTTGCCTTGGTTAGTTTTTCTCCTCTTTGGCCTATATATTCCAAGAGGATTCATTGTAATAGGAGGCTAAACTTGATGATAGAAGCAATATATGGTCATATAATATTTGGAAGAAATACTTGTCTCATGCTCTTGGATAGTCTCTTGGATGTTCTTGGATGATGAAAGAGGATTGTTGTTGGATTCCATGACTTGGTAGAATGGTATAGTGTCTCTTTCTTTGTTTTTTTTTCTATTTTTCATTCATGAATCCATGTTTCTTTCTTGCTATAGATCAGTAGAGAACAAATTTGTGACATGCCCTTGGAGGCACCTCAAATTTCCTGTTTCTTCATAGCTTCCATGTTTTCTTCTTCCTTAGTCACATTAAAGAATTCTTGATTGCTCTTTAATAAATTAAGGATATTGTTGCTTATTTCATTCATGGTTTTATGCATGTTAAGTATGATTTACGGTACGACCTTCTTACCAATGGCTAGCCATAGCTCCATCCATGAAAATTCTCTTTGACAGATTAGATTGTCATTTGTTGAACCGAGGAGGTCTTGTTTCGATCTTGCCCTTTGCCTAAGCCTATGCAATCTTGTTTTCAAAGTGCCCAATAACTTGAAGTACTGTGTTTAGGTGTTCTGGCATAGTGTTTTGAGTTGTTTATCTCTCTTAAGTGTATTTCCCTAAAGTCTGATAGTCATTTCCCAAAGTTAGAGAGTTATATATCTCTATGCATGGCTTGAATGTTTATTTCTATGTATTGATTAGCTTATAGTTACATTTCTCATGATTAATGGTTTTCCCTACCATGTTTATGTCAGCTATTAAACTAGTTATGCTTGAAATCCTTTGTTGTTCCCAAACTTGATGTCCATTTTGTTCCATTTTTCCCAAAGATCCTTTCTACCTCAAATCAAATCGGCCCTTCAACAGCCTTGTATCACCGTCTGATAGCTTTCTTGACCTTTTTGGCCCCATAGCCCAGTTGATCTGACATATTTTTACCTATATTATATCTTTGATCAGTTTAATCCCTCACAACCTAAAAACCAAAACCAAAAAACCTACTTCATAACTAGCCTAAAATCAGAACACAATAAGCAGACACATAGATATCCCTTACACAAATAGAGAGAGCCCTCTCTGAGTCCAGGAAGGCTAGGTCCTTGGGCTCCAAAGATTGGTTTGATGTTACACTGTCATTTGGCTTTCCAATCAGCCAAATCACGGGACCCTAACATAATGGCGATCACGGTGGGACTTTGAGTCTAAACATCCTAGGTATCCCTTAGGAACTCTCAAAATCTCATTCAAACTTAGAATAGTAGAATCTGGTTGTCTCACCATCCTAACAAAATGATGACTCAGCTGTAGGACACTCTTACAAACCTTAGGACTACATAAAAACTCAAAAAAACCCCAAAAAACTCCCTTAGATTGGTTTTTGTCAGTACTGGTGGTGGAACATACACATATACCTCAAAACAACTAAAAATCCACTTGGCGACTCCATTAGCCTTTAGTAGGCCTTACTACTTTGCTAAAATTAAGAATACTATCTGATCGACCTATCTCACTGCTCACTAACATAATGGCGATCATGGTGGGACTTTGAGTCTAAACATCCTAGGTATCCCTTAAGAACTCTCAAAATCTCAGTCAAACTTAGAAGAGTAGAATCTGGTTGTCTCACCATCCTAGAAAAATGATGACTTAGCTGTAGGACACTCTTACTACATAAAAACTTAGAAAAGCCCCAAAAAACTCCCTTAGATTGGTTTTTGTCAGTACTGGTGGTGGACCATACACATATACCTCAACACAACTAAAAATCCACCTGGCGACTCCACTAGCCTTCAGTAGGCCTTACTACTTTGCTAAAATTAAGAATACTATACGATCGACCTATCCCACCGCTCACTAACATAATGGCGATCACGATGGGACTTTGAGTCAAAAGATCCTAGGTATCCCTTAGGAACGCTCAAAATCTCAAAAAAACTTAGAAGAGTAGAATATAGCTTTGTCACCATCTTAGCAAAATGATGATTTAGTCATAGGAAGCTCTTCCAAACCTCACAGGCAAGCAGTCCATAGAATCATTTAGAGTAAACTCTTTTTGTTCTTGCCACCCTAGCAAAGTGATGAGATAGGTTTAGAATACTTTAATAAACCATAAGTTGCACATAAAAACTCAGAAAAACCCCAAAACATTCCCGGATTGGTTTTCCCTAGTTACTGGTGGTGGACCATAGCTACATATTTTCAAAAAAAAAAAACAACCAAGTTCCACCTAGCGACTCCACTAGCCTCCAGTAGGCCTAAAAACTCCATAAAAGACCAAAAATTTTCCATAACTTTCTGCTAACTCATCTTTCCAAGAACTTAAAACTTAGGGTGGAAACTTTGTAATCAGTGACAAACTAAGTATAACTTAGCGATTCAGAAAAACTTCACCTAAACATAGGAGATAAGTAGAAACCTTCTTGCCAAGAAGACCATTAGCTTGTCCATACAGCCTAGCAAACTGTTGAAACCAAGTGAATCACTCTTCTTCGCAACTTTTCATCTCAAAGTTTGCTATAAAACTTTTTCCCAAAGCATCTTTGATAGTATTGGTGGTGGACCATAGTTTTCATAAAATCCACCTAGCGACTCCACTAGTTCATCCTTTTGGTTTTGACCATCCTTCACATTAGTATAACCTTAGAGAGGCCATCCATCTGAAACTTTCACAAATAACATCCTCTCTAAACTCTAGACCTGAAATCTGGCTTCACGAAGAATCAACACCAGATCTCATCCAGACCTAAATCCCCCTATCATAGTAGATGACCTAGAGAATATTCTATGGCAAGCTTCCAAAACTGGCGATTTAGCTACCGATAGGTCCATCCGTAAAACTAGATCAGTACCCGAACATCTCACTGCCTTGCAAGATTCCCCCTTTGACTTAAAATCAGAAAAAACCCTTTTTAGAAGCAAGTCACAAGGTAAGATAGACTTTGACGATTTTGAGTTCCTAGATCTGCCACAGAGTCCTAGTAGAGAAGCCTCACCTACCACACCTCCCGACTTTCAGCTTCTCCATCACTTTGGCTCATACCATCCCAGATCTTCTCAAAACCAGGTCACTAGTCCAAGTACATCCACCACACCCATCCAAACCACTACTGTTCAAACCACCTCAGCTCATCCCACAAGCCCTCATCTTGTACATCATCCATTAGCTCCCATCATGGCAGCTTGGTACGCACCCTTGGTGTTGCCACAGCCCTTGGCTCCCTTGCCACATGACTATCAAGCCAAAATCCCACACTTTACCGGAGAAGAGACTGCCAGAGCTCAACAGCATGTAAGTAGGATTAGCGATGCCTTTGAATACTTGGAAGTAGAAGATGAGACCATCAGAATGAGATTTTTCGCCCAAAGCCTAGGCGGAGAACCCAAAAAATGGTTTAAGAGCTTAACTTCAAATAGCATCCACAACCCCCCAGAACTTTACCAAACCTTCATAAACAAGTGGGAAGTCCAAAAGAACCCCATTCAAATCCTATCTAAATATAACAATCTAAAATGGGAAAATGGGGAAAGCGTCTAGGGATACTGCACTAGGTTCAACAATGTGTATAAATCCCTCCCAACTCACTTCAAACCCCCGCTTGGTTCAGCCTTGGAAAAATTCCCTGAGGTTTTGACCCAGACATGAATTATCAGTTAAGAGACAAGGATCCTCCTACCTTAGAGGAAATGCAAAAAGTAGCCATACAAGCAGAGGCCAACTTAGTAGAAAAAGGAGCTAGAACTAGAGCAGAAAGGGGAGTCACTTACCATGACGAATTTTCCCCCTCAGTTTCTTCCTCAGATCCTAGAATAGATGGCCTGGTCAAATCCATGACAAAGATGTGGGAAAAAATGAGTGAGAAAACACCTCTTAAAGACGACTAGCCAAACCCTCAAAATCACAATCAAAACTTTAGGAGAGACCAATCTCAAAACAAAACAAGAGGAAAGGATCAACAAGTCAGGCCATCCTTCAATGAGAATTATATTGATGAAGAGGATAAGGATACTGAACCCATTGATGAAAATCATTGGAACCTCATAGGTTCTGATAACGAGAGTGAGGTTTACCTCACAGCAGAAGAGCAAGAATTATGCTCTCCAAGTCAGGACGAAACCAACTATGAAGATCTCGAAGATCCTGCCATAGATTTTCAGAATGCCATCATAGAAGCTCACAGACAGTATAACCTTAGAAGTAGGAAAAACCAAGACCGCTCCAAGAAGGGTAGCCCTGGCACTGCTAAAAACTCTAATACCATCCTTAAAAAGGCCATGGATAGCAACAAAATTGTGGCCAAGAAAATTGACCAAAGCAAAGATAAAGCTATTTAATAAAATCTTGGCTCAGATACTCCTAGTACCTCCACAAAGACCCTCAAGGTGATTGTGTCAAACAAAGTCCCAAACCAGAATCAACAAATTAAGAGCATAGAAAAGGTCATGTCCGAAAAAGCTGAAAAAAATCTGTCCAAACTACAAACCCCTTTTAGTTTCGAAGGAGAAATTTCCAAAATAAAGATAACCATACCCCTTACTGAGCTAATAATTGTAGACAGGTATAGATCTCAAATCTTCAAAGTTTTTGATATAGGAAACGAGGTAGATACTTTAAATCTAACTGATGACAAACCCGAGCTCTTATTCGGCCCCAAAATAGAAGGTGAATACCAAGAAGGAACGGTTTCTCCTTTCTATGTGAGCTTAAACATACGGGACAAGATATTACATAATGCCATGTTAGATTATGGTGCCTCCCATAACCTCATGCCTAAAGCAATCATGGAAAACCTGGGTCTAGAAGTAACTCAACCTTACAAAAACCTGTACTCCTTTGACACAAGTCAAGTCAAATGTTTAGGTCTAATAAAGAACCTAGGTTTTGCTCTAACACAGCTACCAGCAAAAAACTTAGTCATGGACGTATTAGTGGCTGATATCCTTCCTAAATATGGAATGCTACTATCAAGGGCATGGGCTGCCAAAATTCAAGGCAATCTTCAAATGGATATGTCATTCGCTACCATCCCAGTTTTCAACCAGACTAGGATATTATACCGAGAAACTCACATGAAATACATGGTTAGCAACCGGGATAAGCCGAACAATACTCCTATTTATTCCATTCATTCCAATTTAGATTCTTTTATCTTATACAATGAAAGTGATATAAACAAGTAGATAATGGAAAATGAAGAGGTTTTCAAACCATCAGAAACACATTTCCCGTTACTAAACATAGAGACCAATAACCAAAGCTCCAAGAAACCTGAAAAATAGCTTAGTATCATGTATGAAAAGGAAGCTCTTTGGATTATAAGCTTTGACGGTTCTTGTGGAAAAACTGGTTCAGGGGCCGATATCTGGATACACAATACTAATGAAGGTCATTCTTTCAGATTAGAATTCTAGTGTACTAATAACATTGTAGAATATGAGGCCCTTCTCATTGGTATACACATACTTAAAGACTTAGGCGCCAAAAAAGTATCAGCCCAGGGAGATTCATAACTTGTAGTCAAGCAAATCAAAGGTGAATATTCAGCGAAAAACCCAAGACTAAGAGAATACAGAAATGCAGCTTTAGACATCCTCAAAACCTTCGAGAAGTATGAACTCACTTATATTCCTAGGATTCAAAATAGTCTGGCAAATGAGCTCGCCTTTGCTACAAGCAATGGCCAAACACCATGTTTGAGTGAGCAATATAGTATTCAGGTCAAACATCGCCCTACAGTATGAGATAATATTGACCATTGGCAAATATTCAAAGATGATGATCAGATTGATGACTTCTTACAATCTAGAAATGAATTTGAAGAAAGCAAAAAATACTTAGAAAATGAAGAAAAGAAATACAGCCAAAATCAAGACCAAGACCCAAATTCACCTTCTTGGACGAATCTACACCTGATAGATCATTCATATGAAACTGAGATAGGAGAGGACATTGACCCAAGAGAACTCGAAATCTTACATTGTGAAAATGACACCATACCTAGAGGGCTTGCGCCTCTAGAAGAATTGTTTGATTTCAACGATGTGGCCAAAAAGCCAAAAATGGAATCTACTGAGGACGACATAGAAGAATATAACATAGGAAGCTCGGAAGAACCTAGAAAGATCAAACTATCCAAAACCCTTCCGCCTCACATAAAACATAAAAACATTGAGTTTTTTAAAGAATTTAAAGATGTGTTCGCATGGGGATACCAAGATTTGAAATCATACGACACAAGCATCATCCAACATAAGATTCCCCTCAAAGAAAACTAGAAGCCTTTCAAACAGAAGTTAAGAAGGATAAACCCAGTGTTATTACCTTTGGTTGAAAAGGAAATAAAAAAGATGTATGATGCTGGGATAATAGTATCTCTCCGGTACTCTGAATGGGTCTCAAATCTAGTATCAATTAGGAAAAATACCGGTGAAATTAGACTCTGTATCGATTTCCGAAACCTAAATAGGGCTTGTTTAAAGGACAACTATCCCTTGCCCAAAATGGACCACATACTTCAAAAGCTAGTAGGTGCCAAAAGGATCTCATTACTTGATGGTTTTTCCGGTTATAACCAAGTGCTGGTTTACTCCACTGATCAACACAAAACAACTTTCACCACACCTTGGGGCACTTTTATGTACGTTAAAATGCCTTTTGGATTGATGAATGCCGGTGCTACATTCCAAAGAGCCATGGACATAGCCTTCTCAGAAGACATAGGTGTTTTTATAGTCATATATCTTGACGATATTACGGTATATTCTAAATCAAATGAAGAACACCTGGTACACTTAAGAAAGGTTTTTAACAAATGTAGAAAATATGGTTTATCCCTAAACCCCAAGAAAACACTTTTCGGTCTAGAAGAAGGAAAACCCCTAGGTCACATTATTTCGGAAGAGGGAATAAAAATAGACCCCCAGATAATCGAAGGCATATTGCAAATAAGTCACCCCAGAAACATAAAGGAACTGCAGTCCTTTATCGGAAAGATAAATTTCTTGAGAAGATTCATCCCAAACCTTGCCGAACTCCTAAAAGATATCACAAATATGTTGAAGAAAGAGGTCAGGATTAAATGGACTACAGAAGCCAAAAAATCTTTCAAATTAGTTAAAAAAGCCTTAACCGAAACCCCAGTATTGATAAGTCTTGATTTCACCAAAGATTTTTACATTTTTTCATTTGCCTCGGAACACACGATAGCTGCTGTATTGTTGCAAAAAAATGCAGCCGGGCAAGTGCAACCCATTGCCTTTTTCAGCAAATCCCTAAGAGATGCTCCCTTGAAATATAACATCATGGAAAAACAGGCGTTCGCATTGGTAAAAGCCCTAAAAGATTTCCGAGTTTACATCTTGCATTCTCATGTCATCGCTTTTGTCCCTAATGCTGTCGTCAAGGACATTTTAAACCAATATCTCGATGGTAAAAGGGGAAAATGGATTGCTATCATCTTAGAATATGACTTAGAAATCCGACCTACCAAATTGATTAAAGGAAAAGGACTAGCAAGACTAATGGCTGAAACCAACCTCCAAGCTTTAGATATAAATTTTTTGATGCCTTAGAAGAATAGGAAGAATGCGAAGCCCCTCATGTTGAACAAGTGTTTTTAGATTCGCCTTGGTATGCAGATATTCTTTATGTATTATTTTATCTAAATGCTCCTCCAACTTTATCAAAAACAAAAGAAAGATTTCTTAAAAAAAGTCTTTAAAGTTTTGCATTATAGATGGTCTTCTGTATTGGAAAAATCCCACTGGTATGCTGCTTAAATGTTTTCTTGAGTCTGATGCAGAGAAAATTATGCATGAAATGCATGAAGGGGAATGTGGGGGCCATCTTTACTAGAAAACCACAGCAAAAAAAATCCTTAGAGCCGGTTATTATTGGCCTACCTTATTCCCTGACACTCACAAACTAGTTATGACATGCCATAAGTGTCAAATTTTTGATGGTAAGAAAAAGCTTTTACCTTTGCCCTTACATCCCATCATAGTTGAAGGACCCTTCCAGCAATGGGGTCTAGATTTTATCGGGGAAATTCACCCTTCCTCATTCACTCAACATAAATGGATCCTCACAGCCACTGATTACTTTACCAAATGGATAGAAGCCATACCCTCCAGGAATGCCACCGATTCAGTCATCATCAAGTTCCTAGAAACCAATATCCTATCTAGATTTGGCTATCTGAGAAATATCATTACAGATAACGTCGCTGCCTTCTCCTCCAAAAGAATGGTTGACTTCTATTACAAGTATCACATTTCATTAGGACATTCCACAACTTATTACCCTCAAGGTAATGGTTTACCCGAGTCTTCTAACAAAAGCCTAGTCAACATCATCAAAAAACTTCTTGAACAAAATCAAAAAGCATGGCATGGAAAACTAGTACACGCACTATGGGCCGATAGACTAACCACCAAAAAGTCCATAGGTATGTCTCCTTACCAGCTATTTTATGGCATAGATGCCATTTTCCCAACATCTTTAGGGGTTCCAGTAATGAAGCTATTACAGGAAGTTCAAATAGAAGAAAATGACATGCAAAGAAGGGTAAATCAGACTATCCATTTACAGCAAACCAGAGAAGAAGTTTACCAAAGGGCTCAGCTAGCGCAAGATAAAATAAAACATATTTTCGATAGGAGGACCAAGGAAAATGATTTTCAGATTGGGGAAAAAGTGCTAAAATGGGATTCTAGAAGAGAAGACAAAGGTAAACATGGTAAGTTTGAAAACTTATGGAAGGGGCCTTTCATCATCAGCTCAGTTAGCGGAAGCAATGCCTTTTTCTTGCAAGAACCTGATGGGACTGAAATTTTTGGGGGTCCTGTGAATGGCAGGACATTAAAGCATTATTTTTGTCAGGAGCTCCAATTTTAGTAAAAAGGCATTTTCAATCATTGTATATACCACTGTTTGGAAAATAGATAAAACAGAAAAGTCAAAAACAATAGAAGAATAGAAAAGAGGGCAGTTGAGAAATAGAAAAAGGCCCCATGTTCCAAAAAATAGTCATTCAGAAAGCGTGCAAGTCTAAATGCCGCTACTAGTACTCAAATGTCTTGTTCAGTTATCTAGCCTAATCATAGCTGAACATGTTTAAATTTATTTGCTAATAAGTTAGTGAGTGAAAAAGATGGTCAACATTGTGTAAGCTTGACTTATCAAAGAGAGTAGATTAGGAAAAGATACTAGTTCCACACGCCCAAAACAGAACCAAAGAGGGAAGCGGGGATGAAAACAAATTGTGCATCTTAGCCCTGCTTTTTCCTAGTTTCCATTTTATGCAAAATAATATTTGTGTGCAGCTTGTCTTTCATGCCGAAAATACATGAAAAATCAGATTGTCTAACCCTGATTTGATCATGTTTTCAATTTCATGTTTTAGATTAGAGAAAAAAATCCTGTCAAACAACTTAATCTTGACAGTTGATCTAGCAATGGTAGAGTAATGAAGGAGTTCATCAGTTTAATCTGAACTCCCGACAGATATAAGTATAGAATTAGCTAGGTTCATTTTCCAAAAAGAAAAAATATATATTTTCAAAAGGCTGCTAGTCCAAATGCACCAAAAATAAGAAGAAAATGTTAGGAAAGATAGTGGGGTAAGTAGAGATATCATTGATGCTAATCATGTTGTCACTTTCAGAAGTAGCATCAATGAAGAAGGAAATTTTGCACCAATGGGTAAGGCATTGGTCTTCATAAGCCAAAGATCTGAATTTCTGGACACCTCCTGAAAAGGAGCTGCCCTCCCCAAATGGAGCCACTGTTATTCATCAGTATTTTTCACTTGTTGGTGATGACTAGTTATAACAGCCAAGTTTTCTAGCAGCTGATCTAACAATTTGTCAAATTTGCCAGCTGGAAAACACCCATAAAATTTTTTTCCCTCTTGCCTTTCAGTCCGCCCATGACGAGATGAAACCTCATTATCAACTCCTACCTAGCCTCAACCATACTAGTCTGCCCATCAGCTCTAAAGAAACAATCCAAATCTGTCCAAAAGGTCTCCCCTAAGTTAGGAAGTGGCGCTTTAGGCATTTCTCCCTTGGCGAACTATCCAATAGCCAAAGAACCTCCATCTGCTATAGACCAATCATAACAGACCTTCCCATTCTACAAACAAAGTTGGTTACAGCCCTAGGTCACACTACTAATACACCCTCAAGTCTCAGCAATACATAGACCATAAGTCAAGCTGATTTTAGGTGTTTTTTTACAGTGTTTTGATGAATATTTCAAGGACAGAGGCATACCAGCATCTCAGAAGACAATTTTTGTTTCCACATGAGAAGACAGTTGCTTCTCAATGTGATCTTGAGCCTGGGAATGCAGCCAAAGAGCAGAGAGTTTTTCATCAAGCTCTTGCAATCACATTCAAAGCCTGAAAGGATAGTAAAAGGAAAAATAGCACTGTCACAGGGCTGATGATGCAACATAACTGAAAAAACCTCCTTCATCTATAAGTATAGGGTTAAGAGCGCCTCCTTTATCTATAAGCAGAGGGAAAATAGACAAAATCTGTTTTTAAGCCTTTCACTAACTGTAAGGACCAACTTTGGTTACAGTGAGACAACAACTTAGGTTTTCTGAAGTAAAATGATGATTACAGACAGAAGGCAATTTGAGCTCATTTTTCCGAAAGGGACATTGCAATTGAACACATAGGTTCATAAATGTGCAGGAAAGATCATGGCATGCTTTTCAGGTTCTGGAACCCAATAAAAGAAATATATGCATACCACCATTACAAAGGAAGGCAGTTTCCTTATAAAAAGAGTCAAAGGCTCTTCACTGTTGCATTCCAAGTAAAAGGAGAAGTCTAAAGAATTTCCCTTTTAAATGAGCAGAGGATGGTCAAGCATGAGTAAATACAACTAAATTCTTGCACCCACTGTCAGAAGAAGAACTCAAAGGACACCTAACAGTTACATCAGTTTTCACAGTAGACATTATCACCTTTAAAGCATCAGGAGCAAACAATGTTAGTTTGGGTTTTTAAAAGGGTGAAGCTATCTTCTTCAAAGGTGTTAAATAAAACCTCATATGACTCAAGTAACCACAGATATTCCATACAAAGACAAGAGGTGTAAAGGAGATATTGAAATGGCAGTTAAGTTTCTCCCTTAGCAAAAAGGCAGTACCACTCAAAGGCACATCAGTAATCCTCATATGGCTCAAAACAGTTTTTCCTCTCACAATGCAGATATCAAAAGGGAAGATTTTTCTCTTTATTAAGAAAACAGTCAAAGTTAAATTCTCAAATGGATTTTTCATGTCAAGAAAGGGTCAGGTTCATAAAAGAACTGCTCATTGCCACTATGACACTTATTCAGACAAAAGGTTCAAGTTATGGTTTAAAAGATAAGGGTTTCCAGTTTTGATTTAAAAGGGGCCTTTTCAAATATCTGTGAAAGAAACCCTCACCAAAAAAATGTGAAAGAAACTTTGGTGTTTTCATTTTCAAAAGGGTTAAGGACCGTTACCATACATCTTGCAAATTCCAAAGCACAAGCCAAACTCCCCCTTGCTTTTCACAAGACCGGAGAAAGAATTTGTGAGCGAAAAGACAAAGTTTTTTTTGGGCTTAAAAGTTGCGCGGCGCGCCTGTACAACCGTGCGGTGTCTTTGGGCACAGTTTTTACAAAGGAATACATTGTGGCACGACGTGCCTGTGGGTATTGGTCCTGTCGGCCCGATAAGTGACCCGACAGTCTGTCTGTGTGACGCTCTCTCATTCAAACGTGCCGCGCATATTTCAAGGCATTAAAACACCTCCAAAAGTTTTTAAGAAGTTTCTCAAACCCTCAAGAAAATATTTCCATCGTGTTTCAGGGTATTTTTGTCTTGCCCCCCCTTAAATTCAAAAATTGCTAGATAGTGTTTGAGGCAGTAAAGGCCGTGGTGTAAGTCAAGATTTTTTAAGTGAATGTTTTGAAAGAGAATAATAGTTGTTTGAGAGTAAAGGGTTGATTCTAGCTTCAAAGAGCCTATAGATTGCTTTCAAATTAAGGGTAAGAGATGAAGGCACTGTTTTAAAGCAGAAACTCAGTTTTTAAAAAATGAGACAGTCGCCCTAATTTCAACCATAGTAATCATCCATATATCACTTGGTCATTGTTCAAAGTTTGTTTCGGTGTGGTGAAAAGCAGAATCAAGGCTACCTTCTCGACCATAAACAGATTATAGTATATGAAATTGTAGGTTGCCATTTGGAGATATTGACAAAATTGTGGGTCAGGATTGGTGAATACAAGGGCAGTATATTGATTAGGAGAAGCGTTTGCTTGCTACAAGGCTGTTGTGCTGTCCTCAAAACACCTAAAGTCATGTCACCTTGCACTATCACAGTGACCTTTTGACTGTGTATCTTTTGTTGACTGTGTTTATGTTCTTAAATCTACTTGTTGAGTGGCATACAAAGAAGAAGAGCAATGTTTTTGAATTGGGAGGAATTTTGTTTTTCCTTTGTCTAAAATACAAGGCTGTCCTGTTAACCTCAAAACACCTAGAGCCATGTGACCTTACACAAACACAGGAATCACTGGACTATGTATCTTTTGTTGACTGTGTGCTTATTAAATTTACTTGATTGATTGGCATACAGAGGGGAAAGAGCATTGTTCTAAGAGGAGCAGGGACCTAATAGCAAAGAAAACATTTTCCATAGCTTTGAGGCAAATCTACCTTGATCAAAACAGTGATTGACAAAGAAGGCAGAGTTTTGTTTGAGAAAACATTATTGAAATCCTTTTTGAGGCAGTTTGGTTTTTTAGAGAACAAAAGGGAGGCATGGCTTGAGAGAGTCAATGACCATTTGGAGAAGAAGTTGGAGAGGGCAAACAGGGATCTAGACCTTCAAAGGAGAATGACGAAGCATTACAAAAAGTTAAATCAGTTTGCCCGGCGCAAGTTAAAGGCTGTTCAAGACAAGCTCAAGGAGGTTAAAGGGAAGCGCCCGGCACGGAAAGTGAGAAAGGACACATCAGGACTTCAGATTTTGGCCTCTGCTTCATAGCATGTTGCTGAAAACCCTTGAGGGTCATGCTCACCAAAATTGAGCGAAATTCGACATGTTTTGGTTTTTTGTCATTTTTGGGTTTTTGGCCAAAATTTATGAGCATCACCATTTCAGTTTGGGGGATCATAAAAGGATGAGAATGGTATCATTGGATGCCATATTTTTAGGGGCACATACTTAGCAATTTTCAGGACATTTTAAGATCATTCACTCCTCCGAAATGGCGAAAAATGCCCACTTTTTCCACACTCTGCCCGGTCTATCAGCAAACTCTATTTTCTGGTTTTTTACACACAGTCCTATTTTTGGAGGACTTCTAGGCATCAGATTGAGAAAATTTTAGTTTTTCCAGAAATTAGACACCCATATATTTCCAACGAGCTATCATGAGCCTCGTTTTGACATCGGGAAGGCTGCCAAAAGTTGCCGGCAATTCAGGGGACCTTTTGCTGATGTAAATTTTGAGTATTTTTGTAAAACTTGAACCTTTAAAAACTGCTTTTTCCTCATGTGCGTTTAGCTATTTTTGCACATGAGAAGTTATGAAAAGTCAATTTAATTCCCTATTTTAGCATTTTTTAGATATTTTATGAGATATTTTGTGCCTTGGGCTTTGCAAAGCCTCAAGGATAAGTTTAGATATTTATTTTGAACCAATGGCTAGCTAGTTGCCTTGGTTGGTTTTCCTCCTCTTTGGCCCATATATTCCAAGAGGATTCATTGTAATAGGAGGCTGAACTTGATGATCGAAGCAATATATGGTCATATAAGCTTTCGAAGAAATACTTGTCTCATGCTCTTGGATAGTCTCTTGGATGATGAAAGAGGATTGTTGTTGGAATCCATGACTTGGTAGAATGGTATAGTGTCTCTTTCTTTTTTTTGTTTTCTAGTTTTCATTCATGAATCCATGTTTCTTGCTTGCTATAGATCAGTAGAGAAAAAATTTGAGACATGCCCTTGGAGGCACCTCAAATTTCCTGTTTCTTCATAGATTCCATGTTTTCTTCTTCCTTAGTCACATTAAAGAATTCTTGATTTCTCTTTAATAACTTAAGGATATTGTTGCTTATTCCATTCATGGTTTTATGCATGTTAAGTATGATTTACGGTACGCCCTGCTTACCAATGGCTAGCCATAGCTCCATCCATGAAAATTCTCTTTGACTGATTAGATTGTCATTTGTTGAACCAAGGAGGTCTTGTTTCGATCTTGCCCTTTGCCTAAGACTATGCAATCTTGTTTTCAAAGTGCCCAATAACTTGAAGTACTATGTTTAGGCGTTCCGGCATAGTGTTTTGAGTTGTTTGTCTCTCATTTCTGATAGTCATTTCCCAAAGTTAGAGAGTTATATATCTCTATGCATGGCTTGAATGTTTATTTCTATGTATTGATTACCTTATAGTTACATTTCTCATGATTAATGGTTTTCCCTACCATGTTTATGTCAGCTATTAAACTAGTTATGCTTGAAATCCTTTGTTGTTCCCAAACTTGATGTCCATTTTGTTCCATTTTTCTCAAAGAGCCTTTCTACCTCGAATCAAATCGGCCCATCAATAGCCTTGTATCACCGTCTGATAGCTTTCTTGACCTTTTTGACCCCATAGCCCAGTTGATCTGACATATTTTTACCTATCTTATATCTTTGATCAGTTTCATCCCTCACAACCTAAAAATCAAAACCAAAAAACCTACTTCATAACTAGCCTAAAATCAGAACACAATAATTACACACACAGATATCCCTTACACAAATAGAGAGAACCCTCTCCGAGTCCAGGAAGGCTAGGTCCTTGGGCTCCAAAGATTGGTTTGATGTTACACTGTCATTTGGATTGCCAATCAGCCAAATCACGGGACCCTAACATAGGTGAGGCCGGTGGGGCCGAGTCTCAAGGGAGAGTGTCGAGAGGCCGAGGCCCTGAGCAACTATGGAGGGGAGTCACTTGTGTTGACTAAAGCATACATAAATAATCATCATATCTAAAAAGGAGAAATGAAACAGATATAGCAACAATAAATACTTATATTCCCTCAACGACAGTGTAGGTACATGATTCATGATGTTATTTATGGCAGTAGCCTAACTACACTGTCTTTTTGCCTTGAAAATCATTGAAATTCAGGTAAGAAAGGCCTATGCAATTTCGGTTTCAGTCTTTTCTACATCATTTTCCTGTTTTCTGTTGAGATTAGCTTTTCTAAATAAAGTATGCAGATTGCGGATAGTCTAATGAAGTTTAAAGAGTTTGAAAATAGTGAAGAATAATCAAATACATAAGAGGCACTATATCCTAGTGAAGAATTTTTCTAATATATGTGAAAAATTTGGAAACGGTAAGTTCGAACATACCCGATGAAAAGAGAAATAGCGCCGACGAAAGGAGCAACAGCGCGAACGGGAGGAGCAACAGTGCTGACAGGAGGAGCGAAAACGCGCGAACAACAGCGACAGTGACAGAAATTCGCGGGAATAATGAAACCGGTAAAAAAACCAACTTCGCGGGAGATTTATTTATAGAAATTAGTTCGGCTGAACTATTTTAAAAGTAAAAGTTCGGCAGAACTCACAGTTCGGCCGAACTTTTGTTGCCGATTTTCCAATCTCCGGCAAAAATTCTGTTTGCCTGCGTCGTCAGTGTGTTGTCAATGTAAACGGAATCACGAGTTCGGGCGAACTTTCTAAGAAAAGTGTAATCCAGCTTCACGTTTCTGCCCATGTATATTTCATTAAGTCAAGAACATGGAACAATAAAATGCTAATTCCTTTCTTGAGAAACCTCTAAACTATCTTTGATGTCTCACCCTGATCATGGAAATTTTTGTCCAATACTTAACCAATTCCTTACACCTGACTGACCAGCCTTTATCATGCATTCTTGGGCTAATTCAACCACTATTAATTGGGAAATTCCCATAAATTTATTGCACAATACTTCCAAGACATCCTAATGACCTCATGCATGACCTATACAATTTTCTAATTATACAACTAATAGTTCTCTTCCCTTTAACCCCAATCTCAACTAGGCCTTCCTTAGAACTTAAATGTAACAACTATTTATAGTGAATTATCAGTTATATGATTGATCATTTCATGTGAATTAAAATATACTTAATTCACTGGACCTATTACTAGCTCATCTCTCAGTTAGAACTAGTTAAACTAATTTTAACGCAAATAATTTAGTTAACTAATTCCAACTCAAAATAAACTGCAACTAGACCCCCTAAAACTTAGGGATAACTCTAGATGCCTCCAGTTTGACCCTAAACTTGAATTGACTGAGCTAACTAAGTATTCCTGACTTAGTTAACTCATACAACAAGTCATGTGATATCGAATTACAATTACCTTCTAATTTAATTAAGGGAAAATTAAATTAGAAGACTTCCTTATTTCCAATTTCAACACATGATTATAATAACAATTCACTTATAATTATTACAATGACCTCTTTGCAACATGGATATTGATGTATCAATTTGACACTAATTCCTATATAATGCATGCAAATCAATATTAGCCATTTATTTATGATGGAAATATGTTGAATACATGATGATTGTGCAACAATGTCTATTAATGTAAACAAAAGCTATAAATCATCAATTTTATTCCTTTGATATTTCTTCATATGTGGCACAATTTCCCCCTTCCTGGTGCTCAAATAATCAATCAACCCTGGTTCACTAACAAAGCCTAGTTTTCCCCTTCATGGTGTGTGAGTGGCATCACTCATAATGGCACAAGTCTCTATATTGAGACTAATTTTGATGCCTCATGGGATGGTGTATCACCTCTTCTCATGATTTATCTCAATAATCATTAAATTCCATAATATT
Organism: Pinus albicaulis; assembly: GCA_034641835.2. Classification (NCBI taxonomy): domain Eukaryota; kingdom Viridiplantae; phylum Streptophyta; class Pinopsida; order Pinales; family Pinaceae; genus Pinus; species Pinus albicaulis. The sequence goes on from CM076577.1 coordinate 316,773,955, forward strand.
TCTCTGAGGTTTTATTCAAATTTTGGTAATTTATAAGGCTTGTATCCTTCCACTATTTGTAGGGCTCTCTAGCTTCAAGTGGTACACTAACTTAGTCTAAGTCTAGGTTAATTAGTATATTTTTAATGAAGGCAATTTATTATACTCAATCCATCTTCATAAGATCTTGAAAACATTCTATCATAGGTATGGGCTCTTGTAGGTTATTCATATTCAATATATCTTCCAATATTTATCATTAAGATATTTTCATCGAACATAGATATCATTCAAATATCAATTTTATCATTACGTGTTTTATTCATGAGTTAGACTATCGAATTTCACTTTTTAGTGATGTTTTCATTCATGGCCCATTGTTATGTAGGCTAACTTTTTCCACATTCTATAATCAATTCCATATTAGTAATGAATATGTAAACAATATGCATTCTATATGATAGGTAAAAAATATCAAAATAAACAACAATTAATTTCACATAATTAACATGAAACATTAATCATTATTATAAAAGTAGAGGCATGACATACAACCTTATTTATTCCCCATTCTTTAACCAATTCTCCTTAAAGAATATATAAACAATATCCATTATAAATTACAATTCAACAATGTCATAACAAATAACGATCACCTTCACACATAATGTCTAAACAAAATCATTGATCAATAGTTAATAATAGCTTAGAGAAAAGTGATTATTATGACTTTAAATCCCTCCATATCAATGAAGGCCCTGAATCCTTTGGTAATTAATTGACCATTTAATAAGGAAAAATTTCCAATCACTGGTCCTTACCAATACTTATTCTTCTTTTAAAAAAAATATTCTTGCTCAAGGCCACCTCTTTGGCCCTGAGAAATTAGCTAGATGGATTTTTTTCGTAATATATATGTTGACCAATTCTTATGTGATTCATGTGTCATGGAATTCAATTGTAAGCACATGAGTCAAAATGTAGTGAAACATTATGTGTGATGGACTATGCAACAATGAAGTGATATTATTAGCCCAGTATCAATATTATTATTTTGTGTTTGTTATCAACAATAAAATTCCGATTAAGGAGTATCAAAATGAAAACAGGGACACCAGAAATAGGCTCTTCGCGTGGGAAAAAACCCTCCATAGGGGAAAACCCAAAAAATTGTCTTCTTATAGATTCTCAAGAAAGACTTCCAAAACTTTGATCAGAACAACTCAGTAAGTGATAGATTAGCCAACCAAATAACAATGCTTCTCTTTTCAACTTGAACTGCTCCTCTTTTCTAGGCCGAAATCTGAACCAAAGCATCTTCCTTTCTCACATGTACGAGCTTGTAAAAAAAGGAAAATATGTTTAAAATAAAATACAAAGCCTTCTCTTCTTCCTCGCTGAATTTATTCTCTTCTTAGCTCTGAATTATCGCATAACTCTCATGAGATGCAAACTTGATTAATGTATTTGGAGGTCGACTGAATATTTTATATATATCCTCTTGGTGTGGTGCAACTTCCTTCTTGTGGGGCTGACTTGGTGGTCTAAATGACCCATCAATTGGTGGTTTCTTGTCATTTTTACATTACAAAATATTTTATTTTACATTGATCATAGATCCCACCAATGGAATTTACATCATGACCTTGAAATAGACCTTGTGAAAACCCTAGGGAAAACAATGGGTGCCAAAACTAATAAAATAATCAATGGGAAACAAACCCATTCTTCAATAAATAATTTTTCTTTTGCAAAATATAATATTCTTTTTTTTCTTTGAAAATTACATCAAGTCATGGTACATAAACAATTATGAATACTTAAGCTAGTTACCATTTTCAACACCTTCAAATCGTATAGGGAAAGCACCTCTGTAAAAAAGTGTATGCCAGTCATGCCCATAATTAAGAGAAAATATAATAGATTTAATTTTAATATGACTATCAATTATCCTCAACTATTCTATATCAGTATTAGATACACATGCAAAAGAAAAATGGAAATTTATTTCTAGCATCACATAGTCATTCAAATTATAGCAATAAAAAACAATAATTCTAGTGAAAATTTGGACAAAATTTGATCATTTTTTATGTGTTATTAATTTTAAAGATAAGAAATGGATGCTTGAGATATTAACCAAAGACTCAAGAATGAAACCCATGCTTTATAATTTTTTATTTCTTCTTTTGATCAATATATAATAATTACATCATGACATGAGATAAATGACAATTATGAAGACCGAAACTAGTTACATTTCCCAACAAACATGAACATTTTGATTCAACTAAACCATAGAAGCGACGCCAATTATGCTTCCTTTTTGAGTTTCTCACTCATTTTGGGACAAAGTTTCAATTTAAAAATGATGATAGCAAGATAACTAATGATATATGTTGCATGATGATATTGTCTAGTCCTCCAAGTGTAGTGAAATAATATCTACAAGGGTAGAGAAATAAGATATGTTCAATATGATGGCTCTTATATCCTTTAGTGTTCACCAAGGCAACTTGCAATACCTCCTGCAAATTTGGACCTGAGGGAACTCTAAAAACCCTAGAGTATTTGCATGTGTGAACATAATTACAAGACAAAATACAAAATTTCGAAATCTTGATGTGTCTCTAAATAGGTCGAAGATCCATCTTTATATAGCCTTTATGAGAGGCTCCATTAGCCATCTCTAGGCAGACTTTTCTTTGGCTAGCCAAATTGGTCTTGGGAGCCTTCAAGACATTTCTAATTTCAAAATATCATTTATTTACTTGATACAAATTCTCGAAAGGGTCTTTTACAATGTGACAAGGACTCTTGACTCATGACAAAACCTAAGAGCATTCAATAGATGCTTGAACTAATGACAAAGTTACTTGAGCATGAAATCCATGCTTTACAAAAATCATTTTCTTTCTTATTTTGATAGACACATAAGAATTACATCATGACATGAGTCAAATTACAATTGTGAAGACCGAAACTAGTTATATTCTTCAACATGTCGAAGTATGTGGGTAATTTTTCTAATGGAAGATTAAATGCTATGAGATTATGTTGAATTCTCAAGTTATCGAGTGAGTTCATTGGTTAGGATGAATAGATTTAGAATATCTCATGTTTTTATATATTACTTGAACATTTTAAACACAAATAACTTCCTTGTAACCCACTTGTACTATTATAATGTTATTTTTCTTTCGTAAAGACGTTTCTAAACATCCTTTATGACACTCACTAACAATTTTCCTCATTTGATGGATTGTTATAGGAGGTTCAAACAAACATGTATTTTTCATATATATATTCATTGAGTGATGAGGTTTTAGGTAGGATAGAAGAAATTGACCAAACATATTCTATGTCTTCTAACATGCGAAGATCAACTACACGTGAAAATTTTAGAAGAAAATTCCATAGATGCATGGATTTTTTTCTTGCTACGAGGGGTCATGTTCTTATGATAATGAGAGAATATACGACATTGAGGTGCCCTTGAGGTACAAACATCTAGTGAACCAATGGGAACCCAGGGATTTTCTTGAAATAAACACTGCTTTTTCTACCAATGAAAGGATATACTGCATTGCCCCATAATCATTACATGGTTTGGGGAAATTTTCCATGGATGGCATAAAGGCATGTTACAGAGGATTAACTAAATTGATGACGTATTTCAAACCCTGTTACAACTACAATGATTGGGTACAACTAGTCAAATATACGAAAATTATGCAAAGATATGGAGTGAATGAAAATTATATACAACTAAAAGACAATGATGAAAATAAAGGCACAATTATGTATATTGATGGAAGGAAAAAAGCAGTGGGGAATATTTCAGGGTTTATAAATAGTACATGACTCGCCACCACAAATAAGACACCAATTACATATTTGAGGGACATGAAGGAAAACATGTATTCATATGTGCCATTAAATCAATGGTTCCAGGGGAAGAGTTGATCATTTATTACAATTTGAATAAAATAAATACAAATATTTCAATTATGGGGGGAAATATGTATTCAATTCTACCCAACTTGTAATAATGTCTATTGTATGGTATGATTGTCATTTTAATACAATATATTGTTATACATCTTGTAAGTTGAGAAAACATTTTAAAACACCATGATACTATTGAAATATATAACTAGGTTCAGTCTTCATAATGACATGTGTAATAATGATTTTATGTATTTAATGAAAAGAAAAAAATAGATTTATTATTGTTATTCTTGAGGCATGGGTTTTTTTGTGGATGATTTTGTCACCCTCCTAGAGACAGCCTAGAGTTGCCATAGACCAGTGCCTAGGACATCTTAATATAGCAAGGAGTCCTTTATATTTTGGGTTGTCAATCCAAGGGACTCACCTACTATCTCTTGTTCTAAACAAGGAAATGAAATTAGATTTAATTGGTCCAAATTCTCTCTCAAAAACTGATACAATGATAGGAGTAAAGTAAAGACACCATGTAAAACTTCAGCATGAGAATATCAGACAGTTAAGAGACCGCTTTACTGTAATGAGGGCCGGTTCATATAATATACTACAGAAATCAAATATCAAGGAGTGCAGGCAGTGAAGAAACATAAGAAGATATTACTGGCAGAAGGGCGCATCAATTTACGAATCCTCAAGCCACTAATATAGCAGAAATTATGAAAAGAGTGGACATGGAACAACATATCACTTCTAGGCCTATTTAAAGCGCTTGACTAATTCCAGAAAAGGGCACCACTTAAGATGAATCCTTACTGCAAACTAGTGAGCCACTCGCATTCTAGAACATGATACAAGAAGGAATTTCGCTGGAAAGAAATGATGTATTAACACCTGAAAGGATTACATCTTATTAATATACCAAAGACCGGAATCCTCCAATCTGATTCATAACCCCTCTCGCCGGACGCGAATGCGAGCTTCATACGGGGGGAAATGTGCAAGATGAGATACAACCAATTCTTCCTTACCATTTGCGCACAACTTGCTTGTGATACGGAACCTAACAGTGTCTTCTTTTTGATGTTATAGAGAAGACGGAAACTTCCTAGAAGAGGAGGGGGAAGGAAAGACAATTAATGACTACAAGACTCAATCCAGCAAAAAGGAAAACACTCGCGCCTTTTTAATGAATGACAAGTTATAAATAAATACCTAACCACCTGTATACAGAAATTAATGCTGGGAGATAAAAATCTCCTTATGTACAAGACAGAAATAATAAAATATATACATCGGGATGCTTCTGGCTGAAGGCAAATCTGCTACCATGAGAGCTCCGAGAAAATCTTCCATTCAGTACTGTACGCCTAGCTTTTGATTTTGAACTGGAGTCCCGGACCTTAAATGCGAGGCGAACTTTTCTGGAGGGTTCCGAGAATTTGCATCTGTATTTTCTTTAATGGCTGTCATTTCATGCATCTGCTCTCAGCTTCTTCATTAAATTTCGCCCGTAGGAAATCACCTTCTGATATATTCTTGTTTCTCTGGAATGAAGGCGGTGGGTTTAGATGCCTCTTCTACCATTTAGAACCTGCAAAACCCCAAAACTGTTAGAAAAACTGACTCAGACGAGGGCAGAGGTGACGGAGGTGTGAATGGAGGAGATGATGGGGACACAGACCAAAACGGTGACATACGGGGTGTTGGGAGTGAACAATGGAGACTTTTCGCAAAAAGAACGAAATGTCACACAGTGAGGTCGGGGAGAAAAACTAGCGGCAAATGCGAATAAAACACACAAGATATATATATATACATATTGGCGCGGAGGGATGTACGGGGGAGGAGACACGTAGGTTAACAGGGGGCGAATGGGAGGCGACGTGGCGAGTGGACTAATGGGCGGAGGGACGCAACAGTGACACGGTGGCGGGCCATGCAATACGGTGGGGACAAAATAGTAAGCGAGCAACTTAAGAAGAATTCCACCGTCAGATCAGGCTTGACAGATCCAACGGCCCCAACAAATTCCGCTACCCGGCCACGGTATGATCTTTATCGCGCGGGAGGAAAGTGGTTTCCCCGCCGTACTGAGGACACGCGGCACCACTCCCGTGGAATCGCTGGCCCCGTGGTAAATACCGCCAACCGACAAGAGTGGTGCGGGGGGAAAACTGCCGGTTTTGTTGTGTGCCGGGGCCATATGTGGGGTCCTCGTTCCTGAACGATCACCGCGCCGTTGATTTAGTTGAATCGGACGGTTAAAACGACGCCCGGGACTTAAACGATAACCCTCTTTTTCTTCTGGCCTGTGGTCCTGGACTCGGGTCTTATGAAAATCAAGACGGGGGGCTAAAGCCTAAGGGGCTTCGGCCCGGCATATAAAATATGTAATTTGAACACTTAAACAACGTATTTTTTAGAGCGGCATGAGGGTTTTTTAGCCATAGAATATAATGGAAACAGGTTTGGAAGGGATCGGCGGCTAAATCTGAATGGAGGGAAAAATGTACAACATCGGCTCCATCTGGGGACGGCATGCTCGACTTCGGGCATGTCGAGAACACGCAGACCATTCAAAACTTCAATTCTGCAGCTCAATTTCTTCTGTGCTTCACCTTCCGGTAACTCTCAACATTCTTTTTCCTTTGCAAAAACTAAAATGAAAACAATTTATATACATTATATACAGTCTGGCATTCTTCACCTGGGTCAGAATTGAAAATATGGCTTGAGGAATTGTCCATTCACGGGCGCATCTAACAAATCACCCTGTAGATTCTCCAACATAAAAGTATTATTCCCCCCTTGACTTACTATTCTGAATGGACCAAACCATAATGGATCGAATTTTGCGTGCTTGCCCTTTTCTGCTCTGCGAACATCCCACCTAAGAACCAGGTCTCCAATTTGAAAATTTCTACCCTTTGCATGCTGATCAAATACCTTCTTCATTTTCTCCTGGTATTCTTTCAATCTCTGGTCTACCTGGTTCCTGGTTTCCTCCAATTCTACCAGTTGATTAATTCTCCTAGTCATCTCATCTGGTTCATCCTGGTTTTCCTGCAAGAATCGTGCCACTGGCAATGCCAATTGCACAGGAAACACTGCAGCCCGCCCATACACCAGCTCATATGGAGCCCTGCCTGTTGATCTTTTGCTGGTTATCCTGTTTGCCCACAGAGAAAACTTCAATTGAGAGTCCCAATTTTTCTGATTTTCAGCTATCGTTTTCTTCAGGGCCCTCACCAGGGTTTTATTAGATGATTCCGCTAAACCGTTCCCCTGGGGGTAATATGCCGTGGAATGAGTTAATACAATATTATACCTTTGGCAGAAACTTACAAATCTGGCAGACTTAAAAGCTTGAGCATTATCAGTTACAATCCTCGCAGGACAGCCAAACCTAGATATGATATTGTCTTCTAAAAAATTCATGATTACAACATCTGTAGCCCTTCTTGTAGGTATGGCTTCCACCCATTTCGTGAAGTAGTCTGTGGCTGTGAGTATCCATTTATGTTGGCCACTTTATGGGGGGTGTATTTCTCCTATAAAATCTAATCCCCATTTCTGGAAGGGTTCATTTACATGAATGGGAATCAAGGGCAAAGATGCTAACTTCTGTCTTTCTGCAAACCTTTGGCACTTGTCACATGCTCTGACCCAAGCAAAGGTATCTGAATACAATTTTGGCCAGTAAAAACCAGCCTTCAAGATTTTATTGGTTGTAGCCCTCCAGCTGTAGTGTCCTCCACATATCCCCTCATGGAATTCTGTCATTATATTCTGCACTTCATTTTCTGTGAGGCACAATAGCAATATACCCAAAGGGTCTCTCCAATAGAGTTGTCCATTGGCAATGACATACTTCTGAGATCTCATCCTTACAGCTCTATACTATGCTTTGTCACAGCCAGGAGGACAACTAAGTGTCAACAGATATTCAACTATTTGCTTATACCAAGGACTAGTCAGATATTTCACATGTACCTTTTGTGTGGCCATTTCCAGCCCATGTTGCTCCTCTTCTTTTTCTGATTCTTCATTTGCCATCACGGATAGATTAATGCCTAAAGCCTGATGATTAGATTCAGATAACATCTTGGCAAGTCCCTGTCCCTTGATCAATTTAGTGGGCTTTATGTCTAGATCATACTCCTGGATTTTTGCAATCCATCTTCCCCTTCTGCCCTCACTGTCTCCCTGAACTAGAATGTCTTTTACAGCTGCTGTGGGAACGTAAGCAGTAATATGGGATTGAAAAATATAAACTCTAAAAGCTTTAAGGGAATTTACCAGGGCATACGCTTGCTTCTCCAGTATATTATATTTCAGTTCAGCATCATACAATACCTGACTGAAGAATGCTATGGGCTGTTCATATCCTTCTTCGGTTTTCTGTAATAACACTCCAGCAATTGTATGTGGTGAAGCAAATGAAAATACCATAAATGGCTTACTGTAATCTGGTCCTGCTAGCACGGGAGCTTCGGCAAATGCTTGTTTAATTCTTGTAAATGCATCCCTAGACTCCTGGGACCACTTAACTTCACTATCCTTTCTTAACATATTGGTTATGTGTCTAACTATCTCTGCATAGTTAGGAATGAATCTTCTTAAAAAGTTTATTCGGCCCAAAAATACCTGTACTTCTTTCTTATTTCTCGGCAGAGAAATGCTATTTATTACTTCAACTCTCTTAGGATCAATTTTTACACCATCCTTAGTCACAATATGTCCTAAGAGTTTTCCTTCGTCTAATGCAAACAGAGATTTTTGGGGATTAAGAGAAAGGCCGTACCTTCTGCATTTTTTGAAAGTTCTTCTTAAATGTTCAATATGCTCATCATCATTCTTTGAGAACACTGTGATATCATCGAGGTACACTACTAGAAACTTGTCCTGTTCTCCCACAAAGGCTATGTCCATTGCCCTTTGAAAAGTAGCACCTGCATTAATCAGTCCAAATGGCATCCTTGCATACATAAAAGTTCCCCATGGCGTGGTGAACGCAGTCTTCTTCTGATCTTCTGGGAAAACAGCTACCTGATTGTAACCTGAAAATCCATCCATCATCGACATTCTGGATGCTCCCACCACTTTCTGCAGGATGTGATCCATTTTAGGCAGTGGATAGTTATCCTTGAGAGATGCTCTATTCAAATTTCTGAAGTCCACACACAGCCTGATTTCTCCATTCTTTTTTCTGACAGGAACAAGATTCGCTATCCATTCTGAGTACCTCAAGGGCACAATTATTTTGGCCTTCAACAACTTTCTAATTTCTTTCTCAATTGAGGGAAGAAGCAAGGGATTAATCTGCCTGAGCTTCTGTTTGTATGGCTTTGCATCTTCCCTGAGTGGAATCTTGTGTTGTATAATATTTACATCAAAAGTTTTTAGGTCCTCATAGGACCAGGCAAAAACGTCTTTATAAGACTGAAATAACTTCAAGTACTTTTCTTTATATTCCTCTGGGATTCTTTTAGATAATTTAACAATTTTGGGATCAGTAGAAGTACCCAGATTTAAATCTCTCATTTGGTCTTCTTCTACCGCTTTGTTTGGCTGCACGAGAACATCATTCTTATTGAATAATATTTCTAGAGGCACTAAACCCCTAGGTATGACATTTCCTTTTAACTGCAGCACTTTATTTCCTGCTATATTCTCTTCCCATTTTCCTTTAGCAATATTTTCAGCTTCTGCCTCCTCATCATCATCAATTTCCATACCTGTGAATTCTCCCACTGTCTGCATGAATCTCTTCATCTGTTCGTCATCTTCAAAGACCTGCCAATGCTTTATATTGTCTGGGATAGATGGTCTGTAACGTACCTCCACTTCATATCTTAACAATGGGTTCTGAGGAGGCCGGAACGTACTGGCAGCCACAACAAGAGAGTCTGCTATTCTGTTATGCTCCCGGGGCATAAACTGTATATTAAATGCTAAGAAGAAATTTTCTATCATGTCCCATACTTCGTTTCTATATGCTTTGAGCCGAGGATGTTTAGCTTGACATTCATTCTTAACCTGCCTCACTATTAGCTCAGAGTCCCCAAACACTTTCAGACATTGGATGCCCATGTTTCTAGCTGTCTGTAGGCCCAATAACAATGCTTCATACTCGGCTACATTTTTTGTAGCTTCATACTCCAATTTGAAAGACAGTGGTACCCATTTTCCTGTGGGGGAGATTAACAATACCCCAGCTCCATTACCTTCCCTGGAATTCGCTCCATCAAAATGCAAAGTCCATATTTCTGATTCCTGAGCTTCCTTGGATTGCTCGGCTTGGAATTGTCCAGAGAGGGACTCATGTGCATAATTTTGACTCTCTTCTAACACAAAACATGAGAAATCACCCTCTTTATTATAAACTGGAGGATTGTCTGAACAATCAGCAGTGGTCACCATTTTAACAAATCTGGTCTCCCTATACAGCCTCCTCTCCTGACCACCAAAGACTGGGACAGTAGCATATGTTAAATCCAATTTAATTGATCCCCCAATCTTAGTACCCCAGGACCTTGACAACAGCATGCCAAAGCGAGCTGGGATATCAGCGACCACAATGTCCATGACCACACTTTTTACTGGGATTTGAGCTAATTTGACTACTAAATCTTTTATCATTCCCAAGCATTTAACCCTTTTAGAATCAAATGAATATAGATATTTGTAGGGTCTTGTAATTTGCAGCCCTAGTTGCTCCATGAAAGACAGAGGCATAAGATTATGGGAGGCTCCAGAATCTAGCATACAATTGTGAAGCAGCAGGTCATGAATGACTAGGGACACATAAAAGGGAGGAGTAGAAGGGTCTATCTCCTCAACGTGTGGGCCAAAGACTACCATGGGTATTTCTTCTTGAAGATTTAGACTATCAGGTGTAATTTGTGGTTTAGGAAGAGGCACGAAAGAGGTGACCTGAGACTGATATACAGGCTGTTTTAACAATTCAGTCAGAGGAACAGGAATCTTAATCTTTTCAAGCTCTCTTTGCAAATTAAAACCAGATGTGGGCTTTTCTATCATTACTTCTTTTGACTCCTTATTCTCAACTGGGGGCTTGACTTCTTTTGACACTGACTCAACATTAGAAGGACTGGCTATTTTGGAGGAAGAAGGAAACTGGTCAGTTGACTGAAAGGGGGAAATCAGGAGGTTCTTACCTTTTTCTACGCACTTCTTTGTTACTGATTCCTTCTAAGCAGATGTTTCTTTCTGAGGTGGATCTTCTTCTTGCTCCTGAGTTCGGGTCCTCTTCCTCGAGGATCTGAGATCATATTTGACATTGAATTGGGCTTCCATGAAATCAGCAAATTGCTTGCAATAATGGTCAATGTCTGCCTCTTCATCTTCTTCTTGCAGGGGACAGTCCATATCAATATTGTTTGAAAAAGCCAGATTGGAATCTTCTAATCCATAGGCTGCCTCTCCAGTGGAGTCATCTGCTGGTCCTTCCAGGTACAAGGGGTGAGGTACCTGATCTTGCTGCTCCCTTGTCTCTCTTGGTAGTATTTGCAATGGAGGCTTTCTATACTGAGGATTATATCCTCTGTTCGGAGCATTGTAATAGTTTTTGGGAGCTGCATTTTTGGCTTCCAGTTCCATCTTGACCATCTTCTTTATCATCTTACTTATTTCATCCATTTTATCTGAATCCTTTTCTTGATTAGAGGTAGAAACCTCTTCTTTGCCTTTCCTTCTGGCATCTGGTTCAATTTTCCCTTTTAACTTTCCGGTGGAGGCAAAGTTCGCTTCTAGTTCCAGAGCATCTGATTGTGCATCATCTAGATTGGCAGGCTTTCTTTCTCTTAAGGAGAATCCAAAGTCAAAATCAAAGGCTGCTATGAAAACTATCTTGGCAGCAGCTTCATTTGGCTTCATTTCTGGAGGCAAGCTTAGATATAGCTTGTTGAATCTTTTGATGAATTCTGATACCCCTTCATTCTGTTTCTTCTTGATAGTATTAAACTCAGTAAGGCACATTCCATAATCCTTCTTTTCTCCCCACTTCCTGAGAAAAACGTTTTCCATCTGATCCCAGGTTGTCACAGAACGATTTCCCAATGTCTTAAACCATTTTCTGGCTTCTCCTTCCAAAGACTGCACAAATAATCTCAAAACCACATCCAGGTGTTCAACATTCAAATTTTCTGCAAAAGAGCAGAAGGTCTCGAGATGTTTCTGAGCATCGATATCATTTTCACCATTGAACCTTGGCAGAATCTTCAGATAATCCTGTGGCATATCATTCAACACTTGGGGTAAGGCCAGAGGAGCATATTTGTTCAGGAGGAAAGCAGGAACATTGGCCATTGGAGGCGGTGGGGGTTGTACAACAGTCTGAGAAACAAAAGAAGGGAGAGGGGTAGGGGGAAGCGGAGTGTGAATAACAATGGGAATATATTGTACTGAGGTCTGAGGTGTGGATGGGAATAGTTCTCGGTTAACAGAAGCTACCTCAGTGACCTCTTTAATTTCTTCAGCCTCGAAAACAGGATAATATTCTTCCCCAATTAAAGCACTTCCCCTACGTGGGGTTTCTAAATAAAACTCAGGGTTTTCCGTTCTAACTTCTTGAGAAGAAGAGGGCGGATAATCTTCAACAGAACACTCAGGATTTTCAGCACGGGCTGACTTCCTCTCCTTCCAAACTCTTTTATGAATAATTTTCTCTGGGTCAGACACGTAGGGTGTTTTCAGTTGAGCTGTATCTGACCTCAAATGCGGCCTACGAGGAGCCAGGACTACCGATAAGATTTATCCAATAAAGACCAGTGGAGTCGCCAAGGTGAGAAATCTGCAACTCTTCACCTCTCTGTGCTCACCTGATTAGAGAGTGAAATAAGATGTCGAAAACCCAGGGAAACTGATATTCTTGAATTCGCTCCCCGGCAACGGCGCCAAAAAGATGTTGTGGATGATTTTGTCACCCTCCTAGAGACAGCCTAGAGTTGCCATAGACCAGTGCCTAGGACATCTTAATATAGCAAGGAGTCCTTTATAGTTTGGGTTGTCAGTCCAAGGGACTCACCTACTATCTCTTGTTCTAAACAAGGAAATTGAATTAGATTTAATTGGTCCAAATTCTCTCTCAGAGGCTGATACAAGGATAGGAGTAAAGTAAAGACATCATGTAAAACTTCAGCATGAAAGTATCAGACAGTTAAGAGACCGCTTACTGTAAAGAGGGCCGATTCATATAATATACCACAGAAATCAAATATCAAGAAGTGCAGGCAGTGAGGAAACATAAGAAGATATTACTGGCAGAAGGGCGCATCAATTTACGAATCCTTAAGCCACTAATATAGCAGAAATTATGAAAAGAGTGGACATGGAACAGCATATCACTTCTAGGCTTATTTAAAGCGCTTGACTAATTCCAGAAAAGGGCACCACTTAAGATGAATCCTTACTGCAAACTAGTGAGCCACTCGCATTCTAGAACATGATACAAGAAGAAATTTCGCTGGAAAGAAATGATGTATTAACACATAAGAAAAGTTACATACTGTAATATACCAAAGACCAAAATCCTCAATACAGTCATAACCCCTCCTCATTGAGACCCAACGGGCTCTGAAACTTCATACAGAAATGTCACAATATGAATACAAAAGTCTTCTCGCTGCACAGCTTGCTTACAGAAATCTGGAACCCCAACAATGTCTTCTTTTTTGGTATTTATAGAGAAGACCGAAACTTCTAGAGGAGGGGGGAAAGGAAAAGGAGCAATTAATGGCTACATTTCAATCCAATGGCGGAAAACATTCGCGCCTTTTTCATGAATGACAAGTTATAAATAAATACCTAACCACCTATATACAGAAATTAATGCTGGGAGATAAAAATCTCTTTATGTACAAGACAGAAATAATAAAATATATACATCGGGATGTTTCTAGCTGAAGGCAAATCTGCTACCATGAGAGTTCTGAGAAAATCTTCCATTCAGTACTGTACGCCTAGCTTTTGGTTTTGAACTGGAGTCCCGGACCTTAAATGCGAGGTGAACTTTTCTGGAGGGTTCCGAGAATTTACATCTGTATTTTCTTTAATGGCTGTCATTTCATGCATCTGCTCTCAGCTTCTTCATTAAATTTCGCCCGTAGGAAATCACCTTCTGATATATTCTTGTTTCTCTGGAATGAAGGCGGTGGGTTTAGATGCCTCTTCTACCATTTAGAACCTGCAAAACCCCGAAACTGTTAGAAAAACTAACTCAGACGAGGGCAGAGGTGACGGAGGTGTGAATGGAGGAGATGATGGGGACACAGACCAAAAACGGTGACATACGGGGTGTTCGGAGTGAACAATGGAGACTTTTCGCAAAAAGAACGAAATGTCACACAGTGAGGTCGGGGAGAAAAACTAGCGGCAAATGCGAATAAAACACACAAGATATATATATATATATACATTGGCGCGGAGGGATGTACAGGGGGGGGAGACACGTAGGTTAACAGGGGGCGAATGGGAGGTGACGTGGCGAGTGGACTAATGGGCGGAGGGACGCAACAGTGACACGGTGGCGGGCCATGCAATATGGTGGGGACAAAATAGTAAGCGAGCAACTTAAGAAGAAGTCCACCGTCAGATCGGGCTTGACAGATCCAACGGCCCCAACAAATTCCGCTACCCGGCCACGGTATGATCTTTATCGCGCGGGACGAAAGTGGTTTCCCCGCCGTACTGAGGACACGCGGCACCACTCCTGTGGAATCGCTGGCCCCGCGGTAAATACCGCCAACCGACAAGAGTGGTGCGGGGGGGAAACTGCCGGTTTTGTTGTGTGTCGGGGCCATATGTGGGGTCCTCGTTCCTGAACGATCACCGCGCCGTTGATTTAGTTGAATCGGACGGTTAAAACGACGCCCGGGACTTAAACGATAACCCTCTTTTTCTTCTGGCCTGTGGTCCTGGACTCGGGTCTTATGAAAATCAAGGCGGGGGGCTAAAGCCTAAGGGGCTTCGGCCCGACATATAAAATATGTAATTTGAACACTTAAACAACGTATTTTTTAGAGCGGCATGAGGGTTTTTTAGCCATATAATATAATGGAAACAGGTTTGGAAGGGATCAGCGGCTAAATCTGAATGGAGGGAAAAATGTACAACAGGTTTCATGCTCAAGGGGAATTTATTTTTAGTTAAAGCGCCCATTGAATGCTTCTAGTTTTGTCATAAATTCAATTCATTCATCCCATTTGGGCATGTTACATATTGTAAAGAAAATGTATTTGAGTCAAAATAGACTCAAAAGACCCTCCAAGACCTCATCATGCTGCAAATATAAATTCAGCCTACATGAAGGAACAAGTCCACCTAAATAGAGAAATTCATACCCCTCAAAACCCTATAAATAAGAATGAACTCGACCTCATTTGGAGACTCATTGAAGAAAGTTTGATCTACTCAAGATAGAAGCTAGAAAAGGATGAAGAAGGAGAAGAAGAACATGTTCAAAGTTTTAGGCCTCTCTCTCCCTTTCTCTCTCTCTCTTTCTCTCTCTTTAGGGTTTCTACATTTATTAGACAAGACAAATTTTTGAAGTTGCATCGAAGTTGTGAAGTTGAATTGAAGCTATGAAGCTACAAGTTTGAAGCTGTGAAGCTACAAGATCGAAGATATGAAGATGTAAGGTTAAAGTTGTGAAGCTGCAAGCTCAAAGCTATGAAGTTTCTTCTAGGTCAAAGCTATAAAGATGCTAGGTTGAAGTTGTTGAAGCTACATCAAGGCCAAAGTTGTAGAAATTTTTTTTGGGGTCAAACTTGTTGAAGAAGTTGTTGGAAGGTCGAAATTTGTTGCTGAAAATTATCATAGTCTTGGAGGGTCTTGGTCAAGGGTCATAGGTATTGGATTTCGTCAATTGAAGTTCTATAAGAAGAGAAGAATTATGATGGGTTTTCCTCTCATTTGGAGATTTTTTGGCCTTGGATGATCACCTACATCTTGTGCCCTATTGTCTCACCATTATTTATGATTTTATAGTTGTTTGATGATAAAGAACACTAATAATAATAAAGGAAAGAATAATTTAATCAAGTAAAGTAAAAACAAATCACAAGAAATTATCAAAGTAAGATAAGTCACCTAATCTAGTTGCCCTATATTTCTCAACATGGTATCAAAGCTAAGGTGACTACATCAAGGAACGAAATCACAAGGAAGGATTCTCAAGGGATGAAGTATGAAGAGATCATCTTGGAAACATTAAGAACATCAATCATCAAGAAGAGAAAACAAGGAAGACCTCAAAACCCTAGCTCATCCAAAGAAGGGTTCCAAACTTGAATAATTCTTGTGAAACTCATACATTCTACAATAATTATCACAAGGAAGGAAGAATAAAGAACTTTTGGGTCTATTTTCAGGGCCATATTCTCCACATGTGTGAAGTATTAGGACATCCTTCTGCATCAACAAGTATCGAATTGCGGCCACCATCAAAAGTCAATTTTTAGGCCAAGAAATGTCTCTTTTGCCAGTAGAAATAAAAAGAAAAAAAATTCAGTTCAAGCAATGTAGAAAGGAGGAAAAATTTTCCATGTTCTAGCCACTTGTATGAAGTAGGGTTACTGTAAAAAAGTTTTAAATTGCAAACCTGCTACAATTGAAGAAGGGCCAAAAATTTGAGGATGTGAAACAAGTTTGAATAGAGTTGACTTGAAGGAAGGAAAGATGGAAAAATCATTGTCATCATAAAGGAATAAATGTGATGTCCATGTGAGCCAAGGATCACTTTTGAAGGAAGACATCTTCTATTATCTACATCATCATCAAAATAAGGAAGGCATCAAACTGACGATTTCATCATCTAGGAGTATCTTCACTTGACAAGTAAGTATATATATATATATCAAGATGAATTCATTTTGCAAGGAAAGAAACAAATTGGTTGGGTCGTCAAATTTTCTTTCATGGAAACAGAGGATAGCCTCATAGAAAATAAAGTCGTTGAGAATGTTAAGGGTTTAATTTTCTAACCTCCAAAAGAAAAATATCAATCAATATACATGAAAGGGAAAATATATATACAATATGAAGATATCAAAGAAAGAAGGAATAGCTTCATACTTCATGAGGGTGTCAGAAATACGAGACCAACTACAAGATTTGGGGGAAAGCATGTCGAATAGAGAAATGACCACCATGGTACTCATTTCACTTGTTGATGAATGGGGAAACTTTGTATCAAGAATTTTTGGAAAGTAAGAAGCCACCTCATTCTGTGAACTCTTGTCATTATGTAAAGAAACTAGGTAAAAATAAAAGAGTGATGTTTGACTAGGAGAATAAGTTCAAGCATTTGTTGCCATGAGAAGAGTAATGCTTAGATAATTTGGTCCTCAGAAAAATAAGAATAAGGATATGTCGAAGATCCAATGCTATGGCTCTCAGGAATATGGCCATCATAAGAGATATTGTCTGAAATTCAAGAAGGAAAACAAGAGGAAAGAAATAAATTAAGCTCATATCACTGAGAAGTGGAAGAAACTAATGAGAAGAAATCAAAAGGGATAGATCTTCACTATTAGGGTTCCTCCAATACATAGCAAGGAGAATTAGGAGGTGACAAGACCTCTACCATAACAGTCAAGATGATAATCATTATGACTAGATGTATCTTAGTAGAAGATGAAATAATATTAGAATCATACCATTAAAACAAGAGCTCATTAGAAAATATTGAAAGGATAACTAATATAGAAGTCTACATGATTGTAGTAGTCATAATTTAAAGGAATTATATCTTGGTAACCTCATTGAAAGTGTAAGTAGTACTTATGGGAAAAGGAAATTCATCTAGCATAGAAAGAGCTCATCATGTATCATCATCATTAGGAAGGAGAATTTTTAGGATGATGATAATCAAGATCCACTAGTAGAATCTTCATTAGAAGGTCAAACTCTCTTGGAAGAAGCAAGTGTCTCGTTGAGAATTCCATCTTATATGGGGGTCATGGGATGATGGTATGATGACAAAGAATTGCAAGAGGTGAAGATGATTGAAATACTTTCAATCAAGGAAGCCTCCAAAGTCTAGATGACCAAAAAGAAGAAATAAGGTATGTATGCATGTATTTGATTGAGTCATGTCCTCATGTAATTATAGATAGCATGGATGAATGCACTACCTCATGAGCATGATCGAAGAAATGGGATATATTTCGTTGGAAAATTGCATGAAGGCATGGTTCACATATTGAAAAGATGAAATATACACAATATTACCTCTATAGAATATGAGGTGGTTCAAAAAGACGAAGGAACTATAGATGGATGTTCCTGAGGTGAAATATAAAAATAAAGAAATAAGAGATTATGAAAGTTGCAACTGTTAGGGTCCTATAATAATAGGGATCATAATTTTGAATTGACTATTTTTAATCTTGTGATATTGTACATACCTTTGCTTTCTGCAAATGTTTTCCCATATTTTAAAAATTTAAAGAGGGTAAGTCCTAAAATAAAAATCAAAGGACTAAAAGAAAGAGACCAAAAAATAAGATAAAGTATGAACCCCACACAAAAAGAGATAAAAATATATCATGAAAGTGTGCACATTCAAATGCCACTACTCTTAGTTTACTTTTTTCAAACAAAATTGTGTGCAACTTGTCCAAAATGCCAAAATTCATGATAATCATACAAATTAATTTTGATTATTCATGCTTTAAATTGCATGTCATGATATCTAGTGAATAAAGATCTGGCCAAACCATTTAATCTTGGCAGATCAGTAGTTAGGTAGAGAATAAATGAGCAAATTATTTTAATATGAGACATTGGAAGTTTTAAGTTTAGAATTATATTAGTTTTCTAATTAAAGTAAAATAAAAGGGTCAGCAAGCTCAAGTGCGCCCAATAAAGGAAATAAATATGTTAGGATAAAAGAAGGGTAGGTAGATTACTTTCACAAGCATTGGAAAGCATCAATTGGTTTGTTTCTTATCACTAATATTTTACTAATTTCCCCTTCCTAATTCCAGAAAACCCCTTCCCTATTCATTTTCGCTTATTCTAACACATTTCAATTGTAAAAACCCTTTCCATTTTGATAAATATCCCTTTTCCCTACTTAAAAACCCTTTCCTTTACTAACTTCCCTTTTTCCATTAAAAACATGTAAAACCCACTTTTACATAGTTTTTAATAATTTAAAATATGTCAGATCCATTTCATTTAATAACCCTTCCACGATATTATTTTAAATCCCCCTCCTAATGTATTTCTAAACTTCCGCTATATTATATTAATCTCCCTTTTTATATATATTTCCCGACCTTATCAAACCTTCCACTTTAGTATATATTCCTTAACCCCTGTTATAATAATCCCCCACCTTAGTCGAAGCCCCTCCATATAATATATCATATATACCCTTTGTATTCATAACCTCAAATATCTGATATCCTGACCCATCGTTATATTAACAAGCCCCCTTTATATTTACTATAGATGAAAGAATAAATAAAGCAAAGATAGATGAAAGACAGAGGAAGAAGAAAGCGTGAGAGATAAACCAGCATGAGAGAAACAAACAGATGACAACAATAAAATAAAATAGGGACAACTTTTAGTCAGTTGAAAGGTGTCACTACCTTTTTTGCATCCAGATATTTTATTTCCTAAAATAAATCCTAAATTAGTTTTAGGATATTTTGTATTAATTTTTGTATAAATACTTCATCCATTTGAAGTATTAGGGTGGATTCCTTAACATTTATATAGTTGTAATTGATCAAAATACCTGAGGGTTCATTGTACAATTTTCAATTCAACAGACTGGACAAGTAATAAAGGCATTGCATTACAGGATTCATGTGTTGAGCTACTTCAGTGAAGTATTATTTCAATTGGTCAAAGTTATTTCTCTTAAGTATTTCATAAACTTGTATGCTTTTCCAAATTTAAGTGTTATAACAGGAATATTATTGAAGAAATTGTTTAAGTACACTCTGTTCTGAACTGTTATTCATTTTAATGTTTTCTTCTAATATCTAGATTTGAGAATCCTTAATTGATGTCCCATCTCAATTGACCTCTTCCTCTTTCGTTCATTATTCTGGTTTAAGGAATCCTTAATTTCTCCTTGATCTCGATTGAAAACCACTTCACCATTCAGCCTTAAAAATATCTGATCTTGCTTAGCTACCCTGCCCTGTGAACACTTCCTTTAGAACTTGATTCTTTTTTTGTTTTCTTGATATTTTGACTCCATAGCCCAATGGAAAAATATAGAAGACAATTATCCATCTAAATCAGTAATTCCACCAAACCAATCAAAATCAAACCCAATTAATCTTACATAACTAGCCTAAAATCAATTAAAAAAAAAGTTAAATCATAAATAGAGAGCCCTCTCTGAGCATTAGGAAGGCTTGATCTTGAATTCAAAAATAGGTTTGTGGTTAGCTCGGTGAGTTCTTTCTTTAACCTTGAGAAATTACTGAGTGATAATAACAACTATGGTCACAAGGAATCAATATCTGATGAATCTGGTATGAAATCTCCATGGAAAAGGTATGAATACCCTGATAAAGTCTAAAAAAATAAGAAGACTCTTGACATTGAAAGTCTTGGAGATGTGCTTATGAATATGAAGGATGTTGATGTCTCTAACAATCATATGTCATGATGAAAGGACACCACGAGAGACAATTTTTATTTGATGTTAATATTTTTTTTGAACAAACATTTGGATGGGTTAATGCAAGGCTACTGAAAAATATTTGTATATTTCACCTATAAATAACACTCATGTAGTGGGATGGAAGATTCCGAAGGAAGCATGACGTGGGTCGTTGTATAAAGGAAAGTCAGATGTGTACAATAAGATCACTTTCTGATAAAGAGGAGAATGAAATGATTGACTTGATTTTTAGAGGAAAGTGATGGATGATTGATGCCCTAAAAGATGAAGGCTCCTTAGTATTAAAGATAAAATTCATGAAATCGAATGGAGTATTGGTACAAGCAATTGAAGGTCCCATGATCTCCACCAATGAATAAAAACCTTCTACTAGAAAAAGGTCCCTAGTTAAGAGGGATCCTAGAAACAAGATTCTAACTTGGTATAAACTTGGAAGCAAGTCACTAAGCTAAGATAGAGCTTGGGTACATTCCTTTTATAGAAATGGGTACATTCCTTCATTGGAATGGGTATATCCTCTCTAGTTTAGAGGGAGAGATTTGTCTTCACTTGGGAAGAAAAGAATGGAGGATTGGGTTAGCATATGGAATATGATACTATTTGAGAATGTGGTAGGGCATCCAAGATAAGAGTAGTCATAAAGGACTGATATTAATTGAGGATTGGCAATCCAAGATAAGAATAGTCCTAGAAGGACATACCTTGTGAACATCAACATTGGGTAGGTTCTCAGAGAGACAATGATGAAGGTGCCTATAAATCATTGGTATCTCCATAATTCTACTATGATCTTGTGGAGATATAGAGCTATTAGCCAAGGCTTTGAAATGCGACAATGGTGGATGATATGATGCTATACAGATGGGTTACGAATTTGACTCTTCTTATGAGAATTCTTCATATTGAGAATGTCCAAGTACCTTGTATGGATTATGAATAACTCCCTGGTTAAGAGGGAGTGTTGAAATATGATGTTAGGTCCCTATATTACTAGTATAGTCCCATATTGTTGTTAGTTTAAACCCCTTATTTTTATTATTGTACCCTTGTAACCCCCATATTGTTATTATTGTGCCCTTAAATTATTATTGTTAGGTCGGCTAGGATTACATTGTGGCCCCATGGACTCCTATATATATAAAGGAGGTTTTATAATTTGAATCATCCAAGAATTGTTCATTCATGTAATGTATTGGAGGTTTCCCCCTCGAAGTGGATTATTTCTAAGGCGTTGATATCTCTTTTCTTCTCTTTTTGGAGCTAGTTTCACAACATTTGGTATCAGAGCTTTGAGATTCTAGCATTTCGTTGCTCCAAACAGGTCATTGTGGAATTTTCACTATAATTTTTTTTCTATGAAGGTTCAGAATCTAAACTTTTCAGAGTGCGAAGCCAAAATCCTGAGGAACATCGTAGAAAAATTTTAGAGCTTGGTTCGCAATATTTTTGGAGATATGATCTGTGCAAGTTAAGTCATTTTGCAGGCTCCTGAATTTAACCTAAACAAGTCATCGTGGTATTTTCATAATAATTTTTTTTCCACGAAGGTTCAGAAGCTAAAATTTTTAGAGTGCAAATCCATAATTCTGAAGAACATTTTCACAAAATTTCAGATATTGGTTAGCAATATTTTAGGAGATATGATCTATGGAAGTTAGGGCTTTTTGAGGCTTCTGAATTTCATCTCAAAGAGGTGATTGTGGGAAAATATTCATAGCTCTCTCTCTGAGCATCGGATTGGAATGCTGTAAAAGGTGGCTGCAAGTACAAGGACTGTAGTTTTTGTTCTATCAATTTTAGAGCCAAAGGAGGAAACATTGACACGTGGAAAGTCATACAATTTTTCTCTACTGAACCAGTCCAAAATTGGGTCATTGTGGGAGATTGGACATAACATTTCCTTGAAGAATCCAAATCATATTATACCTATGGCATATAAAAGAAGATTTAGAGGGCTAATACAAGGCTATATTCAGATATTGAGGATCCGCAATTATAGAGATAATTCAATTTCAATATCGAGCTCCTCAAAATCAAGTAAAAGGTGTGTATTTTTTTTCCGAATTGCATAAGTCCTGTTTGAAGAATCAAGTTGAATTGATTCCAAGGGCATATTATAGAATAGATATTAGTATTGGATTCTAAAATGGCCCCTAAAAATAATTCAACACCCATTAATCCTTTATAAATCTCTACTATAACTCATGAAGACGAAGAATGGCAACATGACATATCAAAATTACAAGAGAAAGTGCAACAAATTTCGCTCTCGCAAAGAGAAACAAAAAATGACATGGAAGTTTTGAAGAAAGGCGTGGAATCTAAGATGGATGGTTTGAAGAATGGCATGGAATCTAAGAAATATGGCATGTAATATAATATATATGGCATGGAAGCTGGCATGGAATCTAAGATGGATGACATGGAAGCTAAGATCGAAAACATGAAGAATGATCTAAAATCAGACATGGAAGGTTTGACAAAGTTGATACAAGAAACGTTTCCTAATGGTGAAAATATAGTAGAGGAATCTCATGATGAGAACAAAATAAATTTTAATCGTGATATCATAAAATATAATGCTGGTGGGAAGAACCACCATATTCCAAAAATGGATATGAGGAAGTTTGATGGAAAGGATCCTGTAACATGGATACTACAGATGGAGAAATATTTTGATCTCCATAATGTGCAAAACACACAAAAGGTACGCATTGCAACTTTACATTTAGAACAAAATACATTTGTATGGTATCGATGGATTTGCTCCCGTAAAAAAATTGTCACTTGGTCAATTTTTACAGAGGAAATGATAGCACATTATGAGGATACAAAGAGCAACACCTTCTTTAGCCAATTGAAAAATCTCAAACAAAAGGGTTTAGTGGGGCAGCACATTGAGGACTTCCAAAAATTGAATATAAGGGTAACTGATATTCCAGAGGAACACAGGATTGATCTCTTCATAGGTACTTTAAAGGATAACATCAAACATGAAGTTCGTGTTTTGGAACCTGATTCATTGGAGAAGGCATTCAGGTTGGCAAGAAAAATTGAATGTAAAATTATGGCGACAAGGAAGCCTACCACTCACTTCTATAAAGAGGGAAGTGTTGCTACTCCTAGATTTCCACAACCTACAAGGTTGGCACCACAACAATTGGAAGAAAAAAGAGCAAAAGGGCTTTGCTACAGTTGTGATAGAAAATACACTAAAGGTCATAAGTGTGCTGAGAAGAAATTATTTTACATAGATTGTGAAGAGGAAGAAGAAAATGAACAAGAAGAGGATATACACCAGGAACCAACCCTAGAAGAGGAAGAAATGAGTCTGACCATATCGTGTAATGTATTGGCAGTAATTACAACTCCTCCTCAAACTCTCAAGATAGAAGGACATATCAAGAAGAAAAAGGTAATAGTGTTGATTGATTCAGGTAGTACCCATAATTTTATTCATTGTAAGGTAGCCAAGGAATTGAATTGTTTCCTATACCCAACACCAGAATGTCAAGTGATGGTTGCAAATGGATGAACTATAAATTTCTCTGGAAAATGCCATAATATCAAGCTAACCATGGGGGAATATGTATTGAATATTCCATTGCTTTCCATTCCTAGGGGAGGTGTTGATGTTGTACTAGGAGTACAATGGTTACAATATTTAGGGACGGTAGCTTTTAATTTTCAAGAACTTTTCCTGAAATTTTTTTCAGAAGGAAAGGAAATCGAATTACGGGGTATTGTAGGGAAGCCAGGAAAGAAATAAGCTCTAATGTCATGAAAAATCTTCTAAAGAAAGAACAATGAGGCATAATTGCACAATTATGCTCACTAAAAGTTCCAACGTCAAAATCATTTATTTCTGCAGATCTCCAACAAGTCTTGGACAATCATTCCAAGGTTTTTGAAATTCAAAAAGGACTCCCACCTATTCGTGATCATGATCATGCTATTCATTTGATTCCAGGAAGTGTTCATCCAAACATTAGGCCTTATAGATATCCTTATGTCCAAAAGAGCGAAATTGAACGTATATTGCAGAAATGTTAGAGGCGGGTATAATTCAACCTAGTCAAAGTTCTTTCTCTACTCCTGTAGTATTGGTACATAAGAAGGATGGATCATGGCGCATGTGTCCAGATTATAGGGAGCTTAATAAGCTCACCATTAAAGATAAATTTCCCATTCCTGTGATTGATGAATTATTGGATGAATTACATGGAGCAATTTATTTTATCAAATTGGATCTTCATTCAAGGTATCATCAAATTAGAATGAAGACTGAAGATATTCCGAAAACAACATTTGAAACTCATGATGGTCATTATGAATTTTTGTTCATGCCTTTTGGCCTTACCAATGCACCTTCTACATTTCAAGGGTTGATGAATTCCATTTTCAAACCCTTCCTTAGAAAATTTGTGCTAGTATTTTTTGATGATATACTAATCTACAACAGGTCTTGGAAGGATCATGTTCAACATGTTGACAGGGTGCTCAAACTATTGCAGGAGAAACAATTATATGCAAAAACATCCAAATGTTTCTTTGGAGTACAAGAGGTGGAATATCTGGGTCATATTGTATCTCACGAGGGTGTTAAGGTAGACGCTAACAAAATTAAAGCCATTTAGGAATGGAAAGTTCCCACAACCATAAAGAAGTTGCGAAGATTTCTCGGGTTGACAGGGTATTATCGAAAGTTTGTTAAGAATTTTGGGAGAATAGTAGCACCTCTAACAAGATTATTGAAGAAATATGCATTTTCATGGACTCCTGAAGCAACTAAGGCCTTTGAACATCTTAAAGAGAAAATGTGCCTAGCACCAGTCTTAGCTATGCCATACTTCACAAAAACAATTATTGTAGAATGTGATGCCTTAGGAAATTGAATTGGTGTTGTTTTAATTCAAGAAGGAAGACCCATTGCTCTTTAAAGTCGTCCAATCAAAGGAAAGTATTTACAGAAACCTATTTATGAGAAGGAAATGTTAGCAATACTACATGCACTAAAGAAATGGAGAACTTACCTAATAGGAAGACACTTCAAGGTAAAAATTGATCATGATAGTATTAAACACTTTTTGGAACAAAGAATATCTTCAAAAGAGCAGCAAAAATGAGTCACAAAGATGTTGGGTTATGACTTTGAAATAATATACAAAAAAGGGAAGCTAAATGTTGTTGTAGATGTACTCTCAAGAAATAATGAAGAGGTGGAAGCATTGCTTTGTGCCATTTCTATTATCCAACCAGATTGGATAACCGAAGCAAGAGATGAATCGAAGAAGGATGAAGACACGTGGAAACTCATTCAAAAGTTGCAGCAAGATCCTAGTACATCTGACACATTTAGTTGGAAAAATGATTCCTTATGGTACAAAGATCACTTATATCTTTTTAAGAATTCCCAACTAAAACAAAATATTCTTTTGGAATTGCACACTTCTCCTTTAGGAGGACACTTAGGATTTTTAAAAACTTACCACAGGGTGAAGAAAGAATTTTTTTGGGATGGAATTAAATCTGATATTCAAAAGTTTGTGGCGGAATGTTTGGTTTTCCAGCAGAATAAAGTTGAGACAATTAAGACCCCGGGCCTTCTACAACCTTTATCCATTCCAAGCCAACGTTGGGAGGAGATTTCAATGGATTTTATCACAGGTTTACCTAAGTCTGAAGGAAAGAGTGTCATCATGGTGGTAGTTGATAGACTTACCAAGTATGCACACTTTTGTGCATTATCTCATCCATTTAAAGCAAGTACGGTTGCTACTACATTTATGGACAGAATTCAAAAGCTACATGGAAGCCCAAGGGTTATTGTGAGCGACAGAGATCCCATTTTTACTGGAAATTTTTGGAGGGAGTTATTTTCTTGTTTGGGTACTCAATTAGCTCATAGCTCATCTTATCATCCTCAATATGATGGTCAAACTAAGATAGTAAATAAATGTTTGGAAGGATATATTCATTGTTTTGTATCTAATAAACAAACACAATGGGTCAAATGGTTACCTCTCGCTGAATGGTGGTATAACACTTCCTTCCATACTGCAGCAAAAATGACCCCATTTATGGCACTTTATGGATATCATCCACCATCCATCACATCATATTTAAGAGAAAATTCAAAGGTTCAAGCATTGGAAGATCACATCGAGCATCAGCAAGAAGTTCTCCAACTCTTAAAGGATAACCTGACTTTGGCACAAAATCGAATGAAACAACAGGCAGATCAACATCGCAGCGAGAGAAGTTTTGATGTAGGAGATTGGGTATTTTTACGGCTACAACCATATAAACAAATGTCCCTCAAGCAAGCTAAGAAGGATAATAAATTATCGCCAAAGTACTATCGTCCTTACAAGGTGTTGCAAAAGATTGGTACTATGGCATACAAATTGGAGCTTCCTGCTTCTTCGCGAGTACATCCAGTTTTCCATGTTTCATGCTTAAAGAAGGTTATAGGTGAAAATCTTCCAGTTCAAACAATATTGCCAGAATTTGATGAGGAAGGAAAAATCATATTGGAACCTGAAGCGGTCATGGAAACAAGAACTCGACAGCTACAGAATCGATCAATTTCAGAGTATCTCATCAAGTGGAAGAACTTACCCACAGAAGATTCTACATGGGAGGATGAGAATTTTATACAGAAGCACCCAGAGCTACTCAAGTGTTGAGGACAACACTTTTTTGAAGGAGAGGGGCATGTTAGGTCCCTATACTACTAGTATAGTCCCTTATTGTTGTTAGTGTAACCCCCTTATTGTTATTATTGTACCCTTGTAACCCCCATATTGTTATTATTGTGCCCTTAAATTATTATTGTTAGGTCGGCTAGGATTACATTGTGGCCCCACTAGGATTACGTTGTGGCCCCATGGACTCCTATATATAGAAAGGAGGTTTTGTAAATTGAATCATCCAATAATTGTTCATTCATGTAATGTATTGGAGGTTTCCCCCTCAAAGTGGCTTATTTCTAAGGCATTGATATCTCTTTTCTTCTCTTTTTGGAGCTGGTTTCACAACATATGAAATAGGTTCATCCTTCATAATGGCATGTGTAATCATGATTTTATGTATTTAATGAAAAGAGAAAAATAAATTTATTATTGTTATTCTTGAGGCATAGGTTTCATGATCAAGGGAAATTTATTTTTAGATCAAGCACCCATTGAGTGCTTCTATTTTTTTCATAAAGTCAACTGAGTCATTTTGATGTATTTAATACCCATTTGGGCATGTTACACATTATAAATTTGAGTCAAAATACCCTCCAAGACCTCACCATGGTGAAAATATTAAGTTGACCTACATGAAGGAACAAGTCAGCCTAAAGAGAAATTTGTACCCCTCACAAGCCTATAAATTAGAAGGAACTCGACCTCATTTGGAGACTCACTCAATCAAGTTCAATATCCTTAAGATAGAATATGGAAAATGACGTAGAAGGAGAAGAAGAATGCATTCGAATTTTTAGGCCTCTCTCTCTCTCTCTATCTCTCTTGTTAGGGTTTCTGCAGTTATTGGGCAAGATGAAATTTTGAAGATGTATCGAAGTTGTGAAGCTGCAAGGTCGAAGCTGTGAAGTTGTATGGTTGAAGTTGTGAAGCTACAAGGTAAAATTTGTGAAGATGCAAGGTTGAAGTTGTGAAGTTTCAAGGGAGAAGATATGAAGCTTATTCTAGGTCGAAGTTGTAAAGTTGTTAGGTCAAAGTTGTTGAGGTTGCATCATGGTTGAAGTTGTAGATGATAATTAAAATAGGAAATTACTGAGAGGGGGGGTGAATCAGTAATTTAACATTATTTACTTTTTCTAGTTTTTCTTTATTATTCAACTAATATTTCATTTTCATGTTACATTGAATTCATTTTTCAGGGGTCATGAAGAGAATTTTCAGATTTCTTATCTAGCACTCAACGCCATTCACATAGCATTCATAATTAGCACACAGGGACACAAGATATGAGTGGAAAATATGAAGGGAGAAAACCACAAATATTAGGCTGAAAGTGATGTGAAGGCAGGTTGTTACTCCTTATTACATCAAATTGATGTAGGCTCCAACCTACAAGATGATACTACCTCCAAGGAAGCTCCAACTCCCACAAATTTTCTGCAGGCTACAACCCACGAGAGGCTCCTACCTCAACAGGGAGTCAACATGTTCCTCTTCGAGCTATAACATATAAGAGGATAGAAATTTCTCAATCAAAACATCAAGTTTTAGATGCTAGTTACCTCAAACCATTCTATTGTTAACTTCATTGCTGAATTTTTTATCCTCTTCCATTTTCTCTTACTCTTCTGCTACTGCCCATATATGTATTCGTACAAAAACCCTTCTCCCTTTCCTCCAAAAGCAACAACACTTTCTTATTTATATTGTGCCTTTTGTAAGCAAGCCTCCTTGGATATTTGTATTCCTTATAGAATATGAAGTGAAGCATTGTCTCTTGGGTTTCCAACAGAAAACTGCTCTCTTACTTTATGTTTAGTTTTGAAAATATTTATAATAGAAAATGATATTGTAACATCCTAATGAGAAATGATGTCAAGTGACAATTAATACTTGTATTGTCTACATTTTATGTTTAATGAAATATATGTATTTAAGATTTGTCTTAATATATTATGTCCTTATTGACACTTTTTAGCCTTCAAATTGATTAGCATAGCCTTTACACTTCACATTAATTTCAACCTTTTGTAAAATAAAACTCAACATACATTAACTTTATTTCAGTTAATGACATCAATGCCAATATTTCCAACAATAGAAATTGTTCTGGGGCTCAAAGTCGTTGAAGAAGTTGTTGTAAGGTTGAAGTTTTTTGTTGGAAGTTGAATTGGTCTTGGAGGGTCTTGGTCAAGGGTCACAAGTCTTGGAATTCATAAAATGAAGTTCTATAAGAAGAGAATAATTTTGATGGGTTTTCCTCTCAATTGGAGAGGTTTTTGTAACAACCTCGGGTTAAAAGTTCAAGTAATAAAGTTAATAAAGGAAAAATAAGACCACAGTAAAGGGACACTTATTCCAAGCTTAATGTTGGGAAACATATCCTAGTGGGAATAAATTGTTGTGTTTATGGCTAAGGGTAAATTGGCAAAGTCAATGGAAAAGGATTTGAAAGGGCAAACATTTATTTTGGAATTTTATTTAAGAAAATAAAGGAAATTAGGAGAACCGGAAGGTAAAAGGTCACATGTTTCTTGTGAGGAGGAAATTGAAGGAAAATTAAGGAAAAATGAAGAAATTAGAGGCATCAATAATAAAACTATCTCCAAGCATCAATTGGTAGCATTTTTTCAGTTTATTTTTGGAATTTATTTTAGAGAGGAGAAGAGAACCAAGAGGAGAATGAAAGAAGGCAAGCAAAGGAAGGGCAAGGAAGTTAAGGAAGGAAAAGGAAAGAAAAGAAAAGCTAGGATCAAGCAAGGAAAATCTAGATCAAGAAGCTTCAGTAGGAAAAATTGTAGGTAATAGGTTTCATGTATGATTTCCTAGATGGTTTTGACATGCATGGTATGTGCATGTTGGTATTTGGTTTATTTGTTGTCGGTGACAAGGATTTTGTTGAGTTTTGATAGTTGCTTTAGCCTTGCCTTTCCATTTTCGGATAGCCATGGTGTGATGGGATTCTTCCTGGGTTGAGATTTGGATTGCCAAAAGGTTTTGGATCAGGGTGAGGTGGTCTTAGGAAAATCCCAAGGGTTTTGGGATGTAAATTGTTTTCTCCAGGAAGCCCTCAAGAGGTGGGTGGAGATAGGAAAATTCCTCAAGGGATGGTGAAGGGATTATGAGGCATCCAAGATCGATTTTGTTTTTTGATCTCGACAACGGTTTAGGTAAGATCACAGTATGGTGAGGGTGGAGGTGGTTTAACCTCTGGATTCCCTTGGTTGTTTTTGGATTTCTTTATCCCATGAGATCCCACATTCATTCTTGTAATATGGGACAGGGGTGATTGGATGAAATAAAGAATTAGTTCATCCCAATATATCGTTGGGTGGTACGTGGAAGTCCCAAACATAGTTGGCTTTGCATATTCTTAACACCAAATAATTTTTCTCTTGCTTTGATGAGTAAATGTACTTGTTATTAAGTGGCTTTAATGGTTGTTCTATAATTTTTATTTATATGGTTATATGTTGGTTAAAAGAATGGTTTTATGACAAATATTAGTCATGGATCTCTTCATTTTTTTACTTGTAAATGAATGAATAATGAATGCAAGAACTAATTGATGTTATGCCAACTATTGTGAGAAGGCATTGATACTTCTTGTTAAACATCAGATAAGTTTTTAGCTCCTTATGTTCAGATATGAATTCATGATCTGTAGGTTGCATGTTTACCAAGTGTTTGACGGGATGTCAGTCCCAGTTGGGAGAGCTAAGGTCAAAGCCTGGTTCAAGTATTGGTTTATAATATTTGTCTCTTTTTCATTCATTATATATAGAAGTTTCATTGAGTTCTGGGTAGAGACTTGATTCCCAACCCTGAAAAATTGGCTCAGAATTCGGGGTCACTAGAATAGAAATGAATGTAAACTTTCACAGTCGCTAGAATGTAGGATTATGGGAGCGACTAGAGGCATATAGCCACTTGCATGCCTTGTAAAGGGGGCGGTTGAAGCTCTAGGCTAGTGAAAAAGAGAGTTATCTCAGGGGCTGGACACCTGGAGGTGTTGGGTTTCTCCCACAAGTCATGTAACACCTAAGGGAAGTCAATAAGGTATTAAGTTATCGGCTCCAATATTTCCTTGAGGTAATATAGGAGTTTGAGTCTTATCATAGTGACCCTCAACTCATGTTTATCCTAGGTAAGCTGGTGAAAGTGGGTAAATGTGGGAAGACTGTGTTATAGTTTTGGCCCTGGCTGATCGCCTACATCTTCTGTCCTATTGTCTCACTGTTATTTATGATTTGGTAGTTTTTTGATGATAGAGAACAATAATAATAATAAAGGAAAGAATAATTTAATCAATTAAAGTAAAAATAGATCACAACAAATTATCAAAGTAAGATAAATCAACTAATCTAGTTGCCCTATATTTCTCAAAAGATATAATGTGAAGTTTCTATATAAATTTAGACATATGTCAATAGTGGTTTTATTGTTAATATAAATATTATTAATTGTGGATGAATTGAAAATTAAAATTATTTGATAAACATGGTGATAAGGGGAAGGCACCAGCCTTATAGAAGTCCATAGATGCTTGTGAGGAAGAGGCTACTGATGAATCAATTTTTATGTCTCTTGATCCAATCCAAGCAATAAAGAAGCTTAAAATCAAAGAAAACAAGAAACTTAATTCTTTAGTTATGCTTGAGCCTCAAAAAAATGAGATAAAAGGAAAAATCAGAAGCTTGTTTCAACGAGTTCGTCGATATGGGGTGAGAAACTCATTTAATTATCCCATTTATTTGTTTATGATTTAGTTTTCTCATCCTTTATAAAAAAACCCTTTATTTTACAGGAGTTTTTGTTGGAGTACAGTCCTCATGCTACGAATATATGGGTCAACGTTGGTTGCATCGTCGATGCTCCACCTATGAGTGAGTCACCAGCCATTGAGACCGTTACAACTGCTCAACCACCCATAGTAGGATGCACCCCTTGAACAATGTACGTCATGATATACAAACGATGTTATGGATGTAGAGAAATCCGATTTCACAATTTGAAGTGATATTTCCTGGATCTTTGTTGGAAAAATACTGAGAGGGGGAGGGGGTGGGGGGGAATTAGTACTTTAAACTCACATAAATTTTTTCTTTATTCTGAATTATATATGCTACTAAACTAAGTAAACCTACATATGTATGAAACTTTTATGCAGACAACTAGCTATAACCATTAAACTTATTTTTCAGTTAATTCTTCACATGTTTATCAGTATATCATTGTTTCATAATTTAATAAGAAGAAAATATATGCAGCAAGAACATAATAAAGCATCACATATGAACACCAGGATTTTTAGGTGGAAACCTAATGTGGGAGAAAACCATCGTTTTTTTCATCTATGTCTTCTTCTTTAATTAAAGAAAAATATGATTTACAATATTGTGCTAGTGCATACTTATACCAACACACATGCACCCACCTATAGAAGGCTACAACTTTTTCTCGTTTTTCAGCACCTACTGAAAGGGAGCTCCAGCCCCCCTGATATGATCACCATATTCTACTGGAAGGAAGCTTCAACTTCCTCACTAAGGGATCCAACCCTCAACACTTCTGCGGACCATGTTTCATAAATTTTCATATTGTATCCACCGGATACAAATCAACACAACTTGTTGGCCAATTTTCATCAAATTTTCAGATTGGACCCACTACCATCATTAAAGCCCAATGCCAATTATCAAAACTAAGAAAGTGATCATTGTAATAGATCACTGAATCAATGAATTAACCAATCACTGAACCAAATGAGACCCAAATAAATCATATGACAGAATACATACACTACTCTACTTAAGGATATATGCATGTATACACGCTTTCCATGAAGTAAACCCATGTACATATCTCAATTTATAAAACCCTGAGACTAAACCAATTTCATTATGAAATAAACATTGAATTACACATATACATACTATTATGACATAACCATCACATATTCCTGAACCAGACATAGTTATCATCATAACCTTTCATTAAATCAGTTCACAATCAATTCAACTTCAATTGTAACTGTTTAAACCCAGACCTTCAATTAAGAATTCATTGATAGAAAAATAAAATAAAATAAAAATTAAACTGATCAGAAATCATATTATGGGAAAATCCTAGAATATATACGCGCTTTCCATTAATCGCTTCCATATGTATACAGTATTTTTAGTAATGAAACTTGAGTACAAATCTTCTCAAACTGTAGAATCAATACGCTACTATTCAAAAGGTTATCTGCATGTATACATGCCTTTCTTCTGCCAAACCCGCATATAGATCTGCAAATATTGATTTATACCTTCGTTGCACATCAAAAATTTAGAAATACCCATACCACGACATTCAAACGTCGAAACATCATTATCCCAAATCAAATCAACCCAAAGAATATTATTCAATGCATAGTCATTTTAGGTCTACTAAACCTAATCCGTCATTTTATTCCCGAATGCACACTTATTTCAGATCAATAACCCAAAGCATACTTCAGAGATAAATATTCATCAATCACATATTACTTGCACACACTTATCACTTTGATCTTCATCTCCTTATATAGCTTAGGCCTTAGCCAATACCATATGTCAAAACCACACTAATGTCAATGGTATTCCTTGATGGGATCAAATATCTATTACTCCTCCCAATATTGCAGGCTAATACCATGGTAAAGACCTTTGGTATTTAGAAACCATAGTGTGGAAACTGTACACGTTTCTTCTTCTCCATAGCCACATGTGTATGTGGATTTGATTTACATAACCCACACATATTTCTTCAATTGTTCACTTCCATCATTCTTTAATCTCTGAACTGCATGCCTTTGAAAAAACTCTTTGTCACATGTAGATAGATCTTGTTGACATCTTCATTAAGGAGGTTTCCATCAAGGACAACACATTTGTCATAATACCATCAATCTTTGCATGTTACTAGCATGGGATCACTACCGAACATGTTTTTGTAGATTATGACAATGTCCCCATAAAAATAGAGAAACTTCTAGGTATTTAATAATTTTTTTAAATATTAAGTACAACCTAAATGAAATTAATATATAGTCTATTATTATAATTTTTAACTAATGATAATATCGTTTTTTAGGAAATGGTGTATTTTATAGGTGTTTGTATGACAATAACTTGGAAAAATTTGGGCTAACCATTTTCACAAACTGGAAATTCCAAAGTTCCAAGTTAAAAGATGAAACTTATTAACAAGATGGTTTCCTATTTGATGAGGGTACCTTTCAACAAATATGGAGTTACCTAAAAGGTAGGTCTACATCTAAAATATTTGTGGGACCAATATAATTCTCAATTGTAAAGGGCCATGTCACATGAGCACTCTCCATTGATTCTAGAGATGGAGTAGAGAGCACTCGTGGTAGATGCACATTAGAAGGCACTTCAAGAAGTAGGGAAGAATCCACCCATACTAGGAAAGTATGAGGCTCATTTAATAATGTAATTATGATTATTTATCATCATTGTGATATTTAATTAATTTTTTCAATGTTTTAAATATAGGCTCCCAGATAATTCCAAATCCACAATGGCTAGAATAGAAAAATACGGGAAACATCAACTTGGCCCAGGTGGTACTCGAAAATAGCCACAAAAATTGTAATTATATAAAAAAATAAGTTGTATCCAAATTATAAATTGTTAACAATTTTAAATTAATATCACAGAGAAGAAAAATTCATGTTCTAATGCAAAATTGTAGGGGTCACAATTCAAAGTGGATCCCACGGAGGAAGACCTAAAGCTTTCTTTTAAGCACAATTATCAAGCTATGAGATCTAGGTGGATA
Source organism: Pinus albicaulis (assembly GCA_034641835.2). Lineage (NCBI taxonomy): Eukaryota > Viridiplantae > Streptophyta > Pinopsida > Pinales > Pinaceae > Pinus > Pinus albicaulis. The sequence goes on from CM076577.1 coordinate 316,809,082, forward strand.
TTGGTGGCCACTCGCCTATTCAAATTGGGGCCCCACCTTTGTCTCTTTTAGTTTTTCAGTGTCAACACAACTTGCTATTTTTAGCAGTTTTTCGGGTCTTGAACTTCCGAAGTTGTTTTTAGGCCCTAAATGATGTTTTTTGGGAAACCTGGGAGAAACATGGGTCTATGAACCGATTTTTCTCACATCAAAAGTTGCATTCCTCAGATAGATATTTCTAATGAGGTATGGTGCGTGTCAAACATAGATGATATGCTAAAGTTATGTCCTTGGGAAGTTGAAACACCAATTTAGCCAAACGGGGCCCATAGTTTTGGCGCTTCGTCTCCTAGGGTTATAGTTTTGGATGTTTATGGTTTTCCATTATTTCTAAATAATAAATAGGCCCTCGAGCCTCATTGTAACACAGTTCATAGGCCTATAGCCACCACATTTCTTCTCAGAGATAAGCTACCAGTGTGCTAGCTAGTTTATTTGTATTCTGTCTGTAAGAAAACTCCAGTCATTTGATATTAATGAAATGAAGTGTTATTTACACTGCATATTTGTATTTATGGTTATATGTGTATTCTGTTGTGTTCCTAAATAAATCCGGATCAATGGTATCTGAGCGGTCTGCTTTTTTATCGATCCTTCTTTGCATGTCCCGAACAAGGTCAGGGTATAAGGAGTTAGGGCTCGATCTGGTTGAACCTTTGCAAGATCAACCTCACAAAGCCCGACGACTAACCATGGGGGAAAAAAAGAAATATGAGGGAGCATGAGATCCTATCAAAATATTGCTCGAGGAGGCCCTATAAAAACAAAGGAACGTGATGATGGAAAAAGTTGCCCAAATCCTTCAACGACTGCCCACTGAAAGCGCATCTGCATCCAACAGCAACTTTGGAGGCACAACTCCCTTTACGGTACAAGTAAAATTTTACATTCCCATATTTGAGGGTAAAATATATGCAGAAGCCATAGATAGATGGTTGAACCTATTAGAAGGATATTTTTTGGTTCATGACTTTTCCGACCCGGAGAAGATTATTTTTGCACTCCTCAAAGCTACTCCCCATGTCAAGGATTGGTGGGAAACCTACTATAAGAAAAAGGACGAGACATTATCCTCTTTGTTCTCAGTCGTATCCACTTTGAATTCTTTTCGAGATTCCATCAAGGAACAATACTATCCCGTGGGGAGCTATGAGGACAAGTACATACAATGGACCACGTTGTGGTAACAAAGGGATCAATATGTTCATGAGATGACGAATATGTTTCATACCCTGCGCACAAAGTTGGGTATAAAATATTTAGACAAAAATTTTGTGCTAAAGTATTGCAATTGTCTGCACATATACATTCAGGAGGAAATGGAGTTCCTTGACATCTCCTCACTTGGTATGGCATACCGGTATGCTGCCAAGATTGAGCAGACATTCAAACAGAAGAAGCAATACTTTGGATATGCGAATCAAAAGCAAGGGAAAGGTGCCCCCAAACTGCAAAAAAAAGGACAAAGCCAAGACATGGCGGCCCAAGAAAAATTTCCAAAGCCACCAATAAAGAACAGCACCGCAAAGCCAAAGAAGGACATGGGAAAGTGGTGTGAGTTGCATAAGAGCTCCACTCACAACACAAATGAGTGTAGGGCCAAGTAGTCACTGGTGGCCAAGATGAGGGCTTCTAAATCAGAGGCATGATCTGACTCTGAATCAGAACCTCAAAAGGGGAATGGAAAAGGGAAACTGATTATTAATGCGGAGCCCAATGCCAATGTTTCCACTGCGAAGATCCGAAAGGAGGAACCGAAAGATACAGAGGAGGAGAAGTGTCTCTTCCACTCCTAGATGTGGGTAAAGGGTTCCCCACTATAGTTCATTGTTGACAATGGGAGCCAAAAGAACCTCATTTTAGCAGATGCCATGAAGCTATTGGGATTTCCGACCACAGGACACCCACATCCATAGACCATCAGGTGGCTTCACCAAGGACAGGATCTCCGCATCAGCTAACAGTGTCACCTTTCCTACAACATCAAGCCCTTCACGGATGAGGTATTATGTGACATTGCTCCTCTTAATGTTTCTAATGTATTATTAGGCCAACCATACTTGTGGAAGAAACATGTTGTGTATGAGTCTCGACCTTGCACTGTTATTGTTACTTCGGGAAATAAGTTTTATAGGATACCAGAGGTACCACTGCCTATCGCTATCTCTTTGGTTACTACAAAATAATGCAGTAATATCATTTACCAAACCAGGAAATTTTTTTTCTTGATGATCCGCCCCCAGGGCAAGAATAATATTGTGGCTAGGACCTCGCTCCTCTGCACGACAAAAAAAATGGACAAGGTTGTGGAGGAGTACGGGGACATCTTCACCTCACCCACAGGGGTGTCTCTGCACTGTCACGTCAAACATCCCATTGATCTAACCCCAGGTGTGCCACTACACAATGGACCGATGTATCGGTGCTCTATTATGGAGAACGATGAAATCAAGAGGCAGATTCAGGAGCTTTTATAGAAAGGTCACATCCGGCCAAGTTGATGGCCATGTGGGAGCCTGTTCATGTTGGTACAGAATAAGGATGGGACTTGGAGACTCTGTATTGACTATCAAGCTCTGAAAAAGATCACTATCTGGAATAGGTGCTTGATCCCATGGATTGATGACCTTTTGGACCAACTCAAAGGGGCGAAATATTTCAACAAGATTGACTTGAAGTATGGGTATCACCAAGTACCAATCGAACCCTACGATGTCTGGAAGACTAACTTCAAAGCCAAGGAGGGCCTTTTCGAATGGCTGCTCATGCCTTTCGGGTTGACAAATGCTCCCACAACCTTCATGAGGTTGATGTACGACATCTTGTGGTCATTCACCAACTCATTTGTACTGGTGTACTTGGATGACATTCTGATCTTCAACTAGACTTGGGAAGAGCACCTCCACCACATCCGACAAGTCCTCCAAACACTATGGAAACACAAGTTGTGTGCCAATTTTGAGAAGTGCAATTTTGGCATGAACTAGGTTCAATATCTGGGGTACATTATTGATGATAAGGGGGTGCATGTGGATCCAACAATGGTCCAATTCATTCAGGATTGGCCAGCCCCAACCACTCTAACAGAGCTTCACAGCTTTTTGGGTCTTGCTAATTTATACCACAGGTTCATGTTGGGATTATCACATATCACTCGGCCCTTGAGTCAAGTCACCAAGAGAGGAGCGAAAGAAAAACTCTTTTTTTCAGAATCTCAACATAAGGCATTTGTAGAATTGAAACATCGCCTCCGTTTTGCCCCAGTGCTCACATTACTAGACTTGCAACAACCATTTTAGATTGAGACAGATGCCTCTGACTATGCTATTGGGGAAGTTCTTACTCAATAGGGGCATCCAATGGCATATCACATTGAGACATTGTCCAAAACAGTTCGCAAGTATCCCACTTATGACAAAGAAATGTATTCCATTGTGTAAGATTGTCATCAATGGAAGCATTTAATTTTGGGGAAGGAAACAATCATCCAAAGACCATCGACCCCTACATTTCATACAAACACAAGGGAAGTTGCAGAACGATCGCCATCAAAAGTGGTCCACATATCTGCAAAATTTTCATTTGAATATCAAGTACAAGAAGGGTAGCACCAATAATGTTGCAGACTACCTCAGCCAACCACCAATCGTGGCACTAATCATCGTTCTCAACTCTTGTGGGAACGAGACTTCTAATTGGTCACTTCCCTACAAGAGCGATCTAGAATTTAGCCACACATACAAGGCACTCTTGGGGGGTACGTAAGTTCCAAATTTTCACCTCCAAGATGCACTGTTATGTCACCTGAGACACCTTTGTGTTCCTTCACGAGAGCGTGCCAAGATAATATGGGAAGCACACTACAATCAAGTTGCTGGGCATTTCAAGGTCGAGAAAAAAATGGCATTACTACAAAAGTATTTCTAATTTTCGAACCTTCAACAGGATGTTGAGAAGTACATCAGATCCTGCACTTCCTGTGCCATTGCCAGACTGACCATCAAGAAGCAAGGCCTTTATACTCTGCTACCTACCCCTAGTCAACCTTGGGAATCCATCTCCATGGATTACATGTCTATCCTTCCTTCTACTAAGCATGGAAATGACTATGTTTTCATGGTCGTCGACAGATTCTCGAAGATGGCCATTATGGTGGCTTGCAAGAATAATATCACAACAGAAGCCACTGCTAAAATATTCTTTGAACGAGTGTGGGTGAAATTTGGGATCCCACAGTCTATCATATCAGATCGAGACAACAGGTTCCTCAGCACATTTTGGTTCAGCCTTTAGTCAATGCTGACACCAAGCTCATCGAGTCCACAAATTTCCATCCCCAAACTAATGGCCAGAAAGAGGTCGTTAACAGGATGGTTGTACATATTATGCACATGTACAATTCAAAGCATCCACACACATGGGATGAGAGCCTCCCCTATGTACAACACAGTTATAATTTGGCTCTCCACAGCTCAACCAGCCACAACCCCTTTTAGGTGGGATTTGGATTCCAGCCACTATGTCCCATTAATGTAGCCATGCCATTTACGGCTACTCAGGTCGATTCAGCTCATGTCTAGTCTGAAGCTGATAAAGCGAACAAATTCATCGAGCACATTCAGCAAATCCACCAATAGGTTCATGACATATTGGATAGATCCAATGCTAAGTAAAAGCAACGAGATGGTCAACGTCAGGTGGCACACAAATTCCAGGTGGGTGACAAAGTGTGGCTACATTTGCAGAAGGAGCGCCTCACTAGACCCCGCCACAAGCTTCGCCCACTCCAATATTGGCCATACACCATCACCAAGGATACAGGGAACAATCCCTTCGAGCTCAGTATTCCACCATTCCTTGGTATGCACCCAATATTCAATGTGGATCAACTTCGTCTCTACTTCCCACCTCTACTGGACACCTCTGACATTGCAGAACAACTCACACCAACAGAGCTAAACCCAAATTGCATGGAACAGGCCACCACAGATTCTATCATGGACATGCAAATCAAGAATACTTGCCAACATAATGTCCAACTGTATCGGGTAGTCAAATATGGCCAACTCCTGCACCAAGGCAAGTGGTTCACTAAGGACCAAGTTCAACAGAAGTTCCCTCATCTCATGGAGGAGCTCAGCGCAATGGGGACCTTTGCTTCCTAAGTGGGGAGTAATGATCGAGGTGTATATTGGTGACCACCCACCTATTCCACTTGGGGCCCCACCATTGTCTCTTTCAATTTTTCAATTTTGGCACAACTTACTATTTTTAGCAGTTTTTTGGGTCTTGAACTTCCAGAGCTGTTTTGAGGCCCTAAACGACGTTTGTTTGGAAAACTGAGAGAAATATGGGTCCATGGGCTGATTTTTCTAACATCAAAATTTTTATTCCTAAAATAGATCTTTCTAACAAGGTATGTTGTACGTCAAATAGAGATCGTATGCCAAACTTACGTCCCCGGGAAGTTGAAACACCAATTTACCCAAATGGGGCCAGTAGTTTTGGCGCTTCATCTCCTATGGTTAGGGTTTTTGATGTTTAGGGTTTTCCATTATTTCTAAATAATAAATAGGCCCTTGAGCCTCATTGTAACATAGTTCAGAGGCATGTAGCAGCTGTGGTGGTGGATTTGATGCACAGGTGTACGAAATCACACCAGTTTAAGGGGTGTGGTCTACCCCTATAAACTATTGGTCACAGGCAGAAAGTGGTGGAGCTAAAAATCATATAATCTAGAGGAAAAAATATGTGAATGTATGCTCAAAGTAAACTAAAAACTAAAACACAAATATACAGAAGCTATTGAAGAGAGTTAAAACGATAATAATGCAAAGGATGGCTCAAAGGCCTCTTCTTATTAAACGTTTGATATGGAGAAGAAATTTTACCCACTTTCCAAAGGGTCCCTAAACAATGGTTCTAGGTCCCGATCTAAGGATGTTGGTTTCCAAGCTCTGCCAAGTCTGATGTAGTCTCCCTCTCTCTCCGCTATGATGGATTAGGATTGTTGGGTGGCCAACAATTGAGTCCCCTCTATCTCCAGCTTTGAGTCACACACTGTTGGTATTGCTTGGGCAATTCTAGCTAGCATAAAAATTTGATCACCCTTTCTTCATCTATTGGTGGCTTTATATAGGGGATTTCAAATCCTCCTTCCCTCCCTTGGTACATTATGGATGGTGACCCAAGGGAGAGGTATGATTCCATTGTGTGCTCTAAATATTCCTTTTGTGTGCTCACATAGTGTCTAAGGAGGCGTTGGTGGCTGTCCTTAGTCGGCTTCATATAAGGAGTAACTGTACTTTGCTTTGTGTGGTTATGGAAAGTGATATTTTTCTGTTTCCAATAATGCGCACTTATCCAGCAAAAAGGCGCGCAGAAGGCACTCTTCTCGAAGGATTAAGCACACAATTTAGCATTTAAGACTAGTTCAAATATGATTTTCTCAAAACCTTAGAGATTTTAAATACTTCTTGATTCCATAATGTGTTCCTGCCCTGTAAATCCTTAGGCTTGACATTAATTAATGTCATCTTCTGTTTTACGATTTTCCAGTGTTAACAGTTTCCCTCTAATGTGTGAGGTCTAGGAAGGACTGTATAACCAAAATACATTATAATTTCTTTTCTGTAGCGTCTGCAGAGAGACAGAGAGACCTGCGTGAATCTTGGAATTGACAACACCTTGCATCGTTTCTGAGATGACCATGGCCTAAGGGACCCCTGCAAGCAAACAAAATATACAACATATTACAAAATTTCAATGAGGCGGGCATGTCCCATGCTCATGATGCTATGGATAGTTAAACAAAATTGACAGATACATGTGTTGTCTGCGTCACTACCGTGGTAGTGATGCTGGCGGTTGTTGACGACCACTGATGACGCCCTCAGGGGCGTTTTTTCTTTGAAGATAGATGGAATGTGGTACCCATATGCATAAACTTGGTATGGCATCTAGTTGCGCAATGTACGCATATGTACTGGCTGGGACCTTCCCGTGTAAGCATTGTTGACAGAGACGCTTATGGAGGCATAGGTCTTTGACAGATCTTAATCAAAGTGCAATGGTTGTGAGGTACGATACCATCTTGACATGAAAGCTTTTGTCGTAGTATAATGTCAGGAGTGTCGATCACATCTGTGGACAATGATGTCTCCCATAGTGCCACTCGAGGATACCCCTTTTCATGGGGAGGGGTGATCCAAGGTACTGCTTCCTTTTTGGAAAAGAGGTGTCGAGGTTGACAAAAAGGAATCCTTAACCGAACCATGGGTCCCCAAACTGAGGGGTGGGGGACCTAGATGTGATGGGTTTAACATAGGCATGTTGGTGAGAGGTGACTGAAAATGGATGATAGGGATTTAGTGGCCCGAGGTCGGAGTATAATTTAGCAGCTTGACAGCAGTCATAGTTATTTCTGAAGGGAAAATCCCTAGAGTCAGTAGGACTTCTAGGGCGGGTGTGAACCGGCTATGAATGTCGTGATGGTGCATGCGTGGGGGTTAAATAATCTGACCAAGGGAAATGAGCGACTGATGCCATGGGGGAAAGGTTGAAATTAGGGTGAAGTGGCGAAGTGCATCATTTCCAGTCTTTGTACACTTAACAAAAGAATAAAATAATGAGGTTTGGTTTGTACAAAACACAGAGACGAGTATGCCAAAACATGAGAGGGTTCACTCATTGAAGGTGTGAGGATGGTGTTTTGTTGGGGGTGGGGGTCTCATTTGTTGGTCTCATGTGAGAGGTTGATGAAGCGGATGAAGAGGTGTCACGGATGGGATTATGCTGATGGAGGTATGCTGGGCCAAATGCGATGCGTGGAGGTGTGCTTTCAATCTGCCTATACAACCTGGTCGTCTCGAAAGGGGGGTTGAGTTTGAATGGTAAACTTGACCTTATGCATGATGAATGGATGGGCATGAGGTGCTTCCTGGACTTAAAATGGTATGGCCATGGCGTCACTTGTGTTGTGATATATGGTCTACTTTGGGTGACGAGCACCATGGAGGGGAGACTCTACCAATCAACACGGACGTTTATCATGTGCAGGGTGAGGTGATGATAAATGCGGTCGGGTATGAGGATCCTATGGTTTATTTCTGATGGAGAAATGATGTCAGGATATGAAAATAATTCTGGGACTCTATCATGCTGGGGGTAGAATGATACCTGCTCCAAAAGCTTCAGTGGGTGGTGTTGTAAGTAGTTTTTCGGTTCTTCTTGCAAAAAAAACTACCTCAATTGAAAGAATATTCTTTTCATCAAACATTATTGATAGGCATGAGCTTAAAAAAGGAAGATGGGAGGGTGCATACCCACCGATGCTGAAAAATTTATTTTTTCAGGAGTGCGAATGTGTGGCAACACCTCTGTTCCCTTGGGACCTGTTACTTGGATCCTAGTTTTGATTTCAGTTGTGGTTGCCCCCAGACTGAGATCATGCAGGGGCCATTGCTGGTTACTACCCCCCATCTAGGATCTCCCTGAATACAGATTACTGTTACCTAGGTGACCTTAGGTCAAAGACCCGACCAAGCCGTCTGTAGTAATCGATGTGCCTAATAACTCAAGAGGATGAGACAAACAGGTTCCCTTTTCCCTGGTTGGTGTATGGTGGTTTAGGGGGAGGAGATACAAATGGTTATCTTTCTAGTGAGTGTTGTTTCTCCTGCATGTATGGGACGACACGAGGTTCATCGTTGATAGACTGGATGGAGGGATCCTCCTGATAGGATCACTCGACCACATGTAAGGCGTCCCTATATTGTGTTATTTCTGGACAACGGTGGGTATAGTGCCCATAGGTGCCACAAAGAGAGCATGCGTGATTGGTACGTATCGGTTTTCCTTTACCTTTGGTGGTAGGTTCCTTTTTACGGGAACATGGCGTCGAGATGTCTACTTCGGAGCCGAGGAGTGGTTTTAACTCGTCCAACTTCAGACATATGTGGGTAGGGTAGCCTATAACATCGCATATGGCGCAGAATGGTGATTCCCTCTGAATGGTCGGGTCACCATCTTCTTTCCTCTATTTGCGGTTTTCTTGGCCGTGATTACCGGTTTCGTAATGGCAACTACCTTTGCGGGGGCGGTTTCGACCGTTTCTTGGGTAGGTTGGGGCTCCTCTAGACTAAGGGGCTTTAACCTTGTGGCAGTAATGTTGGTGGATCCTATTAAAAAATGGGGAACGAGGTACCAAAATGGGAATGCCAACGATATGTTGGGTAGCACTAGTGTTGCCAAAACTTGCTGGTAGACGAAGCCAGCTAGGGGGTAGAGGAAAGGGGTTTAGGAGGCGGTGTAGGCTAGAGAGACTTTTGTGGCCGATGCTTCAGTGTCGTTACTTCTTGAGTCCTTGTCTTGACTAAAATCAGTGCTTGATGTGGACATCATGCACACCGGGGCCCCTGTGGCATCGGGCGATGCCTCAGGGATAATGGGAGGATCCCCTAGGAATGACCCTAGGACGGACGACAGTTTAAATTGGCTAGGGCCATATTATTGGTACTGATAAAGACCATATGTAGTTGTGTCTACATAGGGTAGAATTACATCCGTGTTGGTTAGGGGACGCTTCTCGCTGTGTGTTATCTGGTATACAGTAATGATGAAATCCTCGTGGGGGAACATCATAATGCGGAAGACAGAGGAGGCTATGGTGGACATGGCGTACATATAACTCGGCCTAAAGAGTATATTGTAATCCAAGTGAGCGTCCAAGACTTCAATGTCCATGTGGAATTTCTTGTCGGTTAAACAGACCGGGACGTTTTGGTAGAGGCCGACGGGGGTCGAGGGATGACCGTCGTAGGCTCGAAGCGTTATGACTGAGGATTTTATTTTTGGATAACCCAAATTTTTCCAAACATGTTTTGACATGATGGATGTCGATGCACCCTCGTCAATGACACATCAATGAATAGTGATATTATGGACTGATACTAGTATCTGGAAGGCGACCATAGAAGGAAGCCTATGGGTGGCTTTGTATAAATCAAAAGCCATCATGCACGTATCGGGAGGGTTGATAGCGCCTAACGTGGAAAGTAGGGCTTTCCGTTGCTTTGGGAACGACTGCAGTACTTCTAACATAGACATAGTAGCGGGTGATTGAGCTAAATCATCCATGATGCTATAATTATAGGCCGCTTTGGAGTAGTTACCTGCTTGCCTATTAGGTCCCTTTTCCATATTTGGAAATGGTTCTATAAGCATCTTTGAAATGGTCAAAGGTGCAATCGGTGCACTAGTACTAGTACCTAACATAGTGGAGTCTAGTGGGGTGTCGTAACTGCGATTTTGTGTTTGGAAAAACATCTCTTCCCCAGTCATGTAGAATTCATAGTTGATTTTCTTGGAATCGTCTGGGTTTTATTGCTAAGTATTGACTGTCCCTTGGTGGGGGAAGGGTTCTTGCATAACGACGGGTTGCTGGGAAGACCCTCCTTGTCCTCGGTTACTCTAAAGCTTTTTTAGCTCGGGGAGATTGGGACAGTGGTGAGTATAGTGCCCATACTCACCACATATTGAACAAGAATGGTTTGTTCGCAGAGGTGGCCTTTTTCCTTGTTGTTGGGCATTGCTTGGCTCCTAGTTTTGATTCCTGCTAGAGTTTCCTCCAACCTAGGATCGTGATGGGTGCTTTTGGTTGTTGCCCCATTGTCCAGGGTTCCCTTTTGGCTTGTTTTTTTATTTTTTCTTAACCACGTTAGGAGGGTAGTTCTCCTGGTTATACTGGTGTGGTTTGTTTTGGGACGGCTGCAAAAAGTTCACCTGTGCATTGGTTTGTGTAGGTGTGTCGTGTGCTTGGGACTGAGCATAATGTTTTCCCTTGTTTGCACCTGGCCGTTGGGGGGATCTCTTCCGTTAGTGTTTCTTTCTGCGTACTGGGTCCCCTCGGCCGGAGGATAAGGTCCCCCATGGTGATACACTTGCGCCTTACTAGTCAAATCTTGCTGAGGCATATGATGACTTTGAAATCTGGGTTGAGACATGTTCTGGGTAAAATTATGTGCATAATCGGGATTTTGACTACTGCTGCCTAGGTAACCTTGGGTGATGGACCCAATTAATCCATCTGCAAAGCTCGACGTGCATGTCAATTCTTGGTAAGTTTGCAGGTGCGGGGCATTAGCAGGATATTGTAAATGTATCATGATTGCGTATAAATTAGTTCAAGCTTCTGGACTTTACTGATTACGTCCTCTTCGGATGTGGGGTATTGCTGCACCACATCCTTTGAAATCTCCACCGTCAGAGATTTCAGTAATAAATCTAAGAGGACCTGATCGTCGAGTTTAGCTTTACATAAACTGCAACGTCGTCTCCATTGATGAAGATGGTCAGAGATATGGATGACGGGGGTTTGTTTAAAATGAGTCAGTAACTCCATTCCCAAATCATGGTGAATGGGTAGCTGAAAATAAGTGAGGAGTGCATTGAATAGCCTCAATCGAATAGTGTCGTCGATGATATTATTTGATGAGCACCACAGGTGAAAGGTCATTACATGATTACCTAGGTCTTCCACTTTCTTGCCTTCAAACTTTGGTATATCCGAAGGGAGCTTCGTGAGCATGGGAGGCCATGAAGGATTGTTTGTGATGGGGTAATTTGTGAGCTTGGTTAAATCGGGTTGATTCAACGCAGCTAAGAAGGGTGACTGGGAGGTTGACACCATGGAAACGTGTGAAGAAACGAATTTCTGTTTAGATCAAGGGTTATTCTTTGACGTACCCTAATGTGTGTTCAGTTGGATTCCCAAATGGGATGCACTCCCCTACCCCCTAGGGGTCGAGGGGGGAGTGGTGTGTGGTGTGGTGTTGGGACACCAGCTAGGGTTCCCAACTATGGTTGCTCCAATGAAGGATGAATCAATGACAGTGGCAGTGTTCCATATTTGATGCCTGAATGGCGAAAGACTTGGAACCCCTCCCTGTAATGGGGGGAGGTCCAATAGACGCCTAGATTAACGAGGTTCCATTGGGACCGTTCAGCTGTCGACCAGGTTAGGTTTTGGAAAATTTTTGAGAGGATAGAGTCTATGATCATGATAAATTTATGGCCACATCCACGAAATAAAGTGAAAATGAAATGAATTTTCTCTTTAACTTAATCTATGTGATCAATCAAGAAAAAATATGGTTTTTTGTTTGTTTGCACGTGATACTAAAAATCATAGAAGACCTATGCGTCCTCACACACTCAAAAGTAACTAGGACTTGAGAATATTTCTTGCGAGTGTTGGCACAATGTCCTGTAAGAGCTGGCGACGACCCCAGTCAGCTGAAGAGAATCCACTAAGGTAAGGGTAGAGGGTATGGCGCTTACCTGCACCATCACCTATAGGGTAAAGGATGCTCTAGTTTTTGGCCACTAAGAACCATCGTCCCAAGTGAGCATTCAAGTCTTGGGCTTCTTGGTAGTCAGCTAACAGTACTGAGTATCAGCCATGTCAGGTAGCCCCAACTGATATCGCACGCACTATGCCTAAGCCTAACCCCCTCTGAATCGGGTTTCTGCCGCACTCGGGTTTCTTTTCTGTGGGCTGATAGGTGGATTTAAATCTCCCTAAATAAAAAACTTCTATGTTTAAATATGAAGATGATCAAGGCGGCTTATTGGATGCCTACCCCCTTGATCCTAACTTAAACTATAAATTATTTTGTGGACCCTGTGGGGAGAATTTAGTGAGTTTGGTTAAGTTAGTTTTAGGTGTCTTCCTTTGCTTAGTGGGTGAGTGTGTGTGAACATATGGTGAAACATATCATAGTTAGAACATATGGATATCGGTGATCCTTTACAAAAGTCCCCTAGTTAAACTATGTGATGTTGTTCCTAGCTCAAATGGAAAACATTTGCAGATAAAGGGTCGCTTTCAAATTTTCCTAGCTAATATATGTGACTAACTAAAGGGATATGGCGAAGTGTAAATATAGAGCATTCATATTCTTACCTAGGATCACTGAATGGTGCAAAGGTAGTAGAGATTACTTGCTCTAATTGAAAAATCAGTCCTAGTCCCGCAATCCCTAATGCTCCAGTGTCGTTATTGCTTGAGTACTTGTCTTGACTAAACTCAGTGCTTGATGTGGACATCATGCACACTGAGGCCCTTGTGGCATCGGGCGATGCCTCAGGGATAATGGGAGGATCTCTTAGGAATGACCTTAGGATGGATGATGGTTTGAATTGGCCAAGGCCATATTCTTGGTACTGTGAAAGACCATCTGCGACTGTATCTACATAGGGTAGAATAACATCCATGTTGGTTAGGGGACGCTTCTCGCTGTGTGTCAGCTGATATATAGTAATGATGCAATCCTCATGGGGGAACATCATAATACAGAAGACGAAGGAGGCTATGGCGGACATGGTGTACATATAACTCCGCTTAAGGATTATATTGTAGTTCAAGTGAGCATCCAAGACTTCAATGTCTATGTGGACCGTCTTGCCAGCTAAACAAACCAGGATGTTTTGGTAGAGGCCGATGGGGTTTGACGGACGACTGTCGTATGCTCAAAGCATTATGGCCGAGGGTTTTAGTTCGAGAGAACCCAACTTCTGCCAAACATTTTTTGACATGATGCAGGTTGATGCACCCTCGTCAATGACACACCATTGAATAGTGATATTCTAGACCGATACTAGTATCTGGAAGGCGACCATTGAAGGAAGCCTAGGGGTGGCTTTGTCTAAATCAAAAGCCATCATGCAAGTATTGGGAGGGTCAATAGCGCCTAACGCAGACATAGCAGCGGGTGATTGAGCTAAATCGTCCACGATGCTATAATTATGGGCCGCCTTGGAGTAGTTACCTGGTTGCCTATTAGGTCCCTTTTCCATCTTTGGAAATGGTTCTATAGGAATATTTGAAATGGTTAAAGGTGCATTCGGCACACTAGTACTAGCCCTTAACGTAGTGGAGTCTGGTGGGGTGTCGTAACTGCGATTTTATGTTTTGAAAAGCATCCCTTCCCCAGTCATGTAGATTTCATGGCTGATTTTCCTAGAATCGTCCAGGTTTTATTGTTGAGAGCTGACCGTCCCTTGGGGGGGAAAGGGTACTTGCATAACAACGGGTTGCTAGGAAGACCCTCCTTGTCCTCGGTTACTCTGAACCTTTTTTAGCTCGGGGAGATCAGGACAGTGGTGAGTATAGTGCCCGTACTCACCACATATTGAACAAGAAAGGTTTGTTCATAGAGGTGGCCTTTTTCCTTGCCGTTGGGCTTTTCTTGGCTCCTAGTTTTGATTCTTGCTAGAGTTTCCTCCAGCTTGGGATCATGGTGGGCATTGTTGGTTGATGCCCCCCCTATCTAGGGTTCCCTTTTGGCTTTTTTTTTGCTTTTTTCTTAACCACGTTAGGAGGGTAGTTCTCTTGGTTATACTGATGTGGTTGGTTTTGGGATGGCTGCAAAAAGTTCACCTCTGCATTGGTTTGCGTAGGTGTTTTGTGTGCTTGGGACTGAGCATAACGTTGTCCCTTGTTTGCACCTGGCCGTTGGGGGGAGCTCTTTCGTCAATGTTTCTTTCTGCGTACTGGGTCCCCTCAGCCGGAGGATAGGGTCCTCCTTGGTGATACGCTTGTGCCCTACTAGTCAAATCTTGCTGAGGCATATGATGACTTTGAAATCCAGGTTGAGACATGTTCTAGGTATAATTATGTGCATAACTAGGATTTTGACTACTACTACCTAGGTAACCTTGGGTCATTGACCCAATTAATCCGTCTGCAAAGTTCGACGTGCCTGTCAATTATTGGTAAGTTTGCAGGTGCGGGGAATTAGAAGGATATTGTAAATGTATCATGACTACGTATAAATCAGTTCAAGCTTTTGGGCTTTACTGATTACGTCCTCTTCGGATGTGGGGTATTGTTGCACCACATCCTTTGAAATCTCCGCCGTCAGAGATTTCAGTAATAAATATAAGAGGACCCGATCGTTGAGTTTAGCTTTACATAAACTGCGACGCAGTCTCCATTGATGAAGATGGTCAGAGATATGGATGACAGGGTTTGTTTAAAATGAGTCAGTAACTCCATTCCCAAATCATGGTGAATGGGTAATTGAAAATAAGTGAGGAACGCAGTAGCGAGGGTGCTAAAGGTTCCATGTGAAGCAAGAGGTTGCTCCACGTACCACTTCGCGGTTACTCCTGTAAGAGTGTGTTGAAATAACCTCAATCGAATAGTGTCATCGATGATATTATTCGATGAGCACCACAGGTGAAATATCATTACATGATTACCTGGGTATTCCACTTGCTTGCCTTCGAACTTTGGTAGATCTGAAGGGAGCTTCGTGGGCATGGGAGGCCATGAAGGACCATGTGAGATGGGGTAATTTGTGAGCTTAGTTAAATCAGGTAGATTCAACATAGCTAAGAAGGGTGATTGGTAGGTTGACACCATGGCAACGTGTGAAGACATGAAGTTCTGGTTAGAAAGAGGGTTAGTCTGTGACATACCCTAACATGTGTTCATATGGCTTCCCAAATGGGACACGCTACCCTGCCCCCTAGGGGTCGAGGGGGGAGTGGTGTGTGGTGTGGTGTTGGGAGACCGACTAGGGTTCCCAACTATGGTTTCTCCAATGAAGGATGAACCAATGATGGTGGAAATGTTTTTTATTTGACGCTTGAATGTCGAAAGACCTGAAACCCCTCCCTGTAATGGGGGGAGGTCCAAAAGACGCCTAGACTGACGAGGTCCGGTTGGGACTATTCAGGTGTCGACCAGGTTAGGTTTTGGAAAAATTTTGAGAGGATAGAGCCTTTGATCACGACAAATTTATGGCCATATACACAAAACAAAGAGAAAATGAAATGAATTTTCCCTTTAACTTAATCTATGTGATCAATCAAGCAAAAAGATGGTTTTTTGTTTGTTTGCACGTGATACTCAAATCCTAGAAGACCTATGCGTCCTCACACACTCAAAAGTAACTGGGCCTTGAGAATATTTCTTGCGAGTGCTGGCACAACATCCCGTAAGAGCTAGCGATGCCCTCAGTCAGCTGAAGAGAATCCGCCAAGGTAAGGGTAGAGGGTGTCGCGCTTGCCTGAACCGTCACTTATAGGGTAAAGTATGCCCTAGTTTTTGGCCACTAAGAACCACCATCCCACGTGAGCTTTCGAGTCTTGGGCTTCTTGGTAGTCAGCTAATAGTACCGAGTATCATCTGGGTTAGGTAGCCCCAACTAATACTGCACGCACTGTGTCTAAGCCTAACCCCCTCTGAATCGGGTCTCTGCCGCGCTCAGGTTTCCTTTCCGTGGGCTGATAGGTGGATTTGAAGCTCCCTAAAAACAAAACTTCTATGTTTCAATATGAAGTATGATCAAGGCGGCTTATTGGATGCCTACCCCCTTGACCCTAACTTAAACTATAAATTATTTTGTGGACCCTGTGGGGAGAATTTAGTGAGTTTGGTTAAGTTAGTTTTAGATGTCTTCCATTTCTTAGTTGATGAGTGTGTGTGAGCATATGGTGAACAATATCATAGTTTCAACATATGGATATCGGTGATCCTTTACAAAATTCCCCTAGTTAAACTATGTGATGTTGTTCCTGGCTCAAATGGAAAACATTTGTGGATAAAGGGTCGCTTTCAAATTTTCCTAGTTAATCTATGTGACTAACTAAAGGGAGATGGAAAAGTGTAAATACAGAGCGTTCATATTCTTACCTAGGATCACCAAATGGTGCAAAGGTAGCAGAGATTACTTGCTCTAATCAACAAATCGGTCCTAGTCCCACAATCCCTAATGCATAAATTGAACTAAACTAAACAATTTCTATACTAGAAAATGAAACTAGCCTATGCATGTGTGGTCTTGAGCCACTTACTTGGACTAGTTAATCTAAGTGTGCATACCAGAATTTGCAGAACATAAATTGTTCGGAATGCAATGGTTAATTTTCCCCCTACTTAAACTATGTGAATATTTTTTGCAATAAACCAACTTAAAGGAAAACTAACTCTAAGCCTACAGAAGGCAGCTAAAATTAAGTTCTCAGAAGCTGTGGGGTATCAACACAAGTGCTAGTAGATACATTAGGGGCTGCCCAACACACTTATAAGAAGAAAAATACAGAATATAGGGAGACAAATCTCATTCTGTAATTTGCACAGAAAAGGCTCTGACAGGTGCGCTTTCCTGTGCATAGGTTATTCCTGAACGTGCGCACTACGCGTCTGTGAGAAAAAACTGTGCGCAAAACTCCTGCAAGTAAAAATATTAGGAGCTGCCTTCTTCATTCTGTTACTCCTAGTGAATCTAGGGATTGTAAGATGGATCAGAGGACTATCATCTCCACTCTCCAGCATAGACAAAGGTCTCCTGCAAGAGATGGCACAACCACATAAACTTGTAAACTGTTAGTGGATTTGCCAATCCTGTGGTGGTGGATTTGACGCATGGGTGTACGAAATTGCACCAATTTAAGGGGTGTGGTCTACCCCTATAAAATATTGGTCACAGGCAGAAAGTGGTGGAGCTCAAAAGCATATAATCTAGAGGAAAAAAAATATGCAAATGTATGCTCAAATTAAAATAAAAACTAAAACACAAATATACATAAGCTATTGAAGAGAGTAAAACGATAATAATGCAAATGATGGCTCAAAGGCCTCTTCTTATTAAACGTTTGATATGGAAAAGAAATTTTACCCACTTGCCAAAGGGCCCCTAGACAATGGTTCTAGGTCCCAATGTAAGGATGTTGGTTTCCAAGCTCTGCCTCTGATGCAATCTCCCTCTCTCTGGTTGTGATGGACTAGAATTTTTGGGTGGCCAACTATCGAGTCCCCTCTATCTTCAGCTCTAGGTCACACACCGTTGGTATTGCTTGGGAAATTTTGGCCAGCATAACAATGTGATCACCCTTTCTTCATCTCTTGGTGGCTTTATATAGGGGATTTCAAATCCTCCTTCCCTCCCTTGGTACATGATGGATGGTGACCCAAGGGAGAGGTATGATTTCATTTTGTGCTCCAAATATTCCTTTGTGTGCTCACATTGTGTCTAAGGAGGCGCTGGTGGTTGTCCTTAGGTGGCTTCATATAAGGAGTAAATTTCCTTTGCTCTGTGTGGTCCTGGAAAGTGAATTTTTTTCATTTCCAGGAATGCACGCTTATTGGGAAAAAAGGCGTGCAGAAGGCGCTCTTCTCGAAGGATTAAGCGCGAAATTTAGCATTTAAGACTATTTCAAATCTGATTTTCTCAAAACCTTAGATATTTTAAATACTTCTTGATTCCATAATGTTTTCCTGCCCTGTAAATCCTTAGGTTGGACATTAATTAATGTCATCTTCTGCTGTACGATTTTCTAGTGTTAACAACTGCCACATCTCTTCTTAGGGATAAGCTACTAGTGCCCTAGCTAGTTTATTTCCATTCTGTCTGTAAGAAAACTTCAGTTCTTTGATTTTAATGAAATGAAGAGTTATTTACACTGTATCTTTGTATTTATGGTTATATGTGTATTATGTTATGTTCCTACATAAATCCGGATCACCCTAGTTGAACGAAGGACAAGTTTGGCGTCTTCACAGTCTTCCACCACCCAACCTAACACTTAGGAAAATAAAAACAACGAATATAATTTATAAATCATGTCTTGTACAATCTATTGGTTATTATTTTTTGCCATAAATTAATGTTCTTTATTTAAAAAAAAAAAAAAAAATTAGATACAACACATGAACCTATTGACGGTGGAGTGTCTGATCTTCAGACTAATGTTGAACTTGGTATTGGAGGTATTTCATGTGCTATAAAAAAATTGTAGTATGGAATACAATTAAAAACATTTAAATGAAAATGGTGTACTAATTATAACCTTTATTGTTTCTAAACCATAACATGTACGTGATGTGGCTAGAGAAGAAGAGGAACATATGGCCACATATGAAAGTATTCTTCTTCACTCCACTACCAAAGAAGGTAAAGAACAATCTACTATTGTTTTTATTAATAAAAAATTTGTAATAATAATAACTAAAATATGAATTTAACATTTATTTCTTATTGTAGTTGATTCTTGGCCCCACTTGCAGCAGCATATTCAGAGGACTAGGTTAGCAGCAAGACACATTACACTAGAGGCCACAACAACTGAAGGGGGAAAAGATAAAGACATAATGGCTAACTACATAGTATAAAAAAGAAAGAAACATGATAAAAAATGACCGCACTTTTTTATTTAGAGCCTGTTTTTTTAGTACCACATTTTTTACTGAGAGGTTGAATGCCTCATGGCATGTGCACATGTAAATTTAGATTATCTTTATAAAAGGTAATGATTTTTATGTTGCAAAAAATTAGAACGATTTTGTTTCATATTATGTAAACTTCTTTTTTTCATAAAACTTGTTGAGATAAAATATTCTATGGATGTATGAATGAATGAATGAATGATGACACCCTTAAAGGCATCATATATTTGTGATATTTCTTCACCCAACTCTAGTTTTGGGTTATGATTAAATTATAATGCAAGAAATTGTTTATAGAGGTTCAAACATAACACATGTAAATTGAATAAGGGGAAAAATCTAAAAAATGCATTCTAATACTTTCTCTCCTATAAAATTTGTGGATTTTAAACATCTTGGTATACAAGTCATTTGAAATATGTAAAACCCTTGTGACTACTAGGAAAACCAATGAAGCTTCCGTAGGTTATAACACTAGTTTCTATAAGCTTTATAATTAGAACTACCATGCATTGAACTTATTTCTAATGTACCAACATTTGTTAAATCAACCACCCATTTTATTCATGGGGATGAGATACTTATAAACATTTTCCTAGTGAATAATTTTATTATAACTCAAAATTTGGGTTTGTGGACTAATGCATTGTTATAGTGCAATATAAATTACCTTTAGGCTTTTCCATCCACAATATTGTGTTACAATACTTCTAACTTTCTTTTTAATAAAAAATTCCATGACTTTCTTTCCTTGAATAATACCTTTCTTCTTTTCTCCCTGAATTACTCCCTTAGTTGTGATGCCTCAATCAACCTTCCAAACGAATAGTGAAGGGTTTATATATTTGACACTTTAATATTGATATTTATATCCTTCCATGGTTTTCCTTATAGATCAATGTGATGGGTCATTCATATATTTATAGCCTAATACAATCATCAAATATTCATAGTTGATCCATCTTGGCTAGCACAAATAGGTCAGTAGAACATCACTTTGGTCCATACAAATAGAGATACAGGTAGTGTTAGGATATACACCAAGGACATGTTATCCACCTAGGCTTGATAACCCTTGTTCACTAACCCCAAATACAAGGAGGGTGTATAATATGATATATTTGATAAATTTGTGGTATAAGTCAATTAACTCTATTATGAACACCAAGAGAATATAATTAGATTCTCATGTTAAACTAAGCCTTTAAGAAATAATTTTCCATGATAATTCAACCATATACTAATTTATATACCTATCCCAGTCCACAATACACCACCACACTCCTAATTTAGGTGCTAACTACTCCTTCTTCAATGCCTAATAAAAAAAATTGTGATTATGATTACAATTTAAGTACATATGTGTGTAATTTCCATGATGGGGCATATGAATTGTCCTCCCCAAATTTCACACCAATGATTATAACCTTAAATGGGCTAGAACCGGTCTATCTCATCATCTCAAAATATTGACAGATGAAAATTTACAACTTATGTCATCATCACTTCACACTATCTCATTAATGACCATCTCTATAAATTATATGCATGAATTTATGAAAGGCCATCCCCTCTACCTATCCTATGATTGATTGTGATAGAAAGTGAATAAAGGAAAATTGATAGATATTTATTGACAAGATCCCCTACTTATAAATTGTACTTTTTTCACCTGTTCTCACAATCAATCATATGCTTGGTAGAGGGTATGGCTTGCTAGAAATTCATGCATATAATCTATAGAAGGGGTCATCTATGAGTGAGTGTGAAGTGATGATGATAAACATGGTAAATTCTCATCTTTTAGGTCATTTTGAGATGGTGATGATAGACCGTGCTAGCCCATTAAAGGTTATAATCATTGATGGGTAATGTGTGGAGGACAATTCATACATCCAATCATGGAAATTACACTCATATGTACTTAAACTGTCATCATAATCTAAAATTGTTGTGAATTGAAAAATAACATATGTTATAATTTTGTTAGAATAATATAGATTATAAAATGAAACCAATATATAGATTAGTTAGAATAAAAATAGTAGAAAATATAACAAACATTCCAATAATGTCGACTAGTGCACTAGGTAAAGAAAACTCTAATGTTATTTTTATTAATGAATAATAAAAAAATATCAATTTAACATTTCTTTATTTTTATAGCTGATGATCCACACCTCTTGTGGCATCCTCAACAACATCATGAGTGCACGACCAGGCCATCAAAAATAAAGAAAAATAAAAAGAAACGATTGTAATAGTTATATCATTAGAAACATCACATACGATATTATGAATACATATTTTTTATGATAATTTTTTTTTGAGATGAATTATTTTGTGTCTATGATTAATGAACGAATGAATGGATGTTATATGTTAATGAAAATTTTCTATATGTCTCTTTATGTACATGACCTTGTTTGATATTATGTAAACATATTTTTTAATGTTATATGTTAATGAACAATTTCTATATGTCTCTTTATGTACATGACCTTGTTTCATATTATGTAAACATATTTTTTATGATAAAATTTATTGAGATGAAATATTTTTTGGATTTATGAATGAATTAATTAATAAATTAATGTTCACTATATGTTTTTTTATGTATCTTAATGTCTTGCTTTCAATTATTTCCTATGTAGTAGATATTTTGGGTACTAGGGAATTGAGAGTGATGTGAGGGGGGAGGGGCCATGATAGATTCCTCGTTCACGAGGTTGGCCCTGCTCAATAGATAATAAATTAGTATTTGGATAATCTTGCAGAAAAAAACCATCAATCCAATAGAGAAATAACAAAGTCAATGTTGAATTCATTGTTGCTTCGTCGAGTGCAGGGAGGTTTTATCTAATATTAAAAGATAAAACTACTCCAATAATTTATTATCGAAACTAAGAGGAGCTCACTAAGGTAGTCATGCACGCAAGTCATTTTAAAAATTATTTATTAATTCAATTAAATATTTGTCAAATTTAATCTAAGTGTTCCTATTTGGTCTCATGAGTATGTGTAGGAAAATTAGTTTCAATTCAGATGTTGAAGTGGAACAACTATCTCAAGGAAATAGCTCAAAATGGTAAGGGTTTAGGTGAGACAACAAAATTTGTTGGATATTTTTGTTGTATGTCTTGGCTGAGTGGGAGTTACATAAAGTTTTATAAGCAATAGTAAACGTTTCCATGAAAAATATTCATGTAGCATTTGTATTTCTTTGACAATTGTGTTTTTGTTTGAGTGAAAGACCATAAACTTTCATTTTTCATGCAGGATAATAGGATAAAATATTACTCTATTAGTTGGGCATAAGGCACTAGTATGATTTTTCTTCTATTTTATTAATTATTTATCACATCTAACTTCTCCTACTTCCTTTGTTTTGCAGGTACCTTCATTCACATATTTGGATTTGAAATATTAACTAGGGTTGGAGTCATCTATGTGAAAAAAACTCATTGAAGCACTGCTCACCTTTTTCCCACCAAGTGCTTGGTTACCAGGTGCATGATTTAGTTCTGTGTTGCATTTGATTTCAAAAAATTTTTTGTTTCTACATTACAAATATTCCAATACCATAGATGTTGAGAGAAACTAGGGAAAACAGAATTAAGGTTTATTTTATAATGCTTTCTCTTGTTATATTCAAAATTATTGTGATATAATGTTATTTCATCATTATAATTATTATTGTTTATTCATCATCAAGACAATCCCAATAAAGAATATCACAATGCAGACAAGAACACTAGAAATAGGCTCCAAGTCAGGGCCAAAACCCTCCACAAAATTATCTTCTTATAGAAATTCAAGGAATATTTCCAATAACTTTGATTAATAAAACTCACCAAGTGATAGGAAAACCACCCAAACAACAATGCTTCTCTCTATAACTCAGTCTGTTTCTCTTATGTATCTCGAAATATGATCATAGGTAGCTTTATTCCCATACATGTGAGATTTCAAACAAAGAATTGATGCACAATCCAAACAAATAGACCTCATTGATTTCCTCACTATGCTTCACCTCTTTCTCACTCTGAATTTTCCTCAAACTTCTTGAAGATACTGAATTACTTGTGTGACTCAAAGGAGGCCTAATACCTCTCCTTTGTTGAGAAAACTAGGGCATTATGTGAGTTAGATTCTTAAATTTTATTTCTCTTATCTTGAAATTTACTTGTGAAATTATATTTTGATTATGTTAGTGTTCCTTTCATCAAATAAATGCCAACATGAATATCACAAAGACAAGAACACCATATGTATGCACACAACTAGGGAAAAACCTTGGGGAAAACCTATTCAACACTTTCTCTAGTAGATTAAATTATGTTGAGACACACTTGACCCTTTGAACTACAAAATTTCAACCCTCCTTTTGTAATAGTATCGACCCTCCCACTTCATATATATCGAACTTTCTGCTTCAAAAAACTTGGCCTTCCTTCTGCAATAGTCTCAACCCTTTTTGTAATCATATTTGCAACAGGGAACTTCAGCCTCCCTGTAGTTGTTTCTGTAATTCACATGTTCAAATTCCTCTCTATAATAGTCTTCTAATATTATCGACTACCTCTCCATTTCTCCGTCCTTTAATAGTTTCTCTTACTTCTTTAATGATTGCTTCACTTCTCTTCTTCAAATGGTGAAATAATATGCTATTTATACTTATTGGTCAATATGCATTTGATCTGACATGAACAATTTGACTTGAAGCTAACTTGTAGGCTTGTAAAGAAGGATGACTTGATTATATTACGTTTGGAGGCCAAATTTGAAGGATTAATGGTAATCCTTTTGGGAGAAGGAGTTGATTTCGTGGAGGAGATTTTAATTAGACTCATAAACATTTTTCCTTTCTTGAACTTAAGGAGCCCAAGAAGGGTCTCTGACAAAAATTACTTTGAATTTTACTCAAAAAAATATTAGAAGAATACAATGGAGGTTTTACCTATTAACCAATGACCCAAGCATGAAACTCATGCTTTAATAATTATATAAAAATAATTTTCTTTTCTTTATTATGAATCAAATACAATTATGAATACCAACACTAGTTACATTCTTCAACGCTCCCACATAACTAGGGAAGTATTCATATTTTTTACATATATGTACAAGAATGAACTCAAAATGAGATGATCTACATATATAAAGAGTCATACAGTGCCATAATTCTTTCGAATTAGATACTTGACAAGGGTATCTAACAGGGTGGGACTAAGGTGTGTTCCAAGATTCAACCACTATAGGTACCATCAGGATTCCAATCTAGCACCAACCCAAGGATCTAGGTGCATATCCAAAGTCAAAATCTATGTCCAATTCCACACTCCCTACTTTGAGATCCAGACATCAACACGTGGGTTGAACAGATTTCCTCTAAAACATCATACACTCATCTCGAGATGCTTACATCTCTCCCTATAAACTAGATACATATCCATTAGTTAAGAATGCTTCCAAAAAATCGTATTTTATTATGGAGATATCATGCGAAAGAACAACCCCAATTAGCAATAACCATTCAATACATATATATGCTAATACAAACCTTAGGGGTCTTCAATTACCCTAATGCTGCTCATATATCTTGTTGAATTTTCAAAAAAACATTCAAATCTTAATCAAATTTATTATAAACATGTTATGAACTCATGGAGGGTATTCAATCTCCCCCTTAACTCAAAAATATACTTTATCATGTTCTTATGTTCATCATGCTCATCATTAATTCATTTTCAAGTTAGTTGAACATCTTCAACATTTTGAAAATTGTGTATTGAAAATATAGTAACCAAATAAAAATATACATGAGTATGAGATCAATACAGGGTTACCATATCAACATGAAGATAGTATCAATCATAAGTAGTCAAACTTTCATAGCTTAAACCTGAATAATATTTCATATCCAACTCGAGATATTCTACAAGGGTTTTTGACATAATCCCTCGATTCCAAAGTCAAATCTTAGGTATTAACAAATTAATAGAAAATTTAATTATTTAAATCCCATAAACTAGAATCAACTCCCACAAAATCAAATATTATACATCTAGGGTTTCACTAATATGATTTTTATAATTTCATGACAAACTTTACTAGGTTTTGTTACAAACCCTAGAACTAGCAAGTTTACATCTAGGGTTTCATTCATACTAATCTTATGCATAAATAGAAACATTAAACCTTAGTAATTTTGACAAGGGTTTCAATAATTCACCAAACCCTAAAGGTTTAGGGTTTTACGACAACCTTAAAAGATTAGGATTTTACCAAAGTATCACCAAAAAATCTAAATAATGTTAGACTTACAAACCCTAAGTAGCTTAGGGTTTCAATATTACCGACAATATATTCTAAGCATCAACACGTTAGAGTTTTATAATGAACCCTACAAATTATGGTTTCCACAAAAATGAACAAATAAAAAGAGATGTGACATAGGTAGATTCAATCTAGTGATTTATCTTCCTAAAAAGAATCTTTTATGATTCAAAATCCTAAACATAAAAGAGTTAGTAATACAAAGCAAAATTTAGAATAATTTTAATAAATAATTTTTTGTAAATAGACTTACCCAGAGTTTCTCCTTTTACAAACCTTCTAGGGTTTTTCCTTGGAGTGCTATCTCTCATGAATCACAATTTATACCTGCAATACTTAATGAAAATTCCAACAAAGAAACATTAGGGGAATTTTGAGGTCTAAAGTGGGCCTCCTAAGAAAAATGTACAAAAAAAAATAAAATTTATAAGGACCAGTAGGATTCAAGATGATGATGTCAACCATGGGGGATAATTCATCATTTTTGGAGTAAAAAAGTAAAAAGATAAATAATAATAATAATAATAAAACCGATTTTTCAACTCGTATTTTCAGCTTATCTCCCTAAGGTTTTTCTCAAATTTCGAGCGGAAGTACTTGTTGGATGCAAAATTTAATTCATCATCCAAGGATTACCCATGCTGCATAGTTTTGATGGACCCTGCTACACAAAAATGAGAAATACATGAAAAACGCGATTGTAATCATGTTTTTCATGTAGCATAGTCCATTGAAATTATGCAATATGGGTACTCCTTGGATGAGAAATCAATTTATGCATCTAGCGAGTGTTTCCACTCAAAATCTGATTAAACCCATATGGCAATAAGTTGAAAATACGAGTTGAAAAAATAGTTTTTTTTTTCCCTCTAAAATTTTATTATTTCCACTATTATTTTATAATTGCCTTAGGAGGCCCATTTTATACCTCAAAGCTCCCCTAATGACTATATGATACGAAAAATTGTGAAGTAATCTAGGGTTTCCGAGGAAATTAAATTTTCCAATTAATAACTTTAGAAATAAAAATATATTTTACAACCTCTATGACTAGGGTTCTTCATGAGTTACCTAGGGGTTTACACGGTTGGATAGCAACTACCAATCGTAAATTTTCTAAACCCTAAGATGACTCAAATCTTTATTATAAATACATACCTTTGTCTTTGTTTGTTTCATTGAGTTTCTTTCCATTTTTAAAATAAATACAAGTTGCTGGATAATCAAAACATAAAAGATAAAGGCAATACTTACGTGAGATAGATTAGATCTTGGTGCTAAGGATGTTAGAGATAATTCCTCATAATGTTTTCATTATCTACATTGCTTTCTCGTAAAATTTTATCCTTCTAATTATTTGTTCCATGGAAATTTCTACTTATTTATATAAATACACATGTCTTATTCACTATTGATTAGAATTGGACTTCATGAAGGTGATTGTAAGAGGTATTCCTTGTCAACATATCTTTACTTCTACAAAACTTGAAGTTTCCCATCATCGAACAATGAAGATAGTTCCTTCTTAGAGAATCTATATTTTCCTTTTATGACCATGGAGACCGTCATTAGGCCTACTCCTGCATGTCATGATCAGAAAAAATGTTTTTAAGGGGTACAATGACTTTTATTAATGTCATGTGAAGAATTCTAACAGTACACATCCTTCCTGTTTGATTATGTGGTGTACATGTATTAAGATATTGTCTGCTTTCATAAAAAATTCTTTGTAGATATCTTCAAGAGAGACACTTTTAGCTTTGCTTGGCTCACTTACTTATATAGGATTGATCTGTGTATACATATATACCAATCTTGACATTGAAACTCTACATAGAACTTATACTAAAATTTTTATCTTCTAAGTTGAATTTATCTAGATGATAGGCCTAATGAGCCTTCGCTCTCGGTCTCCTTTATGCTTATAAATAATGTGGGAAATATTGGTTCCTATGATTGATTCCTTTTAATATACTTATGCTTAGAAGGTGGTATTATGGTGATTGATGTCACTTCTTGTAGTATTCAAAATATTAATGTGTATATATATGCCTAGAACAAAGGTCCTTTACCACCAAATTTGATGTGACATACTACTATAATATCAATGAAGTACTTGCTCCAAAATGATGACATGAAGGAGAGTGATAGATCAGTTTAGAATTATTGACCTTTAGTTTCTTTTATGCAAAAAATGGGTTTCAGTCCTCTTTAAACAATACAAAACTTGAATTAATGAAACAACACATAATTAGATCTTATGAATTGATTTCATAGCATTTCAAGTGTTCTTATAACTTAGATCTATAGCCTAGGAATTTTGGTCTAGGGAGTGCTTTGTTTCCATCTATTCAAATTCTTCTAATGGAGATTAGACTAGGACATTCGTTGTTCTGCCTTAGGTTACCAACTTATCTTTTTGGTACTCTAGAACAGAAAATATCACTGCTATTTGTGCTAGTGTATGTGCCTAGGATAATTGAGGCTTTAGCCTCACAAATTTTGTTAGGTCCCCATATTACTAGTGTAGTCCCTTTTTGTTATTAGTGTAGCCCCCTTATTGTTATTGTTGTACCCTTGTAACCGCCATATTTTTAAAGATCTTCCCGGATTATCCACAGTATTAAGGAACATGTGTCGATTTTTCGAATCCCAACGGGGATCCATCATTAGGACATTAGAACCCCCATATTGTTATTATTGTTCCCTTACTATTAGTATGAATCTTAATTGCAAGTGTATGAAAAAATAC
Source organism: Pinus albicaulis (assembly GCA_034641835.2). Classification (NCBI taxonomy): domain Eukaryota; kingdom Viridiplantae; phylum Streptophyta; class Pinopsida; order Pinales; family Pinaceae; genus Pinus; species Pinus albicaulis. Next base: position 316,837,446 of record CM076577.1, read on the forward strand.
CACTTTAGTTGTGCATAACAAACAACCCTAACAGCAAATATGGCTGCCAATATCTTCAAATATGCAATTAGGTGATCAAGATAAATGCTGCAAAAATCTAGATCTATGCATCAAAAGACATTAAGCAGTAAATTAAAGCGAGAATTACTCCATGCATCCAATAGACAATACAAGAATATATTGAATGAATTGTATATTAAGGGCACCCGAAAGGAAAACATAGAAGGATGTTACCAGTTCTCCTCAATGGAATGGGTTCTTGTAAGTCCTCAACACTTCAGATCTAAAATTCCTCTCTCTTGATGGTGTAGAAAACCTAGACAAAAATGGAACTCAAAGGGAGCTCATAAGCAAAAAGATATAAAAATATGACAATGATGGTGGATCAAAGTCAGACCAAAAGTATAGATCCAGAGTGATCTTTAGGCAACAAAAGGTAGTGAATGAATGGGAAAACCCTTCTATTTATAAAAAAAATATTGAGTTAGTCTAGATATTGGTGCATAATTAAAATATTATTAACCAAATCAAGATCCAACTTTTATGGAATATTTTGTTATATTTGTTGGAGGGAAAAAGAATTTGACTTGGGTCAAATCCTTTTATTTGTAAATAATAAATAAATAAATGATTTATTTATCATTTTAAGGATATGGTTGAGTAATAATTAAATAAATAATGATTTATTTAACTATTTATGAGTGATTTAGTCAAATTTAACAAGGAATATTATTTAAATAAGGTTCAAATAATTATTCCTAGAAAATAACAAGATAAATAATAATTTATCTAATTGATTTTCCTATTTTGGGTTAAATATGACCAAGAATATTATTTCAACCGTTGTTTAACTAATTATTCCTTGAGGAAAATCAAACAAATGTGGATTTATTTAATATTTCTTCATGGAGTTTCCTGTTTAGACCATAAACAACTTAATAAAGGTGGTTCACTAAGTTATTTTTCATAGTGAAAGCAATTCTACTTAGGGTAAAATTGGTCTTACATGGTGTACTTAGGTCCATCTAATAGTAATAGGTTAGATGACCAAATAATGGTGTAACAGATTTCCCCCCAGCATGCAAGCGTTAGGAGCTAATCATATGACCGAAGTACGTTGTAAGAACTCAATCACCAGCCACCGAAGGGGAAGTCAAAGAGAGAGAAATATAAGGTAGACCAAAGCATTAGAGGACTAGACCCTGAGGAGGCGAGACTTATAGGTGAAACAAGTCTCTTTTATGAGTGAGTACCTATTATATAGGCGGCAGGGGAGGCATACCTATGCTCACCGAGACAAAGTACAAAGAATAATGCATCCATTAAACAAGGGACTAAAACAATATAGTACATGCTGACATAAATATGAGCTAGGTAAAAACATGATAATGAATCCCACATACATACTGTGCCTGAGATAACATCCAGGACTTATACAATAATATTTGAGTACATGAGATACAAATACAACCCAAATGCCCCTGTAACAGGAAAGGGATCTGAAAATCTGACTGATACATGCAAACAAAAATGTGATGCAAGCGGTTGAGGCCAACATCATCAAATATATGGAGCTGCATCAAAGGCTGTAATGAAGAGGTCATTTGGGCATGTGGGGGGCTACTATCGGGCTACCCCCCCATGAGGGCTGAAAACATCTCACACACACCTGGGAATCACTGATATCAGCTACTGCATCACTAAACCATCAAGTATACAGATCTCGATCATGCTGAAAGGAGCTAGAGTTGAGAAACAATCAAGTCAAAGGGAAATAAGGAGTCCATTTTCCTGATCCGAGGCATCGAACAAGAATTGAAGCTGGAACCAAGGTTAACCACCCTCTAGACCTGTCTTCTGGAATGAATGATCTGATGTTGACAGAAGGAGGTCCGCCATAGGTGAGGCAATAATGGATCCTCAACTAAGGCATGAGAGAAAATAGGAGAGCGACTGATAGACTGACACTAGGGATGATGATGAAATGGGGGGTACTGAGTAGTGGGTGGATGAATTCCCTTGTTAGAGCATAAAGGGCATGGATGACCTAGCAGCGACTGACACAATATCATGAGGGATAGGGGACAGAAGGACTGAAGGCCATAATGTGTGACACAAGAGAGGAACCAGGTAATGAAGGATGAAGGACTATAGTGGGATACAAAGGGAATTGGGATAGACTCCATGAATGCGATGACGACTCAACTCGGATGCTCTAAACAAGGGTGACTTGATGATGCTGCCACACAAAAAAGGTCCAATGGGAACCATAAAAACATGGGTACATGATGGTTACTCATGATGAAAATTGACACGAGCATGGACAAGTATGGAGGCAAAGTGGTGCCCCAAGTACAAGTGTTGCAAGTGAAGAAATTCGATTTTGAAGAGTGGTGAAGTGACCCTTCATGGAAAAAATGTGTCCTAGTGAAGTATCAAATCACAAGAAACTAATAGATACCCATTTGAGGGCTCGGTGAGATCTTTCCAATGGTACTGACGGTTTGTCGAACTGAGCTACGGTTTAGCCACAGCAGGAGAAAGAAAAATCAGGGGTTTCTATTTTAATAAGGCATTTTCCCTCCAAATTCACTCATTTTCAGTGGAGCTATGGTGAATATAGAGAGGAGAGAAGGCCCTAAATTGTACGGCGATTGTAGCAGACAAACCGACCATTGGAATCGAGATCCGTCAGTTGTAGGTAATAGGCCTAACCCTACTCTTTCATTTCAGTGGATTGAAAGTTCAGTTTAGGTCCCCAGAGCTTAGTAACAGGCCTCTGCTCCTCTTCACAGTCGGGTCGTACTTTTTGGGGAAAAAAATGTGACCTAGGTAGCAGGTTTTGGGCAGAAAACTACGACCTGTCCCAAGATTGGGCTTGAAAAGTACAACCTGACAGAGAGGGGTTTTTCTGTGCTGTTTTTTGGCTGAGAACTAGATTTTTCTGTTTGGATATAGTCTTTCCTATCTATACACAAATATAATGGTTTTTTGTAGATATGGCAGAATTACAGATCAGCTGTAGAGAGAGAGATCTAGACACATTACGGTCAGAGATTCAGGAGGATCAGGGTGTCTGTAGTTCATTGGCCAGGTTTGGGGTTTTGAATTTTGTGGAGAGCCCTTTGATGAGAGCTGGAGATCCCTTATTGGCCCAGATTGTAAGCTATTCGGACCCGAAAAATGAGTTTTTTACAGTGCAGGGGCACCAGATCGAGTTGACGGTCCAGGATATATATTTCCTGACTAGTCTCCCACCACTTCGAATGGTCGGGAATAATCAACCAGTATTACCGTGTGTTAGGTCCCTATATTACTATTATAGTCCCTTATTTTTGTTAATGTAACCCCCTTATTATTATTATTTTACCCCTGTAACCCCCGTATTGTTATTATTGTGCCCTTAAATTATTATTGTTAGGTCAGCTAGGATTACATTGTGGCCCCATGGACTCCTATATATAGAAAGGAGGTTTTGTAATTTGTATCATCCAAGAATTGTTCATTCATGTAATTTATTGGAGGTTTCCCCCTCGAAGTGGATTATTTCTAGGGCATTGATATCTCTTTTCTTCTATTTTCGGAGCTGGTTTCACAACATTTGGTATTAGAGCTTTGGATTCTAGGGTTTCATTGCCCCAAATAGGTCATCGTGGCATTTTCACCATAACATTTTTTACGAAGGTTCAGAAGCTGAACGTTTTAAAGTACGAAGCCGAAATCTGGAGGAACATTTTCATAAAATTTCAGAGCTTGGTTCACAATATTTTCAGCGATATGATCTATGGAAGTTAGGGCTTTTTGCAGGCTCCTAAATTTCACTTAAAAAGGTTAGCGCAAAATTTTCGCTATAACGTTTTGCTATGAAGATTCATAAGCTGAAATTTCTAGAGCATGAAGCCGAAATCCTGAGGAATAGCATCGCAAAATTTTTGAGTTTGGTTCACAATATTTTCGGAGATATGATCTGTGGAAGTTAAGTCTTGTTCAGGCTCCCGAATTTCATCTCAAAGAGGTGGTTGTGGGAAAATATTCATAACTCTCTCTCTGAACATCAGATTGGAATTCTGTAAAAAGTGACTGGAAGGCACGGACTATAGTTTTCTGTCTATAAATTTTAGAGCCAAAGGAGAAAATAGTGACACGTGGCAAGTCGTACAAGTTCGCTCTACTGAACTAGTCCATAATTAGGTCATTGTGGGAGATTGGACATAAATTTGACTTGAATAATCCAAATCAAGTCAGACTTGTGGCATTTGAAAGAAGCTTCAGAGGAATACTATGGGGCTGAATTTCAGATATTGAAAATTTGCAAGTATAGAGATAAGAAAATTTCAATATCGAGCTCCTCAAAAGAAAGTAAAGGTGTGTATTTTGTTTCCGAATTTCATAAGTCTTGTTTGAAGAATCAAGTTGAATTGATTCCAAGGGCATATTGTAGAATAGATATCAGTATTGGATTCTCAAATGGCCCCTAAAAATAATTCAATGCCCATTAAGCCTTTAGAAGGCTCTACTATGACTCATGAAGACACAGAATGGAAACATGACATATCAAAATTACAACAGCAAGTGCAACAAATTTCGCTCTCGCAAAGAGCAACAAAAAATGACATGGAAGTTTTGAAGAAAGGCGTGGAAACTAAGATGGATGGTTTGAAGAATGACATGGAAGCTATGATGGATGGTATGGAAGATGGCTTGGAATCTAAGATGGATGAAGCTAAGATGGAAAACATGAAGAATGATCTAAAAGAAGACATGGAAGGTTTGACAAAATTGATACAAGAAATGTTTCCTAATGGTGAAAAGATAGTAGAGGAAACTCATGATGAGAACAAAATAAATGTTAATCATGATTTCATAAACTCTAATATTGGAGGGAAGAACCACCATATTCCAAAAATGGATATGAGGAAGTTTGATGGAAAGGATCCTGTAACATGGATACTACAGATGGAGCAATATTTTAATCTCAATAATGTGCAAAACACACAAAAGGTACACATTGCAACTTTACATTTAGAACAAAATACATTTGTATGGTATCGATGGCTTTGCTCCCGTAAAAAAATTGTCACTTGGTCAATTTTTGCGGAGGAAATGATAGCACATTATGAGGATACAAAGAGCAACACCTTCTTTAGCCAATTGATAAATCTCAAACAAAAGGGTTTAGTGGGGCAGCACATTGAGGACTTCCAAAAATTGAATATAAGGGTAACTGATATTCCAGAGGAACACAAGATTGATCTCTTCATAGGCACTTTAAAGGATAACATCTAACATGAAGTTCGCGTTTTGGAACCTGATTCATTGGAGAAGGCATTCAGGTTGGCAAGAAAAATTGAATGTAAAATTATGGCGACAAGGAAGCCTACCACTCACTTCTATAAAGAGGGAAGTGTTGCTACTCCTAAATTTCCACAACCTACAAGGTTGACACCACAACAATTGGAAGAAAAAAATATCAAAAGGGCTTTGCTATAGTTTTGTTAGCAAATACACTAAAGGTCATAAGTGTGCTGAGAAGAAATTATTTTACATAGATTGTGAAGAGGAAGAAGGAAATGAACAAGAAGAGGATATACACCAGGAATCAACCCAAGAAGAGGAAGAAATGAGTTCGACCATATCGTGTAATGCATTGGTAGGAATTACCACTCCTCAAACTCTCAAGATAGAAGGACATATCAAGAAGAAAAAGGTAATAGTGTTGATTGATTATGGTAGCACCCATAATTTTATTCATTGTAAGGTAGCCAAGGAATTGAATTGTTTCCTATACCCAGCACCAGAATGTCAAGTGATGGTTGCAAATGGAGGAAATATAAATTGCTCTAGAAAATTCCATAATATCAAGCTAACCATGGGGGAATATGTATTTAATATTCCAATGCTTTCCATTCCTATGGGAGGTGCTGATGTTGTACTAGGAGTACAATGGTTACAATCTTTGGGGACGGTAGCTTTTAATTTTCAAGAACTTTTCTTGAAATTTTTTTCAGAAGGAAAGGAAGTCGAATTACGGGGTATTGCAGGGAAGCCGGGAAAGATAATAAGATCTAATGTCATGACAAAGCTTCTAAAGAAAGAACAACGAGGCGTAATTGCACAATTATGCTCACTAGAAGTTCCAACATCAAAATCATCTATTTCTGCAGATCTCCAACAAGTCTTGGACAATCATTCAAAGGTGTTTGAAACTCCCAAAGGACTCCCACCTATTCATGATCATGATCATGCTATTCATTTGATTCCAGGAAGTGTTCCTCCAAACATCGGGCCTTATAGATATCCTTACTTCCAAAAGAGCGAAATTGAACGTATGATTGCAGAAATGTTAGAGGCGGGTATAATTCAACCTAGTCAAAGTTCTTTCTCTGCTCCTGTAGTATTGGTACACAAGAAGGATGGATCATGAAGAATGTGTCCGGATTATAGGGAGCTCAATAAGCTCACCATTAAAGATAAATTTCCCATTCCTGTGATTGATGAATTATTGGATGAATTACATGGAGCAATTTATTTTACCAAGTTGGATCTTCATTCGGGATATCATCAAATTAGAATGAAGACTGAAGATATTCCAAAAACAACATTTCGAACTCATGAGGGTCATTATGAATTTTTGGTCATGCCTTTTGGCCTTACCAATGCACCTTCTACATTTCAAGGGTTGATGAATTCCATTTTCAAACCCTTCCTTAAAAAATTTGTGCTAGTATTTTTTGATGATATACTAATCTATAGCAGGTCTTGGAATGATCATGTTGAACATGTTGACAGGGTGCTCAAACTATTGCAGGAGAAAAAATTATATGCAAAAACATCCAAATGTTTCTTTAGAGTACAAGAGGTGGAATATCTGGGTCATATTGTATATCACGAGGGTGTTAAGGTAGACCCTAACAAAATTAAAGCCATTAAGGAATGGAAATTCCCCACAACCATAAAGCAGTTGCGAGGATTTATCGGGATAACAGGGTATTATCGCATGTTAGAATTATGGGAGAATAGCAGCACCTTTAACAACATTATTGAAGAAAGATGCATTCTCATGGACTCCTGAAGCAACTAAGGCCTTTGAACATCTTAAAGAGGCAATGTTCCTAGCACCGGTCTTAGCTACGCCAGACTTCACAAAAACCTTTATTGTGGAATGTGATGCCTCAGGAAATGGAATTGGTGTTGTTTTAATGCAAGAAGGAAGACCCATTTCTTTTGAAATTCGTCCAATCAAATGAAATTATTTACAACAACCTATTTATGAGAAGGAAATGTTAGCAATACTGCATGCACTAAAGAAATGGTGAACTTACTTAATGGGAAGACACTTCAGGGTAAAAATTGATCATGATAGTCTTAAACACTTTTTGGAACAAAGAATATCTTTAGAAGAGCAGCAAAAATGGGTCACAAAGATGTTGGGTTATGAATTTGAAATAATCTACAAAAAAGGGAAGCTAAATGTTGTTGCAGATGCACTCTCAAGAAAGAATGAAGAGGCGGAAGCATTGCTTTGTGCCATTTCTATTATCCAACCAGATTGGATAACCAAAGCAAGAGATGAATGGAAGAAGGACGAAGAAGTGTGGACACTCATTCAAAAGTTGTAGCAAGATCCTAGTTCATATGATACATTTAGTTGGAAAAATGATTCCTTATGGTACAAAGATCGCTTATATCTTTGTAATAATTCCCAACTAAAAGAAAAGATTCTTTTGGAATTTCACACTTCTCCTTTAGGAGGACACTCAGGATTTTTAAAAACTTACCATAGGGTGAAGAAAGAATTTTTTTGGGATGGCCTTAAATCTGATATTCAAAAGTTTGTGGCAAAATGTTTGGTTTTCCAGCAGAATAAGTTGAGACAATTAAGACCCTGAGTCTTCTACAACCTTTATCCATTCCAAGTCAACGTTGGGACGAGATTTCAATGGATTTTATCACAGGTTTACCTAAGTCCGAAGGAAAGAGTGTCATCATGGTGGTAGTTGATAGACTTACCAAGTAGGAGACTGGGTATTTTTACGGCTACAACCATAAAAACAAATGTCCCTCAAGCAAGCTAAGAAGGATAATAAATTATTGCCAAAGTACTATGGTCCTTACAAGGTGTTGCAAAATATTGTTACTATGGCATACAAATTGGAGCTTCCTGCTTCTTCACGAGTGCATCCAGTTTTCCATGTTTCATGCTTAAAGAAGGTTATAGGTGAAAATCTTCCATTTCAAACAATATTGCCAAAACTTGATGAGGAAGGAAAAATCATATTGGAACTTGAAGCGGTCACAAAAACAAGAACTCGACAACTACATAATCGATCAATTTCAGAGTATCTCATCAAGTGGAAGAACTTACCCACTGAAGATTCTACATGGGAGGATGAGAATTTTATACAGAAGCACCCAGAGCTACTCAAGCATTGAGGACAACACTTTTTGAAGGAGAGGGGCATGTTAGGTCCCTATATTACTAGTATAGTCCCTTATTGTTGTTAGTGTAACCCCCTTATTGTTATTATTGTACCCCTGTAACCCCCATATTGTTATTATTGTGCCCTTAAATTATTATTGTTAGGTCGGCTAGGATTACATTATGGCCCCATGGACTCCTATATATAGAAATGAGGTTTTGTAATTTGTATCATCCAAGAATTGTTCATTCATGTAATTTATTGGAGGTTGCCCCCTCGAAGTGGCTTATTTCTAAGGCGTAGATATCTCTTTTCTTCTATTTTTGGAGTTGGTTTCACAACACCGTGAGAGCGGAACATCATGGAGTTTGTAGAGCACCATTGTCGACCAGGTCTCCATGTCAAAGGGACACAGATACCCATTAGAGATCTAGAGAGGTTAGAGACCCGTGCTGTGGCCGCAGCGGTGTTGCGGATCCTAGGCAACTAGGCACTCCACCATATCACTAGAGGTAAAATGATGCTTGTGGAGAGTTTGTTAAGTGGGACCTACTATGGGTGGGCCCAGATGATGCTGTCATCATTGAAATGACAGTTGTCGCTATGTAAGCAGCAAGTGAACCATGACTATGCATATGGGACAATGTTGTGCTCGCTCTTCTTTGAGAAGATCCTGACACTTCGACCTTGCATACAGCTCCAAGATGGGGGGTTGAGGGAGCCCAGGATGCGCCAGTGGGGGCGGTCGGATGGGTGTTCCAACCAGAGTTCTTTTCTCATTGGGATCATATGCCATTGTACATAGACGAATATTCCTATAGTAGGATGAGTTATCGTGGGGACCCGGACTTGCCACTGCCGCCTGGTCGAGTATGGGGGCCTGATGGTAAGTGACAAATTTGTAATCTTTTATGTGCATTGTAAAGTTTCAGAATTTTGTATATGGTATTGATTCTTCCACTTTTTGTATGTATATACAACACTAGTAAATCTGGCCGGGTATATGGGTCGGCCTGTAGTATCAGGAATTTCCAGACCTAGTGGATAGAGAGTGCCACAAAATGAGGATGCGACATCCCTCCTGGAGGACATCCATCGTAGATGTGAGAGGCTTCTGACTAGTGTTTCAGAGCGCGGCTGATAAGACTTAGAGGACCAGTACATAGAGCCATGTATTGGTCTACCCTCAGAGTGGCGAGGGGTCATGCGGTGCATGGTGATGGTTGGACAGGAGATGCATGATCTACGAGCTGCAGGAGCAGAGCCATTGGCTTGGGATCCTCCAGAGAGTGATTAGTGTGTAGGGGCAGGTGGTGCCCCCAGTTTTGAATTTTTGTAAAATGCTATGGGCATGTCATATGTATCAGAGTTGATGGAATCTAAAACATTTATATGACAAATATTATGGATATGCATTGTTTTTATGGTTTTATGTTATTTTCTTGTGTTAAATGCGTGCTAATGCCAATCTAGAATATTGTTTGCAATGCTATCTACATAGTGATTTTGTGCTCTAGGTACATGATTGAATGTAATGATTTCAAATTCATGCATCAAAAGCCTCACTCATAAATATCTTTTAAAAAGGATAGGATTATGCACACGATAAACACCATTCAATTGCATGACAAGAAGCAGGGAATCTAAAAGAACATGAAGGTGGAGAATGAAATGGGAGAGGGAATCGGCTAATAAACCTTGTACTCCATCATATTCGACCTGATTATTGGTGTCAGTACCAATGCATACTCCATAATTTCGAGAGAACAAGAGAATGCAAGGGGGTAAAGATGGTCCAACCTGCCGAGGCTAGATTCCGGGAGTAGCGACTTGCACCATCGGCATAACCAATATAAGGTGTGGAAGAGAGGTCCATATGAAAGGTGAAACAAGGTGATAAATGGGAGGATGATGAAAAATGCTAGAAACCTAAGTGCAAAGTAGAAATCGAACGCACACCGCGAGAGGGAGTGATTTTGGTAGGATGTCTACTACTCACACACCAACGGTTAGGTGGAGTGTGGGAGCTACCGGAGGTGTAGCTTGTGCTCAGGCCATGAAATTCACCATAGACATGGATGGTGCCATCCCACTTATGGGTGGGAAAGATGAAGTCAGGAGTGGACAATGCTTCCATGATGTCATCATCATAATAGAAAATGGAGTGACTAGAGGAAGGGAGACCACATGACGCGGCAAAGCTACCTGACTCATCATCATGAGAAGAAAGTTTCATATGCACATCATCACGGGGGATGACGGAAGCACAAGCAGATAAGGTATCTACCGATGTTGAGCCCAGGGTGATCGCTGAAGGGAGGTCAATCGAAAAAACAGGGGAAGATGTAGGGGGAACTTCCACCGAGGGTCTCATGGACGATGATAGGAAGAGGATGGTAGCCACAGGCTTCATCATCTCGACATCAGGAGGGGGAATTTCAATGGGAGTGGGTAAATCCTCGGGCTAGCCCGCATCATACGACGCAAGTACGGGAGAGGCAGATAGGTTCTGTTCATCCTCGTACTCCCGAACTACCTCCAAAGAGGTGCGGTAATGCGTAAGGTGGGGAGAATAGTGGGAATAATGGCCATGGAGATCACACAAAGCATAGGGTTGATTGGTGTGAATAGCCTTAGGGTTCTTGGCTACAGTCGAGGAGGAAATAGAGGCTTCAGAGACCGTAGACTCTGGGAATGCAACATTAACCATCAGCTTGATACGGGGCAGTTCAGGACAGTTATGGGTGGCATGGCCGATGACATCACACAAAGCACAAGGCTTTGGAGGTGGAGGGTGATCAGGTTCAGTTGGGGCAGCCTTGTCTTTTTATGCCCTCTTGCGAACTTTTCCCTTCTTACCCAAAGCGGTTGCATCAGGAGGTGGTTCCTGCTGAGGTGGTTGAGGCACTGTAGCAGTGGGAGAAGTCATGGGGACTAGTTGAACCAGGGTCAAAGCAAGATAAGGTTTGGGTTGACCAAGCGAGGTAGTAGCTGGAGGATCAAGGTACCCGATGAGAATCCTAAGGTTTAGGTTAGGAAGAGAGAGGGAAGCCATGATGGGTAATGTGTACACTCTTTGAGGGGGATCTAGGAACGGTATCTGACTGGAGGGGTAATGGCCAGGCAGGATCGCTCCAAGATGGTTAAGGCCTAGAGGAACCATTCCAGGAGGGTAAAGGGGCTCATGGAAACCAGTTGTAGGTGAAGGGCTAGGAGGAGGGGGTCCAGAAGGCTGAATCAGAGGGATAGGAGTAGGATGTGAAGGGTGAGGAGGCTGCTGACTAGCTAAATCAGGCCACTTGAGGGTAGCCTGAGATGATTGCATCATGTAAAAATTCGATGAGCTGGGATCAGAGATAGGAGGAGGAAGACCAGGGAATGTACCAAGAAATGAGGAGTATTTTTAGACTCTAGGTGAGGCACTGGTCAAAGGATCGACGGTTTTCTTATTGGCCACCGAAGAGATGATGGACTCAGGGGAGGTCTGAGACCTTAGTTCATAATATGTCAACTAGTCAATGGTGACTATATTTCCATTATGGGGAAAGGACATCTTGAGGTGAACCACAGATGGGATAGCAAACATCGCATAGGTGTAGCTACAACCCAATAGAATGTTGTAATCTAAGGGGGCATCTATGACTTCTACGTCAACGCAAAAAATCTTGCCCATAAGAGTAATAGGACAGTTGCAGAATAGACCAATGGGCTGGGAGGCATGGCCATCCCACGCTCGGAGAGTGATCGTGGAAGGGGAAAACTTAGGTGATCCGAGTTTCTTCCAAACCGAAGCGAACAACACATAGGTGGATGCCCCCCCATCAATGATGCACCAGGAAACATTGGCGTTCTGGATCTTGACTGGGATTTGGAAGGCGACGGAAGCAGGGAGAGGAGGATGTTCTGACTAGTCAACATCGAATACAATCAATCGATCATCGGAAGGATCTACAATGCCCATGGTAGATAGTAGAGATTTTCATTGTGAAGGGCATGACTGGAGGAGTTCCAATGTTGAAATGACAACAGGAGATTGCGCCAAATGATCTACTATACTATACGAATGGGTAGCTTTTCCAGAAGTAGCATTTCGGCGTAATGGTCCTTTAGGGATCTTGGTATGAACCTCCGCCTTAGGCTGAGGGATCTGTAAGGGAAAATTAGGTGTCAAAAGAGGCTCTCAAGAGACTGAAGGAGGTGGCTCGAGGACAGACATAGTGCGAGGCTTGTTGTATTGACGGGACCGAATATGAAGATTGATATCCACGGTTATAGGTTGATCAGAATTCATTATGATAATTTGGTAATAGGAGGTACCATATGGAAGAGGTTGAGTGGCCACCTGACCTTCAAGTGGTTGGGTAGCCACAAATCCTTGCTGAGGGAAAGGATTAGTAAACACAGTCGGCTGAATAGGCGCAACACTGGGAGGGATGGAAGGGGAGGCTTGTTGTCCTCACAATGTTGCTTGAGACTCCCACATTTGCTTCATCTGTGGTAAAAGAGGACAATCATATGTGTAATGACCATAAACACCACAACATGAATAAGGTTTTTTCGTGCGAACAGGCCTGTCCTGCTTAGGCTGAGTGCCCTATTGCTGGTTAGTAGTGTTAGGTGCATTATTTTGAGGATTAGGTCCAGGATTACAGAGAGAATATTTATTTTGAGTGCCTTTCCTCTTCTTTTTTGAAGGAGGAGGATTAGTCACACCCTGTTGTGCATACACCTGCCCCTAAGGGGGTGGTGGCTACTGTTGTAGGGTTTGAAAAGGCAATGGATGAGGAGGTGCTAATGTTAGAGGAGCTGGAGCACCAGGCTGTGGATATGGATAATAAGGAGGTTGGGTAATAGTGTCGTAAACAAGAGGTTGGGAAAAAGGAGGAGGCATGCCGTATCCTAGATACATGCTTCCGGGAGGGGAAAAAGTGCAAGAGGTGCTGGCTCCCCCCTGAGGAAAACCATAGCCCATGGGAGGCTGAGCGTATGGATGAGAGAGAGCTCCAATGATACCGTTGGCGACATGAGATGCCCCCAGTGTGTTGGCACCACTGGGTCTAGGAAGATCAGGTAGAATGGTATAAACATAACCCGACTGAGTGTAGATCAGTCATATTTTAACACAATTTGGAGAGCGGCTTCTCCAGTTTGAGGGAAATGTGATGCGACATCTTTGCCAATAGCAGGCAAGAGAGATCTAAGTAACCATTCCATGTAGACACAGTCTTCGAAGGTAGGGGCTCGACATAGGCTCTTTCTTCTCCGTCATTCCTGAACATGATCAGATAGGTGGGTCGCAGACGATTGACGGAAAGAAGTAAAAAGTTCGGTACCAGTGTCATAATGAAGGGGGAAGCTGGAAATAAGACAGAAAATCCCGAGCAAGAGTCGAAAAGGTGGTATGAGAGGATGAGGCCTGATCAACATACCACTTAGAAGCTTCACCTGTAAGCGTACGTTGGAACAACCGAAGATGAACAGAGTCATCGGTAATGGAGTTAGATGAACACCACATGTGGAAAGATCGAACATGATTTGTAGGATCTTCTCCAGTAAGGCCTTCAAACTTGGGGATGTCTAAAGGGAGCTTGGTCAGCATAGTAGGCCAACTAGCGTCATGGTGTATAGGGTCATTGATCAACTGGTTAAAATCGGGAAGACTGAGGCCTTCCATATAGGGGAGCAAGGGAGCAGCTGGAGTAGTTCTTATTGCGGTCGCACTAGTAGTATTCACAACATTAGGGTCGGGGCTACCACCAGCATTAGGTCCTGAACCAGACATGGTTAAGGTGACAGGGGGAGAACCAGGGGTGGAACCAAAAGGAGAACCTAATGAACTAGAAGAGGATTTAGAGTGTGGACTCGGTGGAGAACTAACTTGAATCCTATGCGGAGGAGTAAGTCTTCCTACCAGAAACTGAGGATGAAGGCCAAGAAGTCTCTGGGATAAACACCTTGGTGGTGCAATGATGACGACACAAACATGACACAAGGGGAAAAGAGACCAACAAGGGCGGAAAGGTGTAGGAACAACTGATTACAATGTCGAAACAAGGGCAGAGACGTGCAGGATCAATTGATTTAAATGTTAAATTCTTTTCTTGGCGGTGTTAACCAAGCTCTTCTACACTTAGGGTGTGTGTGTACAAGTGTGTAAATTTTAATTTTTAAACCTAGATGTTTGTAGAGAAAAAGAAAATGTGTGTTTTATCACTGTAAATAAACCTGCAGATAACAATATATGAAACTGAAATAACAGTAAATAAACAGCTAATAATGCAATAATCTAAACCCAAGGAGGCGGGCCTCTCAACAAGTAGTCTGTAGGTGGGAAAAAAACTAGTCAAAACACACCGAAATATCCAATAGATCTAAGGTCGGGAGGGACAAGGATCTAAAGGTCAAATCTGCTAGAAATTGGTGCAGAAAAATGACAACAAATCAGAGGAAAGATTTTTGTGAATAAGGTGGTGAAAGGCTATATCCTGGAGGGGACCCTATAGGAAAACCCAAAAAAAACTAAATGAGGTGATTTGGATGGATAAATAGCCAATCTGAAGTGGATCTGAAGGTGAGGTATCAGATCTGAAAAATGGTTGAACACTCTGAAAATTTCAGACAACCTGAAGCAGCTAAAACTCTTCCACAAAGTGTGGACGGTATTGAAGCCCTAGGGGGCTATGTTCCCACTTATATGAGTAAAAAAAAACAAGTACAGGTCCAAAACGGGTGGAGACGGAGGTCAAACAACCCTGAATAGAGGTATAGACAAACCCAGAAAAATTTCATAAAAACTTCCGCAAAACATCCAGGTTGCATTTTCTGACCTGTTTCTTGATGAGGTCACAATTTTTAGGAAGATATCCATGTCCTGAAGCTCTAGATCGCAGGTTTAGGGCCAAAAAGTGCGACCAACACTTCCAGTTCTCTCCGGAGCAAGTTTCAACAAAATGTCTTGTCTCAGCTGCGGCTGATGTCAGTCACCTACGCAATAGGTCCGAAAACACATGGAAGTTAGAATTTTTAATGTTTCAGGGTTTTATAGGTTAAAAAAAACATCAAGAAAAGCAAAAGAAGAAGTTGAAGAGAAATCCTAGGGTTTGAGGCAGCAGGATATGCAGGGATCAGAAAAATGACAACGGTCGTAATCGTAAAATCGTGTGGAGTCGCCAGTTGTTAGTATGAATCTTAATTGCAAGTGTACGAAAAAAAACACTTTAGCTGTGCATAAAAAACAACCCTAATAGCAAAGATGGCTTCCAATATCTTCAGATGTGCAATTAGGTGATCAAGATAAATTCTGCAAAAATCTAGATCTATGCATCAAAATACATTAAGCAGTAAATAAAAACGAGATTTACTCCATGCATCCAATATACAAGACAAGAATATGCTGAATGAATTTTATATTAAAGGCACCTGGGAGGAAAACATAGAAGGAAGTTACCAGTTCTCCTCAATGGGATGGGTTCTTGTAAGTCCTCAACACTTCAGATCTAAAATTCCTCTCTCTTGATGGTGTATAAAACCCAGACAAAAATGGAACTCAAAGGAAGCTCACAAGAAAAATGATAGAAAAATATGACAATGATGGTGGATCAAAGTCAGACCAAAAGTATAGATCCATAGTGATCTTTAGGCAACAAAAGGTATTGAATGAATGGAAAAACCCTTCTATTTATAACAAAATATTGAGTTAGTCTTGATATTGGTGCACAATTAAAATATTATTAACCAAATAAGGATCCAACTTTTATGGAATATTTTATTATATTTGTTGGAGGGAAAAAGAATTTGACTTGGGTCAAATCCCTTTATTTGTAAATAATAAATAAATGATTTATTTATCATTTTAAGGATATGGTTGAGTAATAATTAAATAAATAATGATTTATTTAACTATTTATGAGTGGTTTAGTCAAATTTAATAAGGAATATTATTTAAATAACGTTTAAATAATTATTCCTAGAAAATAATAAGATAAATAATAATTTATCTAATTGATTTTCCTGTTTTGGGTTAAATATGACCAGGAATGTTATTTAAACTGTTGTTTAACTCATTAGTCCTTTATGAAAATCAAACAAATGTGGATTTATTTAATATTTCCTCATGGGGTTTCCTGTTTATACCATAAAAAGCTTAATAAAGGTGGTTTACTAAGTTATTTTTCATAGTGAAAGAAATTTTACTTAGGGTAAAACTGGTCTTACATGGTGTACTTAGTTACATCTAATAGTAACAGGTTAGATGACCAAAAAATAGTGTAACACTTGCATTATTATTGTTAGGCAGGCTAGGATAGTATATTGTGACCCCATGGACCCCTATATATAGAAGGAGGTTTTTTCATTCGTATCATCCAAGAATTGTTCATTTATGTAATGTATTAGAGGTTTTCCCATCAAAGTGGATGATTTCTAAATATTTGATCTCTCTTTTATTCTATTTTTGGAGCTAGTTTCATATAATTTGGTATCAGAGCTTTGGATTCTAGGGTTTTGCTGCTCCAAATAGGTCATTGTGGAATTTTCACTATAAATTTTTTTATATGAAGGTTTAGAAGCCGAAATCCTAAGTAAATTCTTGTAACAATTCCAGATCTTGGTTCACAATATTTTCAGAGATATGATCTGTGGAAGTTAGGGTTTGTCCAGGCTCCTAAATTTCATCTCAAAGAGGTGACCTTGGGAACATTGTCATAACTCTCTCTTTGAGCATTGGATTGGAATTCTGTAAAAAATTGTTGCAAGTACATAGACTTTGTTTTCATGTGTATCAATTTCAGAGCCGAAGGAGGAAACAATGAGACATGGGACATCATACAAGTGCGTTTTACTGAACTAGTCCATAATTAGGTCATTGTGGGAGATTTGACATAACTTTGTCTTGAAGTATCCAAATCAGGTCAGACCTGTGAAATTTGAAAGAAGATTTAAAGGGCTACTATAGGACCAAATTTTAGATATTGAAGATCCACAATTACAAAGATAATTCAATTTCAATATCGAGCTCCTAAAAAGCAAGAAAAAGGTGTGTATTGTTTTTCAAATTGCATAAGTCTTGTTTTAAAAAATAGTTTTAAGTGATTCCATGGTCCTATTGAGCATAGTATTGGGTTCTAAAATGCCCCCTATAAAGAATTGAACACCCATTAAGCCCTCATAATACTCTACTATAACTCATGAAGATGAATAATCACAACATGATCTATCAAAATTACAAGAGCAAGTGCACCAAATTTTTCTCTCACAAAGAGCAACAAAAAATGAAATGGATGTTTTGAAGAAAGGCGTGGAAGCGAAGATGGATGGTTTGAATAAAGGCATGGAAGCTGACATGGAAGCTAAGATGGATGACATGGAAGAAAAAATGAAAGACAACATGGAAAAAATGAAGAATGATCTAAAAGCAGACATGGAAGGTTTGACAAAGTTGATACAAGAAATGTTTCCTAATGCCGAAAATATAGTAGATTAAAGGCTCATGATGAGAAAAAAATAAATTTTAACCGTGATTTCATAAAATCTAACATTGGATGGAAGAACCACCATATTCCAAGGATGCATATGAGGAAGTTTGATGGCAAGGATCCCATAACATAGATACTACAGATGGAGCAATATTTTGATCTCAATAATGTGCAAACACACAAAAGGTACACATTTAAACTTTACATTTAGAACAAAATATATTTGTATGGTATTGATGCCTTTTCTCCCGTTAAAATTTTTTCACTTGGTCAATTTTATGGAGGAAATGATAGCACATTATGAGGATACAAAGAGCAACACCTTCTTTAGCCAATTGATAAATCTCAAACAAAAGGGTCTAGTGGTGGAGCACATTGAGGACTTCCAAAAATTGAATATAAGGGTAATTGATATTCTAGAGGAAGACATGATTGATGTCTTCATAAAGAATTTAAAGGATAACATCCAACATGAAGCTCGTGTTTGGGGACCTAATTAATTGGAGAAGGCATTCGGGTTAGCAAGAAAAATTGAATGTAAAATTATGGCAACAAGGAAGCCTACCACTCACATCTATAAAGATGAAAGTGTTGCTACTCCTAGACATCCACAACCTATAAGGTTGACACCACAAAAATTGGAAGAAAAAAGAGCAAAAGGGCTTTGCTACAATTGTGATAGAAAATACACTAAAGGTCATAAGTGTGCTGAGAGGAAATTATTTTACATATATTGTGAAGAGAAGGAAGAAAATGAACAAGAAACTTCAAAAGAAGAGCATATATATTGTTAGTGTCTCGTGATTTAGTAGATTGGTAGACCAAATGCACAGGGTAACATCAGACTAGTCTTTGGATTCCTAGGACCTAGCCTTTGTGGAGTACTAAAAAGGTATGCTTTTGATGATTATTTCAGTGGTTTTTAATAGAATTTGTGAACCTTTTTGTATCATGAATTTGGAAAGTAATAAGGAACTATAACAAAACATGTGAGAATTGATATGCAAGACTTAGCCACTGATAATGGTTATTTTCTGTACAGGAAAAGGAGAAAACGAGGAATTGCCGCTCCAAAGGAAGAGACAAAGTCGAGATAACTGCTGTCCCTCTGAAGGTGAAATGAATGCAAACAAGGCTAAATAGATTACAGCAAATCGGCTCGGAAAAGAAGGAGAAGACACCAGCTCGGCGCCAAAGAAAGGAAAGGATGAAGAATTAACAGTTTGGCGAATCCCTCAGGATCTTCGATCTTGAGGGATCGCTGCTTTATTTATCTTGTTACTTGGACATCTCCGCCGTCGCCTTTATATAAAGGGACAGCACTGTTAGCTTGATATATAGAATACGCTTTTATGTAATTTTCTAAAAAACATCAGCTTTGATTATTAAGTCTCGTTGAGAACTGGTTCGATGTATTTTTGACCGATGCATTAATAAAAGCTTGGTGATTATTTCATCCCCGCGTCTGCATTAACTTAAAGCGGTGTATCCTTGGAGGCTAAGGGCCCGGCCCCGGAGGACACTTGCTTTTGTACCATTACGACTTGACTTCTGTGTGGTTTGTTTATCAGTGTTATTTGGTAATTTGATATGCTTTATAAGTTCATATTACATGCTCTGTTAAAGATTGAATCATTGAGGTTTTTACAGACAGAATCGTGTGTTGACTCCGCATCAAGTTATTAATCCTTTCAAGAGTTAATTGCATATTCTTACTGTTTTGTTACGGAGCTGTTATACTGAATATTCGTGTCATACATTTGTTAAGGCAATGTTCTTTATAATCGTTGGATTCATAAACAATAGTGTTCTATTTGAAAGCACAATCGTATTTCCGTTGATTCAGATTGTTATTCCAATGTGTTGTGCGCGTTTCTGAATTATCAGTATTGTTCCATAATTCATTAATCGTTATTGCTGTTCCATTAGTGTGATTTGTGTGAATTTCCTTTAGAGTGAAAGAATGTTATTTGATTGCAAAGAATGTATTTGAGTTAATGGATTAAGTTTGGTTACAACCCGCGGGACTTAGTTATTCAATTGCTGTTCCATTTTGGATTTGCCGTTCTATTCCAGAATTGCTGTTCAATCCTTTATTTGCTTTGCTGTTCCATTTACTTGCATTTGTTGTTTTGGTGTGAGAGATGATCTAAGGCTGTAGTGAGTATTGGCAGTCACTGTCTAGCTCCGAGGCTCATGGTCTATGCTCTAATTTCCTTTCCATCAGTTTCTGAAGGGATGGGTTATCACTGCCGAACCCTTGACTGATAAGTTGTTGAGTTTTCTGAGTGTGTGATTTAGTCTTTGAAGTAATTTAATTACAGACAAGCATCTGTTTACTCTTGTATTTCTTAAGCACTGTACTACTAGCATTACTCTGACAAATGATAGCCTCAGATTGAGTCACTCTTTGTAATAACAAAACGCTCCCGGATTGACATATTAATGTGAGGTAATTAGAGGTGAAAGAGACCCTTTTTATAGCTCCACATTTTGGCGCCGTTTCCGGGGAAAGAGTGTAGCCATTTGTCTTTTTCAGAGTAGTGTACGAGCCTGCTAGGGAGGAGTTGGATCCTAAAAACGGAAGGTAAGAACCTACGTACGGAGCATGTAAAAACCCTGCTCCACTATCCGCTTTCCTAACAGATTTGTTTTTGCTTTGTTTGAATAAAAGTTGGTAGTTCATATTGAGTGCATGACTAAGAAAAAAAGACCAGAAAAAAATATCAAACCCCCATCCAAGCCTGAAAAAGCTAAGGGGCCGGTGACCCTTGGTCGAACGACCTTCATAGACGAAATCTATAAGAAAACAGAATCTCAGCCATCAGTAGGCCTCAAGAAAAACATTTCTAAACCGCCTACTAGTTCCCTTCAGGCCACTGGATCACCATCTGTAGCCTGTGCTGAGGTGCATAGTCAAACTGAAGAGCAGGACTTTCAAGAAATTGAAAATTCCACTCCAGAATTATTGCAGGAAGGGAACTCTAGCAACTTTTGTGAAGGAGAAGGAGAAACAGGGGAAATCAAGGAACCAAAATCTCCTCTTGAAACAAATCGGCCATTAGATAGCCCGGATAAGGGAAGTGCTGCGAAAGTCATTGTTGAAGAGATTCAATCTCCTCAAACACCTGGTATTCCCATTATTCCAGATAAAGGAAGCGCTATTAAAAAGATCCCTGTCAAAACCGTTCCCACCCAACCTAGGAATACCCTCCTAGATATCCCAGAAGGTTACTGGCATATATTCTATTCCATGGCTCAAAACCAACCAAACGCCCAAAACCAGCCAAATACTCAAACCTCTACATTACAATATCCTATAGTGGATTCTGCAGCAAATGCACCCATGAAAGCTATCCCTCTTCAGCATATCCCTACATTTCATGGACTCACATCAGAAGATCCGGATGCATTCTTATTCAAATTCGATGTGTTATGTAGGGGGTACGATTACACCACCGATCCCCAAAAATTGAAATTATTTCCCTCTACATTAAAAGGGGCTGCTTTAAGATGGTTTATGGGGCTAGGTGGCGGGGTTATCAGCAATTGGGATCAAATGAAAGAATCCTTCTTAAAAAAATATCAGGATTATTGTAGGTCTAGAGAATTAAAAGACGAAATATTTCAAATGTCAGCTAGACCAAATGAAACATTAGAGGAGTATGTGGAACGTTTTCAGTATAATCTACAAAGATCTCCTTATGCATCGCTACCTTTACCTGATAATGTGTTAAAAACTGCATTAATGAGGGGCATGAAGGAACAATGGATTGAAACATTAAACATTATGGGAAAAGGGGATATTTATCAAGAGAATTTTACTGATATCCTTGACTTATGTATCAGGAGTTCGAGAGGCAGCACAAGAATAAAACCGACAGAATATGATCGGTTTGCAAGAGATAACAAAGTATCAGCAGAAGGAGTAACACGTGCAGAAATTCGAAATTTATTAGAAAATTTTAAAACTGATATTATGGGGACACTAACTACACAACTTGATATTGTGCAGGCTAAAAAGAAGCAGCTGGAGGAAGAACAGAATTTGGCAATCTTCTGCCCCCGATGCAGAAAAAAACATAGCCACAAGGAATGTCCACTGGATAAAGTCCAAACATGCGCCATCTGTACAAAAGATAACCTTACGGAGAGCTGCCCCTCACTTCCTGGATTGAAAGCGGTATATAAGGAAGCAGAAGAAGAACCAGAATCGGTGAATTCGATCAACCAGCGCTGCCAGTGGCAGCCGGGACAACCTGGTATGTTTCCGGACTCAACCTCTTTCTTTCAACCCCCATAGTATAATGCTCAACAATATGGTATGTGGAAAAATCAATCTCAACCCCCATTTACAAACTGGTCACCACAATCGTTTCCTTCTTCAAATCCATGGCTGAATCAAACAAGCCAATCTGGTTGGCCGAATTTCCCTTACACTCCACCATATTGGCAAAATGGCCCATATCCTTCACAATGGACTCCTTCTACTTCACAAAGTTCACCCTGGCAGACAAGCTGGCAAAGACCGATGTACCACCCAGCTGGAACTATTCCGCTCCCTCAACCTACTCTGCCAGCCTTACAACAAAATCCCCAGTCTAACCTGAGACCGCAACTCCCAGCCCAACCCGATCCCAATCCAAACAACAGGCAGGTCCAATCTATTCAAATCATAGAATCACCAGAACTAGGACCCGACCTGAGGGAGTGCAATGATCTTCAGTTAAGATCTGGACGTATAATTGAAACTGAGGGAGATAAAGCAGTTCATATTGAAGATCAGTTACCCAGAGAACATCAGTCACAACAAGAGGATGTAAATAAGCAACAAACTCATAATCAAGCAACCACATCCTCTCCTCCATTCCCAGAACGATTAGCCATACCTCGATCCATACAATATCCTGACTTTGACATTCTGGGAGAATTACAAAATTTGTACATAAAAATTCCATTCCTCCAAGCCATTCAAGACATTCCCATATACGCAAAAACTATCAAAGAATTGTGCATAAAGAAACCAAGGAGGAATATAACAAATAATCCAAGAGTCCAAGTAGTCGGTATTTTATCTGACCTATTGTCTGGGAGAGAAACACCCCTTAAATATGAAGACCCAGGGAATCCAATTATAACTGTTCAAATTTATGGTCAGACCCTGTCTAATGCTTTAGTTGATTTAGGGGCTGCAATTAATATTTTAACAACTACTACCTGCCAAAAGCTCGGAATTACATCTGTAGAACCCACCTCTACTCTGTTGGAATTGGCTGACCGATCTGTGGTTAGACCAGAGGGTACTCTACATGATGTCATGGTCTCTGTAGAATCCTGGGAGTATCCAACCGATTTCCTGATAATTAATCCAAAAACCCGACTTGATGGACACCAGCTAATTTTAGGTAGACCTTGGCTCGCTACTGTCGATGCCTACATTGGCTGTCGGCAGGGAAATATGACCATAACCAGAGGACCGAATAGCAAGAATTTAGTTCTATATCCTCCAGCGCAGCCAAGTGTCACAATAATCAAAACTAATAAGCACCATGTATCATACCTTACTGATAACATTAGATCTCCATTAACTATACAAGAGGCACTTGATTTCAAAGACCAAACAGAAGATGATGCCATTAATAATTTCATTACTCAAACTGAACCTTGCACACAGTGTCACATGATAGAAGCAGCATTTGATAATGACTTGGAGGAAGATCCTCTGAAAGATACGCATGACCAAACGATACCTGTTACTTCTGTTGCAAATAGTAAAACTGTGGAAATTGCACCAGGGAAAACTTTAAACATCAATGCTAATCTCACACCTGAACAAGAAACAAAGCTCATCCATCTGTTAACAAAATATCAAGAAGCATTTGCATGGGACTACCCTGATATGAAAGGAATCGATCCCCAATTATGTACACACCACATTTATATAGAAAAAGATGCCAGACATGTACGTCAGCCGCAAAGGAGACTTAATCCTCATCTAAAGGATGTCGTAAAAACTGAACTTCAGAAACTTTTAGATGTTAATTTTATCTACCCTATTTCTGATAGTAAATGGGTCTCTCCGCTTGTGGTGGTACCAAAAAAGAATGGAAAATGGAGAATTTGTGTGGATTATAGGGAACTAAATAAGGCAACACAGAAAGATCATTTTCCTCTCCCATTCATAGACCAAGTATTAGATACTTTAGCAGGAAAGAAATTCTTTTCTTTCCTGGATGGCTTCAGTGGATACAATCAGATTCAGATTGCCCCTGAAGACCGGGATAAAACTACTTTTACTTGTCCCTAGGGAACATTTGCCTATCGAGTTCTACCTTTTGGCCTATGTAATGCTCCTGCCACATTCCAAAGGGCTATCCTTAGCATTTTTGCAGATTTAATAAATGATGGACTTGAAGTTTACATGGATGACTTTACACCATATGGAGATGATTTTGATCCAGCTCTAGACACCCTAGAAAAAGTCCTACAACGTTGCATTCTTACCAGGCTTTGCTTAAGCCACGAAAAATGTTTCTTGATGATGACTGAAGGACTTATCCTAGGACACTATGTTTCGGCAGCCGGCATTCAGGTAGACCCGGCCAATCCAAATACTTTTGCTCATTCCCACTCCTACTACTCAAACAGAGGTACGCAGCTTTCTTGGATTTTCTAGTTACTATAGACGATTTATAGAGCATTATTCGCACATTGCTGCTCCTTTATATGCACTAACTGGTAACGTTGATTTTCTTTGGACAGACAAATGTGACCGTGCTTTCGAGGATCTAAAGAAGCTTGTATCCACAGCCCCAGTCCTTCGAGGACCAAACTGGGACCTACCGTTCCAGATATCATCTGATGCCTCAGATACAGCTATTAGCGCAGTCCTTGGGCAGGAAGAGGATAAAAAACCATATGCTATCTATTACATCAGCAAGAATTTATCCCCTGCTGAATTAAATTACACTGTTACTGAAAAAGAATTCCTAGCTGTAATACATGCTGTCAATAAATTTAGACATTATATTACGGGCTATCCTGTTATCTTATACACAGACCATTCTGCTATAAAATATTTAGCAAACAAGCCTGTCACAAATGCCAGAGTAACTCGATGGTTAATCTTATTGCAGGAATTCGACATCACAATCAAGGACCGGCCTGGCAAAGAAAACCCTGTAGCCGATTTTCTTTCGAGAATACCAAAATCAAGCGATGCAGCAGCAGTTGAAGATCAATTTCCGGATGAGAACCTGTTTGCTGTTGCCGTTCAAACACCCTGGTATGCTGATGTTGCCAACTACCTCGCAGTAGGTAAATTGCCAAAACATTTAACTCCTAATGAGCGCAAGCAGATTATTCAGAAAAGTTCTCGATTCTCGTGGATTGGGGGCTATTTGTTTCACACAGGAGCAGACATGCATATCAGGCGATGTGTTAGAGAGGATGAAATCTTTGACATCCTAAAAGCCTGTCACGATGGACCATGTGGGGGGCACTTTGCTGAGCGAAGAATGGGACATAAAGTATTGCAGACAGGATATTACTGGCCTACGATCTTCAAAGATGCGAAGAAGTTTGTCCAAGCCTGTGACAGCTGCCAGCGAGCAAGACGACCTGGTCAAGCTGATGAGATGCCTCTGAAACCACATTTAGTCATCGAACCATTCGAGCGATGGGCTCTTGATTTCGTTGGACCCATCAACCCCTCATCAAATCAGAAAACATATATCTTGGTGGCAACAGAATAGGTCACCAAATGGGTTGAGGCAGAAGCATTGCCAAGAGCCACAGAGGACTCTGTCATACAGTTCCTGTTCCATCTATTTGTTCGTTATGGCCTTCCTAGGGAAATAATTACAGATGGAGGACCATAATTTGTTGGGCATAAATTAGCTGCAACACTCAACAATTATCACGTCCAGCATAAAATCACCACTCCATATCACCCACAGGCGAATGGGCAGGTAGAAAGTAGCAATAAGATAATAGAATCAATCCTAACGAAAACCATTGCGTCACATAGGCGTGATTGGGATACCCGACTACCTGAAGCACTCTGGGCATATAGAACCACATGGAGGAGCACCACCGGTTACTCACCTTATCAATTAGTGTTTGGAAAACAACCCATTTTTCCCATAGAATTCGAAATCCAAACATTACGGACAGCCCAGGAAGTTGGCCTAGATCTAAGCGAGGCACAAATCAATCGACTACAGCAGATCAATGAATTAGACGAAATTAGGCTCTCTGCACTACAAAATACAGCATTGGTTCAACAGCAGCGAGCTAAATGGCATGATGCGCTCATCAAAAACAAAGTCTTCCACGAGGGAGACTGGGCTCTGTTATACGACTCTCGGTTTCGGGACTTCCCTGGAAAACTTCAGACTCGATGGTTGGGACCATACGAAATCCAGAAGGTGCATGACAACGGAACCCTTACTCTAATTACCATTGACGGTTCTGGATATGCATTCAAAGTGAATGGCCACCGAGTCTGTCTCTATCGCAAACCACTCACTCGGGAATCCTTCTGCCAGCAGCTACGCCGAGACACTGATATGGAGATCTTAGGAGAGGAAGAGAAATCTTCCTCACCTGTAATTCATTAAGGGTTCATTTCTTTTTGCAATTTGTACATAAGTTCTTGTTTTTTGAGTGGTTCTTGTACATAGGTTTGAATTAAATTGTCATTTTTTTGCTGTTCCTTTTCTTTCACAAAGTTCGATTTTTGCCCTTCTAAAAATAGCATCTGCATGTTTTTTTATGATGTTGGTTTTGTTTGTTTTGCTGTTCCTTTTCTAAAGGAACAACATTCAGATCTCTGATGTTCCTTTTTCAAAGGAACGGCATTGTTACATTTTCCGCTGTTCCTTTTGGTTACCACTGTTCCTTTTTCTTCAAAGAAACAGCGTTCTTTTATTGATGTTGTTCCTTTTTCAAAGGAATGACATTTTGAGTGTTTTTATAGTATTTTTGCTGTTCCTTTTCCCAAAGGAACGACATTTGCATTTTTGTTGTTCCTTTTTCCATCATCCATCGTTGTTTCTTTTCCGACGGAACACCATTAGCATACTTTTGCTCTCCTTGTGAAACAGCTTATCCCTTTTGCTGATCTAAATTGAGGATGCTTCTTGCCCGTCTTCTTTCTAGTCTTTAAGCTACAGCTATGTATTTGTGCAATGAAATATAAAATCACAACATACCGAAATCTGCAAACCATAAATCGCTGTATCTATAAGGCTCTGCATTAGTAAGAGGACAAACGGAAGGACATACTTATTTCTTATCTTTTGTTGTCATTGTTCTACTAATTTTGCCCTGATTGGTTATCTTTATCATGCTGATTCCCTTAACCTTCTTTGATTAATATTTAGGAATAAGAGCAAAGGGCTTATATCTTCCTATTGAGATAATAAGACTTCTTCCACCATTCCTACTCTTAAGGAGTGTAGAACCACCCTTTGTGTATAAATAAGGAAAAGGACACTATAAAAAATATATATATATCTCAATATGATATGTGAGACGTCAAATGCAGGATAGGGGGTCTCATCGAGAGCCAGCCTACCATGATCATGAGGATGGAAGTGAAGTGGCATTCCCATTATGGCCACCACACCAGGGATATGGTCCAAAAGGTATATCAAATAAACGAACCTTGGAACAGGAGGTCTCATCACGAGCCGGCCTGCCCACGTTTCGCTCCTTCCTCGTGAATGGCATTATGGTTAACTGGTCACCAAGCCAACATAATGATCTACATTTTGACATAACAACATTCCTAAGTATACACAAAGGATCATGGTTCCGAGGGTGAAAAAAAAAAACTCTGCCAAGGTTATGGACACCTGTCGGCAGCAGAGCACTGTTAATGGTATTGAAGTCACCTTGGTTACACCAATGGGTAAGATACTAATACTCTTTTGTTTCTTATATCCTAGGAACTAATCATATGTTATTTCCCGATTTATACATCGCATGAACATTTATCATTACCAATCATGGCAACGGAAGTGACCATGACCGCTTGAGATTTGGCAAGTACGATACATGCCCTACCTATCATCCTCATATCATAACACAACAGCCTCTTATATAATACGCGATCAATTCTCCGCCTCGATTTTGGTAATTCGTTGTCCTTTTCAACATAGCATAATTCCATATGCTGTTCCTTCCTGACTTGATTGCAGACCGGGTGCCGCTCCTTTATTTGCCGGCTGGGACAGCCTATCACACTGCGGGGGGGGGGAGGTTAACCTCATCATTCCCTGTATTACGTGTCAACTTACCATTCGGGAAAACTAGTATACGACGGTTTGGCATGGTTTTATGGCATGGCATTTCTATTTTCACACAAGTTTCTTTCTGTTGCACTGTTGCATACTCTGTGTTTTCTTTCTCGAAACCTTGCGATTATCACCCTCTCTATGTTTCAAACAGAAAACGTTTTTGCTGTTCCATTTAGAATTCACAGTGAAACCATGGGAGGAAGGGCAATTCGAAGCGAGCCTCAACAGTTGACGATCTCCGCTGCTGCCCGGGAGATCCTGGAAAGAGCAGGATGGTTGAATTATTTCAATCGCCTACAGGAGTCCAATGAAACAGTAGCGATGGAATTTTTGCAGAACCTACAGGATGATCACTCCACAGTAAGGGGGAAGCGGATAGCGGTCACCGATGACATAATTGCAGAAGTTTCAGGACTACCAGCCACCGGACCAGTATGGACATTAAAAAAGGAACGATTACAGAAGGTCATGGAAATTTTCCAGGACGAAGGCCAGAGTTTGACAATTAAGGGGAAGGGAGTTCTGCCAGCAACCCTAGGAGAACCCTGGACGGAGCTAGCAAGAACAGTGCAGAGCTACATTACCCGCGAAGGAAGGAAAGACGTGGTAAGACCACGACATCTTAAACTTTTAGCTGTTTTAAAGCAGAAATGCTCTGTAAATTTACCTGCACTCCTGAACTCATTACTGCATGATGCTGCACAAAGTATAAAAAAGGCACAGCATGTAGATTCAGTCGTTAGTCACCATGGGTTAATACGACTAGTTGTTAGTTATGGTCTCACCCAGCAGCAGAGCAGCTGGGAAGAGCTGATTGCAATGATTGAGGGGGGATTGACAGCGCCATCCCCAAAACGTAGACATTCTATAAGCACACCAGAACGTCCGGCAAAGCGCAAGCATGCCATCGATCCACCCGAGCAACCGGAGGAACCCAGAAAATCAGCTCGGTTAGCTCAGATGAGAGGAAGCATAGATAAGCCCAGAAAATCAGCCCGGTTAGCTCGGATACGAGGAAGGCTGGAAAAGCTCCAGGAAAGCGCCAGCCAACCAGTGGTAATTGAGGACGAGCAATCTAAAGAGGAGACAGAAGTAGAAGCTAAACAGGAGGAGGAAATAGAACAGCATGGAGGTAGCCCATTACAAGACCTACTGGGAGAAGATGACTTGGCCGCAATCCTAGCCAATATGGGTAAGTATGGCCAACCTTCTAGTTCAGAGGACCCTCACGACAAACCCCAAGAAGAAAACATGTCTGAAAAATCACATACAGTAGAGGCAGAAAAAGGTAATCTGCCTGTTCATGATGAAGAGGAGGTAAATACTGAACGGGAACAATCTGTTCCCAGGGTGCAAGAGGAAATTTTAGAGGGAGTAGGAGTAGAAACAGCAGTTGCTCAGGAAGAGACAGAACCAGTCGAGGTTCCTACCCCAGAACAGCCAGAGCAGAATAGTGAGGAAGAACCCCAAGAGGAAGATTTAGAAACTAGTCATGATCCAGACCGCAGCAGACGGCCTGCTGTTCCTTCTAGTGAAACGCTGGAAATTAAGAAGTTGCGGAGGGAACGGAAGAAATTGTTGAATACGATAACCCAGCTCAGACAACAAATTAGGATTCTGAAAAAGAACCAGAAGGTAAAGAGGAAAAAGAGGGCCAACAATCGGCCTGCTGTTCAAAACCCTACTGAGAATCCAGCTGTCGTTCCAAATGATGCTGAGGAACAGAAACAGACAGATGTTCGCGTTAAAATAGAAAAGGATGATATAAGGACCAGTGACAAGCAAATTCAGACAGAGGCACCACCCTCAGGGGTAATAAGGGTTCTGAACTCCAAACAACATAATAAGAAAGTTCAGGTAAAACTCCCGGCCTCTACTGACCTATGGAAAAAAGATCCGAAGACAAAAACCTTGCATAAGATGATGAAGCAAGCACAGCAAGAAGCCGAACAACTTAGAGAGCAAATGGTTCCCCGAGAAAAATATGAAGAATTACAGCAGCAACTAGAGGACGTCAATCAATCCAAAAGCCAGGCTTTTGAAGGGTGGCGAAAAGAACAAGAGGAAGTTGCACATGTAACCCGTAGACTAGATACTGTTGTCAAGAAGATGAATACCTTGTGTTCTTTATACAATGACGTTTTAGCATGTAGGGCCCCTGCTAAAAACTATGCTCTGTTTTTATTAGAACGGTATTTACAATTAAAAATAAAAGTTGTTAAAGCAGGCGCCCCTATACAAATCAACACTGTCAATGACTTTATAGACTGCTGTAAACATTATGGAGTAAAATTCCAGAGATTGTTGTGTGAACTTTATTTGCATGACCTTGTGCTAAATCAGGAGACTGAGTTAAACCCTGGCCCTTTCATTGGAGACATCCAATTACAAGCATTCATTTCCTTCGGGGTTAATCAGATTAAGTGGCTCAAAGCCTATGATACTTTCCAGAGTCAGGAAAATGGTCTAGATTTGCAGGTAAGGGCTGAGCCTAGGAACCCAGTACAGTTGTGGAAAGCTCATAGAAACCACATAAGGACTCCGAGTGTCATTAAAACATTAGGACCCATGCATGAGGCACTCATTCGAGAGAGTTTAGAATATTTTCTTTCCATCAAAGACTTGGCCATTAATGCAGCCAAATTTCGGTACCGAATCTCTGATCCAAACATCCAGCTCAGGGAACCATTTAAGTATGAGAATTTTGAGTTAGCTGCCAACCGTTTGAACCTCTATGGCGAAAGTATTTTGAAAGCAGGGCCATCCTGGTTAGGATATAGATTTCATACTCCAATTATTTGGCACCCTGCGCCTGGATACCAGGCCCTGTATGAGATGCCTGAGGGGAAAACAGGTCAGTTCTTTGACTATCTAATCACTCACCATGGCTGTAGGCCTCCGCATGAGACTCCTTCTCCAGCATATTCTCTCACTGCTTTGCATGTCAACTACAATGTTTTCATGAGGACATGAAACAAGGTAAGCAGGGGGGTGTGTGGAGTACTAAAAAGGTATGCTTTTGATGATTATTTCAGTGGTTTTTAATAGAATTTGTGAACCTTTTTGTATCATGAATTTGGAAAGTAATAAGGAACTATAACAAAACATGTGAGAATTGATATGCAAGACTTAGCCACTAATAATGGTTATTTTCTGTACAGGAAGAGGAGAAAACGAGGAATTGCCGCTCTAAAGGAAGAGACAAAGTCGAGATAACTGCTGTCCCTCTGAAGGTGAACCGAATGCAAACAAGGCTAAATAGATTACAGCAAATCGGCTCGGAAAAGAAGGAGAAGACACCAGCTCAGTGCCAAAGAAAGGAAAGGATGAAGAATTAACAGTTTGGCGAATCCCTCAGGATCTTCGATCTTGAGGGATCGCTGCTTTATTTATCTTGTTACTTGGACATCTCCGCCGTCGCCTTTATATAAAGGGACAGCACTGTTAGCTTGATATATAGAATACGCTTTTATGTAATTTTCTGAAAAACATCAGCTTTGATTATTAAGTCTCGTTGAGAACTGGTTTGATGTATTTTTGATCGATGCATTAATAAAATCTTGGTGATTATTTCATCCCCGCGTCTGCATTAACTTAAAGCGGTGTATCCTTGGAGGCTAAGGGCCCGGCCCCGGAGGACACTTGCTTTTGTACCATTACGACTTGACTTCTGTGTGGTTTGTTTATCAGTGTTATTTGGTAATTTGATATGCTTTATAAGTTCATATTACATGCTCTGTTAAAGATTGAATCATTGAGGTTTTTACAGACAGAATCGTGTGTTGACTCCGCATCAAGTTATTAATCCTTTCAAGAGTTAATTGCATATTCTTACTGTTTTGTTATGGAGCTGTTATACTGAATATTCGTGTCATACATTTGTTAAGGCAGTGTTCTTTATAATCGTTGGATTCATAAACAATAGTGTTCTATTTGAAAGCACAATCTTATTTCCGTTGATTCAGATTGTTATTCCAATGTGTTGTGCGCGTTTCTGAATTATCAGTATTGTTCCATAATTCATTAATCGTTATTGCTGTTCCATTAGTGTGATTTGTGTGAATTGCCTTTAGAGTGAAAGAATGTTATTTGATTGCAAAGAATGTATTTGAGTTAATGGATTAAGTTTGGTTACAACCCGCGGGACCTAGTTATTCAATTGCTGTTCCATTTTGGATTTGCCGTTCTATTCCAGAATTGCTGTTCAATCCTTTATTTGCTTTGTTGTTCCATTTACTTGCATTTTTTGTTTTGGTGTGAGAGATGATCTAAGGCTGTAGTGAGTATTGGCAGTCACTGTCTAGCTCCCAGGCTCGTGGTCTATGCTCTAATTTCCTTTCCATCAATTTCTGAAGGGATGGGTTATCACTGCCGAACCCTTGACTGATAAGTTGTTGAGTTTTCTGAGTGTGTGATTTAGTATTTGAAGTAATTTAATTACAGACAAGCATCCGTTTACTCTTGTATTTCTTAAGCACTGTACTACTAGCATTACTTTGACAAATGATAGCCTCAGATTGAGTCACTCTTTTTAATAACAAAACGCTCCCGGATTGACATATTAATGTGAGGTAATTAGAGGTGAAAGAGACCCTTTTTATAGCTCTACAGCCTTCTTGGACCCAGATAGGGCTCTCTCTATTGTGTGCGAAGGATGTAAACTTGTTCGTTTTAGATGGTTGATTTTAGGCTAGTTGTTAAGTGTAGGGTTTGTTGTTTGTTTGGTTGGGTAAGATGATCAAGTAGGATAGGTGGAGTGAGAGGTCATTAAATCAATTGGGCAATGTAGTCTATGAAAGTCATTGATATCTCAATAATGAATCGGGGTACATCACAGGGAAAATCTAGTGTAGTCAATGGATATTTAAATTTTATGGGTGAGTGTTGTGTAACCAGCTCTAAAAATAGAAGAAAAGAGATATCAACACCATAGAAATAAGCCACTTCGAGGGGGAAACCTCCAATACATTACATGAATGAACAATTCTTAGATGATACAATTTACAAAACCTCCTTTCTATATATAGGAGTCCATGGGGCCATAATGTAATCCTAGTGGGCCACAATGTAATCCTAGCCGACCCAACAATAATAATTTAAGGGCACAATAATAATAAAATGGGGGTTACAAGGGTACAATAATAACAATAAGGGGGTTACACTAACAACAATAAGGGACTATACTAGTAATATAGGGACCCAACATGCCCCTCTCCTTCAAAAAAGTGTTTTCCTCAACACTTGAGTAGCTCTGGGTGCTTCTGTATAAAATTCTCATCCTCCCATGTAGAATCTTTAGTGGGTAAGTTCTTCCACTTGATGAGATACTCTGAAATTGATCGATTCCGTAGCTGTCGAGTTCTTGTTTCCGTGACCGCTTCAGGTTCCAATATGACTTTTCCTTCCTCATCAAGTTCTGGCAATATTGTTTGAACTGGAAGATTTTCACCTATAACCTTTTTTAAGCATGAAACATGGAAAACTGGATGTACTCGCGAAGAAGCAGGAAGCTCCAATTTGTATGCCATAGTACCAATATTTTGCAATACCTTGTAAGGACCATAGTACTTTGGCGATAATTTATTATCCTTCTTTGCTTGCTTGAGGGACATTTGTTTGTATGGTTGTAGCCGTAAAAATACCCAATCTCCTACATCAAAACTTCTCTCGCTACGATGTTGATCTGCCTGTTGTTTCATTCGATTTTGTGCCCAATTCAGGTTATCCTTTAAGAGTTGGAGAACTTCTTGCTGATGCTCGATGTGATCTTCCACTGCTTGAACCTTCGAATTTTCCCTTAAATATGATGTGATGGATGGTGGATGATATCCATAAAGTGCCATAAATGGGGTCATTTTTGCTGCAGTATGGAAGGAAGTGTTATACCAACATTCAACGAGAGGTAACCACTTGACCCATTGTGTTTGTTTATCAGATACAAAACAACGAAGATATCCTTCCAAACATTTATTTACTATCTCAGTTTGACCATCGGATTGAGGATGATAAGATGAGCTATGAGCTAATTGAGTACCAAAACAAGAAAATAACTCCGTCCAAAAATTTCCAGTAAAAATGGGATCTCTGTCGCTCACAATAACCCTTGGGCTTCCATGTAGCTTTTGAATTCTGTCCATAAATGTAGTAGCAACTGTACTTGCTTTAAATGGAGGAGATAATGCACAAAAGTGTGCATACTTGGTAAGTCTATCAACTACCACCATGATGACACTCTTTCCTTCGGACTTAGGTAAACCTGTGATAAAATCCATCGATATCTCCTCCCAACATTGACTTGGAATGGATGAAGGTTATAGAAGTATTAGGGTCTTAATTGTCTCAAATTTATTCTGCTGGCAAACCAAACATTCTACCACAAACTTTTGAATATCAGATTTAAGGCCATCCCAAAACAATTATTTCTTCACCCTGTGGTAAGTTTTTAAAAATTTTGAATGTCTTCCTAAAGGAGAAGTGTGCAATTCCAAAAGAATCTTTCGTTTTAGTTGGGAATTCTTACAAATATATAAGCGATCTTTGTACCATAAAGAATCATTTTTCCAACTAAATGTATCAGATGCACTAGGATCTTGCTGCAACTTTTGAATGAGTGTCCATACATATTTGTCCTTCTTCCATTCATCTCTTGCTTCGGTTATCCAATCTGGTTGGATAATAGAAATGGCACAAAGAAATGCTTCCACCTTTTCATTCTTTCTTGAGAGTGCATCTGCAACAACATTAAGCTTTCCTTTTTTGTAGATTATTTCAAAGTCATAACCCAACATCTTTGTGACCCATTTTTGCTGCTCTTCTGAAAATAGTTGTTGTTCCAAAAGTGTTTAAGACTATCATGACCAGTTTTTACCTTGAAGTGTCTTCCCATTAGGTAAGTTCACCATTTCTTTAGTGCATGTAGTATTGCTAACATTTCCTTCTCATAAATAGGTTTCTGTAAATACTTTCCTTTGATTGGACGACTTTCAAAAGCAATGGGTCTTCCTTCCTGCATTAAAACTGCACCAATTCCATTTCTCGAGGCATCACATTCCACAATAAAGGTTTTTGTGAAGTCTGGCGTAGCTAAGACCGGTGCTAGGCACATTGCCTCTTTAAGATGTTCAAAGGCCTTAGTTGCTTCAGGAGTCCATGAAAATGCATCTTTCTTCAATAATGTTGTTAGAGGTGCTGCTATTCTCCCATAATTCTTAACAAACTTGTGATAATACCCCGTTAACCCGAGAAATCCTCGCAACTGCTTTATGGTTGTGGGGACTTTCCATTCCTTAATGGCTTTAATTTTGTTAGGGTCTACCTTAACACCCTCGTGAGATACAATATGACCCAGATATTCCACCTCTTGTACTCCAAAGAAACATTTGGATTTTTTGCATATAATTGTTTCTCCTGCAATAGTTTGAGCACTCTGTCAACATGTGGAACATGATCCTTCCAAGACCTGCTGTAGATTAGCATATCATCAAAAAATACTAGCACAAATTTTCTAAGGAAGGGTTTGAAAATGGAATTCATCAACCCTTGAAATGTAGAAGGTGCATTGGTAAGGCCAAAAGGCATGACCAAAAATTCATAATGACCCTCATGAGTTCGAAATGATGTTTTTGGAATATCTTTAGTCTTCTTCTAATTTGATGATATCCTGAACAAAGATCCAACTTGGTAAAATAAATTGCTCCATGTAATTCATCCAATAATTCATCAATCACAGGAATGGGAAATTTATCTTTAATGGTGAGCTTATTGAGCTCCCTATAATCCGGACACATTCGCCATGATCCATCCGTCTTGTGTACCAATACTACAGGAGCAAAGAAAGAACTTTGACTAGGTTGAATTATACCCGCCTCTAACATTTCTGCAATCATACGTTCAATTTTGCTATTTTGGAAGTAAGGATATCTATAAGGCCAGATGTTTGGAGGAACACTTCCTGGAATCAAATGAATAGCATGATCATGATCACGAATAGGTGGGAGTCCTTTGGGAGTTTCAAACACCTTGGAATGATTGTCCAAGACTTGTTGGAGATCTACATAAATAGATGATTTTGATGTTGGAACTTCTAGTGAGCATAATTGTGCAATTACGCCTCGCTGTTCTTTCTTTAGAAGCTTTGTCATGACATTAGAGCTTATTATCCTTCCTGGCTTCCCCACAATACCTTGTAATTCGACTTCCTTTCCTTCTGAAAAAAATTTCAAGAAAAGTTCTTGAAAATTAAAAGCTACCGTCCCCAAAGATTGTAACCATTGTACTCCTAGTACAACATCATCACCTCTCATAGGAATGGAAAGCATTGGACTAGTCAATACATATTCCCCCATGGTTAGCTTAATATTATGGCATTTTCCAGAGCAATTTATAGTTCCTCCATTTGCAACCATCACTTGACATTCTGGTGCTGGGTATAGGAGACAATTTAATTCCTTGGCTACCTTACAATGAATAAAATTATGGGTGCTACCTGAATCAATCAACACTATTACCTTTTTCTTCTTGATTTGTCCTTCTATCTTGAGAGTTTGAGGAGTGGTAATTCCTGCCAGTGCATTACACGATATGGTCGGATTCATTTCTTCCTCTTTTAGAGCTGGTTCCTGGTGTATATCCTCTTCTTGTTCATTTTCTTCTTCCTCTTCACAATCTATGTAAAATAATTTCTTCTCAGCACACTTATGACCTTTAGTGTATTTGCTATCACAACCGTAGCAAAGCCCTTTTGCTCTTTTTTCTTCCAATTGTTGTGGTGTCAACCTTGTAGGTTGTGGAAATCTAGGCGTAGTAACACTTCCTTCTTTATAGAAGTGAGTGGTAGGCTTCCTTGTCGCCATAATTTTACATTCAATTTTTCTTGCCAACCTGAATGCCTTCTCCAATGAATCAGGTTCCAAAACGCGAACTTCATGTTAGATGTTATCCTTTAAAGTGCCTATGAAGAGATCAATCCTGTGTTCCTCTGGAATATCAGTTACCCTTATATTCAATTTTTGGAAGTCCTCAATGTGTTGCCCCACTAAACCCTTTTGTTTGAGATTTATCAATTGGCTAAAGAAAGTGTTGCTCTTTGTATCCTTATAATGTGCTATCATTTCCTCCGTAAAAATTGACCAAGTGAAATTTTTTTTACGGGAGCAAAGCCATCGATACCATACAAATGTATTTTGTTCTAAATGTAAAGTTGCAATGCGTACCTTTTGTGTGTTTTGCACGTTATGGAGATCAAAATATTGCTCCATCTGTAGTATCCATGTTACAGGATCCTTTCCATCAAACTTCCTCATATCCATTTTTGGAATATGGTGCTTCTTCCCGCCAACATTAGAGTTTATGAAATCACGATTAACATTTATTTTGTTCTCATCATGAGTTTCTTCTACTATCTTTTCACCATTAGGATACATTTCTTGTATCAACTTTGTCAAACCTTCCATGTCTGCTTTTAGATCATTCTTCATGTTTTCCATGTTGTCTTTCATTTCATCCATCTTAGTTTCCATGTCAGCTTCCATGCCATCCATCTTAGCTTCCACGCCTTTCTTCACACCATCCATCTTCGCTTCCACACCTTTCTTTACACTGTCCATCTTCGCTTCCATGCCTTTCTTAAAAAATCCCATTTCATTTTTTGTTGCTCTTTGCGAGAGCAAAATTTGGTGCACTTGCTCTTGTAATTTTGATAGATCATGTTGCAATTCTTCATCTTCATGAGTCATAGTAGAGCCTTCTGAAGGCTTAATGGGTGTTTAATTATTTTTACGGGGCATCTTTTAGAACCCAATACTGATATATATTCTACAATATGCCCTTGGAATCAATTCAAATTGATTAGTCAAACAAGACTTATGCAATTCGGAAAAAAATACACACCTTTTTCTTGCTTTCGAGGAGCTCGATATTGAAATTGGATTATCTCTGTGATTGCAACACTTCAATATTTGAATTTCAGCACCGATGTAGCCCTTTGAATTCTATTTTGAATGCCACAGGTCTAACCTGATTTGGATTCTCCAAGACAAAGTTTTGTCCAATCTCCCACAATTACCTAATTATGGACTGGTTCAATAGAGTGAACTTGTACGACTTTCCTAATGTCACTGTTTCATCCTTTGACTCTGAAATTGATAGAAAAGAAACTAAAGTCTGTGTAATTGCGACCACTTTTTATGGCACTCCAATCCGATGCTCAAAGAGAGAGTTATGAATATTTTCCCACGATCACCTCTTTGAAATGAAATTAGGGAGCCTGAAAAAACACTACCTTCCACAAATCATATCTCCGAAAATGTTGCAAACCAAGATCTGAAATTTTTTGAAAATTTTCCTCAGGATTTCAGCTTTGAACCCTAAGAATTTTAGATTCTTAACCTTCGTAGAAAAAACGTTATAGCGAAAATTCCACAATGTCCTTTTTAGAGCAGTGAAACCCTAGAATCCAAAGCTCTGATACCAAATGTTGTGTAACCAGCTCCAAAAATAGAAGAAAAGAGATATCAACGCCTTAGAAATAAGCCACTTCGAGGGGGTAACCTCCAGTACATTACATAAATGAAAAATTCTTGGATGATACAATTTACAAAACCTCCTTTCTATATATAGGAGTCCATGGGGCCATAATGTAATCCTAGTGGGGCCACAATGTAATCCTAGCCGACCTAGAAATAATAATTTAAGGGAACAATAATAACAATATGGGGGTTACAAGGGTACAATAATAACAATAAGGGGGTTACACTAACAACAATAAGGGACTATACAAGTAATATAGGGACTTAACATCTTTAAAGTTTATGGGTGAGGTGAGATGGACATTAAGTTGGGGAATCAAGGTAGGGAAAAGGGCAGTTAAGAATCCTTTGTCAAATACCTATGAACAAGGAATCCTTAAATACTGATAAGAAAAAGATACTAATCATGAGACAGGGCACACCATTTATTCAATGACAATACTTTAAACAAATAAACATTCAAGATGAACAATCCAGTGGAACAAAGAAAGGAAGAAAACTTATCTAACTTCAATGATTCTAATTTCAAGATTTGAAAACATATAATATGACAAATAGATTTAATAAATGAAGAGGGAACTCCTAAACATCATCTATCAAACTATAAAGAACTTTGAGGCAAACTAGTATGCATGGACAAAGGGAAAGATCGAAACAAGACCTCTTTGACTTAACCTAACAATCAATACATCAAAGAGAGATTTCAAGATAGAGTTTAGATAGCATCAAATAAGAAGGGCTTACCATAAATCATATTTGTAAACTATCATATTAATACAATTATGAAATAAACAAGCTTAGGTGGGCCTAAAGAGAAACTAAGAATTCCTTAAACTAACCCAGCAGAGGAAAACATAAAGACAATAGCAAACAGGAGGTCTGAGGTGCCTCAAACAACATTTCTCAACCTATACTTTTCTGAGCTATTGCAACATAGAAATATGGACACAATGATAAACAAGGAAACATGAACAAATATAGAGATACATCACCATTAAATAAACTCAGGGATCCTGCAAGCAAGCCTTCATCATCATAAATCAAGGAAAATCATCCACAAGCTCCACAACACCAAGTTTCTCTTCAACCTCAAAGAACCATGTATTTCTCTCAAAACTCATCAAATACCAACATTTACAATGAATCCTCATGCTCTATATAACAATCAAGGAGGAGAAAAACCTAATAGAGTCTCTAGAATTCTATTGGCTAATCAGAAGTGTCTCTATTATCTTTGAGGCCTTGCAAGGCCCAAGACACAAAATATCTAAAATAAATATCTTTTTGGCCA
Organism: Pinus albicaulis; assembly: GCA_034641835.2. Taxonomy (NCBI): domain Eukaryota; kingdom Viridiplantae; phylum Streptophyta; class Pinopsida; order Pinales; family Pinaceae; genus Pinus; species Pinus albicaulis. The sequence goes on from CM076577.1 coordinate 316,877,460, forward strand.
TTTTTAGCAAAGAAATTGACCTTTAGGCTCTGACAAGCCTCCTAAAACTTTCCAAGCATACATTTTTTACTTTACAACTTCAGGAGCGCAACACTGTGTTTTAAAGTGAATTTCCTTGCCAAGGGCATAGCACAAGAGTAGGAAAAATGGGTCTTCTTGCAGTAGTGTTTTTAAGGCCTTCCCGATGTCGAAAAAGGCTCCGTGATGGCTCGTTGGAAATACCTTTAAGTCTAATTTACATATCTACCCTTTTTTCTCTGATCTGACCTCAACAACATATTTAAAAAGAAAAAATTCGAAGTTTGGTAAAGGCGCATCACATGTCCTGAAAAGCAGGCAAAATGGTGAAAAAATGAGTGTTTTTGACCCTTTTGGAGGACCAAAACAACTTCAAATGATTTGAAACTTTGTGAGCATGCTATTTGAGTGATTAGGAACCCAAAAATGCAAGCCTTTCGTCCTGAATATGCTCTAAAAAAGAACTTAGCACAAGGTGTGCTATCCCCTTGGCCTCAAAATTTAAAAAAAACAAAAAACTTGTCAAAATTCTCCCAAATTTGGTGGAAGTATGCCTCATGGGATTTGGGAGACCTGTAGAGAAGCTTGTGCCAAGATTTAAAGCCTATATTGGCCTTTTTCCTCTTTTAGTTCCTGGATCTTGTCTTGAGCCTTCTTCAATTTAGCCCTTGCCAATTGATTTATTTTGGCATAATGCTTAGTAATTCTTCTTTGTAAATCCAAGTCTTTATTTGCCTTCTCCAGCTTGGCCTCAAGGTGTATGTTAGCCCTATCAAGCCATGATTCCCTATCATGTTCAATTTCCATTGCAAGGATTTCATTGAGATAAAGTTGTTCTGCTTGGGCTGATTCTTCTTCCCTCTGCTTTGTCAATGCTTTCTTTAGACCCATAGTTCTAGGTCTCCTTCTAGTTTGACCTTCCTCATCCTCACTCTCTTCATAAGTGTCCATGAACTCTTTCAACTTCACCTATGACCCTTGAGATTATTTCTGGTACTTGAGTGCTCTAGCTTCATAGATTTTCAATTGTGCTCCCAATTTCCTATTTTCCAACTCGAGGACATTATTTATACTCTTGGCCCTATATAAATGTGCTTGGAGGTCTTTGATTTGTGCATTTATGTCCTAGAGGAGCATGTTTGTAATTCTTGGCTCATTCTCCTCATCACTATCTACTTGAATGATATCAAAATCCCTCTCAACCTCATGGTCTTCTACTTCTTCCTTTACCCTTTGCTTCCCTTTGTCTAGTGGCTAAGTTGAAGTAGATGGCAAGGTCCCTTGCCTTTTGGAGGCAACAAACACTTGCCTTGATCCTCTTTGATAAGTGAGAGGACAAGGTTTAACATGTTTCATTTCATCATTGGTGACCTTAAGACTGCTTTTCTCCTCATTAATGATCCCTGCATGTGTGTCTTCCTCATTTTGTTCTTGACTGCCTTCTTGAGAGGTACTTTCATTTTCTCCCATGCTAGCATCACTGCCCTGATCTTCATCATCATCATCCTCTTCCATGTATTCTGCATTGTCATCCTCTATGTTTGCAACGCTGTCATTTACATTGTCATTTTCTTTGTTGTTATGGTTAGAGGTGTCTTCATCACTGTTTGGTGCATTTTCATCCTCTTGGCTGCCTTTTGAGTTCATGGGATCAATGTTGTCACTTTTTTTAGGGCTATTAGTAATTAGGTTTTCTTCATTACCTTCATGACTGCCATTAGCCCCTTCACTGGTTGGCCCACTGTCTTCATTTTTTGGCCCACTATATTCACTTTCAAACTCTACCTCTATCTTTGTATCTTCATTATTTTCATAATTTTTCTCTTCATTATCACTGCTTTCATCTTCCTTTTATTCATTACTATCTTTGTCTTCATAATCTACCTCTGTTTTTCGATCATCTTCAGCCTCTATATCATTGTTTGCATTTTCTATGGGGTCACTGTCAGAGGCATCTTCATTAGTTTCTCCTTCATTTTAACTATCATTTTCTTCCTCATGACTGTCACTTTCTGCCTCATCATTTGTTTCTTCTTCCCACTGTCATTTGTCTTGGTTTGTTCTTCATCTGTTTCTCCCTCAATATTTGGCTCACTGCCTTTGTATTCTTGTTCATTTTTGGGCTCACTGCCTTTGTCATTTCCCTCTTCCTTGTCACTGTCTTCTTTATCCTCTTCTTCACTATCTAGCTCATTGTTTTCATCTTTATAATTTGCCTCTATCTCTGTATCTCCATTGTTATCCTCCTCATCATTTGCTTCTTCATTATGACTGTCATTTTCTTCCTCATGACTGTGACTTTCTGCCTCATCCTTTTTTTCTCCTTCCTCACTGTCTTTTGTCTCTTCACCATCATTATCACTTTCTTCACTTTCATTTTCCTCTCCCTCATCACTTGTTTCTCCATCTTGACTGTCATTTTCTTCTTAAGTACCATGTTCCTCTTTTTCATTGCTTTCTTCATGTTCTTCAACACTTTCTTCTTGTTCTGAGGTTTTGGGAGAAGGTGAAAGAGGGAGGTTTGTTTGGGGAGAGGATTCATGTGGAGAGGATGAATCATGGTCAATGGGGGGTGATGGAGGAGTGGAGGAAGGTGGATGAGATGATGAGGGTAAACTTTGTAGAGGAAGAGGCTGTGGATTTGTGAAAACATCATGGGTGATGAGAACTTCCTATGGGATACCTTGTTTCTCTAATTGATGCAACACAATCATCTTGATAAGAGAATGGCGGAAAAGGCTTTGCATTTGTTGTGAGGGATGTCTCTTTTGCACAATGTATGACATCTTATCAATACTTCTATAAAGATAGTAGGGAAAATGAAGCAGCTTGGCCTTAGTGAAATGCATGAGCAATCTTATATGGTAGGAATAGAGTCTAGAAAACCTACCCTCACAGGTGAATCACTTCATGATGACTTTCATTAGAGGGGCATATCTTTCCAAGAGATGGGAGAAAGGAAAAATGGTCTTGCAATCAGCTTGGTGTCTTGGTTTCAAAAAAGGCTGGTAATGGCTTAAGTCCAAACTCAACTGTTTGAACCATTTTTCTTTGATGCAAGGTATCCCAGTGGCCATGGAAATTGTATTGGGGGATAGCTCAAAATTTGATCCAGCTAGATGTACTTGGTGATTATGGAGGTTTAGGATGAAAATTATGGTCAACTCAGGGTGAATTTTGACTCTTTTTACTTTTGGCATTTGGTGAATAGGGAAAAAAGTTAGGCTACTTGGAAATTCCAAGGTGTGAGTAGAAAATTAGGCAAGTCAAAACAGAGGGGTAAGGTCAGAGGTGGAAAACACAGTGAAAATGAGTGGCATATGCTTTATGATTGGTCTTTTGGGAGTGATAGGTTGGCTATGCCTCGATAGAGTAGTAGAACAGTGAAAAATTTATCCTAAGGATAATGAAGGCAGTGAGATTTATAGAAATCATAAGATTCTTGAATTTTGTTTCTAGAAATATAGGATAAGCATTTAGTCATCTACAAAGGCAAAAAAAATTACTGATGACTAACAGTGGCTCTACTTGGGGAGGGCAGCTCCTCTTCAGGAGGTGTCCAGAATTTCATATCCTTTGGTTTATGAAGACCAGTGCCTTATCCATTGGGTAGACTTTTCTTCTTTCATTTGTTTCTGCTTCTTTGAAGTTGTGATATCAATAATCTGAAAACATGATTAGCTCAACTTCATCTTTATCCACCCCAGTCTACTTTGTCTAACATTTTTTCTTCCTCGGGTGCACTTGAACTAGCAAACCCCCAATATTCCTTTCTTTTGAAAACAAAAACAAACTATCTACTTGTACCGTTATTTCTTCCAAGAGTTCAGATTATGCTAGTGAACTCTTTTTATTCCCTACCTATACTAACTTACTATCAAGATTGAACTATATGACAGACTTCATTCTCTAAGCTATTGACAAGAAATTGAAAACATGATTTGAACCAGGGTCAGACAATTTGATTCATCATGAGTTGTGGCATTGAGACAAGCTTCACACAAACATTATTTTTCATAAAAAACAAAACTAGAAGTTGAGGGTTGGGTTTAATCATTAGTTAATCATCCTTATCCTTCTCTTTGGTTCAGATTTAAGCATGTGGAACTAGTATCTTTCATTCCTAATCTATTTTCTTTTGACAAGCCAAGCTTAAATTATTTGACCAACATTCTTTCACTAACCTATCAACAACAAATTGAAAACATGTTCAGCCATGGTTAGGCTAGATGACTTAACAAGACCTTATTTTTGAACAAGTAGTGTCATTTAGGTTAGCACACTTTCAGTATTACTATTTTTTGGGTATGGGGCCATACCTCTTTTTCAAATCTGCCCTCTTTTTCCTTTTTTCTATGTTTTTGAGTTTTTTTCTCTCTTTTTGGTCAAAACAAACTAAAACTAAAGGTAGAAAGATGCTCATAGAGATGAGCTTATTTTCTTGCCTATCTATCCTAATCTAACCTATACATGATATACATTCAACTGGTGAACTCTCCTTTCCAATACAACCAATCAAGCAGATGATTCCATGAGGGATCTTGGTTTAGCTCTTTGATTGTTTTGAAAAAATCAAAAGGCCACTCCCACCTCATTTGTGTTTAAACAGTAGTGCCTAAAATGTTCTTGAAATTATGCATCAAAGTGCTCTTGACATGTTTTACTCCCTCTTCAAATGTATCTAACAAATCAGCAAAGGGATCTTGAAACAATACCGGAATGTGAGGATTTAGAAAATGAGCTTGATCCAGGACTACTTCTTCCTCCACTTGGTTGAACTTGGGACTCTTTTGGGAAAGACACTCCTCCTCTTCCTCATGATCATCTGCACTATCAGAATCATCATATATTGCAATTTTTTCCTCTAACAAACTTAATGTGCTTTGATAGAGTGAGCTGAATTCTGCGTGGAGGCCATCATTTTGATGAGCAGGAGCACTCTTTGGGAATAGATATTCTTGAGAAGGCAGTGCAACAACTCTCATGTGATTATCAACTTCTATGCCTTCATTTTCAATTTGTAATTCAATGGAACTTAGTGGCTGCAAATATGGAGTTAAGCAGGATTCCATGTCCCAAATGATTTACTCAACCATTTCAGGACAAGGCTTCTCATTGACAACTTGCTCAAGAATTTCATCATCCTCCTCAACCTCAACATCAAAACTGAAATATTGTTGATTTCCAATTACATGAAAGTTATCTCTGATGGATTGAAGTGGAGTAGAGAAAAGAGTCAGAGACTCCTCACTTGCTTCTAAACTTTCAAGGCTTTTCTCATCAGTGTCATAGGTGACCTGCATTTCCTGATTACTTTTTTCAAGCTGCTGATAGTGAAATTCATCCCACAAATCAACTGTTGATGGCTCAACAAGTTTAGCTTCTGTTTGGAGCACATGACTGTCATCGTACAGATCAAACTTTGGAAAATCATCAAAATAAGTAGTGTTACCAATCAAGAAAATTGGATTATCATATTGTTTTTCTTTGAATTGATCTACAAGTTCACATTCTGACTTATGGTAGATGGGATTAGTATGAGAAAAACCAGAAATGTTTGGTTCATATGAAGGTTTAGAGGCTGGCTATATGTTTAGCATTAGATTTATTTCCTCTTCAGTCAAAAGAGGAGGCATTTTCCTATTTTTTTGGATAGAAGTATAGCAGTTCTCTTTCTCTTGTGAAGGTTGATCTTGGGGCTGAATTTTTTCTTAAGCCTCACCTAGAAGAGATGGTGAATCATCACTTGTGCCTCATGAAAGATCCTGTGGGTTTTCTTCTATTTCTTGATTGGGTTCTTCCTCAACTAACTCCTCTAGGCTGTCATGATAGCTACCTTGAGAATGAAATTGATGAATGGCTTCTAATAGATCCTCAGGATGCCAATTTCCCAAATCTTCATCAATGTTTACAAGGTATTATATGATATCTTCAGATTGATCACAAAAATTTTCAGCTAATGATAAAGATGAACAATTTTCTTGATAATTCTCATAAAATATCTTGTGGAATTCCTTTAAAGAAAAAAAAACTACCAGGCTTCAGCCATTCATACCATTCTCTTTCCTTTCCCTCTAATGTTTCCATAAACATTTTCATGAGGCAGTCCTCGTGCCATTCAACTTTTAACCTCCACACATGTATATGAAATTTGACGAGATGTAACGAGGGGTCATCAACCTTTTCATCTTGAAATATAGGTATGTTTTTTATCCAATTTATTTGAGGCATTTTGTGTGGGAATCCAGGGATATGATCTCTACTCATTGGGTCATATCTCCTTTTTATCCTTGGATCCATGTTTGTAAATCAGAAAGGATCATTGTATATTTTCAACCAGTCTAGAGTTCTCTACCAATGGAGTCTTTAGGTCTATTAAGAGTTGTGGAGTTGCCAGGTGGAGGATTTCAACTTTTTTTTCCACCATCAGCATGATTAGGATTGTTTAATGCATTCCTAGGGAGGTCTATGAGAAATTAGTGGAGTAGTAGGCCTACTGGAGGCTAGTGGATTCGCTAGGTGGATGTTTTTAGCTGTTTTGAAGAGATATGTGTATGGTCCACCACCAATATTGAAAAAAGAAAAAAAAACCAATCTGGGGTTATTTTTGGGGTTTTTTGAGTTCCTTTATGTAGCCCTTAGGTTTGTGAGAGTGTCTTATAGCCGAGTCATCATTCTTATAGGATGGTGAAACAACCAGATTCTACTCTTTGGCTGATAGTTTGAGTTGTCTATGATTTGAAAAGGGTTTCTAAAGTCCTAAGGGATACTTAGATTTTCATTGACTCAGAGGTCCATCATGATCACCATTGTGTTAGTGATAGTGATGAAGTGGTTACAAATCATAGGATACTATTTGATAAGGGCCTCTGAATTCTCTAAGGATGTATAAGCTTGTGACTTACTCGGAGGTCCCACCATGATCGCCATTAATGTTATTATGGCAATGAGGTGGCGATAAATCAATATATACTCTTTAACAAGAGATTCTGGAGTCCTAAGTGGTACTTAGATTGTCAATAACTTAGAAGGTCCCACTGTGATCGCCATTATGTTAGTGTCCCATGATTTAGCAGATTGGTAGACCAAATGCACAGGGTAATATCATACCAGTCTTTGGAGTTCTAGGACCTAGCCTTCCTGGACTCAAACAAGGCTCTCTCTATTGTGTGCGAAGGATGTAAACTTGTTTGCTTTAGATGATTGATTTTAGGCTAGCTGTTAAGTGTAGGGTTTATTGCTTTTTTGGTTGGGTAAGATGATCAAGTAGGATAGGTGGAGTGAGAGGTCATTAAATCAATTGGGCTATGGAGTCTATGAAATTCATTGATATCTCAATAATGAATCGGGGTACATCACAGGGAAAATCTAGTGTAGTCAATGGATCTTTAAAGTTTATGGGTGAGGTGAGATGGACAATAAGTTGGGGAATCAAGGTAGGGCAAAGGGCAATTAAGAATCCTTTTTCAAATACCTATGAACAAGGAATTCCTAAATACTGATAAGAAAGCGATACTAATCATGAGATAGGGAACACCATTTAATCAATGACAATACTGTAAATAAATAAACATTTAAGATGAACAATCCAGTGGAACAAATAAAGGAAGAAAACTTATCTAACTTCAATGATTCTACTTTCAAGATTTGAAAACATATAAGATGAAAAATAGCTTTAATAAATGAAGAGGGAACTCCTAAAAATCATCTATCAAACTATAAAGAACTTTGAGGCAAACCGATATGCATGGATAAAGGGCAAGATCGAAACAAGACCTCTTTGACTTAACCTAACAATCAATACATCAAAGAGAGATTTCAAGATAGAGTTTAGATAGCATCAAATACACAGGGCTTACCATAAATCATATTTGTAAACTAGCATATTAATCCAATGATGAAATAAACAAGCTTAGGTGGGCCTAAGGAGCAAATAAGAATTCCTTAAACTAACCTAGCAGAGGAAAACATAAAGACAATAGAAAACAAGAGGACTGAGGTGCCTCAAACTACATTTCTCAACCTATTCTTTTCTGAGCTATTGCAACATAGAAAGATGGACACAATGATAAACAAGGAAACATGAAAAAATATAGAGATACATCACCATTAACTAAACTCAAGGATCCTACAAGCAAGTCTTCATCATCATAAATCAAGGCAAATCATCCACAAGCTCCACAACACCAAATTTCTCTTCAACCTCAAAGAACCATGTATTGTTCTCAAAACTCATCAAATGCCAACATTTACAATGAATCCTCATGCTCTATATAACAAGCAAGGAGGAGAAAAACCTAATAGAGTCTCTAGAAGTCTATTGGCTAATCAAAAGTGTCTCTATTGTCCTTGAGGCCTTGCAAGGCCCAAGGCACAAAATATGTAAAATAAATATCCTTTCAGCCATTTTTAGCAAAGAAATTGACCTTTAGGCTCTGACAAGCCTCCTAAAAATTTCCAAGCATACATTTTTTACTTTACAAATTTAGGAGCACAACACTGTGTTTTAAAGTGAATTTCCTTGCCAAGGGCGTAGCAGAGGAGTGGGAAACATGGGTCTTCTTGCAGGAGTGTTTTGAAGGCCTTACCGATGTCGACAAAGGCTTTGTGATGACTTGTTGGAAAGCCCTTGAAGTCTAATTTCCAGATATACCCTTATTTCTCTTATCTTACCTCCACAACTTGTTTAAAAAGAAAAAATTCCAAGGCTGGTAAAGGCGCAGCACATGTCCTGAAAAGCAAGCAGAATGGTGAAAAAATGAGTGTTTCTGACCCTTTTAGAGGATCAAAATAGCTCCAACTGGTATGAAACTTTGTGAGCATGCTATATTAGTGACGAGGAACCCAAAAATGCAAGCCTTTCCTCCTGAAGATGCTCTGAAAAAGAGCGTAGCACCAGGAGTGCTACCCCCTTGGCCTCAAAATTTGCAAAAAACAAAAAACTTGTCAAAATTCTCCCAAATTTGGTGGTATTATGCCTCATGGGTTTTTAGAGACCTATAGAGAAGCTTGTGCCAAGATTCTAAGCCTAGCTTGGCCTTTTTCCTCTTTTAGTGCCTGGAGCTTGTCTTGAGCCTTCTTCAATTTAGCCCTTGCCAATTGATTTCTTTGGGCATAATTCTCAGTCATTCTTCTTTGTAAATCCAAGTCTTTATTTTCCTTCTGCAACTTTGCCTCAAGGTGCATGTTAGCCATCTCAAGCCATGATTCCCTATCATGTTAAATTTCCATTGCAAGGAGTTCATTGAGAGAAAGTTGTTTTGCTTGGGCTGATTCTTCTTCCCTCTACTTTGCCAATGCTTTCTTTAGACCCATAGTTCTAGGTCTCCTTCTAGTTTGACCTTCCTCATCCTCACTCTCTTCATAAGTGCCCATGAACTCTTTCAACTTCACCTGTGCCCCTTGAGCTTCTTTTCGGTACTTGAGTGCTCTATCTTCATAGATTGTCAATTGTGCTCCTAGCTGCCTATTTTCCAAGTTGAGGACATTATTTATACTCTTGGCCCTATCTAAATGTGCTTGGAGGTCTTTGATTTGTGCATTTATATCCTAGAGGAGCATATTTGTAATTCTTGCCTCATTCTCCTCATCACTATCTACCTGAATGATCTCAAAATCCCTCTCCACCTCATGGTCTTCTACTTCTTCCTTTACCCTTTGCTTCCCTTTGTCTAGTGGCTAAGATGAAGTAGATGACAAGGTCCCTTGCCTTTTGGAGGTAGCAAAAAATTGCCTTGATCCTCTTTGATAAGCGAGAGGACAAGGTTTAACATGTTTCATTTCATCATTGGTGACCTTAAGACTACTTTTCTCCTCATTAATGATCCCTGCATGTGTGTCTTCTTCATTTTGTTCTTGACTGCCTTCTTGAGAGGCACTTTAATTTTCTCCCATGCTAGCATCACTACCCTGATCTTCATCATTTTCATCCTCTTCCATGTCTTCTGAATTGTCATCCTCTATGTTTGCAACATTATCATTTACATTTTCATTTTCTTTGTTGTCATGGTCAGAGGTGACTTCATCACTATTTGGTGCATTTTCATCCTCTTGGCTGCCTTTCGAGTTCATGGGATCACTGCTGTCACTATTGTTAGGGCTCTTAGTCATTCATTTTTATTCATTACCTTCCTGACTGCCATTAGCCCCTTCACTGTTTGGCCCACTATCTTCATTGTTTGGCCCACTGTCTTCACTTTCAAACTTTGCCTCTGTCTCTGTATCTTCATTGTTTTAATATTTTGTCTCTTCATTATCACTACTTTCATCTGCCTTTCCTTCACTACTATCTTTGTCTTCATAATCTACCTTTGTTTTTCCATCATCTTCAGCCTCTGTATCATTGCTTTCATTTTTTGTGATATCACTGCCAGAGGCTGTAATATCCCAGATATGAAACTCTGCAATGCATAAGCTGTATAACAATCTTTTTATGATGAATAAGCTTAAAATATATATAATAAGCACATAGACATAATTTTTAGCTACTACAGCAACTGGTACTGCGTTTCATGATCCAGAAAGTGGGGAAAAAGGGTGTTTTATGCCCTAAAAAGGTTGTTTTCAGAAATGAGAATGAAAATAAGTAGGGGAAATAGCTGGATATGATAGCTTAGGTCATGAGGGACCTATTCTCCAAATTTTAGCTCAAAATAATGCTTCTAGCTATATTAAACATCTCTTCCTTTCCCAACTAGGCTAGAAAACATTGATTTCTCATGACTTTACTAAATAGAAATTTCTGAATACAGTGAGAACGTAATTCCCATGAGTTTTTCTATATAAAATGATAAAATAAGTCTGATATGAAGTCTATATTAATCATATGGCAGAGAAATGGAGGTTTAACATCATTTATACAAAGAAAAAGACACCAGGCAAAGGTTTCCGGCAAAATGCATGAATAACAAATAGTTTTGTAGAAAATAACGTAGTTACTGCATCTATGTATTAAACATGGCTATACATGACATGAGATATCAGAATAATACAAAGAGATGGCCCTAGGCCTCTTATTAGAACTCCCAGAGGGAAATGAGCACCTCCTCCTCACAGATTTGCATCAAATCAAAGGGTGCAGCTGTGCTGCTACTGTTGCATAAAGGAAGCAGTTTTCTGAAGGAGACTGCGATGTGGCTGAATGTGGATGAATGGCCCCAAGCCAAATACTTAAATGAAGCTCAAATCCTTCTCTCTTGATCCCTTAAGCAAGCTGATCCAAATAGAGGATGGAATTCCCACACAGGAATTCCTTGCACTAAGCAGTGTAGCAACTCCAGCTAAACAGCTGAAGTATGCAATTGGTCTCTAGACCAAAATATCTGAATACATGAATGCCTTTCCTTTGATGCTATGCCTTCCTTTTATCTTTGGTGAGCCTCCTCACCCCGGACCCCACACAATGTTGAGGTGACTTCTTCATGAAGCTTCCTCTTTCAAAACTGCGTTGCCCTAGCTTGCTTCCCTCCTCTTGTGGCTGTGTTGTTGACTTGTTCAACCAATCCACCTCCAATGCCTCTTTCACACTAAGGATCTTCAATCTAGTTTACATATGTGTGTCTTAGGCTGATCCTTGTTCACATTCAACTGGTTTACTTAGGTGATCTCTTCCTCCTCAAGAATGCATGTTGACTTAGTCAAACTTGACTATGTCCTCATCTATTTTGCCTCTATTCACACTTGTAAGTGTAAATTTCAGCTCCTGAAGTGATCCCCTTCCTTATTAAGGTGGAAATTATTCATATTTTATTGTTCATGGGCTCCCTTACCCATTTATTCCTCTCCTAGGTGAAAGTAGCAAAATCTAATGTTCCAAATTTCTTGTTGCAAAATTTGGGAACATTACAGAGGCATCTTCATTAGTTTCTCCTTCATTTTGACTGTCATTTTCTTCCTCATGATTGTCACTTTCTGCCTCATCATTTTTTTCTTCTTCCCCACTATCATTTTTCTCAATTTGTTCTTCATATGTTTCTCCCTCAATATTTGGCTCACTTCCTTTGTCTTCTTGTTCATTTTTGGGCTTACTGCCTTTGTCATTTCCCTCTTCCTTATCATTGTCTTCTTTGTTCTCTTCTTCACTGTCTAGCTCAATGTTTCATATTTATAATATACCTCTGTCTCTGTATCTCCATTTTTATCCTCCTCATCATTTGCTTCTTCATTATGACTGTCATTTTCTTCTTGACTACCATGCTCCTCTTCGTCACTGCTTTCTTCATGTTCTTCAACACTTTCTTCTTGTTCTGAGGTTTTAGGAGAAGGTGAAAGATGGAGGTTTGTTTGGGGAGAGGATTCATGTGGAGAGGATGAATCATGGTTAGTGGGGGTTGATGGAGGAGTGGAGGAAGGTGGATGGGATGATGAGGGTAAACTTTGCAGAGGAAGAGGCTGTGGATTTGTGAAAACATCATGGGCGATGAAAACTTCCCATGGGATACCCTGTTTCTCTAATTGATGCAACACAAACATCTTGATAAGGGAATGGTGGAAAAGGCTTTGCATTTACTGTGAGGGATGTCTCTTTTGCACATTGTATGACATCTTATCAATACTTCTATAAAGATAGTAGGGAAAATGAAGCAACTTGGACTTAGTGAAATGAATGAGCAGTCTTATATGGTAGGAATAGAGTCTAGAAAACCTAGCCTCATAGGTGAAGTACTTCATGATGACTTTCATTAGAGGGGCATATCCTTCCAAGAGATGGGAGAAAGGAAAAATGGTCTTGTAATCAACTTGGTATCTTGGTTTCAAAAAAGGTTGGTAATGGCTTAAGTCCAAACTCACCTGTTTGAACCATTTTTTTCCCATGCAAGGTATCCCAATGGCCATGGAAATTGTATTGGGGGATAACTCAAAATTCAATCCACCTAGATGTACTTGGTGATTATGGAGGTTTAGGATGAAAATTCTAGTCAAATCAGGGTGAATTTTGACTCTTTGTACTTTTTCACAGAAGTCGTAACATCCCACCTCTTGGAAATATGAAACTATGGTAGGGGAGGCTATCAACTCCTTGGTGCTTAAAGGCTCACATATTTTTGCTCTCCCACCCTTTGTTAGCTATTCTCTAGGCCTTTGGCCTCCCTTGCCCCTATCAACACTACCTTCTCTAGGAATTTTGTCCTTTACCCTTGCCTTTGAAATCAAACCTTGAAACTTCTTGTGAAATGATATGAAGGAGGTGAGTGGGATGGTGAGGAGATAGTAGTGTCAAGTTTTGGCAGTGTGAAGGCTAGTTGTGAAAATGGAGAGGTTATTTGGCAGAAGAGCTACTTCTTAGCATGGATACCAAACATTTTCTTCCTCTAGGGTTTCTAGCTTTCTTTCCAAATTCACCCTTTAAAACAGCATGAGAGGGGGTATAAAATCTAAATACCTATTATATAAATCCTGAAGAGTGCCTAGAAAAAATTTAGAGAGATCTTGAGAAATTTGGAGGCTTGGAATTAACTTGAGAAACTCCTAGCTGAACGCACAGCACAAGAGTGTAGCGCAGGGTGGCCTCTGCACAAGGTGTCGGGCAGCTTCTGCACATCCAGGCGCGTAGCGTAGTGGAGCGTCGGGTAGCCTCTGCATGAGGTGTTGGGTTGGGCTTGAACGGCCTTGTGAGTAGCATAGTGGAGTGTCGAGCGGATTCTGCACACAGTGTCAGGCAATCGTGCACGCGGATAAGAGTGCAGCGTCGGGCGACTTCTGCATGCAGTGTCGGGCGGCTCCTACACGCTGTTGGGTCGGGCGGTCATGCACGCAGTAAATTCATAGCACATCGCTACAGGAGCACAACACTCTATGGAAAAATTCACAAGGGTTATGCATAGGCACGTAGCGCCATGATTGAGGAGCGCAACACCGTGTCTTCTGCTCGAAAAATTGCTAGAAAACCCTGACTTTATTTGAAGGCTCTCTCACTCTTTGTGAAAATGATAATTGGCGGGAGTGATAGTGAAAATTATTTTATACCCTTGTATTTTAATAAATTGAAAATCAAAACCCACTTTGTTAATGTCTGTTTTTTGGGCTTTTCATCCTTTCACTGACATTTATTTTTCTTTGTGCAGGAGGTGAAAAAATGATTCTTTGGTGGTTGGTTTTGAAAACATACCCTTTTTTGCTCTCATTTTTTTTTTAACAATGATATATTTGTTTTGTTAAATATTATACATCATGCCTACTGTGTTTTTCATTGACCACTTCTGATCTGTTGTAGATGTCATAACACAGTATTTTGATCTTCTTAAACTTATTTTGGAGTTTTGGCACTTTAATCACTCAACAATAGAACTCATGCTTAATTTGATTTCTCATTTGAAACTTGGCCTTCTTTTTTCCTTCTTATGACTATTTTGATGAAATTGGACTATACTTGAAAGTTTTAGACTTCTTCATACTGATACTCTTTTCAATCTCTCTTTGTAGCGCAGTGAAATAGTGTGCCTAGTCAGAACATGTAAGTCACCTTCTGATATCATTTTTCAAACCTCTGCATTGTGTCATCATGGATATCTTTCATCTTTATTCCTTGTTTCAACAAATCTTCAATTTTATGCTCAATGGCGCTGATGTACCTCTGTCTTCATGATCCTCTGTTTGGATTCTTTGCTGGGCAACATCTTATAGCCAATCAGTCATAAAACCACTGATACTCTTTGTTTACTTAGGCATGTTGGTTCCCTTCTGCTGTGAATGTCCTTGAGGAGTTTGGTTTCTCACCTTGCCTCTCTTATGTTGATAAACATCATAAACCATTCCTGCAAAAATGTTTTAAGATAGGAAACTTTCCTTTTGCAGACTTTATGCTTTGATCAAGGAGGTCCTTTTTTTTAAGGCTTTTTGATACCCTTTGGACAATCATGAGCTCACCTTCATTTTCATTTGATTTCATCTTTGGGCACCTGTAAAACAGTGAGTTTTGGAAAACCAAAACAATGAATAACCTAAGAGACCTTACATGACCTATTGGGAGGCCTTTTGGACTTGGTCTTTTGGCTAAAAACATGACTTAGGCCTTTTAGGTGTGAAACAAAGTTTTGAATGACCCTTATGCATTGTGGACCTGAGAGCTGATGACTTTGATTTGTCTGAAGAGTCTATAAAATGTAGCTTAAAACCACCACTGCTTGAGGCATTTGGTGAATAGGGGAAAAATTTAGGCCACTTGGCAATTTCAAGGTGTGAGTAGAAAATTAGGCAAGTCAAAATAGAGGGGTAAGGTCAAAGGTGACAAAAAAAGTGAAAATGAGTGGCATAGGATTTATGATTGGTCTTCTGGGAGTGATAGGCTAGCTATGCCTCGATAGAGTAGTAGAACAGTGAAAAATTTATCCTAATGATAATGAAGGCAGTGATATTTCTAAAATTCGCAAGATTCTTGAATTTTGTTTCTAGAAATCGAAGATAAGAATTTAGTCATCTACAAAGGCAAAAAAAAATTATTGATGACTAACATATACCAGGAACCAACCCTATAAGAAGAAGAAATGAGTCTTACCATATCGTGTAATGCATTAGCTAGAATTACCACTCCTCAAATTCTCAAGATAGAAGGACATATCAAGAAGAAAAATTTAATAGTGTTGATTGATTCAGGTAGTACCCATAATTTTATTCATTGTAAGGTAGCCAAGGAATTGAATTGTTTCCTATACCCAGCACCAGAATGCCAAGTGATGGTTGCAAATGGAGGAACTATAAATTGCTCTAGAAAATGACATAATATCAAGCTAACCATGGGGGAATATGTATTGAATAGTCCAATGATTTCCATTCCAATGGGAGGTGTTGATTTTGTACTAGGAGTACAATGGTTACAATCTTTTGGGACGGTAGCTTTTAATTTTCAATAACTTTTCTTGAATTTTTTTTTTCTGAAGGAAAGGAAATCGAATTATGGGGTATTGCAGGGAAGATGGGAAAGATAATAAGCTCTAATTTCATGACAAAGCTTCTGAAGAAAGAAAAATGAGGTGTAATTTCACAATTATGCTCACTAGAAGTTCCAACATCAAAATCATCTATTTCTCTAGATCTCCAAAAAGTATTGGACAATCATTACAAGGTGTTTGAAACTCCCAAAGGACTCCCAACTATTAATGATCATGATCATGCTATTCATTTGATTCCAGGAATTGTTCCTCCAAATATCAGGCCTTACAGATATTCTTATGTCCAAAAGAGCGAAATTGAATGTATGATTGCAGAAATGTTAGAGGATGATATAATTCAACCTATTCAAAGTTATTTCTCTGCTCCAATAGTATTGGTGCATAAGAAGGATGGATCATGGCACATGTGTTTGGATTATAGGGAGCTCAATAAGCTCACTAATAAAGAGAAATTTTCCATTCCTGTGATTGATGAATTATTGGATGAATTACATGGCGCAATTTATTTTACCAAGTTGGATCTTCATGCAGGATATCATCAAATTAGAATGAAGACTAAAGATATTCCGAAAACAACATTTCGAACTCATGAGGGTCATTATGAATTTTTGGTCATGCCTTTTGGCCTTACCAATGCTCCTTCTACATTTCAAGGGTTGTTGGATTCCATTTTCAAACCCTTAGAAAATTTTTGCTAGTATTTTTTGATGACATACTAATCTACAATAGGTCTTGGAAGGATCATGTTCAATATGTTGACAGGGTCCTCAAACTATTAGAGGAGAAACAATTATATGTAAAAACATCCAAATGTTTCTTTGGAGTACAAGAGGTGGAATATTTGGGTCATATTGTAACTCACGAGGGTGTTAAGGTAGAACCTAAAAAAATTAAAGCCATTAATGAATGGAAAGTCCCCACAATAATAAAACAGTTGCGAGGATTTCTCAGGTTAACAGGGTATTATCACAAGTTTGTTAAGAATTATGGGAGAATAGCAGCACCTATAACAACATTATTGAAGAAATATGCATTTTCATGGATTTCTAAAGAAACTGAGGCCTTTGAACATCTTAAAGAGACAATGTGCCTAGCATCGGTCTTAGCTACGCCAGACTTCACAAAAACCTTTATTGTGGAATGTGATGCCTCAGGAAATGGAATTGGTGTTGTTTTAATGCAAGAAGGAAGACCCATTTCTTTTGAAAGTCATTCAATCAAAGGAAAGTATTTACAAAAGACTATTTATGAGAAGGAAATGTTGGCAATACTACATGCACTAAAGAAATGGAGACCTTACCTAATGGGAAGACACTTCAAGGTAAAAACTGATCATGATAGTCTTAAACACTTTTTGGAACAAAG
Source organism: Pinus albicaulis (assembly GCA_034641835.2). NCBI lineage: Eukaryota > Viridiplantae > Streptophyta > Pinopsida > Pinales > Pinaceae > Pinus > Pinus albicaulis. The sequence goes on from CM076577.1 coordinate 316,894,730, forward strand.
ACTATCTTCAGAAGAGCAGCAAAATGGGTCACAAAGATGTTGGGTTATGACTTTGAAATAATCTACAAAAAAGGAAAGCTTAATGTTGTTGCAGATGCACTCTCAAGAAAGAATGAAGAGGTGGAAGCGTTTCTTTGTGCCATTTCTATTATCCAACCAGATTGGATAACCGAAGCAAGAGATGAATGGAAGAAGGACAAAGATGTATGGACACTCATTCAAAAGTTGCAGCAAGATCCTAGTACATCTGATACATTTAGTTGGAAAAACGATTCCTTATGGTACAAAGATCGCTTATATCTTTGTAAGAATTCCCAACTAAAACAAAAGATTCTTCTGGAATTGCACACTTCTCCTCTAGGAGGACACTCAGGATTTTTAAAAACTTACCACGGGGTGAAGAAAGAATTTTTTTGGGATGGCCTTAAATCTGATATTCGAAAGTTTGTGGCGGAATGTTTGGTTTGCCAGCAGAATAAAGTGGAAACAATTAAGACCCCAGGACTTCTACAACCTTTATCCATTCCAAGTCAACGTTGGGAGGAGATTTCAATGGATTTTATCACAGGTTTACCTAAGTACGAAGGAAAGAGTGTCATCATGGTGGTAGTTGATAGAATTACCAAGTATGCACACTTTTGTGCATTATCTCATCCATTTAAATCAAGTATAGTTGCTACAAAATTTATGGACATAATTCAAAAGCTGCATGGAAGCCCAAGGGTTATTGTGAGCGACAGAGATCCCATTTTTATTGGAAATTTTTGGACGAAGTTATTTTCTTGTTTGGGTACTCAATTAGCTCATAGCTCATCTTATCATCCTCAATCTGATGGTCAAACTGAGATAGTAAATAAATGTTTGGAAGGATATTTTTGTTGTTTTGTATCTGATAAACAAACACAATGGGTCAAGTGGTTACCTCTCGCTGAATGGTGGTATAACACTTCCTTCCATACTGCAGCAAAAATGACCCCATTTATGGCACTTTATGGATATCATCCACCATCCATCACATCATCTTTAAGAGAAAATTCGAAGGTTCAAGCAGTGGAAGATCACATCGAGCATCGACAAGAAGTTCTCCAACTCTTAAAGGACAACCTGAATTTGGCACAAAATCGAATGAAACAACAAGCAGATCAACATCGCAGCGAGAGAAGTTTTGATGTAGGAGACTGGGTATTTTTATGGCTACAACCATACGAACAAATGTCCCTAAAGCAAGCTAAGAAGGATAATAAATTATCGCCAAAATACTATGGTCCTTACAAGGTGTTGCAAAAGATTGGTACTATGGCATACAAATTGGAGCTTCCTGCTTCTTCACGAGTGCATCCAATTTTCCATGTTTCATGCTTAAAGAAGGTTATAGGTGAAAATCTTCCAGTTCAAACAATATTGCCCGAACTTGATGAGGAAGGAAAAAATCATATTGGAACCTGAAGCAGTCACAGAAACAAGAACTCGACAGCTATGAAATCGATCAATTTCAGAGTATCTCATCAAGTGGAAGAACTTACCCATTGAAGATTCTACATGGGAAGATGAGAATTTTATACAGAAGCACCCAGAGCTACTCAAGCGTTGAGGACAACACTTTTTTGAAGGAGAGGGGCATGTTAGGTCCCTATATTACTAGTATAGTCCCTTATTGTTGTTAGTGTAACCCCCTTATTGTTATTATTGTACCCCTCTAACCCCCATATTGTTATTATTGTGCCCTTAAATTATTATTGTTAGGTTGGCTAGGATTATATTGTTACCCCAAGGACCCCTATATATAGAAGGAGGTTTTGTCATTTGTATCATCCAAGAATTGTTCATTTATGTAATGTATTAGAGGTTGCCCCCTCACATTGGCTGATTTCTAAGGCGTTGATCTCTCTTTTCTTCTATTTTTGGAGTTGGTTTCATAACAAATTTGGTATAGAGTATTCCTTTTCCTTGAGATGAAATGATGCCAAAATTACAATCTTATTTCTACTCTCTACTCTTTGTTCAAAGCCCTAGCTCTAGTCATACCATGTTGAGAAATCTAGGGCGTTATATGAGTTAGAATCTTCAAGTTCATTTCTCTTACCTTGAAATTTACTTGTGAAATTGTATGTTGATCATGTTAGTGTTCCTTTCATCAAATAAATTCCAACATGAATATCAAAAGGACAAGAACACAAGATGTAGGTGAACAAGATGGAGTCTTTATTATGACTAAAATGCAATTACGCCATACAACCTTTCTAATCATTCCATACCAAAAAAAAATTAGAGGTCATATGTATTTGGTATAGAAGCCATAATTTTCATAGAAGAATACCATACGAACTATATAAATAATCAATGCGAAGGCTATATGCAAACTTCCATCAGAAAGAAAAAAAAATTCATATTGAGGTCATATATATTTGGTATAAAAGCCATAATTCTCAGAGAAGACATACAATACGAAATGTATAAATAATCGATGCCAAAACTATATGCAAAATTCCATCATAGATCCAAATAAGAAATTATATTATGGTCATATTTATTTGATATAAAATCCATAATTCTCAAAGACGACATATCGTACGGAATGTATAAATAATTGATGCCAAGACTATATGAAAACTTCCATCACAGATCTAAAAAAAAATAAAGGAATCAAAGTAGGTGAATATATATATATATATATATATATATATATATATATATATATATATATATAAATGAAATCCTGCGTTGAATATTCGATAGTATAGGCTCGTTATCGAATATTCAACACCTATTATTTCACATACTCATCGGATAATCAATGCCACAATTGACAGACAAAAGCATCAATCATTTGAAACTCCCGTCGGATGAAACTCTCACCCGTCGAATATCCAACGTGTCACCTTCAGCCTGTGTCCCCCAAACTGATCGAACGAAGCACCTGATATTCAAAACTCTCGTCGAAATAATTCATCTTGATGTCGGTTATCTGACGTATATATGTCAAACAGGCGACTCAAGATCGACGAAAGGGAGCTTCAGAGAGATCAAACTCCTATCGCACAATTTACCTATATTTTTTATTAACTGACACCTAAACATCAGTTTTTCCTATCGGAAAAAACTAACTATGTGCCGAATATCCGACGGTGAAATGACATGAGACCTGCCAGATATTCGACATTTGGTGCGTCAGATATCCAATGGTTTATAACGTCGTAAAACTGACTTCAAAGAATCAATTTTTAATGACCATTTTGACCTTTTTGTGTTGGATAATCAACGTCTCTACCGTCGAATATAAAATTTTTATTAAAATTTCGACTATTTGACAAAATTCCAATGATGATTTGCTTCCAATAAGTCACATATTCGACTAATATCTATCGAATTTTGGTCCCATTTTTACTAGTGTATACATTAATAATACATGTGTTTGGAAAACTATAGTCGCTTTGAAGATTTCAAAAGTCAATGGTGTGGACTATAATTCGGAAAACTATAATTGAACGTTTGAAATTCGACAAACTATAATCACTTTGAACGTTGCTTTCATGTGACTATTTGCCAGTGAACACGTGTTTTTCCAGGGTTTTATTACCTAATTCCAAATAAATTCATTCCAAATGTGTATTCAACCTAATATGCAAAGAAAATTGTTGAACATTTAATTCCTCATCTTCAACATGGCTAATGTGCAGTTGTACTTTTGACTATGAAGTAATGGAGCTTTCAGTGGTGTAATCAAGAGTTTTAAACAATTTGCCAAAATTTTCCATTACAAATGTTCTGAACAGGAATATGCAGCAAATCAGTGTGTTTTGATCCTAACCAAGCAATTATAATTTATATTGAATATGATTATTTATTAGATCATAAAATGTTGTTATTTTACATACTTCCATTGATGAAGGATAATGTGTCAAAATTCTCTCAAGAATCCGTATTTCAGACAAAACTTTTTAAAAACAAGTAATCATGCAAGAGGATGTTTTCTAAAAGTCTTAAGTACTAATATAAAAACAAAGTCACCATTGTAGATGCATAAATCCATTGGGGTGGATTTTATGTTAGCACATAGCCAATAAATTTGTGTATATCAAATTGATGAACTATTGTAGGATTATGAATATTATTGAGGATTATTATGCACTTGATATGAAGCTTGAATCACTTTCATGATACATTTTATCCACTGCTTCTCATGATTCTACCAAATATGGAGATAGTGAATATGTTCTTGATAGTCTCAATTAACGAGATTTTGTGGATAGATTTTATGGATGATGATGATGATGGAAAGACAATAGAAGTTGAAGACGAGATGATATAGATAAATAGTGCTTTTATTAGGGATTCAAGAATTTCAAAGTAAAGTGAATCATAATTTGATAGTGATATCTTTCAAAGATGATGATGAACTTGCAATAAAGTACTACTATATTGAACTTATTTTTCTCTCATACATCCGGAGTTTGTGCAATCCCTGAAGGGGTATCTCATCTATGATTTTCATTTTCCATAGAAACCCTTTCCATTAATATCAAAGGGGTAGATACAAAGATATAAGAAGTATGTTTTTAAGGACAAAAAGGTGGAGGAACGTTGTGTTGCCATCAATGCCAAAGGGGTATTATGTTGGTAATGTTAGCATTGATGTCAAATGGTCATTGGTTATGTTGATGGAAACTATTCTATTGATATAAATTGATTACATGTTTAATGTTGTAAAGTGTTATGATGATGTAAATTTATTACATGTTTAATGATTATGATGTGCATGAAGGCTCATGGATGATTAAAGTGATGTGATGTGAAAATGCTACTACCTAGAATTTTTTCTGCAATCTACAACTTGCAAAAAGGCTCTTGTTGGTCCATTTGAAGGCATGGCCAAATATACAATATTATCTATAAGATTCAATGTCTCAAATCCATCTCTATCAATGGTAGAAATTAACAATAATGAGCAACAAAAGAAAGAATATGATGTAGGAGGCTTAGTAACAATGGTATATTTATAGAATTGTGAAGATATCAAGAGTGGGTTTGTAGCAAATCTTGACGCCCGAATGGAAGAGGTGTGGATGAAGGACTTGTTAGAAGAGTTTTTGGAGGAGAGTTCTTCAATGGTCGGGATGGAAGAAAAAAGGCTCAAGTTGGTTTTCTAGAAGGCATGGCCGGATATATAAGATTAGTTTTAGGCATCAATGTCTCAAATCTATCAATATCAATGGGTGAAATTAATAATATTGAGCCTTTCTTCCTCCCGTAGTTAGCGGTCCGCAAAACAATTGATGTAATAAGGGGAATAGGAGCTTTCCTTCACATCACTTTAGCCAAAAAAATTTCTTTTTCCCTTTATGTGTTTCCACTTATATCTGGTGTCTTCATGTGTTTGATGTTTATTGTTTCCCTCATGTGAATGCTTTTAAATTCAATATTATATGTTGAATGCAAATATATCTTTGGTAAATATGAAATAAAAAATTAAGAGATGGAAATATACATAAGTCATTAGTTGAAAAATAAAAAACTGGAAAGCAAAAAAAAAATACTTGAATTATTGTTTTAAAATGACACAATTACTAATTCACCCCCTCTCAGTAATTGCAAATATTCATCAATTGGTATCATAGAATGTTCCTTCAGTATCATCTTTACAACAAGAAGTAATATATAATCCATAAAAATGGCTACTCATGAAGGATTTTCAACAAATAAAGCACCTATGTTCAATGGAACATACTATACCTTCTGAAAAATAAGGATGAAGACATATCTAATGTCTGTTGGTGCAGATGGTTGGGCTACAATGGAGAATTGCTATGAGGAGCCACCTATAATAGGTTAAAAATACGATAATATTGAATTTACATTCAATTAAAAAGCCATGAATTCTATTCTTAGTGAAATAACTAAATCTAAATTTATTAAAATAATTCACTGTACTAGTTCCAAATACAGGTGGGAAAATTTGAAAAATATTCATGAAGATAGCAGTAAAGTAAAATTGGCTAAGCTACAGGTTTACAGAATGTAATTTGAATCTTCAATAATGAATTAATATGACGATGTGTATAAGTTTTTTCTTAGAGTAGATGAAATTGTCAATGTAATGAAGGGATTAGGTGAGAAATTCAAGGAGTCTATAGTAGTTCAAAAATTCATGATATCTCTACCTACTAAATTTAATGCCAAGGCATCAACAATAGAAGAAATTCCCAATATTGAAAAATTAAAAATGGATTAATTACTAGTCTCCCTTATAGCATATGAAATGATAATTACTAAAGGAAAACCATCAACTCAAGATGCAACATTTAAGGTAGAGAAGTCTAGAGGAGATCATGAATGTTCATGTTCAGACTCTAACAAAGAGGAATTGAAATTGGTTATAAGATTGAAGAAATGTACAAGTAAGTAGAAAGGACAACTTCCATTTAAATGTGTTAATTATGAAACAATAGGTCATTAAGCCTCTAAATTCCCATATAATAAGGAAGAGAATGAATTTAAAGGGAAATAAAATAGTAAGTTTGATCAAATGTAGAGAGAGAAAAGGTTTAAAATGAAGAGATTATATGCACAAGTAGATAGTATTTCATCTGAAGTTTCTAGTGAATCCTATGATGAAGATGGAGTTAGAAAATTTATACTAATGGCCATAGAAACCATGGAAAAAGTACATAATGAATGTGAAGAAGAAGAAGAAGGTGAGATAGATCTTGAGGGGGAGCTTATTAGTTCCTTAGAGGAAGTTGATAGACTCAAGATAAATAATAAGAAAGATAAATAAATTCTGTTAAAATATGTAAAAGAAGAGTACAATTTAGAGGGGCTTATATAGTTAAAAGTTGAACTAGAAGAGGCTAAGAAGGTGAAGGAAATTATGCTACTAAACTTAAAGGAGAAAGGAAAAAAAATTGATAGGTTGGAAGAAGAAGTTGTCACCCTCAGAAATAATTTATAGAAAGCACAGGATGAGCTGAATATGAATATTAAACATATAAATGGATCAAAATAGTTGAAAGTAGTATTGAATGATTAGAGGAATATGCTTATCAAAAATATTTTTGGATATGTAGGAGAAACTATTGAAAGGAAGATAAAAGATAAAAGGATCATCAACTTTGTTAAATATGTCACAAGAGAAAAATTCAATAAAAAAAACCCTATGGATGTTAGCAACTCATCACAAAAAAAACAACAAAAAGAGGTCAACAAATCATCCCAACAACAACAAAGAAACCATGTACTTCAAAAATAAATAAGAAGAATGGACAAACATACAATAAGTTATTGGAGACCGTACTTATTTAAGAGACAAATTTATCAAATTCCAAGGAGGTTCTATTCAATGGTACCATTCATTTCTAGGTATGAAAACCTTTTCTATGGATATTGTTACTTATGTAAAAATTTTGGACACAAACCTATAAATTGTAGAGCACATGTTAGAAGAAATGAAACACGAAATACTAAAAGAAGTGAAGTGAGAAACATATCTGCGAATATCAAAACAAACTCAAGTTAGAATAGTAATACATTTTCTCCACCTTTTGTTATCACTAAATGTTACTACCAAGGAAAATTTTAGGGAAGGAAATTTATCTAAAAGTTTAGAAACCTGACAAATCTTTCTAGTCCCTCATATGCAAACCATAAAATGTTTGGTGATACTTGTATAAAATAATTAAAATTTCCAGTGATATTATATAATATTTATAATTTTTTGACGATTTTAAAGCTAAAATAATTTTATACTATAAAATTTGGGTGTATCATTTTTAGAAAAAAAGTGGAAATTGGCGAATATTTTTTTTGGAAAAAGCATTGAAAATTAGCTCACCTATGAATATTAGCCCCTAAAATTTTCTTTGGTTACTTCTGCCAAAATTTCAAGCATAATTCATATGAATGTAAGCTCATAAATAATATTTCACAACATGAGGACAATTTTAGGATAAAATAACTTATGTAGTGGAGAAAGAAAAAGGAAGAAAAGAAAGCTAATAAGTGTGGTCTAGTTCTATATGCTTAGAATAAAAATAGTAATTGGTATGTCAATAATGCTTGTTCTAGACATATGACAGGGGAAGAAATAGTTTTATTATCTTTAGATGAAAATAAAATAGGGAATCTCACATTCATAAATGATGCAGTAGGAATAATTAAAGGAAATGGTACAATTAGCTTGAACAATGGCAGCGGAAAATCTGTGGATGCCTTATTTGTTGAAGGACTAAATAATAATTTGTTTAGTGTCAATCAAATGTGTGAAAGAGGTTATGATTTCATCTTCAGAGATTATGAAAGTGAGATAAGGTCAACAAAAATAGGGAATATACCCGCTAAAAGAGTTCAAACATAAAATAATGTATATATATTGATGGAAGATAATGAAGAATACTACTTGGGAAAACACGATGAGCCTTGGTTGTGGCACAAGAGATTAAAGCATCTAAAATTTGATAATATCAACAGAATTAAGAAAAAGAGAGTATTGATATTTTTTCCTAAGATAACGAAACCTCAAAATCCTTTCCTCAAATCTTGTCAAATGGAAAAACAAACCCAAATTCCATTTAAGAGCAAGGGTCAATTATCAACTAACAAGCCTCTACAACTAGTAGATATAGATTTTTGTGGTCCTTCTAGAAAATAAGAACCTAGAGGAGAGTGATATTTTATGCTGGAAAATGATGATTATTCCAGATTGACATGGGTATCATTCTTAATAAACAAGTTAAAGGATTCGAGAAATTTAAAGTATTCAAGGCATTGGCATAAAATCAAGAGGGTGAAATATAAAGTGCATAAGATCAGATAGAGGAAGTGAATTTACATCTGATGAATTTGTATACTTTAGTGATGAACATGGGATAAGAAGATAGTACACCATTATAGACACACATCAACATAATGGATTGACTAAAAGACAAAACATTCCTATAGAACAAATGACTAGAGCCATGATGCAAGAATGAAATATTGCTCATTCCTATTGGGCATAAGTTGTTCACACAGTAGTTCACATTCTTAATCAAGCACATCTCAGACCCAATTGTGATAAGACACCATATGAATTGTGACATGGTAACCCATGATCTAAATATGGGAAAACTATTTATTGTTGTGCTAGCTCCCTCATCAGTTAAATAAAAATGTGTTTAGGATTGTCTCAAGTTAACCAATTGTGAAGGGGTTTATGTGTCAAGTTGTGTCTTTTATGATCAATTTATGAGTTAATTAGTTGTTAAGAACTCATGTGTAAAAAATTAAATGCAGATAAATCACACACAGCATACACATAATACAATCGCTGATAACAGAGTTCACCTCTCCTAGGCTACATCTCCATCAATCTGCTTCAACTAGCTAGTCCCTCTTGGTATTAAGAGTCAAATGTATTATCAAATGAACCTTCATTTCTTCAATGGATTTGAAACCTACTCCATTGGATTCGTAAGACCCAAAAACTTCAAAAATGACTATTCAATCTCTAAAAATGGTTTCCTGCTAATCTAGGCTTGACCTCCTCTCCTTATGTCCCTTGGCTTGTTTAATATTAAAAGTGGAAAAATCACTTTCAGAAGTGATCCAATGCCTCTACAACCTATTCCATTATGTTCAGAGCATCAAAATAATCTAATAATGACTCTTCTTGAGCCACAAGTAGTCTTCAGCTGATCTGGGCATGGTCTTCCCTCCTGGTGGCCTTGGCTTCTATTTTCTTCAAAGTGACAAAAACACCTTTAGAATTGCTCCTCTGCCTATGAAACTTGTACCAATGGATTCAAAGCATGCCAATCTGCTATGAATGACTCTTCTTGATCCAAAATTGGTCAAAAATGACTCTAGATAGGCCTCATTCAATTTTGCATAGTAATCTGCCTCTAAAACTGGAGAGGACTCCAGTTAGGGAAGCCAAAGTGTAGAAATTTGAATAACTGTTAAATTGTGAACCGAAATTTATCACGATCACACACTATTTGAAACTCATGCAAAATACTATAACCTCTTCTGCTAAATCTCTCATCTGATTTGGAAATACAAACAGCATACACATTAATGTAACAATCACACATAAACCAGTATTTATGGGGAAAAGCTAATGAAAACTTCATGTATCACTAATATAATGACCAGAATATATAATCGTTGTACAAACTCCTCCCTGACTCTCGATGCAAGTCTCCGGTGTTACACACTACACAAGCTCGGATCTAGCAAAACACATGTCGATACATATCATTGCTTTGCCTCTCTTTGCGCGATCGAGATGAATAATGGCCCACGATTTGAGTTCGAATCCCTGCGGTATGCCTTTGCGCAATCCTCATTGGAATCTCCATCAATGTGTGGTGCAAACTCATGCACCAGTATAGTCACAATTGATAGTCACACTGCTCTTTCACCTACCTCTTCACTGGTCTCCACTGAGACTGTCCATGCACTGAAGTTAACTGATGTATTCTTTAGTTGATTAATGAGTTTATAATTAGTGAATTAATTAATAATTAATTCACACCACTCTCACTAGTGTATCAATCAGTTAGACTAGATACAACTAGCTCAATTATGTTTAGCTCAGTTAAACTGAACACAACTCCATTAACTTCCTCAATCAACTCCACCAAACTCTCTCACATGAGTTCTAACTGAAGTCTCCATGAAATAGCTCCACTTGACCCTTAGGAATAGCGTAATTCCTTCTGTCAGCTCCTGTGCCACATCTGTGCACTTAACTGAAGTGCTCCAAGAGAATAAGATAATGTTTATAGTCCAAATATTATTAAGAGCTAATAATATTCGACATATCTATTTTTAGACTGGAAATATAAAAATAGATTCCACCTAGTATGTCTAAAAATAGAAGTCCATCTATTTTTCCGACTTGACCAACCATCCACAAATAGCATCCTGCAACTCATAGAACATGATCCATATGTCTAAAAATAGACATAGTCTAAAAATAGACTTTGCGCCAAAAATAGCCTGCGGGCCCACTTAGTGAAGGCGACTTCATTTCACTAAGCTCATCATCTTGTTGCATTCTCAACACTCCCTCTCAACAAGATATGGATTATCTGCAACCCCTATCCTGCCTCTGTGGTATTCGAATTTGCTCCTGGTGAGCGCCTTCGTCAAGATATCAGCATCCTGATCCTCCATAGGAATGTATGAAAGTAACATGATCTTCCGCTGCACACAATCTCTGATATGATGATACCGGATGTCAATGTGTTTAGATCTATCATGAAATACTGGATTAACCGAGAGTTTGATGCAACTCTGATTATCATAATAAATCACAGTAGGATCCAAGTGTGAACCGAACAACCCGACCAGGATCTTCCTCATCCATATAGCCTCGCATGCAGCCAAACTCGTTGCCATATACTCGGCCTCTGCTGAACTGAGTGCCACGGATCTCTGCTTCCTACTGTACCAAGAAACTGCTGTCGACCCGATACTGAAGATCCCTCCAGATGTGCTCTTTCTGTCCGTTGGGCTCCCTACCCAATCTGCATCCGTGAAACCACACAGCTTCACCTCATCCTCCTGTCTGTACCACAATCCATATCCCGATGTGCCTCTAAGATAACGCAATACATGCTTGCCTGCCTTCCAGAAGAGCTTGGTAGGCTTAACCATAGCTTGTGACAGCTGGTTAACAGCATAGCATATATCGGGTCGTGTATTGACCAGATACATAAGCGACCCCACCAACTGTCGATAAACAGTGGCATCCACTACCTCCGTCGAAGTAGCATCCTCCTTCCTCCAACCACCAGGAAGAGGAGTATCAACAGGCTTGCAGCCATGCATGTTGAACTTCTCCAGTATCTCTCGGGCATACTTACCCTGAGAAACAAACAGTCCATCACTGCGCTACCAAATTTCCAATCCCAGGAAATAATGAAGGAGGCCCAAGTCCTTCATCTCAAACTCTCTAGCAAGATCCTCCTTGCATGAAAGTATCAACAGCTCATCACTTGTCAAAATCAAATCATCTACATAAAGTACAATGATCAGCAACTTACCCTCCACCACAATCTGGTATAGGTTCGGATCCGCCTCACTCTTGGAGAATCCAAGTCCGGTGAAATAACTGTCTATCCGTGTGTACCAAGCACGAGGTGCTTGTTTCAACCCATACAGCGCTCTCTTGAGCCTGCACACATGCGACTCGCTGCTGAAGATCTAGAAACCTTCGGGCTGCTCTATGTACACCTCCTCCTCAATGACTCCGTTGAGGAACGCAATCTTCACATCCATCTGATGAATGTGCCACCCCATCTGCGCTGAGAGAGCAAGAATCGTCCGTATGGAAGAATACCTTGCGACAGGTGCAAAGGTCTCCTCATAATCGATCCCCTCAATCTGTGAAAAGCCTCAGGCAAAAAATCTTGCCTTATACTTCTCCACACTCCCGTCAGCTGCCTGCTTCACTTTGTAGATCCATCTCGAACCCACCACTGATTTCCCTTCCGGCCTTGGGACAATCTCCCATGCACTGTTTCTGACAATCGAATCATACTCTTCCACCATGGCATCTACCCATGCGGGATCCTCCACACCTTCCTCGAAAGAGGATGGCTCTGTCACGATACACTTGCTCACAAGAGCCATGTATCCAGTATACCGGTCAGGTGACTGTCTCTGTCTGCGCTGTGATGTAGGTGCTCCTACAACCTTCTCTGCATCTTGAGCCAGTCGCTTAGCCTCTGTAGTGCGCTTCCGCCCTCTGATGGTTGGCGCTGCATGAGTGGTCTCTTCCACTCCATGAACCTCCTCTTGTGGATGATCCATATCCTGAGGCTCATCCTTAGGAACTAATAGCTCCTCATCTGCATGCAAGTGTGGCTCCCTCTCAAGCGAACACTTCATGGCTTTCTCCTCCTGAAATTTGATATCTCGTCGCACAACAGTCCTGCGACTATCTAGAAAATACACACGATAGTTGTGGGGCGTATCAGTGTACCCCAAAAATATCCCAACCTCTACGGTCGGCTCCAGCTTCTTCCTGGCATCCTTCATCACATGAATGTAAACAGGTGAACCAAAAATCCTCAAATGGGAAATATCAGGCTTCTTACCAGAAAACGCCTCCTCGGGTGTACTCATGCCAAGTATCCTGTGAGGACAACGATTTTGCACATATACTGCAGTATTGCATGCCTCCACCCATAAGTGAATGGGTAGGCCCTGATCATGCAACATCGCCGTGCAACACCCACGATCGTTCTATTCTTCTGCTCAGCAACCCGGATTACTGTTTGTGGGTTGCAGGAATGTATGACCTCTCTTGAATTCCTGCATAACTGCAAAGTCACCAGATTACGAGGATGAATCACAACCATTTTTCGCTCTAAGAGCCTTCAAGCCTTCCCCCGCTTCCCAGATTCTTTCTCAGCCGGTGACTTCGAACTCACGGAGCTTTGAGTATGTCTCACTGTTTCGCTCTTCTTCTGCATGAAGAAGATCCAACACTTACGAGAAAAATCATCAAAAAATATCACATAATACCTGTGCTTTGCTGTCGAAGCTACTGAGAAAGGTCCACACACGTCTGTGTGAATTCTCTCAAGGATCGTCGTGTCGCGACTATCCTTCTCGTGAAAGGTGGCTTTCACAAATTTTCCCAAGGTACACCCCTTGCACTGATCTGACTGCGCAAGAGTGCCCTTAGGAAGCCCAGTAGAAATCTGCTGCAGTATCTTCAAAGCTCCATGGTGAAGGTGGCCCAATCTTCGGTGCCACAACTCGCCATCATCCCGGCTCACCACTCCTTCTGCCTTGCCTGCCATTGCTGCGCAGCCATCTACCTGCAATTGATAAAGGTTCTTAACTCGAACCCCTATCCTCTAGGTCTCACCAGTTGCCTTACTGCGCAGGAAAGCCTTTCCCTCGCTAAAGACAACATCATATCCCTTGTCTTCTAACATCGCCACAGAGATAAGATTCTTCTTCAATCCTGGAACATGCATCACTTCCTTCAATACGAAGGGTTTACCGGACTCCCTCTCAAAGGAAATGGTACCGATACCGGTCGCACTGTATCTACCATCATCGCCCATCTCGATGTGCACTCCAAGATCTTTCTCATCCAAATCGGTAAACAAATCTCGATCTCTTGTCATGTGAAAAGACACACCACTGTCCAGAAACCACACTGATCCCGCCATACTTGAAACCAAGCATGCGATCAGCAAAAAATCCAGCTCAAACTACGAGGCTAAGGCCTCTCCAGCTGTAGATCGAGTAGCCTGCTTATTTTTCTTCTTCTGCGGACAATTTGTGGCATAATGTCCATGTTGGTGACAGTGAAAGCACTTCACCTTGAACATGTCCTGCTTCTTGCCTTTCGCACCGGAATGAGAATCTTTCTTGCTCTTCCCCTTCTTTGCTTTGGCAGCCATAGTGAAATTCTCTTCATCAGAGTTCCTTGATGAAGATCCGTCCCTGGTACTCCACCTTATCTCCTCTTGCACAAGATCCGACCAAAGTCGCTCCCATCCTGGAAATTTCTCCCGACCATTGACAGAGTCCTGATAGGAATGCCAACTCCTCGGAAGCCCAAGGAGATCCAAGCTCACCAAGTCCTCATCATCTACAGTCACCCCCACACTTACCATATCATCCCTGCATTGGATGAACTTCGTGAGGTACTTGGGCATACTGTCGCCTTTCTCCATCTTTATGTTTATGAGTCTATCCTTGAGCACCAACTTCCTCTGGTCGCTCTTGCTTTGGAATAAATCTGTCAAGGCTTTCCACATCAAGAATGGAGAAGCCTTACCATGAAGGCTCGATACTATGTGATCCTTCACACCCTCCAACAGAATCCTTCAACACTTTGCTGTCTTCTTTTGCCATGCGTCAAGTATGGCAACATCAGTAGAAGTAGGCTTTGGGACTTCAGCATCTATGAACTCCTTCAACCCATTGTCATCTAGCACTGCCTCCATCATGTCCTTCCATGCAATATAATTCTAGCTGCCCTCAAGGGCATACTCCAATCTCAATCCGTTGAAAGACATCTCAACTTCGACACCAAGAAAACACTGCTGCAAATTCGAATTCCACCAGCACAAAACTCAACCGCTTCAATGTTTCGCAATTTCTCCAATGATCAATATCGCTCTGATACCATGTATAAATTTGAATAACTGTTAAATTATTCACCAAGATTATCCTGATCACACACTATTTGAGCTTCATGCATAATACATAACCTCTTCTACTATTGATCATCAATTTGCGGAAATATAAACAATCGCATGCACACATTAAAACCATAAACAATCACACATATAAACACAGTATTTATGGGAAAGCTTAAAGCTGAAAACCCCCAACTATCTGTATATTATAATGATAGAGATCATGTAACAATCATTGTACAAACTCCTCACGAGCTCTCAGTACAATCTCCAATTGTTACACACTACACAAGCTCAGATCTAGCAAAACACATGCTCCAATCTGCTCCACCTGTTAGCCTACCTCTACTGCGCAATCCAAGATGAATAATGGCCCAATCTGAGTTCGAATCCCTCTGGTATGCACTGCGCAATCCTCATTGGCATCTCCATCAATGTGTGGTGCAAACTCATGCACCAGTATAGTCACAACTGATAGTCACACTGCTCTTTCACCTACCTCTTCACTGGTCTCCACTGAAACTGTCCATGCACTGAAGTTAACTGATGTATTCTTTAGTTGATTAATGAGTTTATAATTAATGAATTAATTAATAATTAATTCACACCACTCTCACTAGTGTATCAATCAGTTAGACTAGATACAACTAGCTCAACTATGTTTAGATTAGTTAAACTGAACACAACTCCATTAACTTCCTCAATCAACTCCACCAAACTCTCTCACATGAGTTCTAACTGAAGTATCCATGCAATGGCTCCACTTAACCCTTAGGAATAGCATAATTCCTTCTGTCAGCTCCTGTGCCACATCTGTGCACTTAACTGAAGTGCTCCAAGAGAATAAGATAATGTTTATAGTCCAAATATTATTAAGAGCTAATAATATTCGACATATCTATTTTTACACTGGCAATCTAAAAATAGATTCCACCCAGTATGTCTAAAAATAGAAGTCCATCTATTTTTTTCGACTTGACCAACCATCCACAAATAGCATCCTGCAACTCATAGAACATGATCCATATGTCTAAAAATAGACATAGTCTAAAAATAGACTTTGCGCCAAAAATAGCCTGCAGGCCCACTTAGTGAAGGCGACTTCTTTCCACTAAGCTCATCATCGTGTTGCAATATCAACACAAAGTTGGCAGTTCGCTGAAACAGGTGAAACCGCCAAAAATTCCGCCAAATTTTAAGTGCAGTTAACTGGTGCTTAATTAATGTTAAACTAGATTTATGCGCGAATAAACTCGAATTAACTGCGCATAAGCGTGGTTTGGCATAAACAACGTTTAACCACCTTAAGTGCCAAATATTAGGACAATTAATCTAAGATTAAGCCTTAAAGTCCACATATTAGTTTTTTTCCACCCGCCTATAGTTTTGGTAGCATGGACGCATAGGGAGGGGCTTGGCCCCCTTCAAACTCGTTAAAGATTCTTTGAACTTCAAATAATGGTCGGCACCTTGGTCTATTAAGACCCATCGTAGTGGCTTGTTGGTAAAATGTCTGAGTTGTTGGGGGAAGGTCATGGGGTCAAACCCCGACCTTCACCCCTCCATACATAGTTTTGTCAATGGATATTCAACCATAAGTTTTAATACCTTTGAACTTGGCATATGAGTATGTGTCATATATGTAATGTCCAAACCTTTGAATGTGCCAACAGATTTAATTCCAAACACCTTTGAATATTCCAATGGATTGCATATTAATTTAGAACGTTGGTTAATAAAATATATGCCCATAAAATAATTTAAAACCAACCTTTGGACTTGGTTAAAAATTAACATGCCACCATATATATGTATTAAAACCAACATTTGGAATTCAATAAAATTTGACCTTGATGTATAATGATGCAATTCGACCATTGGAGAGGGTCCACCAAATGGGGCACGTGGCGGCCCCTGGCTACACCACATGTCAGCCTCTGGTTGCGTTGTCCCACCATATAAACAAAAATCGAATTCAACCTTAGGAGCCAGGGGAATAATTAAAGGAAATGGTACAATTAGCTTGAACAATGGCAGCGGAAAATCTGTGGATGCCTTATTTGTTGAAGGACTAAATAATAATTTGTTTAGTGTCAATCAAATGTGTGAAAGAGGTTATGATTTCATCTTCAGAGATTATGATTGTGAGATAAGGTCAACAAAAATAGGGAATATACCCGCTAAAAGAGTTCAAACATAAAATAATGTATATATATTGAAGGAAGATAATGAAGAATACTACTTGGGAAAACACGATGAGCCTTGGTTGTGGCACAAGAGATTAAAGCATCTAAAATTTGATAATATCAATAGAATTAAGAAAAAGAGAGTATTGATATTTTTTCCTAAGATAACGAAACCTCAAAATCCTTTCCTCAAATCTTGTCAAATGGAAAAACAAACCCAAATTCCATTTAAGAGCAAGGGTCAATTATCAACTAACAAGCCTCTACAACTAGTAGATATAGATTTTTGTGGTCCTTCTAGAAAATAAGAACCTAGAGGAGAGTGATATTTTATGCTGGAAAATGATGATTATTCCAGATTGACATGGGTATCATTCTTAATAAACAAGTTAAAGGATTCGAGAAATTTAAATTATTCATATTCGAGGCATTGGCATAAAATCGAGGGTGAAATATAAAGTGCATAAGATCGAGATAGAGGGAAGTGAATTTACATGCGGTAAAAAGATTTGTATACTTTAGTGATGAACATGGGATAAGAAGATAGTACACCATTATAGACACACATCAACATAATGAGTTGACTAAAGACAAAACATTCCTATAGAAGAAATAGTAGAGCCATGATACGAGAATGAAATATTGCTCATTCCTATTGGGCATAAGTTGTTCACACGGTAGTTCACATTCTTAATCAAGCACATCTCGGACCCAATTGTGATAAGACACCATATGAATTGTGACATGGTAACCGCAGTCTAAATATGGAAAAGCTTATTTATTGTTGTGCTAGCTCCCTCATCAGTATTAAAATGATGTGTTTAGGATCGTCTCAAGTGAACCAATTGTGAAGGGGTTTATGTGTCAAGTTGTGTCTTTTATGATCAATTTATGAGTTAATTAGTTGTTAAGAACTCATGTGTAAAAAATTAAATGCAGATAAATCACACACAGCATACACATAATACAATCGCTGATAACAGAGTTCACCTCTCCTAGGCTACATCTCCATCAATCTGCTTCAACTAGCTAGTCCCTCTTGGGATTAAGAGTCAAATGTATTATCAAATGAACCTTCATTTCTTCAATGGATTTGAAACCTACTCCATTGGATTCGTAAGACCCAAAAACTTCAAAAATGACTATTCAATCTCTGAAAATGGTTTCCTGCTAATCTAGGCTTGACCTCCTCTCCTTATGTCCCTTGGCTTGTTTAATATTAAAAGTGGAAAAATCACTTTCAGAAGTGATCCAATGCCTCTACAACCTATTCCATTATGTTCAGAGCAGCAAAATAATCTAATAATGACTCTTCTTGAGCCACAAGTAGTCTTCAGCTGATCTGGGCATGGTCTTCCCTCCTGGTGGCCTTGGCTTCTATTTTCTTCAAAGTGACAAAAACACCTTTAGAATTGCTCCTCTGCCTATGAAACTTGTACCAATGGATTCAAAGCATGCCAATCTGCTATGAATGACTCTTCTTGATCCAAAATTGGTCAAAAATGACTCTAGATAGGCCTCATTCAATTTTGCATAGTAATCTGCCTCTAAAACTGGAGAGGACTCCAGTTAGGGAAGCCAAAGTGTAGAAATTTGAATAACTGTTAAATTATTCACCGAGATTATCCTGATCACACACTATTTGAGCTTCATGCAAAATACATAACCTCTTCTACTATTGATCATCAATTTGCAGAAATATAAACAAGCGCATGCACACATTAAAACCATAAACAATCACACATATAAACACAGTATTTATGGGAAAGCTTAAAGCTGAAAACCCCCAACTATCTGTATATTATAATGATAGAGATCATGTAAAAATCATTGTACAAACTCCTCACAAGCTCTCAGTACAATCTCCAATTGTTACACACTACACAAGCTCAGATCTAACAAAACACATGCTCCAATCTGCTCCACCTGTTAGCCTGCCTCTACTGCGCAATCCAAGATGAATAATGGCCCAATTTGAGTTCGAATCCACCTGGTGTGTACTGCGCAATCCTCATTGGCATCTCCATCAA
The DNA here is from genome assembly GCA_034641835.2 of Pinus albicaulis. Lineage (NCBI taxonomy): Eukaryota > Viridiplantae > Streptophyta > Pinopsida > Pinales > Pinaceae > Pinus > Pinus albicaulis. The sequence continues at coordinate 316,914,095 of CM076577.1, forward strand.
TGTGTGGTGCAAACTCATGCACCAGTATAGTCACAACTGATAGTCACACTTGCTCTTTCACCTACCTCTCCACTGGTCTCCACTGAAACTGTCCATGCACTGAAGTTAACTGATGTATTCTTTAGTTGATTTATGAGTTAATAATTGGTGAATTAATTAATAATTAATTCACACCACTCTCACTAGTGTATCAATCAGTTAGACTAGATACAACTAGCTCAACTATGTTTAACTGAGTTAAACTGAATACAACTCCACTAACTTCCTCAATCAACTCCACCAAACTCTATCACTTGAGTTCTAACTGAAGTCTCCATGCAATAGCTCCACTTGACCCTTAGGAATAGCGTAATTCCTTTTGTCAACTGCATGTGCCACTTCTGTGCACTTAAGTGAAGTGCTCCAAGAGGATAAGATAATGTTTAGAGTCCAAATATTATTAAGAGCTAATAATATTCGACATATCTATTTTTAGACTGGAAATATAAAAATAGATTCCACCCAGTATGTCTAAAAATAGAAGTCCATCTATTTTTTCCGACTTGACCAACTATCCACAAATAGCATCCTGCAACTCATAGAACATGATCCATATGTCTAAAAATAGACATAGTCTTAAAATAGACTTTGCGCCAAAAATAGCCTGTGGGCCCACTTAGTGAAGGCGACTTCTTTCCACTAAGCTCATCATCTTGTTGCAATCTCAACACTCCCTCTCAACAAGATATGGATTATCTGCAACCCCTATCCTGCCCTTGTGGTATTCGAATTTGCTCCTGGTGAGCACCTTTGTCAAGATATTAGCATCCTGATCCTCCATAGGAATGTATGAAAGTAACATGATCTTCCGCTACACACAATCTCTGATATGATGATACCGGATGTCAATGTGTTTAGATCTATCATGAAATACTGGATTAACCGAGATTTTGATGCAACTCTGATTATCACAATAAATCACAGTAGGCTCTAAGTGTGAACCGAACAACCCGACCAGGATCTTCCTCATCCATATAGCCTCACATGCAGCCAAACTCACTGCCATATACTCGGCCTCTGCTGAACTAAGTGCCACGGATCTCTGCTTCCTGCTGTACTAAGAAACTGTTGTCGACCCAATACTGAAAATCCCTCCAGATGTCCTCTTTCTGTCTGTTGGGCTCCCTGCCCAATCTGCATCCGTGAAGCCACACAGCCTCACCTCATCCGACTGTCTGTACCATAATCCATATCCCGATGTGCCTCTGAGATATGTGCCTCTGAGATATCTCAATACATGCTTGCTTGCCTTCCATAAGAGCTTGGTTGGCTTAACCATAGCTTTTGAAAGCTGGTTAATAGCATAGCATATGTCGGGTCGTGTATTGACCAGATACATAAGCGACCCCACCAACTGTCGATAAACAGTGGCATCCACTACCTCCGCCGAAGTAGCATCCTCCTTCCTCCAACCACCAGGAAGAGGAGTATCAACAGGCTTGCAGCCATGCATGTTGAACTTCTCCAGTATCTCCCGGGCATACTTACCATGAGAAACAAATAGTCCATCACTGCGCTGCCAAATTTCCAATCCCAGGAAATAATGAAGGAGGCCCAAGTCCTTCATTTCAAACTCTCTAGCAAGATCCTCCTTGCATGAAAGTATCAACAGCTCATCACCCGTCAAAATCAAATCATCTACATAAAATACAATGATCAGCAACTTACCCTCCACCACAATCTGGTATAGGTTAGGATCCGCCTCACTCTTGGAGAATCCAAGTCCGGTGAAATAACTGTCTATCCGTGTGTACCAAGCACGAGGTGCTTGTTTCAACCCATACAGCGCTCTCTTGAGCTTGCACACATGCGACTCGCTGCTGAAGATCTCGAAACCTTCGGGCTGCTCTATGTACACCTCCTCCTCAATGACTCCGTTGAGGAACGCAGTCTTCACATCCATCTGATGAATGTGCCACCCCATCTGCGCTGAGAGAGCAAGAATCGTTCGTATGGAAGAATACCTTGCGACAAGTGCAAAGGTCTCCTCATAATCGATCCCCTCTATCTGTAAAAAGCCTCGGGCAACAAATCTTGCCTTATACTTCTCCACACTCTCGTCAACTGCCTGCTTCACTTTTTAGATCCATCTCGAACCCACCACTGATTTCCCCTCCGGCCTCGGGACAATCTCCCATGCACTGTTTCTAACAATCGAATCATACTCTTCCACCATGGCATCTACCCATGTGGGATCCTCCACAGCTTCCTCGAAAGAGGATGGATCTGTCACGATACACTTTCTCACAAGAGCCATGTATCCAGCGTACCGATCAGGTGACTGTCTCTATCTGCGCTGTGATGTAGGTGCTCCTACAACCTTCTCTGCATCTTGAGCCAGTCGCTTAGCTTCTGTAGTGCGCTTCCGCCCTCTGATGGTTGGCGCTGCATGAGTGGTCTCTTCCACTCCATGAACCTCCTCTTGTGGCTGATCCACATCCTGAGGCTCATCCTTAGGAACTAATAGCTCCTCATCTGCATGCAAGTGTGGCTCCCTCTCAAGCGAACACTTCATGGCTTTCTCCTCTTGAAATTTGATATCCCGTCGCACAACAGTCTTGCGACTGTCTGGAAAATACACACGATAGTTGTGGGGCATATCTGTGTACCCCACAAATATCCCAACCTCTACGGTCGGCTCCAGCTTCTTCCTGGCATCCTTCGTCACATGAATGTAAACAGGTGAACCAAAAATCCTCAAATGGGAAATATCAGGCCTCTTACCAGAAAACGCCTCCTCGGGTGTACTCATGCCAAGTATCCTGTGAGGACAACGGTTCTGCACATATACTGCTGTATTGCATGCCTCCGCCCACAAGTGAATGGGTAGGCTCTGATCATGCAACATCGCCCGTGCAACACCCACGATCATTCTGTTCTTCCGCTCAGCAACCCCGTTCTGCTGTGGGTTATGAGGTGCTATGACCTCTCTTCGAATTCCTTCTGCACTGCAAAAATCCTTGAATTCGCCAGAGATGAATTCACCACCATTTTCGCTCCTAAGAGCCTTCACCTGCTTCCCCGATTCTTTCTCAACCAGTGACTTGAACTCACAGAACTTTGAGTATGTCTCACTCTTCTTCTGCATGAAGAAGATCTAGCACTTACGAGAAAAATCATCAACAAATATCACATAATACCTATGCTTTGCTGTCGAAGCTACTGAGAAAGGTCCACACACGTCTGTGTGAATTCTCTCAAGGATCGTCGTGGCGCGACTATCCTTCTCGTGAAAGGTGGCTTTCACAAATTTTCCCAAGGTACACCCCTTGCACTGATCTGATTGCGCAAGAGTGCCTTTAGGAAGCCCAGTAGAAATCTGCTGCAGTATCTTCAAAGCTCCATGGTGAAGGTGGCCCAATCTCCGGTGCCACAACTCGCCATCATCCCGGCTCACCACTCCTTATGCCTTGCCTGCCATTGCTGCGCAGCCATCTACCTGCAATTGATAAAGGTTCTTAACTCGAACCCCTATCCTCAAGGGACTCACCAGGTTGCCTTCTTGCGTAGGAAAGCCTTTCCCTCGCTAAAGACAACATCATATCCTTGTCTTACGACATCGCCACGAAGATAAGATTCTTCTTCAATCTGCCGGAACATGCATCACATCCTTGATACGAAGGGTTTACCGAACTCCCCTCTTAAAGTAAATAGTACGGAAATCACCGGTCGCCTTTGTATCTACCATCATCGCCCATCTCGATGTGCACTCCAAGATCTTTCTCATCCAGATCAGTAAACAAATCTCGATCTCCTGTCATGTGAAAAGATGCACCACTGTCCAGAAACCACACTGATCCCATCACACTTGAAACCAAGCATGCGATCAGCGAAAAATCTAGCTCAAACTACGAGGCTAAGGCCTCTCCAGCTGCAGATCCAGCAGCCCGCTTATTTTTCTTCTTCTGCGGACAATTTGTGGCATAATGTCCATGTTGGTGACAGTGAAAGCACTTCACCTTAGACATGTCCTGCTTCTTGCCTTTCGCACCAGAATGAGAAGCTTTCTTGCTCTTCCCCTTCTTTTCTTTGGTAGCCAAATTTCAATTCTCTTCATCAGAGTTACTTGATGAAGATCTGTCCCTGGTACTCCGCCTTATCTCCTCTTGCACAAGATCCGACCAAAGTCGCTCCCATCCTGGAAATTTCTCCCGACCATTGACAGAGTCCTGATAGGAATGCCAACTCCTCGGAAGCCCAAGGAGATCCAAGCTCACCAAGTCCTCATCATCTACGATCACCCCCACACTTGCGAGATCATCTGCATTGGATGAACTTCGTGAGGTACTTGGGCATCTTGTCGCCTTTCTCCATCTTTATGTTTCGTCCCCATCCTTGAGCACCAACTTCCTGCGATCGCTCTTGCTTTGGAATAAATCTGTCAAAGCTTTCCACATCAAGAATGGAGAAGCCTTACCATGAAGGCTACTATGTGATCCTTCACACCTTCCAACAGAATCCTTCGACACTTTGCTGTCTTATTTTTCCATGCGTCAAGTATGGCAACATCGCTAGAAGTAGGCTTTGGAATTTCTGCATCTATGAACTCCTTCAACCCATTGTCATCCAGCACCACCTCCATCCTGTCCTTCCATGCAATATAATTCGAGCTGCCCTCAAGGGCATACTCCAATCTCAATCCGTTGAAAGACATCTCAACTTCGACACCAAGAAAACACTGCTGCAAATTCGAATTCCACCAGCACAAAACTCAACCGCTTCAATGTTTTGCAATTGCTCCAATGATCAATACTGCTCTGATACCATGTAGAAATTTGAATAACTATTAAATTATTCACCGATATTATCCTGATCACACACTATTTGAGCTTCATGCATAATACATAACCTCTTCTACTATTGATCATCAATTTGCGGAAATATAAACAATCGCATGCACACATTAAAACCATAAAAAATCACACATATAAACACAGTATTTATGGGAAAGCTTAAAGTTGAAAACCTGAAACTATCTGTATATTATAATGATAGAGATCATGTAACAATCATTGTACAAACTCCTCACAAGCTCTCAGTACAATCTCCAATTGTTACACACTACACAAGCTCAGATCTAGCAAAACACATGCTCCAATCTGCTCCACCTGTTAGCCTGCCTCTACTGCGCAATCCAAGATGAATAATGGCCCAATATGAGTTCGAATCCCTCTGGTATGCACTGCGCAATCCTCATTGGCATCTCCATCAATGTGTGGTGCAAACTCATGCACCAGTATAGTCACAACTGATAGTCACACTGCTCTTTCACCTACCTCTTCACTGGTCTCCACTGAAACTGTCCATGCACTGAAGTTAACTGATGTATTCTTTAGTTGATTTATGAGTTAATAATTAATGAATTAATTAATAATTAATTCACACCACTCTCACTAGTGTATCAATCAGTTAGACTAGATACAACTAGCTCAACTATGTTTAACTGAGTTAAACTGAATACAACTCCACTAACTTCCTCAATCAACTCCACCAAACTCTGTCACCTGAGTTCTAACTGAAGTCTCCATGCAATAGCTCCACTTTACCCTCAGGAATAGCGTAATTCCTTCTGTCAGCTGCATGTGCCACTTCTGTGCACTTAACTGAAGTGCTCTAAGAGGATAAGATAATGTTTGGAGTCCAAATATTATTAAGAGCTAATAATATTCGACATATCTATTTTTAGACTGGCAATCTAAAAATAGATTCCGCCCAGTATGTCTAAAAATAGAAGTCCATCTATTTTTTCTGACTTGACCAACCATCCACAAATAGCATCCTGCAACTCATAGAACATGATCCATATGTCTAAAAATAAACATAGTCTAAAAATAGACTTTGCGCCAAAAATAGCCTGCAGGCCCACTTAGTGAAGGCGACTTCTTTCCACTAAGCTCATCATCGTGTTGCAATATCAACACAAAGTTGGCAGTTCGCTGAAACAGGTGAAACCGCCAAAAATTCCGCCAAATTTTAAGTGCAGTTAACTGGTGCTTAATTAATGTTAAACTAGATTTATGCGCGAATAAACTCGAATTAACTGCGCATAAGCGTGGTTTGGCATAAACAACGTTTAACCACCTTAAGTGCCAAATATTAGGACAATTAATCTAAGATTAAGCCTTAAAGTCCACATATTAGTTTTTTTCCACCCGCCTATAGTTTTGGTAGCATGGACGCATAGGGAGGGGCTTGGCCCCCTTCAAACTCGTTAAAGATTCTTTGAACTTCAAATAATGGTCGGCACCTTGGTCTATTAAGACCCATCGTAGTGGCTTGTTGGTAAAATGTCTGAGTTGTTGGGGGAAGGTCATGGGGTCAAACCCCGACCTTCACCCCTCCATACATAGTTTTGTCAATGGATATTCAACCATAAGTTTTAATACCTTTGAACTTGGCATATGAGTATGTGTCATATATGTAATGTCCAAACCTTTGAATGTGCCAACAGATTTAATTCCAAACACCTTTGAATATTCCAATGGATTGCATATTAATTTAGAACGTTGGTTAATAAAATATATGCCCATAAAATAATTTAAAACCAACCTTTGGACTTGGTTAAAAATTAACATGCCACCATATATATGTATTAAAACCAACATTTGGAATTCAATAAAATTTGACCTTGATGTATAATGATGCAATTCGACCATTGGAGAGGGTCCACCAAATGGGGCACGTGGCGGCCCCTGGCTACACCACATGTCAGCCTCTGGTTGCGTTGTCCCACCATATAAACAAAAATCGAATTCAACCTTAGGAGCCAAAATTAAAAATATTTCACCTTCAAACCTTGACCGACGAATCCTGTAGTGACACTTTTCACAATGTCATTGGCTCGAAGGGCCTTTGACCATGGTTGACCTCTATTGACTCCTATGGCTCTTTTTTTTTTTAAATTTCCATGTTTTGAATGGCGGTCAGTGGGCTCTAACTTCCTCATACAGAATCTTTTTTGAGTGAAATGAATTGTGCCAAATTCTTGGCAATGGGACGGATCAGGTAATTCTGGTTTGGTGAAATTCTGAGCACTTTTAATTTTTTGCAAATTTTTGCCCCCAATCCAGATTCTAATCACTCCTTCCCACTAGCATACTTTTGGACCCACAAAAGCTGGTTATCTCATGAGATTTCAACACTCCTTTCTTTCCCAAGTTCTATCATCTTGATTCTACTTGGAAAAATCGCCATGACAACCAATTGGGTTCACTCACATGCCTTCCCTTGCAAATGGCTTGGCTCTTCAACCAATGTTCTCCTTTTTCTGCTGACCTAATCCAACACTTGCTGCCTACTTGCTGACAGATATAACACTTTGTTGTACCAAATCAATCCCTTGGTGCTTGGAAAACTAAATGATTTCCTTCCCACTGAGAATCATGTTCCTCCTTTGCACAAACATACATTTGATGCAAGCTTCTCCTTGGAAACCATTTTCCCAAGTTAAGCCCATATGAGTGAACTACAACAATGAGTTACGACATCAATAATAATAAGAAAATAAATGACCATTATTTTACCTCCACGGTTCCAAATTCCACATATGGAAGAATGCATGCGCCATCTCCTTCTCTTCTTGGTGTCAACACATAAAATGGTCTAGAATGGCTGAAATTTTTTTGGATGCAAATTATTTGACATCTTGTCCCTTTTTCCATCATCCTCTGGTTTGACATGCTGATCATGCCATGGTTTTGAGAATGAAGGCTAAACATGAGCCTCTTGCTCAAGAGTGGACCTTCAAAAATCTTGTGACATCTTGTCACAAACACAACCATCAATTTTAAAAAACACATCATGCAAGAAACATAACTTGACGACATATCATTTTTCTCCTTCAAAGAAACAAATTTCACATCATGTGAACATCTCCATGTACTCTTAAATCTTGGTGTACAAGCTCATTAACCAAACGCAAGTCGAAAAAACATGCCTCTTAAAACAATTGACTCTCAAGTCAAGCATAAGCATGTGTAACAATTTGACAATTCTTTTTCCGAAACAAAAAGAATTTCACATCTCATGAAACACTTCATCAACATATCCCTTTCATATTTGGAGACAAAATCAACTCTTCCAAGTCGATATGACATGCATGTGAAAATTATCAACACTCTCAAGTTAACAACATACATGTTAAACAAAGCAATCAATCCCACATAAGGTGATCACTCATGCATGTTCATACACAAAAACTCTCATGAATGTATAAATGCTTCACCTCTCTCACAAGTACAATCATAAGTAAAAGAACCACATTCATATTTACATGTACTTAAAGATATGAAATGAACAAATTTTGCTGAAATAATAGTGAGTCAACATACTCCACTTTCAAACACCTTCTTGGCGTAAACATGCAACATTCATTCAATTGGAAAATAAATGCATCAATCATAAAAATACATGCAAAGCCTTAATTGGATATGAAATCTAACCATCTCTTACCAAACCATTTCAATGGAACTTCTTTTAGCTGCACTCATCATCATGTGAATCATCCTGACCCACATCAATTATGGAATCCACTTTTCCATTCTTGTCAAACTCTCTTTCATCCTTCTTCAAATGTCATGGATGACTTGTTGGATACAAAGTCCAACACTTGTCTACAAGATGACCTTGCTTATGGAAATGAGTGAAAAATAATTGCATCTTCTTTTCAACATGGTTTCCATTATCCAATGGACCTTTGGCTTTCTACCTCCTTTTTTTTAAAATTTTCATGTGCATGGCTATCTTCTTCCAACATCTTGAAACATTATGGTTATTCAAACCACAAAAGGAACATGCAAAATTTTCCCAAATATTATGTGAGAATTTTCCATGTTTATCATAATCAAAAGAAACTTGATTACAGACATATTTATACCTTGAACATTCACCTTTGTCGTCTCCTTGAGGAGATGAATGTGATGAGGTAGTGGACCTCTTCGGAATACCAACAATTCATTCGATTACTTTAGATGTTTCAACATCCTTTTGTTCACCATTCTCATTAGTTGCATGTTTATGAGCATCTTCTCGCAAAGTAGGTGTGAAACTTTTGCATTCCTCATGAACACAATTTTCACAAGCTTGAGGTAATGAACATGAAATGAAAGACCTTCTTGGAACACCTTCATGTGCCTTCATGGCTTTGGAGAATAATCCATCATGCTGTCCATAACCAAGACCCAAATACTTAGGCCTTTCCTCTACAACAATTGGCTCAACTATGCTTTTTGCATGTTTTCCTAATCCTTTACCTTCATAGCCCATTTTCATCAATAATTTGGACCCTGTTCCTCTAGTGTTTCTTTCAAAATCACCTACACATTCATCTTGAGAGGAATTAGAAGATAAACTTGAATTGCATACCTCTTTTTCAAGCACATACATGGCTAACGTTTCTTTGACATCATTGAGCTGAGTCTCCATCTCATGCATATTTTCAAGGATTTTATTTGCAATATGGAGCTGAGTCTCCATATCATGCATATTTTCAAGAAGTTATTGCTTCTCCTCCTTCATGGAAATCAAATTCTCTTGAAGTGTAATTCTCTCCCTCTTATCTTCATACATCTCTTGCACCATAACATTCATGCTGTAGAGCTTCTGAAACATCTCTTTATCAAAGAGTTTTGCTAAGGAAGATTGACTAGAAAACATCAGTTAATGAAGCTTCCATCACACATGAAATGCATACAAAGCTTCCTTGCCATGATTTGAGAACTGAGCTCTCAATCTTGACCTTCACCTTCACACATAAACTTGCACACAGTTAAATTATCCTTGCACAAATTCAAAAACCAATAGCTAATTATTATAGCTAACCTTGGCTGAAATGAGCTAAACTTTTCTCTAACACAAACTTGATATGAATATGGGCAAACAAGTTATGTTGTGCTAGCTCCCTCATCAGTTAAATAAAAATGTGTTTCGGATCGTCTCAATTTAACCAATTGTGAAGGGGTTTATGTGTCTTTGATGATTAAATTATGAGTTAATTATATGTTAAAAAATCATGTACAATAAATGAAATGTAGAGAAATAACACACAACGTACACATAATACAATAGATGATAACAAGGTTCACCCCTCCTAGGCTACATCTCCATGGACCTGCTTCAACTAGCTAGGCCCTCTTGGGATTAAGAATCAAGTGTATGATTGCATGCATCTACAATGCTCCAATGGATTTGAAACCTAATCCATTAGGTCCAAAAGACCCAAAAACCTCAAAAATGACTATGCAATCTCTAAAAATGGTTTCCAGCTGATCTAGGCTTGACCTCCTCTCCCAGTGGCCCTAGGCTTGTTTAATCTTCAAAGTGGTAAAAACACTTTCATAATTGCTCCAACGTCTCTACAACCTACTCCATTGTGTTCAAAGAATCAAAATAATCTAATAATGACTCTTCGTGAGCCACAATTGGACAAAAATTGCTCTAGATAGGCCTCATTCAATTTTGCTTAGTATCCTACCTCTAAAATTGGAGAGGACTCCAGTTAAGGCCGCCAAAGTTGGTAGTTCGCTAAAATTGGTGGAACCACAAAAAATTTCACCAAATTTTAAGTGTAGTTAATTGGTGCTTAATTAATGTTAAACTAGATTTATGGGCGGATAAACTGGAATTAACTGAGCATAAGTGCGGTTTGGCATAAACAATGTTTAACCACCTTAAGCACCCAGTATTAGGATAATTAATCTGAGATTAAGCCTTAAACTTTTCATATCAGTTTTTTTCTGCCTGCTTGTGGTTTTGGTAGCATGGACGCATAGGGAGGGGGATGGTCCCCTCCAAATCCCCGTCGGAGATTCTTTGAAATTAAAATAGCGATCGACGCCTTGGTCTATTAAGACCCTTCATAGTGGCTTGTTGGTAAAATGTTATATTTGTTGGGGGGTGGTCATGCGGTCGAACCCTGACTCCCCCCCCCCCCCCCCCCCCATACATAGTTTTGTCAACAAATATTAAACCATAAGTTTTAATACCTTTAAACTTGGCATATGAATATGCACCATATATGTAATGTCCAAACCTTTGAATATGCCAATGGATTGCATATTAATTCGGAACTTTGGTTAAATAAAATATATGCCCATAATATAATTTAAAACCAACCTTTAGACTTGGTTAAAATTTAACATGCCACCATATATATGTATTAAAACCAACATTTGGAATTCAATAAAATTCAACCTTGATGTATAATGATGCAATTCGACCATTGGAGAGGGTCCAATAGAGGGGGCATGTGGCGGCCCTTGGCTACACCACGTGTCAGCCTCTGGTTGGGTTGTCCCACCATATAAAAAAAATTGAATTCAACCTTAGAAGCCAAACCTAAAAAAATTTCACCTCCAAACCTTGACCGACAAATCCTGTAATGACACTTTTCATAGTGTTATTAGCTCGGAGGGCCTTTGACCATGATTGACCTCTGTTGACTCCTTTGACCCTTTTTTTTTTAATTTCCATGTTCTGAACAGTGGCCAACGGGCTCTAACTTCCTCATACGGACTCCGTTTTGAGTGAAATGAATTGTACTAGAGTCCTGACGACTAGATGAATCCGGTTGTTCTAGTTTGGTGCAATTATAAGCACTTTTTATTTTTTGGCAAATTTTTGCCCCCAATCAAGATTTTGATCAACCCAACATATATCAAACATTTCAAAGTGTTTAGAAGTAAGTGATATATAAAAAAAAACTATGAAAAGCTAGGAAAGTTTGAATCTTGATCAGATGAAGGAACACTTTTGGGATATTCAACAAAATGTAAAGGATATAGGTGCTACAATAAAAAGGTGCATAAGATTGTTGATTGTATAGATGTGAAAATTAATGAATATTTTCCTAGCAAGAACAAGATCACATGTTTTATCAATCCTCCAGATCATCATGTCAGAGAAGAAGAAGAAGAACATGATGAGGACTCAAAAGAAACAAAGACTCATTTAAAATATCCCTCAAGGTATTGACAAAAGAACCATTCTTGTAGTCAAATTATTGGTGATAAAAGTGCAGGAGTTCAAACAAGGAGGAAACTTGCAGAGACAATAGGTCATGCCTAAATTTCCATGCTATTAAAGATTGGACCAAGGAATTTGTATTAAGAAAGAAAATACAATCAATGGATATATGACATGAACGAGGATATACATCATATTGAGAAGAATAAGACCTGGGAACTGACACCAAGATCAACAGGTAAGAATATCATAGGTACAAAATGGATATTCAAAAATAAACTAAATGAGAAGGGACAAATTGCTATAAATAAAGAAATATTAGAATGCAAGGGTTACTCATAGGTAGAAGGGTTGAAAAATGAAGAAACATTTGATCTAGTGTAAATGTTAGAAGAAAGTATAACATTTCTTGCTTTTACATGTTATAAATATTTCAAAGTATACCAGATAGATGTCAAGTTTTCCTTTTTAAATGGAGAACTTGAGGAGGAAGTTTAGATAGAACAACCTGAAGGCTTTTTATTGTCAGATAATTCTAATTATGTATGCAAGTTAAATAATTCACTATATGGAATCAAACAAGTCCCACGGGCATGGTACTTAAAGTTGGACAAGTACCTTCAAAATAAGGGTTTCAAGAGAGGTGAAATCGACAATAATATGTATATTAAGTCAAATGAAGATGAATTTTCAATTTTCACTTGTTTATTTATATGTTATAATGTTTGGTAGTAACAAAGTCTCTCTGGTACAACGAGTACAACAATTTTCTAGTGAAATTAAACCATAATTCAAAATATCAATGATTGGTGAGCTTTGTTTTTACTTAGGTTTGTAAATCCCACAAAAATGAGAAGGCATATTCATATCTCAAGAGAAATATCTAAAATTTATGTTGAAAAAATTCAAAATGGAGGACTGTAAACTTGTCATAAATCCCATGATAGTTGGATGTAAGCTATCTAATGATGATCAATCACCTAAATTTGATCATAAATTATACAAAGCTATGATATTCAGCCTATTATGTCTAATTTCATATAGACCAAACATAATGCTAACTATGGTACTTGCAGCAAGATAGTAGTTAGAATCAATGAAAATCCATCTTCTAGCAACAAGAAAAAAATATTGAAATATTTAAAAGGTACAAAATATTATGGACTATGGTACCGAAAATGAAAAAAAATTACTCTCATAGCCTACACAAGACTAGACCAGCTATATGGATGATATAAAAAGTACAAGTGGTGGAAAATTTTATTTAGGAGAATCATTGGTTTCATGTCTAAGAAAAGAATAACTTATGTATCCCTATCTACTACAGAAGCCGAATACATAGTTGTTGCAGTTTGTTGCACACAAGTGCTCTGGATGAAGCAAACTCTACAGGACATCAAGGTAATATATAATGAACCTATTTATATTAAGTGTGAGAATGCAAGTGCAATAATAAACTCAAAGAATCAAGTGCTACATTCCAAGACTAAACATGTCCCTATAAAATATCATTTCCTTAGAGATAAGGTGGCTGAGAAAATAGTGAAATTAGGGTACATATATACTAAATAATATATAGTATATATCTTGACTAAGCCCTTGGAAAAATAACCATTTAAATATCTAAGGATCAAATTAGGGATAGTCCTTGCTCCCTCTTCTCATTAGTTTGACTTCAAAGAGGAGATTCAAAGGACCGTAGAGGCTTCAAAGGATTGTATAGAATAATAAAATTATGGAATATCTAAGGGGAGTCTCTACAATCATATGAGTAGCAACAAAAAAACAATGACAAGTACGAAATTCCATATCGCAATAAGAATATGTTGGATCAACCTTCTTCATGTAGAAAACCATCAAGTTGGTCTAACATTCAAAAAGTCAACATTTGATCATATAACATTGGTATCAAAATCTATGCAAGAAATGTGTATCTAACCTATCCTCATCAAAGGGTAAATAGTTGGACATACATAGTCAAATATTTTTTAATATGATTCTAGTTCAGTATATGTATATTCTTGCATCACTAGGATTTCTTCAATATCCTTCATCTCTGTCATTACAATCACAAAGAATTTGAATTATATATACGATTTGTATTGAAGCAAAATTTTTGATCTTATCTACTCATGTATACAAGTGATGGATGCCTAAAATATTGAATTTACTAAGCAATTAAATTAAAAAGGGCTAATGAGTTCAAATAAATAAGAACAAGCACACAAATTGTGACTTCCTCAAAGATTTGCTTGAATAGTAAACCATGGAGCACAATTGCATATTTGAAGACAAAGAGACCTAATTTATGAAAGAAGTGTTGGTCAAATGAAGAGCCACAACCTCATAAAATGACGCTTAGCTTCGTAAAATGAACTCATTTTTGTATGAAAACTACTAAAGGGCCACTCACACTATGAAAATATGTGAACAAATAGACTCGGTATGCATTAATAAAACTATTTATATGAAGTGTAGACAAGGATAAATACTATATTAAAAAATTTAAGTAATACAAAAATACTAGAAGATAAAGACCATGACTTGAAAGATAATACATAAATCGATTATTAGTGAGCTATCACAATTAAATTCTACACAAATAAAATATGCATAAGGCTAACATTGAGAAGAGATATATGTAGAAACTAAATTAGAAATTTGATTGAAAATGAAAATACCAATTACAAATGATAGTACCATATAGAGACTAATAAATGACACCCTCATACACTAAACAGAAAGACAAAAACATCAATGTGCAGATATAAATATGCAGATCAAAATAAATATATACAAGACTATATATTCAATATCGACTATATACATTATATGCATGACTATTGAATATATACAAGACTTGCATCGACTATTGAAAGGAATATACTATATACATTATATGCATCGACTATATACATCGACTATTGAATATACACCTTGCATTGAATATATGCATTGACTATTGAATTTATATGCACCAACTATTGAATATACACCTTGTATCAACTATTTGACTATTTAATATAGACCTAAGAACATACATAGTTCGAACATTTTGACGGGTACAACTGAATGGAACATTATTCGATAACCACCGACAAGAGACCTATTGAGGTAAGGAGTGAATACAATTCGTAAGTTTAACGTTCCTGACTTCAATCAAGGTGAATGAACTATATATCTATTAATGACACCTATATATCTATTAATGACAACTCTTTTCTCCTAACTTTGATCAAGTCAGAGCAGGGAAAGAACTTATATATGGGAAACAAGAAGACAATGAATGGTGGGTTGCAACTATTCAACCAACCATTTGATGGACTGAAAAGGAAACATTATTTTGAACACTGGGTAGATGAGCATATTGAATGGGAATGCAAAGGAGAATTAAAAATTCCTCTGTGTCTCAGGTGTGGTGGCGAATTGTGTTTTTTACGATCATGGAAATCCTCACAATTTGGGAAAACTATGAAGTTTCTGGGAGAGCAATGGAATATGTAGTGAGTATATTGTAGATTCTATAGAAGAGGAGATTAAAATCTTCCTCTACAGAGAAACAATTTCTCTATGGTCAGGATGGAGGAAAAATGACTCAGGTTGGTCTGCTTGAAGGCATGGATGGATATATAAGATTAGTTGTAGGCTTCAATGTCTCAAATCCATCGTTATCAATGGGTGAACTTAAGAATATTGACAAAAAATAGAATGAATACGATGCACGAGGGATGGTAACAACGATGTATATAAATTATTATGAGGGTATCAAGAGTGGGTTCGTAACGAATCTCAACGCCCGAATGGCGAAGGAGTGGATAGAGGACTAGTTAGAAGAGTTCTTGGAGGACAGTGCAACAACAACATGAGCAAGAGATAAAACTCTAAATATAAGGAACTTGCATTAATAATTAAGATCAGTGCAGAAACTGTGAAATAAAATCTCTCTAATTCCCACCATCAATTTCGTCTGAGTTTCGAATAGGCAATGCAGACAACTCAAATATACTTAAAGAGATCAAGAGCATGGGTATTGGTAATCTAAATGAAATGGAACAAGTTTTCAAGGAGAGTTTTCACTAGGTATGACAAGGACGTAAAGGAACAAAGTATCTAATGAGTAACACTCAAAGAGACAGAGATGTAGAGGTATGATCAGGACTAGTAGAGAGGACATAATTGGTGTTATAAATCGTTACCTGTCATGCCAAAACCTGAAGTGGACCATTTGTGTGCCAACATATGTTACACCTGTAACAAATCGAATCTATAATATGCATATTGGTAAATAAAGAATTGGTGTCAGGACATGTTACACACATATTATATGTTACTTTGATATGAAACGTTTCCTAGTCAGGAAACCCGAGTGACCTCAATGAAAAACGGATGAGAATCTCATATTGAAGACGTCAGAATAAGAAATAATAATGAAAAATTAGTTATAACATTACTTATTTCTGTATGTCTAAGGATATCATATTCTATGTGTGAGTATGACAATGTATACGTTAAGAATACAGGTGTTCAACAAACTATAATCACTTTGAACATTGCAAAAATCAATGGCGTGGACTATACTTCGGAAAACTATAATTTCTTTCAATGTTGTGAAATTAGAAAAACTACCATCGCTATGAACATTTCTTTCATGTGACTATTTATGACATATTTTTTAGGGTTTTATTCCCTAATTCCAAATAAAGTCATTCCAAATGTGTATTCAACCTAAGATGTAGAGAACATTGTTGAACGTGTAATTCCTCATCTTCAACGTGCCTAATGTGCAGTTGTAATTTTGGTTGTGAAGGAATGGAGCTTTCAATGGTGTAATCAAGAGTTTTAAATAGTTTTCCAAAATTTTCCATTACAAATGTTCTGAACGGGAATATGCAACAATCTAGTGTGGGTTTGATCACGACCAACCAATTATAATTTTGGTTGAATACCATTATTTTTCCGATCATAAAATGACGATATTTTACATGCTTCCAATGTTGAAAGATAGTACGTCGAAATTATCTCAAGAAAACAACCTTTTCAAAACAAGTAACCATGCAAGAGGATGTTGTCTAAAATTCTTAAGTACTGATATAAAAACAAAATCACCGTTGTAGCTGCATCAATCCCTTGGGTTGGATTTTATGTTAGCACATAGCCAACAAATTTGTATATATCAAATTGATCAACTGTTGCAAGATTATGACTATAATTGAGGATTTTCCCTATCACATGCACTTGACATGAAGCTTGAATCACTTTCAAGACACATTTTATCCATTGAGTATGGAGATAGTGAATATGTTTTTGATAGTCTCCATGATCAGGATTTTATGGATGATGATGACGATGGTGGTGATGGAGAGATAATATAAGTGGAAGATGAGATGATCTAGAGAGATACTACTTCTAGTAGGGATGGAATAATTTCAAAAGAAAGTGACTCAGAATTTGATAGTTGTCTCTTGCAATAAACTATTATATTGAACTTATTTTTTCTCTCATACATCTGCAGTTTGTGCAATCACTGGAGGGGTATCTCATTTCTAATTTTAACTATCCATAGAACCCATTTCCATTGATGTCAAAGGGGGGAGGTATGAAGATATAAGAAGGATAGTTTTCACGAAAAAAAGGGGGAGGATTGTTGTGTTTCCATCGATGCAAAAGGGGGATAATGTTGGTATTTTTGGCATTGATGCCAAATGGTCACAGGTTATGTTGATGGAAACTATTATGTTGATATAAATTAATTACATGTTTGATGTTGCAAAGTGTTATGTTGATGTAAATTGATTACATGTTTAATGATTGTGATGTGCATGAAGGCTCAAGGATGATTAAAATGATGTGATGTGCAAATGCTACTACCTTGAATTTATTTTGCAGGCTACAACTTGTAAAAAGGCTCTTCTTGGTCTGTTTGAAGGCATGGTTGAATACATAATATTAGTTACAGGCTTCAATGTCTCAAATCCATCGTTATCAATGCGAGAAATTAACAATACTGAGCAAGAATAGAAAGAATAAGATGCAAGAGGGTTTCTAACAACGATGTATTTATAGTATTGTGAAGGTATCAAGAGTGGGTTTGTAGCAAATATCAATGCTTGAATGGAAGAGGAGATAATGAAGGACTCATTAGAAGAGTTGTAGGAGGAGAGTAATACAATGGTCGGTATGGAGGCAAAAAGGCTCCTATTGGTATGCTAGAAGGCATGGCCAAATATAGAAGATTAGTTGTAGGATTAAATGTCTCAAATCCATCATTATCAATGGGCCAAATTAACAATATCAAGTATTTTTTCCTCTTGTAGGTTGTAGGTAGTGGCGTGCAAAATATTTGATGTAATAAGGGGAGTAGGAGGTTGCCTTCACATCACTTCAACCAAAATTCATGGTTTTTCCTTTTATGGGTTTCCACTTATATTTGTTGTCTTCATGTTTTTTTTTTTTGTGTGTGAATATTGTAGGACCTCGCTATTGACTATTATATAAAGAGAAAGTTGTTATACATGAATAAAAAGTTCTAGTAGCCTCAACCTGCCCATAGGAAACCAGGCCTGTTGGCCACCGCAAAAAAATATAACCCGACCAGTAACAGTACTGTTTTTTCCTGCGATGGACAGCTAAAACACCCTGAATATGTCCATAGAAACTACAAATGAAATAAACAGATAGTGTAATATCGACAAAAAACATACAAAAAGAAGCAGAATAAGCAATTAGCCATCTGAAGATTCAACAGGAGCAGGGTCTTTAACAGTAGACCCAGGCAATTCAACTTGCTGCAAGTGGAGTAATTGTTGTTCCATCCTATCAAGACGAGCAGTAACTTGGCCTTGCAACTGAATGTTGAATGAATTTTAAATTCATTATTATATGTTGAACGCAAAAGAAACAATTAAGAGTTGAACATATACATAATTCATTAGCTTCAAAAGAAAATACTGGAAAGTAAAAAATAGAAAATTTAACTTGAACTGATTGTTTTAAAATTACACAATTATTGATTCACCCCCTCCCCTAAGTAATTTCCAAGTATTCATCTTACCCTCCAATATCCCTCTAATTGGTTTCTTCCCCCACACCTTCATCAAACTAAATTTTGATGGAACAACAGAAGGAAGTCCAAGGAAAAAAGGTTATGAAGGAATTTTCTATAAGCATAATCTTCCTTTAATATGGATCCTTAGGGGTCTCCAAAAATAATGTAGCAGGGTTGAAAGCGCTAGAAATTGGTTTAAACTATGCTTAGGCTCTACGTTACTCAAATATTATTTTGGAAGGAGATTCACAATTGATAATCAACGTGATCACCAAAATCATTCATGGATTAAATCCTAGTAGTATCTCAAAAATTTGGAGATTAGAAAATTCCTTGGAGAAGGTGGAAAACAAAATGTGGTGCATCCTTTTCATTATTCCTTTGCATATCATAAGAGAAGGAAATAAAATTTCCGACCTCCTGAAAAACAAAGGATCCAAACATCAACTGCAACAATACAAAGGAGCATGGACAAATTGGCCTTGGACCGTCTAAAACAATACTGATCAAATCTTGTAGAAAAATATCTCTGTTATCTATATCGAGTGTAAGGGAAGGGGAAAGTGGGGGATGGCATGGTTACCATCCCATTGAGAATAAATTTAGGCGACATGGCCATCCATCCCCTAAGATATTAATTGCAAACAAGTGTAGAGGGTGGCATAGATGGTTAGAAGGTACATAGTCTAGTATAGTTCACCATTGTTGGTCCAACTTGCAAACCATGTCATTCATGTCAAGGCATGGAGTAAAATGAGGAGGGCTCATGATGATAACTTGTGTATCATTACAAGCCTGACACACCATGTTAATTTTTCATTTCAAGAGGTTGAATGCTTGAAATTGGGACGTCAATCAACCTTGACACAATTCAATTTTGAATTATTTAGCTACTCTTTGTTATGACATTCCATTATTCATGATTATGGCTGAATGGTCTTGGTTTTGGGCTTTATTGCAAGAAAATTACATGTTTGGATATAAATTGGGTGGCTAGTGTTGAATTTTGTACCTATTTTCAGTCTTCATAATGTTGTTTTGTACTTGTAAAATATTAAATGTAAATTATATATGAAGCATGTTCTTCATGCTTGTAAGAAAATGTAATTATTTATTTGTATCATTCTCTTCAAGAGCAGGAACATGAAAATTTAAATTTGTATTTTTTCCTCCACAAAGACCAAATCAACCCTCCAAAGAACAAGTTGGGTTGCCCAAGAGTCGTGTCCCTTCGCATGGAAAAACAAATATAAATATGCATGTTCGCTCTCTTACAAAGGCACTTCAATTATATCTTATCTTTGTTCAAGCCAAGGATGCAAGGAGCATAAGGAAAAATATCAGTAGAAGAACACTTGCTCGCTCTAGCAATAAAGAAAGGCCAGATTGTGTATAAGTTTTCTAAGGTTTATCTTCTGAGGATAAATATGAAGAGTATATGGTTTGAGACACTAGTTTGAGGCACAAATTTAGTAGCATCATCCAAACTCTGTGACAATCTTCTTTGTGATTAAGGGTTGAGATCCCTGAGGTCATATTCACATTCTCTGTGGAAGTCTTCTCTGTATTTAGCGGTTGAGATCCCTGAGGTTTTATTTATATTTAAGGGTTGATATTCCTAAGCTATTTTTTGTGTATGGGGCCAAGTTCCTTGAGGGTGGTTTCAATGTATAGGGCAAAGATCCTTGAGGCTAGCTTCTGTGTATAGGGCCAAGATCCCTGATGTACTTCTCTATGGAAAAGGGAATATTATTTGTGATTTATCTCTGTGTTATTGGGTCAGATTTCCTATGATTCATCTCTGTGAAAAATGAACTAAATTCTCTATGCTATATTTGGGATTACAATCATACTGAAGAGGGCTGACTTGGTCACTTGGTGGAAGTTCTTGTTGGTCATTTTGTCCATATCTTTGACTTTTATGTATCTCTTGTTGCATTGATTATCATAAGGAAATATTTTTGGGGTTTTCTCTTGTGGGTTTTTCCCTTGCCGCTGGCCTAAATGTTGGTATCTCTTGTCTCATGTCTCATTTCTTACTATGATCACTATTTCTCTATTGTCTATTTGGTTGAATTTATGAATTATAATTACTTATTTATCTCTCTGCAGCACTAAAAATCATAAATATTATTGGAATTAATTCTCATAAGTTCATAAATAAAGTACTTGCATCTATTGTACTTGAAAATCAATAGCTAGCACGATCTCTCTCCATCATCTAGCTATTTCAATTCATAACATGGCTCCACTCTGACCATTTTGTTGATATTTTTCTCTTTCCCCTCCAGTGCTAGTTCTCGACTCTCCCTTTAGCTTCCTCTACTCTTCAATGTTGGTCTCTCTTTCATAGTTTGGTATTAGCCCCCAACCTTCTTTCCCTCTTATCCCTCCATCCCTTGCTTCTGTGTTCCTCTTGTGTGTGGAGTTTGTGTCTCGATGGTCTTTTGGAAATGTATTTTCATCCATGTCACTTCCACTAGTTTCATGCACATCCTCTTCATCTCATGCTAGGGGGTATCCTTTTCACCCTCAAGCTCCACTCTCAAGTTTCTCTCCTATATTTTCTACTTCATCTTCACACCTTCGAGACTGAATTTTGGGCTAGGCATCATGTGGAAG
The DNA here is from genome assembly GCA_034641835.2 of Pinus albicaulis. Classification (NCBI taxonomy): domain Eukaryota; kingdom Viridiplantae; phylum Streptophyta; class Pinopsida; order Pinales; family Pinaceae; genus Pinus; species Pinus albicaulis. The sequence continues at coordinate 316,935,762 of CM076577.1, forward strand.
CCCAACATGATTCTATAAAGAGTCATACTACACTTGGTAGATGCCTACGATCGAGAAATGAACTCCCATGCCCAATAAAGTGTAGAGGAATCAACCCAAAGATACAAATACCATACCCCTCCTCAAATTTAGGAAGAGATAACAGAGGTAGAACAAGGTATCACAGTGGAGAGGGAATACCTATATGATATGGAGATTGCAGGTGAATTTTTTGACTAGATACTAGACATCAGACACACCAGGGGATGGACTAATAATTACATGCAAACTGTTCACATTTACTAGCACATGAAAATATTTCATAGGAGAGTTTTGTTGGGCCAAAATGAAGCTCCTCAAGAGACCTTGATGATGTTAAATGATTTCTAGATAATGGGTCAAGGTTTGGATTGCATATTTAATTAATTGAAGGTCACCTAGGCTTCCCTATTGATCCAAACTACTCACTAGGGAGAAAAAAAGAGCCCATCGATGTTGAGGAATTATAGTGTCCAAAATTGATTTAATTATTTTTTCCTACTTCGCTATTGGTTAATTTTATGGTAGTTTCTTTAGTTATCTGAATTCACTATTTTTAGGCCTCATAAATTATGTGTAATATTTTTTGTTTTCACAAATAGAATGACTTTTTGGATGCTTAAAAAACTATCATTCTACCATTCTCCTGGTTTCTCTAGCGATATACCAAGGCATAACAATATGTATATTTTATTTGGTCTCTAATGACATGAAGTTATTTTACCGTATTAAAAATAACTATAATTAAAATTCCTCGTATAAATAGAAACAAAAAGGGACAACACATGAAGAATGTAATGCGCCGAACCGAGCTATGAATATGTGGGAAGTCAATTTGCAATATGCTTAGCTATATTGTGCATGAAGTTTTTTTAAATAGTGAAATTTTCATTTCATAAGTTTTACTAAGTTATTAACTAGGGTTTGTGAAAGTTAAGGTTATTTTAGGATTTTTGGAGGAATTTACGGGGTAAGTTCCTTAGATCAAACACCAAAGGTCACCACTCACAAATAGATCACGGATACGAGTCCACCGATGTTTGATGTGGTTAAAATCCTCGAAGAACGATCCACGATCTAAAAGCTAACACATCCTCTTCGGGCAATTTATTAATATAATAGAGAAAGAAAATTTACATAATATTCTCTCATAGCGGTCACTTTGGAAAATGACCCTCCATGCTCTTTAAATAGAGATCATGGACGATCGGAGTGTTAAGCCACAGATCAAGTTTACGTAATACCGAGAAGAATGAATCGTTGGATCACAACATATAAACGTATCAGTTAAATTCTGAAATGTACATAATATTCTGAAATGTACATAGTAAAGAAACACACTTTACCTAACTCTATGCTAGACCAAGTTATACTTAACTATTTATTATGTGTCGAAATATCCTAACATACCCCCTTAAGAACGACTTGGGATAGGATTGAAGGATTTACAAAGGTGACACAATAGGAGAAGGAAGGAGGCATTAGAGCCTATCCCCCCTTAATGATAAATTTCCTGAACTCCAAGAATAGATCAAAGTTTGGTAAACTTCGCTTCTATGAGAGCCTTTCTAAAGATACCATCAACTTGATCATTGGTTGAAAAATACTGCACTTCAAGAACACGATCATGAATGAGCTTTCTAATGAAGTGTATGTGTATCTCAATGTGTTTCATGCGTTGATGATGAACTGAATCTTTGCATAGTTAAATTTCACTCTGATTATCACACCAAAGTATAGTTGAATGTTTTTTATGAAGACCAAAATCAGATAGGATCTAATGAAGCCACATGGATTCCTTGATGGCTTCAACTGCACCACAATACTATGCTTCTGCCAAAGAAAGAGAGATTGCAATTTATTTCTTAAAATACCATGTAATAGGGCTTGAACCAAGAGTGAATACATAACCTGCAGTAGACTTTCGATCATCAAGGTCACTAGCCCAATCAGAATCATTGAAACTAATCAACAATGGAGATGCTCCTACACTATAATTAATCCTGAATTGAAATGTACCTTTAATATATTGAAGTATTCTTTTAGTTGCTTTCCAGTGAATTTCATGAGGTTTGTGCATAAACTGAGCAACAATACCAATGACAAAGGAAATGTTAGGACATGTATGGGTTGGATACATAAGTTTACCAACAAGTTGATGGTATAGGGTAGCATCAACTTCAGGGGAAGTACAAGTGACTGAAAGCTTGACTCCAAACTGAAAGGGAGAAGGGGTTGGCTTACAGTCTTCCATGTGAAAGAGGCATAGAAGATCACATGCATACTTGGACTGAGAAAGGGTAATAACTTCTTTGGATTGCAAGACTTTAATACCAAGGAAATAATGCAAGTTTCCTAAGTCTATCATTTCAAACTTCTTTTGAGGCTAAAATTCACATGTTTTATATGGTTTGGATCACTACTAGTAAGGATAATATCATCAACATAAATAACAAGGATGATTAAGGACTTACCCACTTTCTTGGTGTAGAGATTGTTGTTGGAATGACATCTAGAAAAGCCATTATCTAAGAGAAAGCTATCCATTTTGGAATACCAAGCCTGATGGGATTGTTTAAGACCATAAGGAGACTTCCTAAGGCGAAAAACAAGGCTAGATTCACTTTGGATAAAGCCAGGGGGTTTTTTCATGTATATTTCTTCATGCAAATCCCCATGTAAGAAGGTAGATTTAACATCCATCTGATGGAATTCCTATTTAAAAGAGGCAACAAGGGAAAGAACAAGGTGGATAGAATTAATTTTGGCAACAGAGGAGAAGGTTTCAGTATAGTCAATGCCTTCAACTTCTGAAAATACTTTAGCAACAAGACAAGCTTTATGTTTATCCACTTTTCCATCTAGTCCAAACTTTGTTCTGTAAACCCATTTGCATCTAACAAGTTTTCTTCCCTTTGGAAGAGGAACAAGATCCCAAGTATCGTCTGCCAATAAGGAACAATATTCTTAATTCATAGCTGCATCCCAATCTGGATGACCTGAAGATTCTTCAAAGGTGTCTAGATCAGGAGTTTCTGGAACTTGAGCCAATAAGGAAGAGGCTCTGTTGAACTAAGAACTTGTACGACGTTGATCTGTAGGGTCACCTGCAAGATAACCTGCTGCATCCCGAGTGAGAAGACCAGTTTTGGAAGTTGTGGAGCTGAAGGAAGATCTTGAGGATGTGGAGGAGGATTTTCATCCTCCCTGTCATCATCCGAACTAGAAGGAATGTTGTCAAAAGTAGAAGAGATAAATATAGGTGGCACATATGTCGAATCATGCTTGCATGCCAAAGGTGGCACACCCACCAAACTAGTCTCACAGGATGATATATTTTCATAAAATTTTACATCTCTTCTAATGATTACATTTTTGGATTTGGGATGAAGAAGTATATATCCTTTGACATATTCAGAATATCCAAAAATAATGCATTTTTCACTCTTAGGTTCTAAGACTTTATGTTTCTCATCTGGAATATGGGTCCAAGTTTCACTTCCAAAAACACGAAAGTGACTTTTATTTGGTTTGACTAAGCTCCAAGCTTCTTCTGGAGTTATATTCCTTAAAACCTTAGTAGGAGTGTGATTTACTATGTAATTTTCACAGTTAATTGCGTCTGCCCAAATATTAAGACTAAGTCCTTTAGATTGAAGCATACAATTAGCTATTTCATTTAGAGTGCGATTCTTCCTTTCAACTATACCATTTTGTTGTGGAGTATTTAGAACATTATGTTGCAATTGAATGCCATGCTCAGTGAAAAAGTTGATAAATTTTTGTTAACATATTCTCCTCCATTTTTAGATCTTAACTTAAGAATTTGATGTCCATATTTTTTCTCAACAAAGGCCTTAAAGGCCAAGAACATGTTAAAAATTTCACTCTTGAATTTGAAGAAGCATACCCAAGTGCACCTGGAAAAATCATCAATGAAAGTTAAGAAGTACTTGTAGCCAGAGAAAGAAACAACTGGAAGTGGACCACAAAAATCACTATGCACAAGCTGCAAAGGGGCTGAAGCGTGCCAAGAGGCACGTTTGTCAAAATTGTCCCATTGATGTTTTATGAGTACACAGCCGGAACAAACACCATCTCGGAAAGATACCATAGGAAGACTTATGGCCATATTTTCTTTACATAGATTTTGAAGAGAGCGATAATTTAAGTGTTCAAATCTCTCTTGCCAAAGTTTGATCACTTCATCATTATGAGCAACAAAAACAGAGGGAAGACATGATGACCCAAATTTGTCAAACTTATACAATCTTATGGAATCATCAACAATGCCAGTAGTTAAAATATATCTAGGATCTCTTAGGTCCTTAATTACAACATCATGAGGTGAGAATTCTACAGTTTTCCCTTCACCTAAATGAGTTATCTGATAAACAAATAGAAGGTTGCAGAATAAGGTAGGAACACATAATATATCATTAAACTGACCTTTATCTAGATGAATAGTTCCACACCCTACAACACTAAGAGATCTATCATCACCAACATAAATATTTTTGGTGTTACAATCGTTTAAAGAAGAAAACATGACTTTATTTTTGGCCTTGTGGTAAGAGGCTCCAGAATCAATGAAGCACTCATGAGAATGAGAAGAAGAAGATACATTCAATGCATAACTGGATCTTGATGCTTGATAACCACATGCAGAAAGTTCCATTCCTGAAGATGAAGTTGAAGAGTTCTCCAAATGGAAGTTGTGCTTCTTCATTGCTGCTTCCAAGGCTTCCATCTTCTTAAAAAATTTTGACTCTACGTGGTCATCATGATTACAAAAGTTGCAATGTCTATCTGTCTTCTTCCCTTTGTTTTTATTTTCCTTATCAGTTTGTTGAGTTTCCTTTTCAGTTTGCGGTTGAAATTTATTAGGACCCTTGTTTGGTTTAGGACCATTCTTTTTATGATGTTTCTTCTTAGGATTATTTGGATGTGGTTGCTGCTGGGATGCTAAAGCTTTCTTATAAGAGTTTCCAATATTAATAAGACCAATGTGTAAGAGTTTTTCTTGTTCTCTTATCAGAGAATCACAAAATGCATCAAAAGAGGGGGACTTGTAGGCTGTCCCTTGAGAAATGAGGGCTTCTCTAGTGGAATGGAAGGTGGAAACAAATACAAAGTATGTAGGGCCTAGCTTAGGAAGAATGGAATAGATAAGACTACCATCTTCCTTTTTAACTTTACAACCTTCTACAAGAAGTCTAAGGGTCTTGAATTTGGACAAAAAATATTCAATAGAGTAGAAATTATTGGGGTCCAAAGTAAGCAACTCATTTTCAAGCTGGTGGGCTCTGATTTCATTTTGAATGCCAAAAGCAATATTTACATTTTTCAGAGCTTCATGAGGAGAGTCAATTTCTTGGATATGAAATCTAAGATCTTGAGCAATGGACATTCCTATCAACTCTCGTGCTTGATATTGTTTATTTTCTGATTTATCATTTTTATCTCCATTTATAGGTTTATATTTTTGTCCTATGGCTATTCTATAATTTCCTTTACTTCTAAGTAAGTCTACCATGTAGGATAGTCATTGGAAATAATTGGTGTTGTTAAGAATACCGGGCATGCACTTTCCATTTTTAAAAACTAAAGCTGAAAATGTTTAAACTAACTTCTCCAATGGAAATCTCTCGAAAAAAACGATTCTGAAAACAGCTTTCGGATGAAAAAGTTATGCCTTTTTGAAAAAAAGTTAGAGTAGATGCTGAGTAGTTACATGATAGGTTTAAAGTTGGTGATGAAGTTGTACTTTTAAAAATAAATTCCTCCCATTTTCCAAACTTAATAAAAAAACTCACTTTTAAAAAAATACTACTTTATGTGATCCACTTTTATAAATAAGTGAGAGTCACTTTTACAATGTTACTTTTACATGTATTTTTTAAATAAAACCATTTTTTTATAAAAAACAAACAACTTGCCAAAATGCTTTTTAAGAAAAAGTAACTTGACAAGAAGATTTTTAAGAAAAAGTAACTTGAGAAAAAGCTTTTTAGAAAAATAAGCTTGACAGATAGACTTTAACCCAAGACTTTTATTCTCATAAAATAACTTTACACCAAGTGAGCTAGTAAAAGGATTATGTAATTGTTTGAAAGGAGGAAGGGAGTTTTTTTTTCTCTTTGGTGTACATGCTTTTTCCTGCAAAAAAAACACAGTCATGCACACTAAAACAACAAAAAAATACAAGACTTATGGCAAAACGTTAGATTTATGGTTAGTACATCCAACAACTATATATTTCTCTCGCTATTTATGATTTCTCAAGATCTCACAAAGTCATTGGAAAGAGCATACGTAGCGAGTGTCCGTCTTCATACACGGTGCGGAGCAAAGAGAATATGCAAGAGAAAGTATAGATGCGAGTAGTTAAAAAAATATAAACCAAAATAAACGGAGAGATTAATAAATATAACTACAAAAAGCAATGCTTTATACCTCAGAGATCTAAAATGACATAACTTGGGCAACGAAAAACCTTTGCATGAAATGAGAGGGTGTAATATTACCAAATGGGGAAGCAGCAATGTATGAACACAAAACTTGAAATAGCAGTGTAAATCAACACATCAATATTGTAGACCAATATGGAGCCATAAAATTATGTATAAGAACAATAAATCAATACAAAAGAGTGAGGCATAAATCATATGAAATTAGTAAACAAGCTTCCCATAAAAAATCACTTCCAAATATGAGTTGTTGCTATAATACAAAATGCCAAAGCGAGCGCTGCAACACGAGTCCTTATTATGCATAACTACGACTAGAGATCATCGATAATTGTAGAAATACTGATGTAGGCCACGATAGATACTACACATACGAGATATTGGCACTAGATCATCTTTCAGGGAGACAACCCAAGAGAGTTTCTGGAAAATGCACACAATGTGTCAATGTGCAGCCCTAGGGCTGAAGATATGCTGAAACAATAGAAATGAGAAGATATGGCGAGAAACTAATTAGCAGAAACCTACGAAGCTCTTCTCCGATAAATCCTTCGGATGAAAAGATGGCTCCTCTCTTGAAGAAATCACCTCCCAGAACAACCACTTTGCCAACCACCCCTACAACTCCTCCACTAAAATAACACGGATATGGACCGAGACCGAAAATGTGTTGTAGGGGATAAATAATCCTTTCTTTAATGCAGAATATGTCAATAAAGCTCAAGGGCTTCTTTACATGCCTTCTTTGATCGGTTATGCAGGAACGCAACAGAATAAACATGTAACCATAAATACAGAGATGCAGCGGAAATAACACTTCATTTCATTAATATCAAAGAACTGAAATTTGCTTACAGACAGAATGGAAATAAAACTAGCTAGGGCGGTGGTAGCTATCTCTGAATCTCGGGGAGAGATGTGAGGTGATCTGGAAACTGAAGTTCAGGACCCGAAAAAAACTGCTAAAAAATAGTAAGTTGTGCCAAAACTAAAAAACTGAAAGAGACAATGGTAGGGCTCCAAGTGGAATAGGCGGGTGGCCACCAATATCCACCTGGATAATTCCTCCCCAATTAGGAAGCAATGGTCCCCATTGCGTTGAGTTCCTCCATGAGATGAGGAAAATTCTATTGAACTTGGACCCTAGTGAACCACTTTCCTTGGTGCAGGAGTTGGCCAGATTTGAAAACTCGATATAGTTGGATCTTTAGTTGGCGAGTGTTCTTAATTTTCATATTCGTGATACAATCCGTGGTGGCATGTTCTATGCAGTCTGGGTTTAAAGCTGTTGGTGTGAGTTGTTCTGCAATGTCGGAGGTGTCCGGTAGAGGTGGGAAGTAGGGCCGAAGGCGGTCCACATTGAATACTGGGTGCGGACCAAGGAATGGTGGAATACTGAGCTCCAAGGAATTTTTCTCTACAGCCTTGGTGATGGTATACGGCCGTATCGGAGCGGGCAGAGGGCGAAGCTTGCGGTGGGGTCCAGTGAGGCGCTCCTTCTGCAAATGTAGCCATACTTTGTCACCCACCTGGAAGTTGTGTGGCACCCGGTGTTGATCATGGCGTTGCTTGTACTTGGCATTGGCTCTGTCCAATATATCATGAACATGTTGGCGGATGTGTTGAATGCGCTCGATGAAGCTACTTGCTTTGTCAACTTCAGACTGGACATGAGCTGAATTGGCCTGAGCAGCTGCAAATGGCATGGCTACGTCGATGGGACATAGTGGCTGGAATCCCAAGCCCACCTGAAAGGGGCTATGGCCGATTGAACTGTGGAGAGCCCGATTATAACTATGTTGTACATAGGGGAGGCTCTTGTCCCATGTGCATGGATGCTTTGAATTGTACATGCGCAGAATGTGTACAATCATTCTGTTGACGACCTCTGTCTGGCCATCTGTTTGGGGATGGAAAGCTGTGGACTTGGTGAGCTTTGTGTCCAACATTGACCAGAGGCTGGACCAAAATGTGCTAAGGAACCTACTATCTTGATCTGATATGATAGACTGTGGGATCCCAAAGTGCACCCACACTCGTTCAAAGAAGAGTTTAGCAGTGGCTTCTGCTGTGATATTCTTCTTACACGCCGCCATAATGGCCATCTTCGAGAATCTGTCAACGACCATGAAAACATAGTCATTTCCATTCTTAGTAGAAGGCAGGCCTGACATGTAATCCATGGAGATGGATTCCCAAGGTCGACTAGGGGTAGGTAGTGGAGTATATAGGCCTTGCTTCTTGATGGTCGGTTTGGCAATGGCACAAGCAGTGCAGGATCTAATGTGCTTCTCGACATCCTTTCGAAGGTTCGGCAAATAGAAATACTTCTGTAGGATTGCTACTATTTTCTCGACCCCGAAATGCCCAGCGACTCGACTGTAGTGTGCTTCCCATATCATCTTGGCACGCTCGCTTGAAGGAACACAAAGGTGTCCCAGGTGACATAAAAGTGAATCTTGGAGGTGAAAATTTGGAACTTGCGTGCCCCCCAAGAGTGCCTTGTAAGTGTGGCCGAATTCTGGGTCACTCTCATAGAGAAGCGGCCAATCAGAAGTCTCGTGCCCACAAGAGTTGAGCACGGTGGTGAGCACCACGATCGGTGGTCGGCTGAGGCAGTCTGCAACATGATTGGTGCTACCCTTCTTATACTTGATGTTCAAATGAAACTGTTGCAGATATGTAGACCACTTTTGATGGCGATCATTCTGCAACTTCCCTTGTGTCTGTATGAACTGCAAGGGCCTGTGGTCTGTGTGGATGATTGTTTCCTTCCCCAAAATGTAATGCTTCCATTGTCGACAAGCTTGCACAATGGAGTACATTTCTTTGTCATACGTGGGGTACTTGCGAACTGTGTCAGACAATGTCTCACTGTGAAATGCCACTGGATGTCCCTGTTGAGTAAGAACTGCCCCAATAGCATAGTCAGAGGCATCTGTCTCGATCTCAAATGGCTGTTGCAAGTCTGGTAATGTGAGCACTGGGGTAGAACAGAGGCGATTTTTCAATTATGTGAACGCCTTCTGTTGAGGTTCCGACCAAAAGAATTTTGCTCTCGCTCCTCCCTTGGTGACTTGACTCAAGGGCCAAGTGATATGAGAGAATCCCAACATGAATCTACGGTAGAAATTAGCAAGACCCAGAAAGCTGCGAAGCTCTGTTATAGTGGTTGGGGCTGGCCAATCTCGAATGACTTGGATCTTGGCTGGATCCACATGCACCCCTCTTTCATCAATAATGTATCCCAGATATTGAACCTGGGTCATGCCAAACATGCACTTCTCCAAATTGGCACACAACTTGTGTTGCCGCAGTGTTTGGAGGACTTGTCGGATGTGGTGAAGGTGCTCTTCCCAAGTCTTGTTGAAGATCAGAATGTCATCCAAGTACACCACTACAAATGAGTTGGTGAATGGCCGCAAGATGTCATCCATCATCCTCATGAAGGTTGCGGGAGCATTCATCAACCCGAAAGGCATGACCAACCATTCGAAAAGGCCTTCCTTGGCTTTGAAGGCAGTCTTCCACACATCGGAGGGTTCAATTGGTACCTGGTGATACCCAGACTTCAGGTCGATCTTGCTGAAATATTTTGCACCTTTGAGTTGGTCCAGAAGGTCATCAATCCGTGGGATTGGGTACCTATTCTAGACAGTGATCTTGTTCAGCGCCCGATAGTCAATACAGAGTCTCCATGTCCCATCCTTCTTCTGTACCAACACGATCGGGCTCCCACAGGGCGATGAACTTGGTCTGATGTGACCTTTCTGCAACAACTCCTGAATCTGCCTCTTGATTTCATCATTCTCCAAAACAGAGCGCCGATAGATAGGTCCATTGGGTAGCGGCGCACCTGGGGTCAGATCAATCGGGTGCTTGACCTGAAAGTGCAGAGGAACCCTTGTGGGTGAGGTGAATATGTCCCCGTACTCCTCCACAACCTTATCCATTTTTTGTTGTTGTGCAGAGGAGCCCTGTCTGGAGGTCGTGGCCACAGTCTTCTTCTTGCCCTGGGGGCGGATCATCAGGAAAACGAATTTCCTGGTTTGGGAAATGAGCTTACTACATTGTTTTGCGGTAACCAAAGAGATAGTCGTAGGAGGTGGTACCTCTGGTATCCTGTACAACTTATTTCCCAAAGTAATAATAACAGCACGAGGTCGAGACTCATACATAGCATGATGCTTCCACAAGTATGGTTGTCCTAATAATACATCAGAAACATCAATAGGAGCAACGTCACATAATACCTCATTCGTGAAGGGCTTGATGCTATAGGGAAGGCGGCACTGCTGGCTGACGCGGAGATCTCGTCCTTGGTGAAGCCACCCGATGGTGTATGGATGTGGGTGAGCTGTGGTCGGCAAGTCCAACCGCTTCACGGCGTCTGCTGAAATGAGGTTCTTTTGGCTCCCATTGTCGACAATGAACTGTACAGGGGAGCCCTTTACCCACATCTGGGAGTGGAAGAGACGTTCCTCCTCCTCTGGATCTTCGGGTTCCTCCTTCTGGACCTTTGTAGTGGCAACAGTGGCGTTGGGCTCCGCATCAATAATCTGTTTCCCTTTTTCATTCCCCTTTTCAGGTTCTGATTCGGAGTCAGAGCATGCATCTGACTCAGAAGCCCTCATCTCGACCACTAGCGACTGCTTGGCCCGACACTCACTTGTGTTGTGAGTGGAGCTCTTATGGAACTCACACCACTTTCCCGTGTCCTTCTTTGGCTTTACGGTGTTGTTCTTGTCTTGTGGCTTTGACGGGTTGTCTTTAGCTGCCATGCTCTGTCCTTTGTTTTGCGGTTTGGAAGCACCTTTTCCTTGCTTTTGATTCATAGATCCAAAGTCTCGCTTCTTCTGTTTGAATTTCTGCTCAATCTTGGCAGCATACCGGTATGCCGTACCAAGCGAGGAGATGTCGAGGAACTCCATTTCCTCCTGAATGTATCTGTGCAGACAGCTGCGATACTTTAGCACCAAATGTTTCTCCGAATCTTTGATACCCAACTTTGTGCGCAGGGTATGGAACAGATTCGTCAGCTCATGCACATCTTGATCCCTTTGTTGTCGCAGCGTGGTCCATTGTATGTACTTGTCCTCATAGCTCCCCATGGGATAGTACTATTCCTTGACGGCGTCTCGGAAAGAATTCCAAGTTGGTACGGCCAAGAATAGAGAGGGTTCTGTCTAGTCCTTGTTCTCACAGTAGGTTTCCCACCAGTCCTTAACATGGGGGGTAGCTTTGAGGAGTGCAAAAATAATCTTCTCCCGGTCTGAAAAGTCATGAATAGAGAAATATCCTTCTAATAGATTCAACCATCTATCTACGGCATCTGCGTCTATTTGACCCTCAAATATAGGAATGTCAAAATTTACTTGTACCTTAAAGGGAGTCGCAACTCCAGAGTGGCTACTGGATGCAGATGCGCCGCCGGTGGGTAGCCGTTGAAGGATCTGAGCAAAGCTATCCATCATCGCGTTCCTTTGTTTTTCGAGGGCCTCCTCGAGAAATATTTTGATAGGATCTCCTGCTCCCTCATATTTCTTTTCGTCCCCCATGGGTGTCCGTCGAGGTTTGCGAGGCTGATCTTGCAAAGGTTCCACCAGATCAAGCCCTAGCTCCTTATACCCCGACCTCGTTGGGGACATGTAAAGAAGGATCGAGAAAAAGCAGACCGCTCTGATACCACTGATCCGGATTTATGCAGGAACGCAACAGAATAAACATATAACCATAAATACATAGATGCAACAAAAATAACACTTCATTTCATTAATATCAAAGAACTGAAATTTGCTTACAGACAGAATGGAAATAAAACTAGCTAGGGCGCTGGTAGCTATCTCTAAGGAGAGATGTGGCGGCTACAGGCCTCTGAACTGAGTTACAATGAGGCTCGAGGGCCTATTTATTATTGAGAAACAATGGAGAACCCTAAACATCCAAAAACCTAACCCTAGGAGATGAAGCGCCAAAACTATGGGCCCCGTTTGGGTAAATTGGTGTTTCAACTTCCCAGAGACGTAACTTTGGCATATTATCTTCGTTTGATGCTCATGATACATCATTAGAAAGCTCTGTCAGGGACACAAATTTCGAACAAAATGATATTAGGCTGCAGTGATACTAAAAAACGCCGTTTAGGGCCTCAAAACGGCTTCGGAAGTTCAGGGACCGAAAAGCTGCTAAAAATAGTAAGTTATGCAAAAATGGCTTGAAAGAGATAATGGTGGGGGCCCAAGTGGAATAGGCGGGTGGCCACCAATATCCCTGGATCACTTCCGATTGATGGAAACCTTCCTCCAGCACAGCAAACAGCGCAAGTCACCCAGTAGAATTCTCCCGCTGTTTTGCCTTACTGGAACCACACGACACGATTACTATGAAGAAAGCTGCGCTAATGAAGAAAGCCAGCAAAA